>OX336334.1:2221025-3421025 GCA_946902875.1 Nematopogon swammerdamellus | reverse complement strand
GCATACTTTGTAGACTGGGATGAGAAGGTGATTTGTTCTGTATTCTTCCACCAGGTCTGTTCTCACGTGCGCTGCTAATGAGCGGCACAGCACTGAGCTCGTGGGCGCTGGCACCGGATGCGGCACTGTTGCGCGCGAGCTCGGCGCAACAGCTCCACTGCACGCCGGAGAACGACACCAGCAGCACACCGGACGAGGAGGGCTGGTGAGACATATGTACATCCACTGTATATGTACAGCGTAAGAATCCGACTACTTGCCTTTTTTTTCAACCTGAAATGGTTAATTGTCCCTGCCACCCAGGACGAATGGCAGGGATCTCCGCATGAGTTGTCGCAGAGAGACTCTGCATCCTTTTGTTGTTGACATTGGTCTTTCGGGAACCCATCGGTTCTCTAAAACGTTTCTTTGTCGCACCGCAGTCCGCTAATCTGCTGGCATGGCGCCTCACTGAGGGTGGTTTCGAGAGGAGAGGTGATTTTGGCTCTGTCGACTGCACCATTGGTCTCTCAGCACAGCCACCAATGTTGGTTTACATTAGAAAAAAAAAACACACAGTCGAATTGAGAACCGCCTCCTTTTGAAGTCGGTTGAAAAAGGTCTTCTTGGAAACCTATTTTTTTATTGCTTACAAACTTGGTAGCTGTGCTCGAGTTCGAAGCCTCAGGCGCAGCCAATTTCACCGCCGAGGAGGTGCCAGTCCGGCTTGGAGGTGGACTAATGTCGCTGGGGAAAGGCTATTAACCCGCGAAAGATCCGTCGATTGTAGTAGTGGGGAAAGATATTCCCCGGGAGCCCGTTCCACACTATTGCTGTGCGGCGGCACAAGAACGATTCAGAGAATCGTGCAGTTCGAAGAATCCTTCTGTCGACTATAAAGGGGTGTTCCGCCAGAGTATCGCGGGTTTGGCGAAGGCGAAGAGTAAGAGACAATGCCAAGACACCGTTAATATTATTAGTATTGTTTATTGATCATTCATATGGCAGTTAGACTGCACCCTAACTTGTCACAATTTGTTCTATCATTTGTAAATCCAAATGTCCTTTTTTTTCTTACTAGAAAAAGTATTTCGTGTTTTTAGTGTGTCTTATATGCGAGTGATTGTTAAATGATTTTAAGTGGTGATAGCTGACGTTATTTTGCAATGTTGTATGCTTACGTGTGTTGGAACCAGCGGAAGATCAGCGCTGCGGCGCTCTCATCGCGAGGGAGCCGCGGCATACAAGCTGAGCTGGCTCCCCTTTCCTCCTAGCCCATGTGTATAATGTACCTGTACGTACTATATTACTGATGTGAAGAGGAAATAAACGCTATTCTATTCTATTCTATTCTATTATATTCTATTCTATTCTATTCTATTCTATTCTATTCTATTCTATTCTATTCTATTCTATTCTATTCTATTCTATTCTATTCTATTCTATTCTATTCTATTCTATTCTATTCTATTCTATTCTATTCTATTCTATTCTATTCTATTCTATTCTATTCTATTCTATTCTATTCTATTCTAAACGTTATTCTATTATGCAGTTACTAGAGATTTCAGCAAACGTCTCCCGCGGCAGGTTAACGCGGTGCGTGCGCGCGCGGCCGCTCGCCGCGCTGCTCGCCGTGTCGGCGCCGCGGGCTCGCTTCCTCGCTGGCTGGGCGCCCGGGGTCCCCGCGCAACCAGCGCAGCCGCCCGCGCGCGCGCTCGACACCAGCGAGGCATTTCTGGCGTGTTCGCTGGCGATTGGTGTCGCAACCACGGAGAGCTACCACGACTTCGCAGATGAGGACGTGCAGTACGGATTTGAGGAAGATTATAGGTCAGTTTACGTATTTATTTATTTATTTAGGAAACAGACAGCCCTTATTTACAAAGAAAGAGTGCACAAAAGAGTTTATACTTTAAAACAGAGCCACAAAAGTATTTCCACGAACGAAACATTTGAAAATCCAAATCTGGGATGATGTACAAGAGTACAGTGCTCTCACTAAATTATACAATAAAAAAGCTATGTTCATTATTGTCCTGGAGGCTGACCGTTATTCGGATTCCACGTAAAACTGTAGGTCCCTTCCCTTCTTACCTTACTAGGTGGTAGGGTTTAAACCGCCCCGGTTGGTACTTTGGTACCACCGCACTGCATGAAAAGTCGGTCGAGACGGATATGTAAATAGTTCGTGTTTTCCGTCCAGTTCAGCGTAGCCGACATGAAATGCAGGGAAGCACTGACGTCGAACCTAGTTCATCTGGTGTTATGGGCTGACATCGCGGATGCTGTAGGTGATGTAGCCAACCGTGTCAGTTTTCATAAAAAAAAATCCTTTGGCCAACGACGTAAGATGGCCTCGGCCGTGTTCTCCTCTAGTCCAGTATAGCCAGCAATATAAAATTAAGTCTCTAGTATAAGGTACCTTCGGTAAGGTCATCAGCTGGTCGAAGCATGTGCTCTTGAGGTGTTAGGCTCAAATCGTTAGGGTGGGGGGAAATGTGTGGGCAGGGAGAGCGTTCCAGAGTTTATCAGTTCTGTGGAGGAAAGATCTGCAGAACCGATTGGTACGCATCCATGGTAAGTCCAGCGTATAGGGATGCAATCCCTGCCCAGTGCGCGTTGTGCGGAGGTGGGTAGGGGACGGCGGGATCGCGTTAAACAGCTCCTCCGAGCATTCCCCATGGAATAAGCGATAGAACACACTTAGGGCGCCGACATACCTACGGAGTTGCAGTGGTTCTAGATCGCGGGACACGTCGGCGTCACCCAATAGTCGCACGGCTCGACGCTGGATCGAATCCAAAGGCGCAAGCTGGTATTTCGCAGAGCCATCCCACAAGTGCGAGCAGTACTCCAAGCAGGACTTAATCTCCCACAATTCTCCCACAGGAACCGCGTGCTCCGCACTTACGTCCGCAACGTGTACCAGTACCACCGCAACGAGATATTCGCAGCCGTGCGAAACGAGTACACGGACTGGGACAAGCCCATACAGCATCCCATCAACATCCGCGACGCGACGCTGGAGGCGCTGAGCGACGCCGCCACCGCTGCGCCGGCGCTGAGAGCGGCGCACCTCCACGCGAGGAGGGGTGCGCACACGCACTTTTTCCATTTCGCTTATCAGACCAAGGAAAGTGATTATCCGCAGGTAAGAACAATTCCTATATTTTTTATTTATGCGTAATTTTTTATATGTTTGATATCCGAGTACCTTCTTTTTATGGAAACTGACACGGTTGTCTACATCACCTACAACATCGGTGATGTCAGCCCATAACACCGAGTGAACTATAGGTGCCATGTCAGTGCTTCCTTTCATTGCATGTCACCTTTGACCATACGGCACGCTGTATCCCGCCTATCGAAGTAAGCAGTTGTAGCAAGTATGTACAACTTGAGGTAGCAAGTACTCTTGTAAATTGAAGACGTGAGTGGATGAATGTGTAGGTAAGGTAGGTGTGGATGTAGCATTTTTTACCGTAGACGAAGGTTTTATGTACCGATTATTCAAGTGGTTTTGACACAATATCCGAAATCACGACGGAAATAGGAGTTAATTGAGTGGTGAAGGTGTTATGTGCACGAAATTGTAGGTTTTTCCGTGGAGGAAGTAACCATGGTCATCTGATTTTCAGCTTTTTTTTTTGTTACATAGCACCTTCGTCACCTAATGTCTTCAATTACATCACAACACCGACCACCACGTTTAGCAATGTCGACATCCTTTGCCACTCTGCAAAAATCCGGTACTCCTCATAATGTAACGACGAAGAACTAGCATCCCTTATTCCCTACCACCCGTCCTGTCTCCGCATGACTCGTCGTAGAGAGAGACTCAGCACCCTTTTGTTGTTGACATTGGGATTTTGAGAACCCATCGGTTCTCTAAATCGTTTCTTTGTCGCACCGCTAGAGTGTGGAACTGTCTTCCGGCGAGTGTATTTCCTGAATCCTTTAACCTTGGTGTCTTCAAGCGTCGTATTAACGGACTAGATAGCCTAGCAACAGTCCGCAAATGGCTGGCATAGCACCTAACTGTGCGTGGTTTCGCGAGGAGAGGGGATTTTGGCTCTGTCGACTGCACCATAGGTCTCTCGGCACAGCCACCCATGCTGGTTTACATAAAAATATGCTTGTGCTTACATACATACACGTACATACATATCGTCACGCTTGTTTCCCAGTGGGGTAGGCAGAGACAACGGATCTCTACGTGCCACTATCCTGACACACTTCTGATGCCTCTTTCACTCTCAAAATGTTCTTCATAGTGCTCCTCGGTTACGGGTTCTACGCACTTGAAACTTTTTGAGCACATGCCCGATCTGGTCCAGGTGCGTGCTTTCAGAGGAGTCTAGGACGATCCTTCCCGACTCTTCCACTCAACATTCGCTCTATAAATGTCTTTCGTTAGTGTCCTATCGTACGTCCATTCTTCAGACATACATAACCGAACCACCGAAGCATTCCTTTCTCAGTACTTGTTACTATATCATCGTTCCGACCACAACGCTCTCGCACTACACTTGCTTGTGATTTTAAAGCTTATTTATAATATCTTTCAAAATCAAATTCTAATAATTTATTTAATAAAGAAACATGGTAAAAACATATAAAATAACAATTTGCGAAACATAAAATAAAGTGATAGCATGTTCCCTTCACAGGATTGTTTAAATTTTAGTTGCTCAGGTCGCGAGACTATGGACTTTCGTCTGTGACGTCTCGAACCCATTTTATCGGTCGGTTCTCCAAAAAGAGAAAAAATAAATGTAGGTATGTACAAACAAGTATAGAAATTATTTTTGCGAGTGTTAATTTAGTTTTTTCTTTCGAAATTATTTTCATGTAGGAAGTGCATACATTTCGTCGTATTTCAATTTTCAATAAGAAATATGCCCAGGAAAGCACTGTTCCCTCCTTGGGACGAGGGACTCCGACCTGTCGGCGGTATTATAGGACCCTCCGCAAATACGCAGGTTTCCCTCGGTACGGGCATAATGTGTCCACTTCAAACTGGCCGAGATTCCAGCTCCTGGGAGACGGACTGCGATATTATGTGTGCACAGTCCGCAGAGATCGCTCTCGGTTTAGTAACGATTATTGCGATGCGGGATGTGAGGCGACGACGCAAGCGACTTGGCGTTGATCCAATTGGCTGTTACGAACGACACAATATTTGCAGTCGTATGACTATCATATCACCCTAATTATGCAATAGTTTATTATGCATAGCTTTTGCCCGCTGATTCGCTCGCGTGAAATTCGTATTTAAAAAGAAGAAAATAAGTAAGCCCGCTGCAGTACCTTAATTTCGGCTCGCGGAACAATTCGGTTTTTATGAGCGCCACATCTTAGCGTGTAGTCGGAACTGAATTGAATTTAGCCTATTCTGCGTCACGTAAAGTTAAATGTGCTTGTACTAAGATTAATCAAATTCGGTCGATCGGTTTAAAGTTATGGAATCTTTATGTTATGATGATATCTTTATAAAAGTTATGCACCTCGACAGGTTCAGGGTCAGTTCTACTAGAAAAGTGCTCGATTATCGATTTTCCTTCTGGTTGATTGGTCTCCCGAGTGCTGGACACCGGCGCGGCGTTTCATACGAGCAACTCAGCCAGGTTTCGGTACAAGTTTTTGAGATAGAATTTCAATGAGTTTTCCTTTAGCTAACCCGCGGCGCCAGCTGGACTAGAATCTTATCAGGTTTAATGCGTAATTATACCGGAAATTATATGTATAACATGCTGTAAAGATATTGTGTTCGTCCTTATTGCCTTTAATAAAATCCAACGTCTGCTTTCTGTCTGTCTGTCCGCTTATAACTCGAGAACCACTGAACCGATTTTAATAAAAATCTACGGATAGCTTGATTCTTCCCATCAACTATAGGCTACTTATTAGGCTACGTTAGCAGAGAAGTCAAATATGAGAGCGGGCGGAGCCGCAGGGTTCCGTATCTATACGGAAGAAAAAACCGATTGGTACACGCCGACCGGATTCGAACCTCAGACCACTCACCCACCCGCCGCTTGAATTAATTGCTAATTTAAAACTATAATTATCTAAGCTACATAAAATGACTCATATAACTCATCCACTTAAAAAAATAAAAAGAATAGCCCCACTGCATCTCCCCCCATGCATGTCGTAAAAGGCGATTAAGGTGCCAACAAGATGTGATGCTAAAACGTGACAGGCTATCCACCTCTCAATTTGGCACCACCTTGGCACGGTCCTTCGACCGAGTCATGCAGCAGGTGGGTTTTCGTGCCTTATATTGCTGCTTGATAGTTATCTTGTCCGAATATTTTGCTATCGGCGTTGTGCTGCAATGTACCTGAGTCCTTGCAGCGCAACACCGATTAATCTGCTTACCCCGATTATCGGAATACAGCGTGTGGTATGTATGTGTTTTCATCAATCATACATTAAATTCCCTCAGTTCGGCCGATCGATCGATTACTCTCGAAACTATTTCGAACTTTTCTTGAACAGAGGCTCGGCAGCGTACGCGGCGAGGCTCTGCCCTATCTTCTCGGGTTGCCCCTCGTCGGTGGGCTGCCCCTCTCGCCGCACAACTACTCGAGGGGCGACGTCGCCGTGGCTGAGAGCGTGCTCGCCTTGGTGGCGGCGTTCGTGAAGACCGGCGATCCGTCGCCACCACATTCGGACTACGCACAGTACAGCGGGCCGGCCTGGCCGAGATACGAGCTCGGAACACAGCAGTACCTTAGTATTAGTGAGTATTACGTTATGAGCACATCACGCACTCTATGTACTTGCGCGCGCTAACTAACTACCGCCCGGTGGATCGCCGGCGGTCTAATTCAGTGGAAATTCGTCAGCCGCGCGAAGCATACCTACACGCTCGCCCACGCAACTGCGCGCAGCTGCAAAGCAATAATCACTTTACACTCGACCGTTTTGGTACATTTTCGCACGCAGCGATTGGCGACGTAAAACAGTAGGCTATTAAAGCCGAAGATATGGAGCTTTTTCTATGGAGTCATTTATCCGTTACGAATTAACTATTAAGTAATCTGTGACATTGGCATGATTTGGCAAAAGGTATTTTAATACAAAATTTTGAGAGAAAATTATTTCTTTCCCTTAACCTACTTGAGACTCCTCTTGAGACGTCTGTCAAATATATTTTTTTTTCTTTTGCCAAGTCTTTTTTATAGAAAGCGCTATCTGTATCGCCATGTCATGGTCAACCCCACTCGCGCCATCTATGGATTAGTTAAAATGCTTCATACTCTTTTCGGAAGATGGCGCGTACACTTTTTAGTTTCTTCTATGGGGAGTCCTCATAGAAGAAACTGGGGAGTGAGGACCCCCGTGAATTTTTACTCTTTCTTATTTTTACTGTTTGTTGTTATATCGGCCATAATAACACATATTCTGTGAAAATTTCAACGGGCTACCTATTACGGTTCAAGAGATACAGCCATCGGACAAACAGACTGACAGACACACAGACAGAGAGACTTAGTAGGTAGCGTAGACTTAGTAATAGGGTCCCGTGCGACGGATACGTAACACTAAAAACATCCACGATATGTTCATGTGTGGTCAACAAAAGTGTCTCCCTCCCGCAGGCAGTAAGCCCCGCGTGAAGAGCCACTACCGAGGTCACAAGATGGCGCTGTGGCTTCACCTGGTCCCGCAGCTGCACCGGCCGGGCGCGGCCGCGCCGAGGCACCACCATTTCCGGGAGCGCGATCCGGACATGTATTCCGGTGAGCGATCCCGTATTTATCAGTTCAAGCATTCTGTCGTCACTACCCCTGGCCTGGCCCGTATAAACTGAATCCTTCGTGCCCACGTGCTACAACGTGTCCCAAAACTCAACGACAAACGGGAACCAGGGAGTAGGCCAGTTTATGAGTACCCAGGGAAAAATAAGAAAAAAATCGGAGTCATTCGTTTTTTTATGATATGAGCATTTTTTGAAAAACGTTTCGTACAACATTTTTGGTACTACGACTAAAAATTTTTCAAATATAATATTGTAATTTTTTTGTTATTGGTAGCCTAAATAACTCTGCTATTGATCAGTATCCCAAATAAAGCCAAAATGCCCATAGTTTTATCACAAAAAATATTAAATAAAATTTCAAAAAATAATCATAATCACAAAAAACCAATGACTCCGATTTTTTTTTCTTATTTTTCCCTGGGTAGTCATAAACTGGCCTACTCCCTGGTTCCCGCTTGACGTTGAGTTTTGGGACACCCTGTATATAATTTCTCCTGTACGTGTGTTTGTCACGTAGCTCCGCCTTAACGGCTGGACCGATTTTGATGAAATTTTGTGTGTATATTTGAGTGGGTCCCTGGATGGTTTGAAAATACATTG
This sequence comes from Nematopogon swammerdamellus, assembly GCA_946902875.1. Lineage (NCBI taxonomy): Eukaryota > Metazoa > Arthropoda > Insecta > Lepidoptera > Adelidae > Nematopogon > Nematopogon swammerdamellus. The sequence continues at coordinate 3,412,672 of OX336334.1, read as the reverse complement.
ACCCCGGTAGATGGCGTCGTGATAAATCCACGCGGACGAAGTCGCGGGCACAGCTAGTAATTGTATATTAACTTCTGTATAATAATTGGTTCTGTATAATACTTGGTTCTGATTCCGCGTAAAACTGTAGGTCCCTTCCCTTCTTACCTTACTAGTTGGTAGGGTTTATCCCGCCCGAGTTGTTACTTTGGTACCACCGCACGCACTGAATGAAAGTTCGGTTGAAACGGCTGTGTAAATAGTTCGCGTTTTCCGTCCAGTTCAGTGTAGCCGACATGAAATGAAGGGAAGCACTGACATGGCACCTAGTTCACCCGGTGTTATGGGCTGACATCACGGATGATGTAGGTGATGTAGCCAACCGTGTCAAGTTTCCATAAAAAAAAGTTAAATTAAAAATTTTAAAACCCTCCACACATCACCACCCTTACAATAAAATTTAATTTCCGTTTAGTTACTTAAAGGCGTCTGGGGACGCGTTCGGGGGACGTGAGCGAGTTACAGTTTGAAGTGCGGTGAAGCTAATGAAAAAATACTTTTATTGAAGTGAAAACTTCTTTAGCGGCGCTTGGCACTTTTTTAGGTGGGTAATAAATTTTAGACTCGCGACAGATCTCGAAAAGCGACAGATTTATTTTTATTATTTAAAATGCAACCTTAAGTCATTGCATTAAGGGTTAAGTTACGATGGCTCGGGGTCAATTCTGTTCGTCTCTCAGTGACAGTAACGCCGAAAGCGAATCAAGGGAATCCGATATTCGTTTGGTCGTTTATGTGATTACGTGGCTCAATGGTAAGAATGTAGCATTTGTATTTTTTGACCCTGGGTTCGAATCCCTCTAATTGATTTTTTCTTTTGTTTTCTTTTTTAAGCAATGTTACGGTGTTTAAATTTTTTTAGGGTGTTTAGTTTTTTTTATAACCACCTAAGAATTATTTTCGGAAATACAAAAAGTTTTCACTTCTGCCGGCACTCCCGGAGTGCAACTGTGGCTTTTCTTATTTATTAATTACAAGTATTACATACGTATTAAGGATTACATACGTAGCCTGTACGAACAATACGGACAACTATCCTTACGGCAAGTTGATCTAAGAATGCTTCCAGAGACAGGGTGCGTAAGACTTAAATAGTACGAGTAAATTTGCTTACAGAATGAAAGGGATAGGAGATAACCTAACATAAAGATACAATCTAGATACAATAAAGGCCGTGTGGGGCCGGTATTTTAAAATAATAGCCCCACTGCATCTCTCCCCGTGTATGTCGTAAAAGGTGACTAAGGGATATGACTCCCTTCTTATATTACTAGGTGGTAGGGTTTAACCCGCCCGGGACGGTACCACCGCACTGAATGAAAGGTCGGTCTATACGGTTATGTAAATAGTTTGTGTTTTCCGTCCAGTTCAGTGTAGCCGGCATGACCAAAGGGAAGCACTGACATGGCACCTAGTTAACTCGGTGTTATGGGCTGACATCACGGATGTTGTAGGTGATGTAGCCAAACGTGTCAGTTTCTATAAAAAAAAAAACAAGAGGGTGCATCCATTAGGGTGCACTTTAACCTATCTAAATGACACAGATCTGATACATATGCTTATCAACTACTTAGCCTATCTAACTCTCCTTTCCCGAAACTGAAAACAACACGCGAGGGGTTGTTGAAAGCTGTATTTCTTCTTCTGCTGTTCCCGTTGAGATTTTCGGCTTCTTTGCTTTCCATTTCTTGTAGGCGACGTAGCATCTCGTGTCAGCGGCCAGCAATATGATCGAGATTATCGTGTTAGACCAGAAGGGTTCGTGTCGAAGAGGTGCCACATCGAATGCTTTTAGCTGGTTTAGTTGTAGTTGCAGTTGAGCTTCGTCCTCGAAGTGTAGCAGGGGCTGAAGAGTATCTTCCAACGCGATCTCGTGGTATTCTGGTGCTTGGTACGACTCGATGGTGGTGCTGGATGATATCAGTACTTTGCCGTTAATGTTGATCTTGCAATTGTTACTCTTCAGAAGTGTGGTATCCTTCAGCATGTGAACTTGGTGTTGGGTGTGGCAACAGCTTTCTAATTTTGATGGGGATTAGTTGTAAGTTCGGCGATATTATATTGATGTATTCTGCCGGACAGTCGATCTTAAGTATCTTGCAGCTCGTCGTGGGTTTATACAGGAGGAGTTCTTAATCGCAGGCGCTGAGTTTGTTAAGTGCTTGTGCGCAGACTAGGAAATCTTCGTACTGGTCGCACTCTTGAGCTTCGTAGAGCTGTTCGCCACTGCGTAGTACTTGTCTAGTTTTGGATAAAGGATAGGTGCAGAAGGAATTTCTTCTTTTTTCTTTCTTTAATATGACGGAAATTATTGTTAAATATTCACAATTCTCGCTCCTAATTAGCGGTAATGTAAGTATAAAGTGTAGGTCGGTACCTGTTCTTTTGTACTCGACTTTCAGTATTTTTTGCAAAGTGTGAATGTTTTCTGGAATAAATTGGTCGCGAGGAATTATAACCTGTAGCGCTGAAGTTAGTGCCTTAGGTTGCATTAGTGCATAAGCATAGGTTGCTCAATCTTCTGTTGAAACTTCACCGCGGACGCGGTGAGCGAAATACCATTTTTTAGGTCGCGTCGGGTACTTTCTAGGACTTTAGTTATTTTTATAAGGTTATCGTTGTCAGGGATGCCGGTGATTGCCTTTACTATTGATCCTAATCCGTTTATTAGTCCTCTGCGTGGACGTGATATTCCGAAATCGTTGATAATATTAGCACTATGGTTCATTAGGTATTTTAGTCTTTCTAGTCCTACAGTTACTTATCATAGTTACTACCGAATTACTACTACTACGAGTTACTACTGAATTGTAAAATATTATTTATAAGTAGTTTGTTTTTGTGTAAATTCACTAAGTTGAAATAAATATTTTCTATTTCTATTTCTACCATTAATTACTTGTCTAGAATACTTATCATAGTTCTTCTCTAACATCTGGTGTTGTTCTATTAGTAGTTTTAAATCTAAGTGGTGTATTTGTTTATAATCCCATTTGTTTATAACCCGCGCGATCCCTTTATTGGCTGTGACAAAATGTTGACTATCGTTTAAGCGTTGGAGGTGGATAGTTGCCTCTCCGATAACTGTCCATCTGGAACAAGGCGGACACCACCCCGGTGGATTGTTGCGCTTTTTCCCTTTCAATTATACTGGATGGATATTGTGTGGGTGTAATTTAGTTATCTTAAAGGGGCCTTGGCATTTGTTTTGCCCCTTATCTCTACCTTCCCTTCTAATGAATATTGAGTCTCCTACCTGAGCCCTTTTGGGGTCCGTCCGTTTTTTGTTCTCCCGATTAATGGCGCGCTCCTTGGCGGCTATAATTTGTTTATTTATAATCTGGTGGATTGACGTTAATTGTTTATTATGTTCGTTGACATAGTTGGATACTATCTGTTCATCGCAAGTTGGAATGGTCCCCAATGTGTGCCCGAAATGCACTTCGAAGGGTTTACGGTTCGTTGTGCTGTGGATAGTGTTATTATATGCGAGAGTGGCTAGTGATATATGTATGAGTGTTGGGGCATTTTTATTTTCGGCTTGGTTAATGCGTAATATTTCTAAGAGCGTAGAGTGTAATCGCCCGATGTCTCCGTTTGAGTTATGGTGTAAGGGTGTTGTGAAATGTATTTCTACTCTGTAAGTTTTTAATAGGTCGCCGATGAGATCGCTCTTGAAGACACCTCCTTGGTTCGCGGTTAAATTATAACGCGTTTTCTTGTTCTAAATGTTCGCACGTTGCGAATTTAGAGAATTTGTCAAATTAATGTTAGGAACCTGTTGTTTTTATAAATAAAAACGTCCATGTACAAGTGTTGCATTAGTTTGGTAGGAGTGTCGGTTACTTCGAGTGGTGCGTTATCGGGATGCCTGTTGTATTTTGCGCGTAAACATGTTTCGCACCTGTTCACATAGTCTTTGACAATCTTCTTTAATTTTGCCCAGTAGTATTCACGTTTTATTTCCGCCAGGGTCGCATCTGCTCCTCTACGTCGGTTATATTCTAAGTGGGCTTCGCGAACTATGCACATCTGTTCTTCTACGCTATTAATTATTAATTTCCTTTAGTATAATATTTGTGTATCGAATTAATTTAAATGAGTTTTTATCGATAGGCTTCTGAAATTTCTATATATAATAATTCCTCTTCGGCAAGACGTCGTGGGCTTCCAACATCCTTATCTCTGAGCAGAGTTCGGCGTAAGTGTATTTAATATATTGCGGTTTGATGTAATAAGGCAAAAAGTTTATGAGGGTCGCTTTAGCGTTGTTTTCGTACGGGATGATCATGGATGGAATTAATGCATCTCCGTACGAGGCACTAATTCCTATTTTGATTCGAAATAGGATTCGGTTTAGGTATCTGATGGTTTCGTTCATCGTTCCCTTGGGTTGGCAATTAATTATTTCCATTTGGAGTATAAAGAGGTCCTTTCCGTCGCCACAATCTCTTATCAATGCGTTTTGGATCGTATTCCGGTTAAAAGCATGGTTTTCCATGGATATTGTTAGCTGCGCCTCATTTTGAAGGAGGGACTGTAGGCCACTGACTTCTTCCGGTTTCCCATCGTAGGTGGGCACCGATTCGATTGGGTGGCTTTGGCTAGGCTCGTTCGCCATTTTAAGTGTATTATCTTATGCTTATTTATTTATTTTTAATTTTATTTATTTAAAATTTTAATAATTCTTTGAAAATTTAAGAACTCCTAAATACTTGGATAGATTTAGGACACACGGGGGTATTCTAGGGATTCCAGGATGGAAACTAGACAAAATACTTGTGCAGCACTTACAGCATGAGCGTGCACAGCACCGGACGCAGCAACATTTGTTTACAGCGGGGCCGTTCCTCTTGAGGTCTTGAAAGACGCCAACCGCAGCTCGTCTGATGTCTCGTCGGAGCAGGGGTAGTCTTGGCAGCTGGAGGTTGTAGAGCGCTGCCCCACGTTGGGCGCCAGTTACAGTTTGAAGTCCGGTGAAGTCAATAAATAATACTTTTATTTATTTATTTATTACAATTAAAATTATTACAGGATTCATACGTAGCCTGTACTAACAATACGGACAACTATCCTTACGGCAAGTTGATCTAAGAATGCTCCCAGAGACATGGTGCGTAAGACTTAAATAGTACGAGTCAATTTGTTTACAAATGTAAGGGAGAGGAGATAACCTAACATAAAGATACAAGAGGGTGCATCCATTAGGGTGCACTTTAACCTATCTAAATGACACAGATGCATATGCTTATCAACTACTTAGCCTATCTAACAAGCGACCCGAACGCGGGCAGACGCGTGAGGGCATAGATCGTTGGCGGTTGTGTCCATTTTGAGTCTAATTTATCTTTTTGCAAGTAAATTATATACTTGGGGCTAGATAATAAAATTACTAAATTACTCTCGGTTGGAACGAAGTTCCTTTCGCTGACGTTCACGCCGCACGTCTATAATACTGCAGTAATATACCTATACATAGGACTAGCTACATCAAAAGTGTCGTGACGATCGAAATCTTACACTTTTTCGGCCTAGCTCTCATTCGCCAAGTGTCTGGAGTGTAACGTGTCATAAGGAACTTCCATGAAAAAAACAAAAACAAAAAAACTTTCGTTCCAAAAATATTATGTACTTACTACTCGGAGTGTACTTGCCCTACCCGAAAATCTGTGAAAATTAAAACACACAACCAGTGCAAAACCTTGACTGCAGCTAAGTGTGTGCCCGGTGCGGCTTAAATTCGTCCCCCAAATGAACGGGGTAATGTCCGCTTTCATCGCGGCACCTAACCGGGCTGCGTATTTCCATTTCCGTGTTCAATAGGAGGCAGTCCTGCCTTGAAACGCGCACGGGTTTGTTAAGCTAATTCCATTTTCAAACTCGTGTTCAATTCAAGGCATGTCTGTTAACTGAATCGGATATTCGTCTGGTCAACTATGAGCTTTGGTGGTTCATTGGTATAAAGTGCATACATTTTTCATCATACATTTACCATCATACATTTTTCGATCTCTCATGGTTGTGGGTTCGAGTCCCCCTCGTGTAAGTAATTTTTTATTTTTTATGACAACCTTGATAGGGTAATAAAAATAGGTTATGGTTTGGTTGATCTCTGATCAATGAGAGACAGTGCATTCAAATCTCGCGGGTATTAACATTTTTCCTGCCTACCTACCTGTTTTGACAACCAAATTATTTCCTTTTCACCTACCCGTCGCTGGTGAAAAAATCTATGAGATCTCCATAAACCGTTGCGTTTCGCGTGTCTACGGTCGAGCGCACCCCCCGCGGCTGTTAGTGCGGTCGCGCCGGAGTCTCCGGCGAGTGCTGCAGCCCCAATCCGGTGGGAACAACGGGAGAAGGAGTCGAGCAGGCACGTTTGCGCGCGCCTCCGCTCCGCATCGGGTGAGCCAGCGTCATCCTTTACTCGCCCCTTTTCCACCATGGTTATTTATTTTTTATAACCACTTAAAAATACTTTTTATCGGAAGTATATATTTTTTTACTTTTTTATGTTAAGTTTGTTAGGGTACTAAACATAGGTTATGGTTTTTTTTTATAACCACATAAAAATAAAATTATTATCGGAAGTACGCCATGAATTGAACACGAGTTTGAAAGGGAGTCATCTCAACAAACCCGCCCGCGCGCAGTTCAAGGCTGCGTCCTATTGAACAAGGGAAAGGAAATACGCGGTCGGGCTAGCCGGCGCGGTTGCGGCGGTCGAGTCAACATAAAACGTGTGAAATTGCGATAACCTGCCGCGCTAATGACTCTGTCGCTGTGCCAATTAGTTAGGTAAACTAGACGCTAGGGGGCGAAGTGTCCGTTATGAGGCCAGGAAGGGGTTACGCCGGCTAGACGGAAAGCGGGGGCTAAATTTGGTGTGATGTCAAAATTATATTCGTGTGTCCCAGCGGTAATTTGAATACATACATACCGCACACGCTGTATCCCGACAATCAGGGTAAGCAGAGTAATCGGTGTTGTGCTTCAAGAACTCTGGAAAATTGCAACACAAGATCGACCACCACGTTTAGCATAGTATTCGGACCAAGATAACTATCAAGCAGCAAGTAAGGCACAAAGACCCACCTCAAAGGCACGACTCGTTGGAAGGACCGCGCCAAGGTGAGAGGTGGCAAGCCTGTCGCCCCTTTAGCTCGCCATCTCGTCCTTCTACGACATGCACGGGAAGAGACGCAGTGGGGCTATTCTTTTTAAGTACCGGCCTCACGGCAATTTGAATATAATTTGTTTATGATACAATTTTGAGTAGCTTCAAACATTCACCGCAAAACTGCTTTCCCATATATTCAATACTAGCTTTTGTCTGCGGCTTCGCACGCCGTAAATTCGGTTTAATAGCAAATCCGAATGAAATTATGATAATAAACTATCGCTTCTCTTATATTATCTCTCTCTACCTCCCTCTCTCCCTTGCTGGAGAAGGAGGGAGGGGAGGGAGAGGAGACATCATTCGCCCGCATCTTGGGTTCGCGCATGTACAGTGAAGCAGTTACCTACCCTATGATCTACGAGTGATGACCTAAAATTCGTTAACTGCGCAGGTAGGTCGAGCGGAATTTATGTTTTGAGGGAACTGTACTGTGATGTTATTTTGAACAATAAATAAATATTAGTATTAAATTATCCATTAAATAACTAATCGTTCCACATTTGAAATAATGTATGCATTTCAACTTAGTAATCAGTGTACCAATTTGCATGCATACATAATTTGATTCAATGCAACTGATCCGTGTTAATTAAATACATGAAACTGATTAAGGCTGTTACTATATGAAACACTACAGTGTTAGTATATGAACGAGTACATCAAAGCGAGCGAATATCCATGCTCAACTGCCATGCCTGCTCAGGTAGACGGCTTTTGGCCGCGGCTTCGCTCGCGTGAAATTCGTATTTAAAAAGGAGAAAGTAAGTAAGCCCGCTACCGTACCAGTTTGTTCAGTGGAGCCTTCCCTTCAGTTTAGGCTTACCTTCAGTGTAGCCTTACCTTCATTGTAGCAATACCTTCAGTTTAGGCTTACCTATAATTTAGCCTTACCTTCAGTTTAGGCTTACCTTCAGCTTAGGCTTACCTTCAGTTTAGGCTTACCTTCAGTTTAGGCTTACCTTCAGTTTAAGCTTACCTTCAATGTAGCCTTACTTCAGTGTAGCTTACCTTCAGTGTAGCCTTACCTTCAGTGTAGCCTTACCTTATTCTTTATTATTATTTAAAGCTAATTTAAATTAAAAATTAATCTAACTTGTCATTAACGCTACGTAATAAACGGCATAGATACTCGTATATTGGGAAAACATTTATGATCGTCCGCATTGTTCCCGATCATATTTCTACACTCCACACGTGCTCCACACGTTCGCGACCCTTCCCGATTCGATTATACGAAACAGCCAACTGAATATATTTTCATTATCGGGGCCGATCCTATTTGGTCGCGAGCGAAAATTAAATCCGAATTAATTTATTGAAAAAACATTTTCACAAACTTAATTATCGTCTCGGCCGGCTGCTAACGAGCTGCTGAAGTTGGCCGCTCGCTCTCCCGCTGAGCCGTTTCATGAGAAAAATTAAATGATTATTTTTTTTCAGTGACATTTTCACTTTACGTACGCTGGCTCGAGTAATTTGATCGGTAGCGTCCAAAGTGCACACTCTCTATGTAGTTTTAATGCAGCTCACAAGCGTGGATATAATCCGGGTATAATTAACAATTTTACTAATATTACGACCAGACAAGGCACGTGCCCGCCAGTGCTACTGAACAACACACAAATCCCTCAAGCTAACGAAGCGAAATACCTGGGTCTGTACTTGGACAGACGCCTCACATGGCGAAAACACATCTTTACCAAGCGAAAGGCACTTGGGCTGCATCTTCGGAAAATATACTGGCTTATAAATAAGAAATCCCAATTGTCACTGGAAAACAAACTTCTCCTGTAAAAATGTACACTGAAACCGATATGGACGTATGGCCTGCAATTGTGGGGTACAGCAGCTAGCTCAAACATAGAAATTCTTTTCATATTAGAATTTCAATCGAAAACACTACGAATAATCGTAGACGTCCCCTGGTACATAACCAATGAGAGATTACACCGCGATTTAAACATCCCAACTGTAAAAGAAGAAATAAAAACACAAACAATTCAATACAAAGTGAGAATACAAAACCACCCCAACGAACTGGCTTGCGAAATAATGGAAGACAAGATTACCCTCAGTAGACTAAAGAGGAAAGCTCCACAAGATCTACTCTACTGAGAAGACATTAATATAAATACGGGTGTAATCAATGCATACTGTCCGTGCAAGACAACTAACATTTATAACTTACTGTTGAATGTCAAATTCCTGACAGCTTGCAGTATCATAAGGTGATTTAAAAAAAAAAAGATAGTATGGATGATAACTAGGTAAACTTAAAAACATTACATATAGGTAGCTAAAACGCCTACAATTCTGCCAAAGAGGCATAATCACGCGTTTCAGTATTGAGTACTTAGGCGCGGACTGCAGGCAATACGCCCATCAGCAATCCCTACACACCACAGAGCATCAAATGCGCGCGCCCCTCCTAGAGGCGCCCTGAGCGCGATTTCTCTACAACGCCGTTGAAGCCTGTGGGCGTGGCCTATGACTTACATATGTGTGTTGTGCGTGTGCATTTGTTTTGTGCGTGTGCCTAACTTGCTCCTCTTTGTTTGTAGTGTCGATACTAGCACACACACACACATACGAAGCGCTAGCAGCACTGCGTGTAGTTTTTGGGTTTCAAATATTATCGCTTATAGAGCAGGCTCCAATGAGATGTTCGTTTGCAAAAATAGCGGACCGCGAAATGTTTTGTGATTCGTCTACCTGATACCCTCGACATTATAAAAAGCCATGTTGCCGCGCGCGCTCGCGGTTCTTTGTCATTTCTCAATTACAGCTAGTGAAATTTCTATGCAAGCATGCCTCGCCTTATACAAAAGTCAAAGAAAAAAGCGATCTATATATAAGGTCTTTCAAAATTAGTTAATAGTACGCCAAGGGGGGGTTCTATATAATATAGGGAGTAAAACTTATATAAAATTTTTAGACCTTGGGATTTTTTTTTATGTAAAATATTTTTTTATGTATTTAAATAAAAAAATAGATGGTTGATTTTTATAGCCTAATCGATTCAGTTTCATAACAGTAACAAAAAAGTATTCATTACCATTATGATGTATCTCATGTAAGTTGGTAAAAAAAAATAAAATTCTTTCTGTTCCTTATTAATAAAACTAAAAGTGTGGTTTTTCACAATTTCTAAAAGAAAGAGATCTATGTGTTGGAAGACTTTTTTGTTCCTGGAATGAAACTGAAACGATTAAGAAAAAATTTTTTTTTACATTTAACATTAAAAAAAATTTTTTTTCTAAAAAATCTCTCAACCAATTTTTTCGTAAATTTCGTAATATTTCATCAAAAAAATACTTTTCTATTGGTGTACTGGCTAGTATTTTAATTATGACACATAGCACCCATACGTACTAATTTTCTAATGAAATTCCAAAATTAAAACCAAAACTCTTTGTAATTTACTAATAATATTTGTGAGGGAGGAGGGGGGGAGAGGGGACCACAAAACTGGTTGGCAACATCTGTTAATTGTATGTCTGGGATCTATACAATATATATCAGAAGTCAGAATAAGGTCCGCAATTTTTGCAAACGGAACTTCACTGAGAGTCCGGTCTATTAGGTATTTGATGCTCTGTGCTACACACCTTTTGTTACACACACACACACACCCTCACGCCCTCACCCTCACCCTCGCACACACCCACACCCACTCAATCCGACGTCATTTTAGCTCACGCACTCTCGTCTTTTGTTCGCGCTCGCGGTCGCATGTCGGAGCGGCGGCGTAAGTGTAGATCTCGCGCCGAGACAAAAGAACGAAAGAGTAATGAGAAGATCCGTGCTGCTCGGCGGAACACTCCTGGCGTGTCACTTCCGCCTACGAGGTGGTAGGGGTAGGGGTTAACCGTTCCGGATTGGCAGCACGGCATTGATGAAGGTCGGTCGAAACGGCTTTGAAAACGGCGGCGTTCAGTGTTGACGGCACGACCGAAGGAAATCACTGACATGACACTAGAGTATTACCAAGGTGTAGTGGGTGGGATATATATTAAACGCAAAAAAAAAACAAGTGCGGGTCAAACTCGCGCACCTAGGGTTCCGTATCGCCATGTCATGGTCAGCGCCACTCACGCCATCTATGTATTAGTTAAAATGCTTCATGCTCTTTTCGGTAGATGGGGCGCATACACTTTTTAGTTTCTTGTATGGGGACCCCGTGAATTTTTTACTTTTTCTTATCTTTATTATTTGTTGTTATTTCGGCCATAATAACACATATTCTGTGAAAATTTCAACGGGCTACCTATTACGATTCAAGTGATACAGCCCTCGGACAGACAAACGGACAGTCAGACAGGCAGACAGACAGATCGACGGCATAGGCTTAGTAATAGGGTCCCGTACGACGGATATGGAACCCTAAAAACGCTAAATTAAAAAGTGTGAAAAAATCTGTTTAGTTACTTGAAGGCGTGGGAGACCGCTAAGTAAATAAAATAAAATTTCAAACAAAATTTGTTCGGGTTACTCACTCGGTGACGCTGAGGTCGCGTCCCCCCGCGTATCCTGACAATCGGGATAAGCAGAAAAATCAGTATTGTGCTGCAAGAGCTATGGTAAATTGCAGCACAACACCGACCACCCATGTTTAGCAATGTATTAGGACAAGATAACTATCGAGCAGCAAGTGAGGTCCCACCTGCTGCATGACACGGTGGAAGGACCGCGCCAAGGTGATAGGTAGCTAGTCCCCATCCCTTAGTTGCTCTATTACGACATTACGATATTTAATATTTTTTACTTGTAAATTGTTATATCTGTTATTGATCAATTGAAGAAGAAGAAGGAAAGAAGAAGGTGTGGATCTAAGCTTGCGATGGCTTCACCGAACATATCCGGGCCCATCGGCAGTAGAGGAGGGTATTAATCGAGGCCGGGACTAGCGAGTGGCCACTCTAAATTTCCCGCGCATGCTTCACGTTTCGGCTCGCTTCAAGCCCTCGTCAGCTAGTCTGCGTTGACTAGGACGCGGGGAAACCACCAGTCCCGCTCTCGACCTCCCTCTCTCTACCTATCCATATTCTGTAGGATGCTTCCAGTGACGTTTTCGAAGCTCTCTCCATATATGAGCTTAGCGTCGATCTTGGGAGCCCTAGATTCTTGAAGAGACTGTAGAGCGACTTCGCTGGTAGTCCTCTTGCTCCGACTTCCACAGCGAAGAGATCAGTCTTGAATCCTTTTCTCACAATCCGGTCTACTAAGTTGCAGTACTTGTTAAGTTTGATGTTGTGGTCCTTCGGTATGTTACTTTCCCATGGAACTGTAAGTTGTACGTTACTTTCCCATAAAACATGTACTATTATGTAATTACTACTCCTAGAAGATAAATTTCAGTCTGAAATAAAAAGAAAATGTGTTTGCTATTTTATTGAAATTACTCTAAAGCGTACGCCAATCATCTTGTCTGCTGTCAAATTAATTCTATATTTATTTTGTGATGAAAACAGTGAAATTATGTCAAAATAAAAATATTTAGGCAGGGCGTCAATTTTCAAGCTGTCAAGTAGCAAAGAGTAAATTTCATTAACTACATAGTTTCAGTGGCGGGTGGCCGAGTGGTTTGGGCATCGGCTTCTCATGCGAGAGGTCCTATTCGAATCCGGTCGGCGTGTACCAATGAGTTTTTTTTTCGGACGAAAACAATTACGTGCATACCTACGCTTGCTGCTTCACCGTTCGGAACCGATGTAAAACTGTAGGTCCCTTCCCTTGCCCCTTACTATGTGGTAGGCTCAAATTGTATCCGACTGGGTCGGTACCACCGTACTGGTTGCAAGATGGCCGCATAGCAGCCACGGTTGTGTTCTCCTCTAGTCCAGTATAGCGAGCAATCCAGGCAAGTCTCCGGTATGGCACCTACCTTCTCGTAGGTGATATTGGCTGGTCGGAGCATGTGCTTTGGCCCTTCCGACTCAGCCACCTATACATGATTAAATAATAATAATGGTTATAGTACTAGCTTCGTCGTATTTATTCGTCAGCCTCGGTAGCTCAGAGTGGTGCGATCGGTCGACTGTCGTTCTTGATCATAAGCACACCTGGGCGCGGTGAGAACTTGAATGAGTCGGTGGAAGGTCCGCGCCATGGTTAGAGGTAGCTAGCCTGTCGCCCTTCAGTACGGCATTTTTTCCTTATCGCCTTTTGCGACATGCACGGGGAGAGATGCGGTGGGGCTATTATTTTTAAGTACCTACCCCACGCTGGCACTTTCTTTCTAAGTATTTCTAGTTTCTGTACACGATACAAACAATTCGCACGAATGTCCCATTATGCTTACACGTTCGTAATTTAGTTCAAAGGATTTTATTCAAAGGAAGGCGTCTCCTTTGAATAAAATTACCGAGTGGAGCAAATACTGCGTTGAACATCTCGTATCAGACCATACTCAGTTTCAGTCAACACCAGTCACGTGTTATATTAATCCTGTTTAAATATGTATATAAGGTATTTTCTCTTCTGGTATGTGTTGTGGTGTAATTTACCAGAGTTCTTGCAGCACAACACCTATTACTCTGCTTACCCCGATTGTCGGGATTCAGCGTGTGTGATATGTATGTATATGTATGTATGTCTTTTCTCTTATTGAAATGTAAGCCCAAAGAAATTACTAATCTGTGTCAAGGCCGAAGTTCAATAACCGCCGCGTAGGACAGATAATGTACGGAGTTACGTAGGTAGTTAGCTACCTAGCCTGCGCGTGTTTCTTATGAATTTAAACTTTAATAAACTTTCACAATTATATTCTGAGTAATTATTAGAAATAGAAACATAGTTTCTTATCACAAGGTATTTAATATGTCCAGGAGAGTATGTTTGTATTTTTTTATATTTAATAAAATATAAAAAAGTTACCCCCTTTTTCATAATTTTTATTAATATGATCTATTTCCGATACAGAACATCCCCTTTACGGCTCGTCAGTAAAAAAAAAACCTTATATATCACTGAAAACTGTACAAGGCCCGGTAGGCAGGAAGTCTTTTACCATAAGGGTACATGGGACCGGAGACCAGGGCTCCCGGCTGCGGATGTCCTTTGTCCGTGTTCTCCTATTGGCAGCCTTGAACCGCGCACGGGTTTGTTGAGCTAACTCCCTTTTCAAACTCGTGTTCAATTCAAAGCGTACTTCCGATAGTAATTTTTTATGTGGTTATAAAAAATAACCATAACCTATTTCAATACCCTAACAAAGCTTAAATAGGAAAGTAAAAAAAAATACTTCCAATAAAAAGTGTTTTTATGTGGTTATAAAAATTAAATAAACATAACCCATTTTATTACCGTAAAAATGCTTGTTATAAAAAAGTAAGAAAAAATATATATTACTTGCACGAGGGGGATTCGAACCCACGGTCATGAGATCTAAAAATGTATACACTGTCCTCTACACTCTACCAATGAACCACCAAAGCTCATAGTTGACCAGACGAATATCCGATTCAGTTAACAGATATGCTTTGAATTGAACACGAGTTTGAAAATGGAGTTAGCTTAACAAACCCGTGCGCGTTTCAAGGCAGCACTGCCTCCTATTGAACACGTAAAAGGAAATACGCAGGCAGGCTCGATGAGGGCCCCAAGGGGCTATTTACAGAGAAAAACAAATATTTATTAGTATTTTACTAAGAATTTCCGTTAAAATTTCTAAATTGAAATGTAAATCGGAATCCTGATGCAGGAAGGCTGGGATGAAGTGCTCTACACTCTTCTAATATTGTGAGGGGAGCGAGTGCACGAATGTCCCACCAATCGAGGATGTAAAAGAAGATAGAGACGACCCCGATGATGCTATTGAAGAAGTCTTTGATGTCTCTCCTGCTCTTCAAATGGGCATCAACCTCCCCATCGACATCTCCCCCCTCGTCAAAGTTAATATTGATACTCCTGGGCCCTCAAAGAAGACGCGTAGGTTAACTTAAGCCCAACAGTGGTAGTGAGCCTAGTTATATGTAAAAAAAAATTTATGATAGTTTTTATAAATATTTTTGTATATTTTATCTTTTTTTTCACTGGAATTAAATTTTGATTAGCATAATATATGTAACTCTATAATAAACACATAGAGAAGAATTCTAGTAATTGTATTGTAACTTCCCCCTAACACTCGATTTTAGGTTTGTTTGGTTTATGGTCGTCATCGAACAAACTATCACGCCTACGGACACACATCTAGTCGCAAAATGAACGTAATTAAATTTGCTACAACTTCATTTCCCATGACTTTCCCCGTAGATACCTCATTATGCCTGATATTTTGGTCGAAAATTGACCATTTCACATTTTTCAACTTTAAAAATAAATTAGAAATTTTGGGTACCCTGTATCTTGGGAGCTATTAGACCTAAAAAACTGAATTAGAGCTCAAACTGTTGGGAATTTTATCTACTTTAAAAAAATCATAGCGACCTTTCTCGTCAGAGCCTTACTATGTGATTTTTTTGGATAAAACTAAAAAAAGTTAAAAAAAAATGCGGTTTTTCAGCAATAACTCGGCACGCTCACATTTCAGAGTACTGCAAATCTGGAAAAATACTATCTAAGGGGACCCAAACAACCTTTTTAGTTTAGCAAGTTTACCGCAATTATTTCTATTTTATCGATTTTTTGTGTACGATATGACTGGCCTATAATACCCCCTCTTAATTATACTTACACAATATTAAACTTGTAAAATGTACCTACATTTATTTTGTTTATTCTACAAAACGAACAAATATTCCAACGAGTAAATGGTGTCTCGAGTTAGCAGCCCCAACAGAGTCGCTCCACTCTCGCAATATTCCCCGCGTGTGTCGCATATCCAAACAATATGAAAGCCACCATTGTTTCTTTATGGAAGAAATCTTTAATGGACCCTCGCGAACAATAGGTAAGGCGCCAGCAGAGCGATCAAGCCCTCAGGTGATGCGAGGGTGGGCGAGCGTTATCGCTAGGGTGGCCACTTTTTGGAATAAAAAATAGGGACAATCGGTTCGTTATCGGAGACAACCGGAGTTCGGATCGATTTGGACAGAAGGGAAAAATAAAAAAGTTTAGTTTTTATGTTTATTTAATCATGCTTATTATTTTTCGATGCATATTTTTTTGTATTGCTACGGCCGCATTAATATTTCTATATGAACTTCGAACAAGACATGTCTATGTTCAGTGAAGTTTCAAAGTTTGCTTCCATTAGAGATTTACAGAGCAACGATTTCTGACATTAGATCATTTAAGAAATTATGAATGAAATGAAAAAAAAATAATGATAGAAGTTTTTTTTTCTACATAAAATATAAAATAATACGAAAATAATTCATTTAAAAAAATAACAAATAATAATAATAATATTTAGATGAACGTAAACGTCGCCGTGCAGTCCGGAGGATACGGAGCTCTCCGAGATGGGGGTGGTGGTGGCCTACCTACGAGTACCACCACCCATCGCTCGAAGCTAGACTTGCGTCGTCTCGGAGAGCTCCGTAGCCACGGCCTGCACCCACCGGCGCGCTTGGAGGCTTGTCTCCCGCCGCCGCCGCCGGCGGTATTACCGTTTTTGTTTTTATGTGTTTATATTAATTTTGTATATTTTTAATTTTTATCTAAGTATAAAGAATTAATGTAATATTTGATTACAAAAAGTGAAATAAAGACATAATAATATTTAATTTATGTAAAATATGTGTTTTTTTTATTTCTAATGTACAAAATATATTATAAAAATGTTTAATAACCTATAATTAATAAAATTACTTGCATAACATAATAGAAAAGGTCGCGTACGTTGCCCTCGTGGCGTGTTAATCGGGACAAAATGGATTAATCTGTCGGGACGCGGAACAACATCATCGAAATCGGGAATGTCCCGCCAGAATCGGAACGGGTGGCAACACCGGTTATCGCACTGGCGTGAGCCAGTAAAAGCATTTCGCTGGTGTTTGATGAAGAAATATGAGCCCCCATAGGACGTGCGTAGGTAATTAAATGTGCTTTTTTAAGGAAAATGTTGAGGCATTTTCGAGTTTGCTTTCTTTTGATTTCCATTTCATTACATTTTGATTATACTCATGCGTGAATGTATTATAGTTACATAAACGGTCGTTTAAGCGCGTCGCGTGGGTTTCTTGCAGTATGTTCTGAGAGGCTGGTCTCACATACGTATGACTACACCCCTTAGCTAATATGATTTATTGTTTGTTGTACGCCACATTTTATTATGTCGGTCCTACCTCAAGTGCCATCTTCCCCGTGTGCCACACTATGTAAGGCCTTTATTAGTAGGTAACGATATGCTAAGGGGTGTATGCTGGAGGAGAAAGATATTGTTATCTTGTTGGTAGGCGGCGCAGAAACTAACACAGACACAGTAGCTTACCTCAGCTGTGTGAAGTATGCAGTCGAGATTTGCAATGCGGCAAAAGTAACAATATTTATCAGCTCGCTACTGTATGTGCCGACTCGAATGCATGATTCACACAGAATCAATACTGCCGCACACAGGAGCAACCATCTAGTGTATATGTTGACCAGGAGCGTTCCTAATACCATCTATATCGATGTAAATACGCTCGGAAAGTCGTGCTATGCACTTGATGGCCGTATTAATAGCATGGGCCGAAAACAAATGCATTCTTATATACAGAACTGTAATTTTAGCATGAAAAAATCAAATCTACACTTTGTAGAATTAGAAAATAGTGCTCCTAAAAATAAGCTAATTGAATCAAATGCTTTTTTAGGTTAAATTCTGTTTCTAGTGGCCGTGATTCGTTCGGAACTAAGTTAAATTCTTCTAAACATTGTTGTCTATTGAAAAATAAGCTAGTTATCAGTCATCAAAATGTACAGGGTCTGCGCGGCAAAAATCTACTATTAGAATTAATTTTAAAAGAAAATATAATTGATGTTTATTGCGTAACCGAGTCCTGGATAGATTGTAATGAATTAAGCACTCAATGTATTAATAACTATTCTATTATTAGCAGTAGCCATCGAAAAAACTTTATAAGAGGTGGTACTTTAATTCTTGTGAAGAACGGTCACAAAGCTAAAAACAGACTAGATGTAGTAAAAAAGTCAGTGGAAAAAGAGTTTGAAATAAGTTGTATAGAAATGGACTCAATATTCATAGTATCAGTATATAGGTCACCGTGTGGGAATGTGCCATCATTTATAAACAAATTGGAAGAATGTTTGTGTAAATTGAATACCAATAATAATAAATCAATAATTGTTTGTGGAGACTTTAATATTAAATTCCCCTTAGAAGAAGGAGGGCAACATGAGCTATCTGATTTGATGGATAGTTTTTGCTTAGACAAACAATCTTCCAATATACTAGAGTGACAGATTCGTGTTCATCGTGCATTGATAATATTTTTACTGATTGTAAAGTACTACAGTCAAAAGTATTTCCTGGAATATCATCAGATCATTACGCGCAATTAATTTCTATAAATTACTCGACAAGTAAGAATACTACTTCGGGCAAGATGAAACGAATATCAAACAAGGTTCTGATAAATTCGTTAAACTTAGATTTACAATCTGAATTCTGTGGTAATAATATTTATAGCTTTAAAGAATTTTTCAATATATTTATGAGATATCTAGACAAGCATATGCCACTAAAACATATGTGTGTAACTAATAAAAAAACATTTGCCGACTGGGCTACTCCAGCTATTATTATTTCTAAAGAGAAATTATTTTATTTATATGATCTCCTTAAAGTTAACAATAATCCAGATCTTAGATCTTATGTTACACGTTACAGCAAAATCTTTAAACAAGTTACCATTAAAGCCAAGCAACTGTTCCTTAAAAACAAAATTATGAATTCAAATAATAAAATAAAAATGGCCTGGACCATAATTAAAGAAGAAACTGGCAAATCTAACGACTGTAACACCAAGCTAGAGTTAAAAATTGGATCAGAAATTATTTCGGATAACACAACGATTGCCAATCATGTGAATAAATTCTTTTCCACAATAGCCCATAGTACTACTCAAAGTCTAAAGTCTAGTAAAGAAGTATCATTAAACTACCTCAAAGCGTTTATCCCTCGGAATTCTGAATCAGCCATATTTGCACCTGTCACATACCTAGAGACTAAGAGAGTAATTAGGGACCTTAAATCTAAACATTCCCAAGATCTTTGGAGTATCTCACCTGTATTATTGAAATCTATAACAAGTGTCATCGGCCCGCTAACAGATATTGTAAATGACTCTCTAAAAAATGGCATATTCCCAGATTCATTAAAAGTAGCCAAAGCTATACCTTTGTATAAAAAGGGATGTCATAACAATGTTGAGAACTATCGTCCCGTCTCTATATTGCCGGTTTTCAGTAAGGTCTTTGAAAAAATTTTGGAAAAACGGTTAATTAAATTCTTTATTGATAATGCACTTTTAAATTGTAAACAATTTGGATTTCGGAGAGGACTGTCAACGGGTGATGCTATAGCTTCTATGGTAAAATCAATATTAACTTCCCTAGACGACTCTCAGCATACTTATGGCATCTTTTGTGATCTGTCCAAAGCCTTTGACTGTGTAAATCATGAAATATTACTAATGAAACTAGAACATTATGGTATAAGAGACAATGAATTGCGTATATTCCAATCATATTTAGAAAATAGAGCTCAAATATGTGACGTCAATGGCTTAAAATCTAATGTAGAATCAATTACAATGGGTGTGCCGCAGGGTTCTATCCTGGGACCATTATTGTTTCTAACATATGTTAACGACATCTCGAGCTGTATAACAGACGATATAGAGATGGTAATGTTTGCAGACGATATCTCAGTTGTACTGAAAAACAATGATATAAGTAAACTAAGAGAATCCTTTTTAAATGTACTAGAATCTCTAAAATCATGGTTCGAATGCAACAATCTATTACTAAATGTTAACAAAACTAACATTATGCACTTTGCTCTAGGTACTCATAGACGTAATAACACTGATGCCATATTAAAAACTGCAGAAAACTTGTCATTAAACCTTGCTAATGAACTAACTTTTCTTGGGGTAATATTTGATAAAAGTTTTACTTGGAAAGCCCACATAAACTCTTTAGCTGGTAAGTTGAGTTCCGCTTGTTATGCTATAAAAAAAATTAAAGAGCTATGCGGAACTCATGCTGCAAAGACGGTTTATCATGCCTATTTTGAGAGCATCATGTCATATGGCCTTATGTTTTGGGGAAATGCAGCAGACTCAAATAGAATATTTTTATTACAGAAGAGGGCCTTGCGGTACATCCTAAATATGAAAACTAGAGATACTTGTAGGACAGCGTTCGGGGAGATAGGAATCATGACTTTACCAAGTGCATATGTTTACCAGAACATATGCTATGCCAGAAAATACATTAATGATTCCTCTCTTAATTCCGACAATCATAACTATGATACACGGTGTAAGAATAATGTACAACTAATAAGACATAGATTAGCTAAAACCTCAAAAAGCTTTATTTGTAATAGTGTTAGATTTTATAATAAACTGTCTTCTAACATAAAACAATTAGATGATAATAATTTCAAACGACGGATTAAATTAATGTTAATTCAAAAGAGTTATTACACTATTAAGGATGCATTAACTGACCGTAATTTTATCTAAGAGTTTGACTACTGTTTTTTCCACTAACAAACTTTGACAATTTGACATTTGGATACACTTTGTATCATAATTTTTTTTTTTTATAAGACTTATTACATCTCTTTGTAATAAATGTAAACTAATTTTTATTTATTTTTTGACTTGATATAATATGAAGTATCAAAATTGACGATGGCACTATACACCAGATATAGGTAATTTAAATAGGCAGTGTGGCCAAATTCTTCAGTATTCATGTTTATGCTGTAAATATTAATGCTCCTGTGAGCGGTAGTATGGGTTAATTATTTGTAAGTTACTATATTAAAATACTTATAAGGTACTAACAAAACATTGTGACTTGCGAAGTTTGTTTGTCAGTTCTTCTTCGCATTGAATTTAGAACTGGCGGAATTTTCGACATGTCCAAGCGTAGGTTACCTACCTATGGATGAAATTATACAATAAACAATAAACAATAAACAATATGTGTATCAGGTACTGATCACGTTGTTCCCATACCAATGATTTAAGTTTTTTTACGATATAAAAAACCTACTCACTCCTCAAATTTAATACGCGAAGTGCGCGTATTTCACCTTAATAAGTACGTTTTTTATATCGTAAAAAAAAATTGGTATGGGAACGTGATCAGTATCGGATACATACTTAGCGTATCGTTACCTACTATTGAAAGGCCTTATATAGTGTCGATTCTTCCCCAGATGCCACCTTCCCCCGTGCATCACAAATATGTTGGTTCTTCTCCAGGTGAAATTTTCTCCCGTGCGCCACATTTTATTATGTCGGTTCTTCCCCGCGTGCCATCTTCCTCGTGCGCCACATTTATAGTGTTGATTCTTCCCCAGGTGCCATCTTCACCCGTGCGTCACACTATAATATGTTGGTTCTGCTCCAGGTGACATCTTCTCCCGTTCACCACATTTTATTATGTTGGCTCTTCCCCAGGTGCCATCTTCCCCGAGCGGCACGTGGCGCAACTCGGCGAGGACGGTGAGGAGGAGGAGGACGAGGAGGGCGGCTTGGAGGCGGGCGCGGAGGAGTGTGACTCCCCGCGCGTCTCCCCTCGCCCCGCCCTGCCCGCGCAGCCCGCGCCGCCGCACACCACGCAGGAGGCAGACCTGCTGAAAACCTTCACAGATACGCATTACTACAGGTGAGGCTGTTTACACATCGATACGAATTATTTTCACATCCGTTCACACCTGAACCGTGGCTGGAGTGGGTTGCTATTTGGATTAGAACACTAGCAACAGTGACGCTCGAGTGTGAGATATCGCTTTACACATTGAATGTTTACTAGGTGGTAGGCTCAAATTGTAGCCGAATGGGTTGGTACCACCGTACCGGATGTAAGATGGCCGCATAGCAGCCTCGGTTGTGTTCTCCTCTAGTCCAGTATAGCCAGCAATCCAGGGAGTGTCTGGTATGGCACCTACCTTCTCGGAGGTGATATTGGCTGGTCGGAGCATGCGCTTTGGCCCCTCCGACAAAGCCACCCATACCGGATTACATAAAAAAATTGGTTGTCTGTAAAGTTGGTTTACGGACGATAGTTTTACGTGATGACGACATAAAGTATAATAAAGTGCGAAGCCAGATACAAAATCAGTTTATAATACTTTATCGTGCTTAGAAATTTAATTCTTAAATCGCAAATGTGAGTACTTTAAAAACGAATCGTATTAATTATCAATATAAACTTTTAATTTACGCCATCTAGGTACATATCAAAGCGCATACTACAACGTTGCAACGCCTTCAAGTAAACTACCGCTGAAGTATTTCATTTACTATATTGACGCTAGATGTCGCTCCAAAAGACTCAACGCCATGAAAATCTTCACCTACTGGTGACCAAATTCGCTTCGCTAGTACCTGAACGATTTAGCCGGATGGTTAAGACGTCTAGTCGGTCACACAATAGTGGTGGCAGGGACCGCGGGTTCGAGGCTCGCAAAAGACGGACAAATATATTTTGTATTACATACTCTCCTTATATGCCTCTCTATCGCTTGTTACGCGCTCTCGCTTGCACACACAGGTTCAGATGGAACGTGACACTTTTTCGTGTGTGCAGCCGGTGTTCATCAATTTATAAGACGTGACGTCATCACGTCAAAAACAGCTCTGGAAGCATTATTTATAAATCTTCCTTCGCCTACACCAGGTGGCGGCCGCGATCGGCGCCGGCGCATTACTCTCGAAAAAAAATCATTTTGGAAGATTTTTCCATAAAACTTCATGAACTAACATATGGATTGTATTTACAGATAAATATTCTAGCTATAAATGGCATTTTTTTATTTACATTACGTATTCTAGGTGACAAAATTATTTTGTAAAGTTGTTCTATGTGAAAATCGCGACCTCTCTCAGGTTTTTTTTTTTATAAATTTATTAGACCGCGAATCGGTCATATAGTATTTTTATTATAAACACTAATAAATAACGGACCTAATCATACCTTTCTTGTGTATCAGCAGCCCCCCGTGTCGTTCACAATAAAATTTGTATGTGGAAATTTGTATGGTTTGTATTATTTGTATGGAGAAAACTAGGTCACAAAAATTGCTTATTTCTCGTAAATGTACTGCATACAAACACTATACGGCATATATTATTTCAACTACAGGAACTAAATGACACTTCTATCACCTCACTTTATCCAGAAAACAGATTTATATCGAGAAACAAGCCTCTAAAAACAGCCGAAATTGGTACCGAAAAGGAGGCATTTTCTTAGTATTTTTACGAAAAATTCAGATCAACTCAGCACAAACAAATGCACTCAATACATCCGGAATATAATGAAAAAGAGAAAAAAACATCACTTATGGGTTCATCTGCACAAAAAAACACTCAGCAAACCCGAAAACAGAAGAGCAACGTACAACGCCCTCCTAATATAACCACTGTCTTGATGACACTGACAGGGCGGTAAATCTGACATTTCTCTATGGGAGAATGTTTGTCGCCTAAAGGCTAAAGGATTCTACTATTTGAATTAATTACTGCCAGTATCTCACGGCTAAGTGAGATACAAGAATAAAATAATTTTGTTGGGGCCTCCCAACGAAACACGGAAAAAAAAGAAAGCGGCCGATATCGGCCGCTCCATTCGTAAAGGTATAATCTATAAAGCGACCGATATCGGCCGCTCCAACGGCAAAAGGAGTTCCGAGACATAATTTTTTTCTTTATTATTTATTCTTTATTCATCATTCCTATGGTAGTACTAAGCTTGAATTTGTTCAATCTTATTTTTACAATCCGGTTCCATTACACCCGCAAGAAAACGTCTTTGGTTACATACAATATTATGCTGTGACTAACTACATAATAGACACAGCTTACAGGGTTAAACTACATTTTGAGAGCTAGAATAACGATAGTTTCAGCTTCATAATTCTGACGAAATAAAATTAAAAGTAATAAAATAAGGTCAGATAGAGCCTTTGTCAGAATTTTTTTATTTTTTATTGTAAGTACATAGAATTTTCTATCCAATTCAGTTTACTTCGTGAGTACTTTTATTAAAAAGTTAAAAAGCAATGTTTGTTCGTACTAGCAAACTGCGCGTTCAGACTGCTCTATTTTAGGGAGTAACATTTCACAAATCAAATCAATTTATAAATTCTCCAAAGTATAAAAGAAAAATTTCGCGAGTGTGTTTTAACTTGACGCAGGTTGCGCCATCTTGTGACTATTTTTAAAAATTCTCGTTCATTTTTATTTTATCAAACGATACAGCCCGAATAAGGCTCGTTATCTTTCTCTAAATATTTGCCCATCGTCTCTCCCTACCAATTTCATTAAATAAAATGGTGTCCTTGCAAAAATAAGGAATTCGAGGAGCGGGTCTCTTCGCTTTATTACAAATGCCAACTGTTTAAACTTCAATATCCAATTATTTTCAAGTAATGCTAATCGAGTGCCTCGGGCTCGGGTAGGTTAAGTAGTTAATTTATCAAGAAGATTCTCTAAAAAAAAACGCGCCGCTCCAATTTATAATTTTTTAATTAAATTTCCTTCCAACGAAAAGGAGAAAAAGCCCTGATTAATTAAGGAGCTTATCGCTCGACGTCGCCGAAATAGCGAATTTAAAATGATCACCAAAATACTTGACGCGACTTTATTCGGCCCCGAACAAAATAGAATCTTTACTTTATAAAAACTTGTTTAAAAACATTGCGAGATAACAGTTATAGATGGCGCGGCAGATCTCCGAGAACTTCCATCTTTGACCTATTGTTTATACTTTCGACCGGCTCTCTACAGGGCATCAGTTTTATTTTATTTAACTTTCTTCAGAAATTATTTTTATAGAGAGAAAGGTTTAAAGAGCTTTCGTTATCTGTACTTTTTGTGTCTTGATAATCATCTATTTCGTGGCAAAAAAATATTCTTTGGAAGTTTTAAGTGAGCTTTGCGTCTTAGCTATATTGCGTATTGTTTTCCCGTTAACAAATACTTTAAAATATTTTAAGGGTATTCACCTTTTCCTTCCAGCCGATTCAACTCCATCGACACACTCCCGCCGACTCGCCATGCGGTCCTCTCGCTTATTGTTCAACTTACTATATGGAATCTTCGGATGACGCACAACTCGACGGAGAATAAATAATCTAGATCTAACACAACCCCGTAGCGGTTTATCGGGGGCGGCCTCTAGTTTTTCAGAATTTCATCCCCAATTTGTTGTAAAACCGTCACCAACCAGGCATTTGAGCCCTTTTCTGAGAAATATCCAACAAAAATTCACAAAGTGTTCGTGTTTTCGCGCCGAGTTAGATGGTGGCTAATCGTGACAGATATCACGCCGAACCGAATAGGTGCGCTGGTTTGTGGTGATTAGGCGGGACCGAGAGTCCGCACCGTTGTGACTCGCTGAGATGTGGCTGGTGATGAGACGGTGGTGCCGAGTTGTCCTAGACCGAGATTTGAAGAATTTGATTTCTTTTAAAAACAATTAATACAATCTACCCTGTCATGTATTTAGTAATATTGATTGCCAAATCAATTTTTATGTGCCTCCACGAACTACTAGAAGTAATAACGCCTTCTAAGTTGTTCCATTCCGCGCCAATGCTGGTCGCCGTATGCCAATAGGTAGGATGACATGCTGCTTCAATGAAAATTTCATTGACCTCGATTTTTGGAATATGAGTTTGCCACAATTCAAGGATAGGACGAAATCTATTCTCAAAGTAAATAAATCTGCCTATAAATCCGTGTCGCCTGATTGTTCGATCTGTATTAAGTTAGTATTATAGTTCGTATTATATAAGATGTTTCGTTAGTCATGTCATTAACTTCGGGAGGGTTACATACACACTCAAATAAACACGTTACGCAAAAAAAAAATTTAATGTTTATAGTATTACTTTTCGAGAAATTTAACAAAAGATGTTTGGTACCTAAACATTAACCTGTGTGTACCAGTAGGTAACTTGCATTGTACGGGGTCAATGACCGTACTATGTTCAAACGCAGAACAGCTGTTTGTTGTAAGTAAGTCACAAGGTCACTATGATTGGTTTTTAACGCTACTTATTTGATTTTAATTTTTTTAGGAGAAAAAATGCTCCTATAAACATATGTTTTTTTTTTTCTTACGTAAAGTGTTTATTTGAGTGCGTATGTAACCCTCCCGAAGTTAATGACATGACTAACGAAACACCTTATATATTCTTTATTCTGCGTGAGTAGCTTTAGCTTTAGTTTGTCTTATTTTTTGTCTTTCCTAACTTAGTTTTTAAATGTTTTTGTTAAATTTGCTTGTTAGGATTCTCTGTAAGTTTCGATTCTCTGTAAATTTTTATCTGTGGGATACGGTGCTGGGTAACACAATACCCAATGTATTATAAAGTTAAAGTTTTGTAAACCCTATTCTATGTATTACTCGTTGGTGTCTCCAAATAAATAAATAAATAAATAAATAAATAAATCCTGCCAGCGTGCTTGAATGAATGCGATACAGAAACTCGTGTTATACTAATTACCTGATTACTAAACGTAGAAAAAGCCACGAATAAAACTCTTCAAATAAAAATATACACTAAATTTGACAACATAAAGTAATATATTATATTAATTTCGTTCGATTATGGATTTAAAAAGTGCTCAGTAATAATATATTTAAGCAATTCCTTTGAGAAAGAAGTTTGCATAAATATTGGCCTTTTAACTAAATTATTCAAAGTAATTACATTCTCTGAATTATTCATTCAAAAAATAATTATGTTATTTTGGGACCTGGCATTTGTTAAGCCGTATCGAGATTAAAGGTTAGAGGTAATCTGGCTCATCTCCCTATAATGTCTGGATCCTTCTCCGGAGATAAAGAATCTGCTGGTTTTTCTTTTGGAGAATTGGCTGTGACCCTTACCTAATTTTCCTTGCATGAGCCTTTGGGCAAATCTATAAGGGTAGACATCGGAATTTGAAAACCCACACCATCACATTTTTTAAGAGTTTCTTTGCAATTTTCGTCACTGCAGTAAAGGAAAACTAACAAGTCCAATAATTTTTTGAAAAATGTATAGATTGTAAAATTTATAAACCACCGCCGCCGTGAGTAAACCTGTACAATAACAACAGAGTATATGCGCCTTTACATACATGCATACTCAATTGCCTCAATAACACAGTATTGACGTTACTAGCTACACCCTGGCGCTCGGCGTGACGGTGGCCGTGGGCTGCTTCCTGCTGGCGCTCAACATCCTGATCTTCGCCGGGATATACTACCAGCGCGGCCGCGGCAAGCAGCGCAGACGTCATCACCGACAGAGTCTGCACAGGGAAGGTACCTACTCAATAACACAGTATTGATGTTACTAGCTACACCCTGGCGCTCGGCGTGACGGTGGCCGTGGGCCTTCCTGCTGGCGCTCAACATCCTGATCTTCGCCGGGATCTACTACCAGCGCGGGCGTGGCAAGCAGCGCAGACGTCATCACCGACAGAGTCTGCACAGGGAAGGTACCTACACAATAACACAGTATTGATGTTACTAGCTACACGCTGGCGCTCGGCGTGACGGTGGATGTGGGCTGCTACCTGCTGGCGCTCAACATCCTGATCTTCGCCGGGATCTACTACCAGCGCGAGCGCGGCAAGCAGCGCAGACGTCATCACCGACAGAGTCTGCACAGGGAAGGTACCTACACAATAACACAGTATTGACGTTACTAGCTACACCCTAGCGCTCGGCGTGACGGTGGTCGTGGGCTGCTTCCTGCTGGCTCTCAACATCCTGATCTTCGCCGGGATCTACTACCAGCGCGGGCGCGGAAAGCAGCGCAGACGTCATCACCGACAGAGTCTGCACAGGGAAGGTACCTACACAATAACACAGTATTGGCGTTACTAGCTACACCCTGGCGCTCGGCGTGACGGTGGCCGTGGGCTGCTTCCTGCTGGCTCTCAACATCCTGATATTCGCCGGGATCTACTACCAGCGCGGGCGCGGAAAGCAGCGCAGACGTCATCACCGACAGAGTCTGCACAGGGAAGGTACCTACACAATAACACAGTATTGACGTTACTAGCTACACCCTGGCGCTCGGCGTGACGGTGGCCGTGGGCTGCTTCCTGCTGGCGCTCAACATCCTGATCTTCGCCGGGATCTACTACCAGCGCGGGCGCGGTAAGCAGCGCAGACGTCATCACCGACAGAGTCTGCACAGGGAAGGTACCTACTCAATAATACGGTATTGACGTTACTAGCTACACCCTGGCGCTCGGCGGGACGGTGGCCGTGGGCTGCTTCCTTATGTGACAGACGGAGAGACAGAGACGAGAGTGATCCTATAAGGGTTCCGTTTTTTTCTCCTTTTAGCTCCTTCTTTTTTGTCAGCCTCGATAGCTCAGTGGTGCAGACAATCGACTGTTGCTATTGATTGTTTTAAGCAACGCTGGGCGCGGTCAGTTCTTGGATGGGTGACCGCTTGACCGTTCGGAGGCTGACCGTGGTTCGGATTCCACGGAACACTGTAGGTCCCTTCCCTTCCTACCTTACTAGGTGTTAGGGTTATCTCGCCCGGGTTGGTACCACCGCACTGAATGAAACGTCGGTCGATACGGCTACGCAAATAGTTTGTGTTTTCCGCCCAGTTCAGTGTAGCCGGCACGATCGAAGAGAAGCACTGACATGGCACCTAGTTCACCCGGTGTTATGGGCTGACATCACGGATGTTGTAGGTGATGTAGCTAGCCGTGGCAGTCAGTAAAAAAAAAAACTTTAAGATCTAAAACAACCAGCGGTTAGCACCAATTTGGTTGTTGGGATGTGATTTATGGATTGAGATTAAAATTTCAGAGATCCTTCGAGAAAAGTTTACTGAGTGATGAGGCGCCTCCGCTGCCGTGTCCGGCTTACAAAATGAAAAGTTTGGTTGTCTCGCAATTCGTTAGCTCCAAGAGCGCCCTCGGTCGACTGCACAACGAAATAAATTAACTCACAAAAGAAAAATTTTCGGCGTCGTCGTCGTCCGAACTCCTGAAAAGTACCGCGCAGCTAACCCGTTTAGCGCGACTTAATTCAGTGCTCGAAAAAAAGGAAAAATAACAGCCTGAAAAAAAAATACGACGAGCTCGGTCGAAGGAGAGCTCTGTTTTAACAAATTAGAACTAAAATTTTACCAACATGTTTCCATTTGTTACTCCCCGCTACGAGTTCCTAAATGAAATTCAAGATGATTGTTGAATATTTCTTAGGAGAGGTACCTACATCGGACCATTAATCTTTTGGGTCCGTATCTTTTTTTTTTTATGGAAACTGCCACGGTTGGCTACATCACCTACAACATCCGTGATGTCAGCCCATAACACCGGGTGAACTAGGTGCCATGTGAGCGCTTCCATTCATTTCATTTCATTTCGGCTACACTGAACTGGCCGGAAAACACGAACTATGTATTTACGTAGCCGTTTCGACCGACGACGATTAATTCAGTGCAGTGGTACCAACTCGGGCGGCATAAACCCTACCACCTAGTATAGTAAGAAGGGAAGGGACCTACAGTAAGCCTATTACTAAGCTTACGACGACGTCGTCGGTCTGTCTGTCCGTCCGTCTTAGGGCTGTATCGTTTGAACCGTAATAGGTAGCCGGTTAAAATTTTCACAGAATATATATGTTATAATGTGCGGATGTGCCAATCTTACTTACAATACAATACAATAAAAACAATACAATACAATACAATACAATAAAAAAAAAACAATACAATAAAAACAATACAATACAATAAAAACGGGCCAAGTGCGAGTCGAACTCGCGCACCGAGGGTTCCGTATCGCCTTGTCATTACATTCCCTTTTATAAGAAGTAGAGAAGAGATACAAAAAAAAGTGAAGCAAAGTTTCTCTCCGTTGCTCGCGTCTAAGTTTAGTTTAGGTAGATAGTACAATATGAAAAAAAGGATAATACTTCTAGAACTTTAATTAAACTCCAGGCAAACCTGAGCTGAAATTTTAACATCAGCTATTCCCGCTTCACTCGCGCTCGTATTTCACGAGAACTCTTTCCTGCCAAAGGCTGTTACTTGTTTCGACTTGCCTCATTCTAGACGCCCTCCTCCCCCCGCGCCCGTACGTGACCAAACAAAGTGCTAACGAGTGCTAGACACACACGTTCTCTACAGCGTGTTAAATATTACTAGAGTACGCGCTAGGAAGACAGTTTCAAAGAAATCACGTAACTGAGGTGTGTAGGAATGAAGCGGAGTGGCGGCGGCAGAGGGGGGACTGGCACGGGGAGCGGTTGGAAGAGGGGAACAACGAGGTATTACTACTAGAGTTATCGCTACGAAGAAAGATACAGAGAAACGGCGTCCCATCAGCTGAGGTATATGAGGTAAGGTAGGGGGAGACGCAGACGCGACCCGAAGTGGGGCTAGCGGGCGGTGAGAGCGGCTCGCGCGGTGCGGGAAGCGAGCGGAATAGAGTCCGGTGAGCGACAACACCAGCCCAGGCCAACCCAACATGTCACAACATGTGCATTGAAATAAACCCGGGCATGCGCGATGCGCGCAGGCGGTGGCACGTGCGACGAGTTCGGCCGCTCGCGATCGACTAGTTTCGATGTGCTCCAATTCGTAAATTGTGCCTCAACTCGGCAGAGCAATGCCCGTCGCCCGAGTAAGAGCTCTAAACATAATACCTCGTTGGAGGGGAAGCGGAGTTTGTGGCAGAATGTGCGCGCGGGCTGCAAGTGTAGCGAGCAACGTCGCGGGATCGCGATCGACTAAACGAAATCTGCTTGCGCCCTTGGACTCGATATAGCGCCGAGCCATCCGCCTTGTTGGTGACCCGGAACTTACAGAAGGTCTGTAGTCTCTGAATCACAGACGAGGTTCGTAGATTCGCTAAGTCAGTTTTACAGATACTATAATGGACGCTGCTCTGTATGGAACTAGCATCTGTTCCCTGCCACCCGTCCTATCTCAGCATGACTCGTCGCAGAGAGACTCAGCACCCTTTTATTGTTGACATTGGGCTTTTGAGAACGCATCGGTTCTCTAAATCCTCTCTTCGTCGCACCGCTAGACTGTGGAACTGTCTTCCGGCGAGTGTTTACCGAATCCTTTGGGTGTTTTCAAAAGTTGTGTTAACAGACTAGACAGCCTAGCAACAGTCCGCAAATCTGCTGGCACCTAACTGAGCGTGTTTTCGTGATGAGAGGTGATTTTGGCTCTGTCGACTGGTCTCTCGGCCCTGCCACCCATGTTGGTTTACATAAAATAAAACTCAGGTGTGGCTGGATATCTTCAATCGAGCGGAACACGGCGCGCTGTCCAAGTAAACCCTCTAGTAAGAACAACATAATAACCCACTGGTTCTCCATTAGTTTCCAAGCCGTGTTGCGTTAGGTTCCAGGCTCGTAATGTTGTTCGGAACTGAGTTTTTGGCCATTATTATTTTAGGCAAAATCTTTTGGCGCTAAAAGGCTTTATTATTTAACCTCTTTACTTGATGCTGCTACATGAAATTATACACTAAAAGTTACATTACGGAGCCAACTAAGCATTGTGTGATGTTCGGACAAAAGGTCAAAAGCGTTGCAGTAAAGGTGCGTCCACATACGTTCTTTTGCCCGTATCGTACCTATGTTTCGTATGTAAGGCGGTGCTAAACAAGGCTACACAATCACAAAGGATATCGACTCATCCACTCATGTTTTCTTTCATGCATCATTTTTGCTTTGTTTTAGCACCGCCTTCAACTCTAGGGTTTTTATTTCATACATTTTTGATGGCGGTTTTTATATTTTTTTAAATAGTTTTTTATTTTACAATTTTATTTTTTTATTTTTTGCTATTAATATACTCGGCGGAATCGCTCGGCCTGGGCCTCGCGATTCCGCCTCGCTTTCCAATCCGCTCTTGACTAAATTGAAATGGGACCACACGGGAAGCACCAGCTTTCAAATAAAAAAAGAATCATCAAAATTTGTTCACCCAGTCGAAAGTTCTGAGGTAACAAACATAAAAAAAATACAGTCGAATTGAGAACCTCCTCGTTTTTTTTAAGTCGGTTAAAAACCAGAGAAAAGGGAGATGAAGAATTCTTACAGTTACAGTTACAGAACACTAAACCACACACAAAAAAAAAAAACAAAATGATCCGTCCGTTGTCCGTCCGTCGGGCCGCACGTCACAACTCTCAATTTTGGGGACATAAGGCCTTAATTTCATAGAAATTACAGTTTCAGGATAAGCTTGAGAAACTTCAGGAATAGAAAGTACTCATTTATTAGAAGAAAAAAATCCTTATCACTCAAATCGAAATTCCGTATTTTTTTTTCATACAAAAATTGGAAATTTGTATAAAAACTCGATGGACAGTTGAGTCTGGGGAGTGCAATGACCTAGTCCAGTCCCCTTTTTCTTTTGATGTCGTTGAACTTTCACTGTTTGATACCCATTTCTATCCATAAGTTAGTGATTTTATTTTTATTGAATAAAGGCGGACTTTAACTGTCCACCAAATCTTGATTAAACGATTTTCACCAAAAAGTACTCTAAAATGACCGAATCTGCGAAAAAGTTTCAGAACTTTTCTTCTTCTCAAATATGGGGTCCATATTTGAGAAGAAGAAAAGTTCGAACCCTGAAGTTACGAAACCCTTTCCTAAAACACCCTGTATATTTAGTGGTGAATGAATAGGTGATGTTGTGTTGAACAGGAAGCATACAAGTGAGCAAGGGACTGGAGCTGGGCACGGGATCCATCTGTCACATTAAGACTACGCGGACCAACACGCTGCCGCGCCAGGTTTGTTGGAAATTACAAGTTAACTAGAATTATTACATTATAATTTTTTTCTTATGGAAACCCGTCATACCTTGGTGTACTGGGTGCCGTGTCAGTGCTTCCCATCGGTCGTGCCGGCTACACTGAGCTGGACGGAAAAAACGACCAATAAGCTATATATAATGTTTGATAACAGCCTGGTTTATATGCCTGAGACCTAATATTATAATATGCCTTATAATAAAATCATATATTAAAAAAAACCCCGACACTTAAAAAATAAAAAGAGCGCTAAGTGAATTCCCGCGCAGCTCTGAGTTTTTATATTTTATTTACTTAGCGGTCCCCCGACTCCTATATGTAAGTAAACGGAAATTATTTTAAAATTTTTAAGGGTCGGGGATTTTTTAAATTTGTAATTTAAATTTTATTTTAAGTTTTTTTTTAAAAACCGCATGCAAATAGGCACACTTTTTAAGATAATTAATTCTTTGATTACTTAATTACTTGATTACTTGATTAGAACCATCGCAATTAAACGATCTTTCTAATAAAAACAAACGCATCCAAATCGGTCCATCCGTTTGGGAGCTACTATACCATAGACAGACACACTCATTCACACATACACACACCCTCGTTAAACTTATCACAGCCCTCTTTTTGCGTCGGGGGTTAAAAATGTATCAGTAATTTATGAAAATCTTTTTAAGCTCTACACCAGGCATCCGTTAATGCGTTAACATGTTATTGGCAATTTAAATCCAGCGGTTTATGATAATTTCGCCAATATGATCGCCTCTTTTCATGAAATAGCCGGCATTAAATTTCATTATTAAATTTTATTAGTCTATGTAAATAGACTAATAAAATTGGCGTGCCTTGGGAGAGGCCTATGTCCAGCAGTGGACCGATACAGGCTGATGATGATGATGATGATGATGTAAATAGATGCGTGGTATGTGTGTGTGTGTGTTTACATAAAGCACAGATTTCTACGTTCTCTGGCATTTATTTTTTTTTTTTTTTTATTTTGAAAAACCAACAACTCTGTAATTAATTTTACAATTATACAGGCTGTGTGTTATAGTGGCAGATTTCAAACTTTGAACAGACAGAAAGACGTTTTAGGCTTAGAAATAGGCTTTCGGACGGGGTACAGAAACATAAAAAAATTATGTAATTTTTCGCGCAGAGGAGCACGGAGAACGAGGTTACGGAGGAGAGGCCTCTACACAGCAGCGGTTCGGCGACTCTGCCCGCCAAGAAGCGGGTGCAGATACAAGAAATATCCGTCTAGCGAGAACTTTAAACATTCCCTGCGGTGCAAGTTGTGACAAGTTGAATAAGTGACAAGTTAAACTGTTACACCCGAATATAGTATAACTACTGTGTGGTGACCAAAGTGACTCTTTTTGTACCAGAGAGTTAGGAAGACGGTGGACATTTTAAGTAAGTAATTTAATTATAACTTGAATAATTAATTATTATTTTGCCGTTATTGTATCCTGGGGTACTTTCGCGTTAAGACGAGACGGAAGTTAACTTTCTCCATACAAAATCGTCTTTCGGCATTTATGTTTTCTAGCCCCCTAAACCTTATCTGATTTTTACAAAAAAAAAACATTCTTGTCTTAAGGACGGCCCAAACTACGTACTTGTAAATTTTTTATTTAGATGAAATATACCTAAAATACCGGAGCTAAAAAAATTATTTCGACCGAAAAAAATTGCATTTTGTATTTTTTTATGTCAAGAAGTTAAGCTTTATTGAGTCATCACTTCAGATATTAAAAAAATTCAAAAACAGGAACGTAGATTCAATTGTCCTTATTACAAGAAAAAAATAATTGTAAAATCGGATAAGGTTTAGGGGGGTAAAAAACATAAATGCCGAGAGACGATTTTGTATGGAGAAAGTTAACTTCCGTCTCGTCTTTTGGTCGCTTACACAAACTCCGGGTAAGTATCACCCAACAGTTATTCCCTCATGCCTCGCCTACTTCCGGCGAAGGATTAGCCTGGTTATCCAAAGCACTAGGCACTATCCCCGGGGGCGTATTTCCTTTTCCTTGTTCAATAGGAGGCAGCCTTGAACCGCGCGCGGGTTTGTTGATCTAACTCCCCTTTCTAACTCGTGTTCAATTCAAGGCGTACTTCCAATATTTTTTTATGTGGTTGTAAAAAAAATTAACATAACCTATTTTTAATACCTTAAAAAAGGTTACTTCCGATAAAAAGTCTTCTTATAAGTATGTGGTTATAGAAAAAAATAACCATAACCTATGTTAACCTTACTCTACCAATATATTTTCAATACCCTACACGACCATACTCTACCAATGAACCACCAAAGCTCATAGTGTCCAGACGAATATCGGAAAGGGGTAGCTTAACAAACCCGCGCGCGTTTCAAGGCAGTAATGCCTCCTATTGAACACGGAAAAAGCCCCGGGCGAAAAATCGCTCAACGAAATAAATTTTTAGGTTAGTTTTTTTTAAGAATAGTTTTGTTTTAGGTTAGTTTTAATTTTAATTTATAGTTATTGTAAGTTATTTTCGTTTATTTAATGTTTATGTTCTCTTTCTGTTTTATAAACTAAAACTTGTACAGTTATTTCTCGGATAAAATTATATTTCTCAGACATTTGGCAAGCGTTAACTGGCGCCTACATTTTAGTCGAAGATGGTGAATTCGGCAGTTATCGTACCAAACCTGATTAATTTTAATAAAAAAAAACATGTATATTGTATTATTGATTCATACTGTAGTAAAACTACTCTTGAATTTGTCACAGTTAGATTCAAAACCGTTCTCATTACACCTACAAATCAGCGTTGCCAGATGTCCGGTTTTGGACCGGACAGACTGGTTTTCTAAGGTTGTGTCCGGTCTCTAAAATAATGAAATATTCACATTTTAATACTAATTTTAATGTGCTCTTCGATTTTGCAATTAGTTCGATCAATTCAAGCATTGTATTTATTACTTTTATATACTATTCATTTTCAAAAGTAAAGACGCCATGAAAAATTTTTTACTTGAAAATCAAAGACCGTTTAATTTTTATCATACATTTGTACCTGAAAAACCAAAGGCCCTTTGATGAATAATGTCCGCCTTGTCAAAAACTACAGTATTGGCGGCTTGCCAAATAAGCCGCCAATACTGTAGCTTTTCCAACGTTTTTCAAAAAATGCTCATTATCATAAAAAACAAATGACTCCGATTTTTTTTCTTATTTTTCATAGACTGTTAGTCATAAACTGGCCTACTCCCCGGTTCCCGCTTGACGTTGAGTTTTGGGACACGTTGTATGTGTATCTTTCTATGTACTAATTCTTGTAACAAAACACTAGCAAACAGCACTCAAGTGCCTCGTCTGACCGCCCACAGCCCTAATTCCGATTACTTTAGCTTTTTCCCAGCGGCGATTCGATTCGATTGTGCAACAATTTCAACTGCATTTCGCATTCTGCCCTCGACCGCCCTCCAATCCCCCACTCAGGGGATCCGCTCCGAACAGATACCCTTGGAATGAGAGTCCTCTCTCTACCGAGCGAAAAATTGCAGCTCGAAACTGGAAAAACGCCAAACGGAAACTGCATTCTAGAGTAGCGCAATACAAAAATAAAATACAAGCGTTCTCTTCTTCGTTTGGTTTTTAATGGAAGTGTCCGTTTAAAAAAAGAACTAAAAAAACAAAACAAGTTTTATATGGGGTTCCACCCTCCTTAATTTTTCACTTTTTAATTTTTTTTTATTTGTTATATCCGCAAAAAAATTACATTCTCTGAAAATGTCGGTTTCAAAGATACAGTCATCGGACGAACGAACGGACAGACAGACAGACATTGTAGGCTTCCGTATGGATACGGAACTCTAAAAATATTGTTTCACGGATGCCCGTGAGGAGATTTTGATAGATACTGACAGAAATCAGTTTCAGTAACTATGCGAACTAAGGCCCAAATCGAAGCGTCCTCCAAGATATCGTTTAGAGGCGGGTGGCTGAGTGGTTTGGGCATCGGCTTCTCGTGCGAGAGGTCCGCGGTTCGAATCCGGTCGGCGCGTACCAATGAGTTTTTTCTGACGAAAAAATTTACGTGCATACCTAACACCTGCTGCTTCACCGTTTGGAGTCGGTGTAAAACTGTAGGTCCTTTCCCTTGCCCCTTACTAGGTGGTAGGCTCAAATTATAGCCGACTGGGTTGGTACCATCGTACTGGATGTAAAATGGCCGCATAGCAGCATCGGTTGTGTTCTCCTCTAGTCCAGTATAGGCAACAATCCAGGGAAGTCTCCTAGTATGGCACCTACCTTCTCACAGGTGATATTGGCTGGTCGGAGCATGCGCTTTGATCCCTCCGACACAGCCAACCATACCGGATTACATAAAAAAAATGACCTCGCACGTGACGGCAGAATATCTCCGCCATTTTGTCCCCAGCTCTCGTTCGACTGTCGACTGTCGTCGCCTTGAATAAAATATACATAGAGCGACGGAAAAAGAATAAAACATTGTCAATTTCAGGCGACCTTGTTGGGTGTTCGTTTTGTAAATCCGCTACAAGCGGCGAAACCTGCGGGGATTAAGGCGTGCTCGGAGAAAACACTTCGACACTTTGCTCGTTCTCACTGATTGATAAGTCTCTGCGAGGGCGTTTTTCGTTTGCTGAAAAGAAAGCAAATATACAGGTTGTTTCAGTATAGGGTTTCGTAACATACACACCGCACGCCGTATCCCTACAATCGGGGTAAGCAGAGTAATCGGTGTTGTGCTGCAAGTACTCTGGTAAATAACAGCACA
Organism: Nematopogon swammerdamellus; assembly: GCA_946902875.1. NCBI lineage: Eukaryota > Metazoa > Arthropoda > Insecta > Lepidoptera > Adelidae > Nematopogon > Nematopogon swammerdamellus. The sequence goes on along the minus strand of OX336334.1, from coordinate 3,374,734 downwards.
ACACCGACCACCACGTTTAGCAAAGTATTCGGACATCAGATAACTATCAGGCAGCAAGTAAGGCACGAAGGCCTACCTGCTGCATGACTCGGTTGAAAGACCGTGCCAAGGTGAGAGGTGGCTATCGTGTCGCCCTTATGCACGGCATCTTGTCCTTACCCCTTATTCGCCTTTTACGACATACAAGGGGAGAGATGCAGTGGGGTTATTATTATTAAGTACCGGCCACACACAATAATTCAGGGTTCGAAAGCGGTCCATATTTGAAGAGAAAAAGCTCTGAAACTTTTTCCCAGATTCGGTCATTTTATAGTAATTTTTTATTGAAATCATTTCATAAAGATTTGGTGGACGGTTAACGTCCGCCTTTATTAAATAAAAATAAAATTACTCGTGGATAGAAATAGGTATGATGCATATGCATACATAACTAGTAGAATATTAAACTGCATGTAGGTAAATTCCAAACACTGAAACTTCAATGACAACAAAAGAAAAAGGTGACTGGACTAGGTCATTGCACTCCCTAGACCTAGACAGCACTGTTGCCAAATCTCCCCAGACTCACTGTCCATCGAGTTTTTATTACAATTTCAAATGTTTGTATGAAAAAATAAAATATACGGATTTCCGATTTGAGTTAAAGAATCTTTTTCTTCTAATAATGAGTACTTTCTATTCCTGAAGTTTTTCTAGCTTATCCTGATACAACCTGTATAGCCTAGAGAATGCCTCGTATAAGACGGAGTTTTCAAAAGGGAAATGGCGTGTGTGCCTATGTGTCTGTGGGTATGTCTTTGGCATTGTAGCTTCCAAATGGGTGGGCCGATTTGGATGAGGTTTTTTTTTCGAAAGTAATTTTACCCACTCTCATTTTGTTAATTTTTAAAATTGTATTTATATGTACATTCCAGGGTCTTATTTTTTCATCCAATGAAATAAACAGAATTAATCTGTGTGTATATATTTTGTAATTTTCTGATAAAATTATAAGAATTAAGAAATCTAAGTATTAGTTTTTAACGTAAGCCAAGCTATTAAATAAATTACTGGTAGATATTCTATAAGAGCACTTTTTGTATGACTGTAAACATTTTTAAACACAGCCGTCATATATACTTTTAACTGTATTTATTTACCTGTACATAAAAATATCTGTTAATTTAAATTAATTAATTTTTAAATAATTTTCCTGTGTATCTTAATAAATCATTTAATATTGTATGCAAATGTACTTTGAAACTTTGAAAAAAGGAATTTCACAATTTGTACAACAGCTATTGGACAGAGTGTTTCAGCAGTCATTGCAGGGTAAACCTCGTAGGTTAGGTTAGGTTTCCGTACCGTTCGGAACCGGTGTAAAACTGTAAGTCCCTTCCCTTGCCCCTTACTAGGTGGTAGGCTCAAATTGTAGCCGACTGGGTTGGTACCACCGTACTGGATGTAAGATGGCCGCATAGCAGCCTCGGTTGTGTTCTCCTCTAGTCCAGTATAGCCAGCAATCCAGGGAAGTCTCCGGTATGGCACCTACCTTCTCGGAGGTGATATTGGCTGGTCGGAGCATGTGCTTCGGCCCCTCCAACTTAGCCACCCATACCGGATCACATAAGAAAAAAAAAAAAAAAAGGTACTTCTAAAGTGCCTACCTAGTTTCCGAGATATTAATATTTATAATTTACGCTTTCGTCTAATGTAAAAGTAACCTTATTTTTATTCAAACTGACACTGTTGACTACGTCACCTACATCATCCGTGATGTCAATCCATAACACCTTGGTGAGCTAGGTGCCATGTCAGTGCTGCCCTTTGGTCGTGGCGGCTACACTGAACTAGAAGGAAAACACGAGGTATCTGCTGTGGGGTGGCGCGTTGCGACAAGCGACGCTCGTCATGACCTACTTTAAATGCACGGTGCGTCACATTAGAACATTAGATTGCTCGTACATGAAATTCGTCAATTTGTTTGTATGAAAATTGTATTTTCATTCATTATGAATAAATTTAGAAAAATTGCTGTAAGTACACTTTTTTGTTCTTATTGATCCCGCGAATCTGCTCCCGAATGTAGTGACTGCTAGAACATACAGAACTTGTTTGAAAAAAAAAAATAATTAATTTGACGTACCGACTCTACCTGATACATATACATACATACATTAGTTATAATTTAGTGTACCTATTAATTAATCCAAAGGATTTGTGTAAATAATATAAGATGTTAAACTGTCGAAACCATTAGTTAGATAACTTGAACATTTCCAAAACTGTACATAAAGTTACATAATAATGTTTAGTCGGATTATTGTCGACTAATTCACGTGAGAGGATCAAAATATACATTTCTTTCAATGATAGCAGTGGTTTTATTCCCGGAAATATTTTTTTACAGGCCATCAAAAAACAAAATTTATGAACTCTATAATATGATGTTGCTTTATTAGCTGCAAATATTTTGGGAGGGCAACACATCCACCTTAATAAACACGTTAAGAAAAAAAAAACGGGCCAAGTGCGAGTCGAACTCGCGCACCGAGGGTTCCGTATCGCCATGTCATGCTTAGCGCCTCTCACGCCATCTATGGCGTGTTATGAAATACTTCATATTAGTTTCAGTTGTCAGCCTCGATAGCTCAGTGGTGCAGCCACTCGACTGTCGCTATTGAAGGTTAAGCAACGCTGGGCCGGTCAGTACTTGGATGGGTGACCGCTTGACCATTGGAGGCTGACCGTGGTTCGGATTCCACGTAAAACTGTAATCCCTTCCCTTCTTACCTTACTAGGTGGTAGGGTTCAACCCGTCCGGGTTGGTACCACCGCACTGAATGAAACATCGGTCGAAACGGCTATGTAAATAGTTAGTGTTTTCCGTCCAGTCCAGTGGAGCCGGCACGACCGAAGTTCACCCGGTATTATAGGCTGATATCACGGATGTTGTAGGTTATGTAGCCAACCGTGTCAGTTTCCTTATGAAAAAAAAATTGCCGGAAAACTCAGACTATTTCATGTTATATTTTTCTTCGCAATATATTTTTTATTTTTTCCACCCCAAAGGGCCAAATCATGCAGCACCCCCTGAGACGCTCTCTACGTCTTCGACGTAAGTATTCTATTCTATGTAACATTTGCGCTCGTCTGATGCAATTACGTCTTTTTTACCCGACTATGGCGAAGCGAAAAGTAGGGTAATGTATTTAATCTGAATGTTTGTATGTATGTAGGTATGTATTTATGAGTCTTTGGATGACTAACTCCTAAACGACTCGTCCGATTTCGACAATTCTGGTGGCATTTGGTTTGTTTCGATCACACGGATAACACTGAATATCATATTTAAAAAAATCAAAATGGTGGCTACCAGTTGATATTTATAATAGTCCAATTGTAAAAATAAAATTTCTCCAAAACCCATCGAGTGGGTATCATTTTATAGATTTTGAAACGGAGATTTCAATACAAATATACTATACACAAAAATAAAATCTTATAAAACACGCCTATGAAAAACGAATAAAACAATGCAAGTTGATCAAACAGTATAAAATGCTTTAGTCGGGCGTTTCAATGAATTACAATAAACAAAGAGCCCGACAGCATTTTATATTGTAGTTTAGTTAAGTTACCTTCGTTTTTCTTAGTCGGGTTTTATACAATTTTTGCAAGGTAAGGACTCTAAGGACATAACTCAGAAATACAAAATAAAATTCGATAGCAAGGCAAAAATGTATTGATCATGAAACTGCTTTTGTCAAAGTCATAGGGTTTTTTTTATGGAAACTGACACGGTTGACTACATCACTGTCAGCTCATAACACCGGGTGAACTAGGTGCCATGTCAGTGCTTCCCTTCGATCGTGCCGGATACACTGAACTGGGCGGAAAACATAAACTATTTACATAGCCGTTTCGACCGACGTTTCATTCAGTGTGGTGGTGCCAACCCGGGCGGGTTGAACCCTAGGGACCTACAGTTTTACGTGAAATCGGAACCACGATCACCCTCCAAACGGTCGAGGGGTCACCCATCCAAGTACTGACCGTGCCCAGCGTTGCTTAACAATCAATAGCAACAGTCGACTGTCTGCAAAACTGAGCTATCGAGGCTGACAAGTAATCCGAGTAGTAGAAGGGACGATGTTGTTGAATAATATTATTATCAGTTCTGTTTTGCTCGGGCACTTATTTTATTGAGGCGATACGGTAGACTAGAAACGGCCACAAACTTAGATAGATAGAACATTCTACAAATGCTTTACATACATTTTTGTCAGCCTCGGTAGCTCAGTGGTGCGGTCGGTCGACTGATGTTAAGCAACCCTGAGCGCGGTCAGTACTTGGATGGGTGACCGCTATACCGCTGGAGGCTGACCGTGTGGTTCGGATTCCACGTAAAACTGTAGGTTCCTTCCCTTCTTACCTTACTAAGTGGTAGGGTTTATCCCGCCCGGGTTGATACTACCGCACTGAATGAAACTTCGGTCGAAACGGCTACCTATGTAAATAGTTCGTGTTTTCGGTTCAGTTCAGTGTAGCCGACATGAAATGGAGGGAAGCATAGACATGGCACCTAGTAGTACAGGCCGAAAAAGTACAGTACGAAAAAATTACACGATTTTTGTCCGAATTTTTTTAGTTTTTTGGATTTAAAAAAAAAACTTCGAAATTTTCAAAATCTCATATCATTAAATACGTCTCGATAAATTTTGCGTCGATTAAGCCCTCACTGACCCTCGTAACCCTTATATCAACAAAGTTATAAGATTTTTTGTGTATAACTCAAAATCGATCCATTAAATATTTCCAATGTTTAAAATCGTATGTCCTACGATGTCTCAGAAATCAAAGTTGCTCTATAGCTACAGATTGGGAACATTTTTGAAAAATTGAGGACATATATAGGCACAATTTAAAACAACAAAATAAATGTTAGGTATTTGTTTGACCCCCCCATACATGAGGGTGCTTATATGCCTATACTACTAGTTCACCCGGTGTTATGGGCTGACATCACCGATGTTGTAGGTGATGTAGCCAACAGTGAAAGTTTCCATAAAAAAAATTAATTATAAAGTGGTGACCCCGACTTTAGATGACCTGTACCCTAATCACGAGATTTTAACCTACTACCCTACTCTACGCTACGCCGTGTTCTCCGAATCATTTGTATGGAGAAACGTAGCAGCGCCTCTAGTGATAGATTTGCGAACTTCGTTTCTCCATACAAAATGATGCGGAGAACACGGCGTAGCGTAGTAGGTTAAATCTCGTGATTAGGGTAGAGAGCGTTTCAACTAAATCTTCCCTTCGCCGTTATATTGGATCCACTGTTAGTGTCACGGCTTAAATTCGTGTTGCCAGATTGTGAAGATTATATTACCTAATAATGTAATCGGTATTTACCGTATAATAAATACGGTACATACCAATCATTACGGGTAAATCTGTACACACAGCAACCCTCAACGCTGTTTTGACAGATAGACAGTGGAGCCAACATAACGGCGAAGGGAAGATTTATATGGAACGCTCTCTACTGGCCTTTCCTAGGCTAAGGTGTCATCCCTTTCGACAGGAGCAGAAGATGTTTATCCATCGGGCACGGACAGACAGCAGAGGTAACGGGAGACGAAACTCAAGTATCAGATTTCGTTTGGTTTCTTCCCAACTCACAATTTATCCGATTTCACTTAGAGGATAATAAAGGAATTAGGTTTGAAGAAAACATTGGGAATGTTTTATTGAGATTTTTTTGATGTAATCCGGTATGGGTGACTGAGTCAGAGGGGCCAAAGCACATGCTTCGACCAGCCAATATCACCTCCGAGAAGGTAGCTGCCATATCCTTCACTTCCCTTTGGATTGCTGGCTATACAGGACTAGAGGAGAACACGGCCGAAGCTGCTATGCGGCCATCTTACATCCAGTACGGTGGTACCAATCCAGTCAGCTACAATTTGAGCCTACCACCTACCCCACCTACCCACCAAGCGGCGGGTGGCCAAGTGGTTTGGGCATCGGCTTCTCATGCGGGAGGTCCGAGGTTCGAATCCGGTCGGCGTGTACCAATGAGTTTTTTCTGACGAAAAAATTTACGTGCATACCTACACCCGCTGCTTCACCGTTCGGAACCGGTGTAAAACTGTAGGTCCCTTCCCTTGCCCCTTACTAGGTGGTAGGCTCAAATTGTAGCCGACTGGATTGGTACCACCGTACTGGATGTAAGATGGCCGCAAGCAACCTCGTTTGTGTTCTCCTCTAGTCCTGTATAGCCAGCAATCCAGGGAAGTCTCCGGTATGGCACCTACCTTCTCGGAGGTGATATTGGCTGGTTAGAGCATGTGCTTTGGCCCCTCCGACTCAGCCACCCATACCGGATTACATAAAAAAAAACCTAGTAAGGGGAAATTTTATCTTTCTTTTTATGTATTTTTTTAATAAACATTGCTTGCGAATTTTCTTAAGACAAAGTTTGAACTGACGCAGATAGATAGTGGCGAGGGGACCGAAGCATCATCAATACTAATAATAAATCTGTAAGGGATTGGTGCATCGGCGGATTGCCTCGTTGCGCACCATATCACGTAGCGATATTCCCAGCATGGCTCGCTTCATTATTGCTCGCTGGGCAACTTTCAACCTTTGGACAACACCGACCGTCAGAGCCCACGTTTCACACCCGTAGGTACGCCATAACCGGGAGGACACACTGGTCATAGGGTCTTTAAATGTTTCGTGCCAATCTTCATTAGGCAAAGTATTCATAGTCTAATGTTGACCGTTTACACGTGCCGAGCCAAATACGGCGTTCTGATTGGTCGGCGTCATCGGCGGCGGCCCCTTGTTACTGCCGCCATGGCGAAATACAGACGTGAGTGAACTTAAAGTATTATATACAAGTATTTTACCTCCAAACCAACCTAAAATCGGCTATACAGTACACGAAAGAAAAACCATACGACGCAACGACGACGTGTCCAGCCAGATTAGTACGACACGCCTCATGGTCCTTCGAGCCGAACCGAATCATAATAATTGAGGAGGTTAAGAACAAAAGGTCACAAATCCACTTTAGGTTTTTTTTTCAGAAAACACAAAAAACATAATGGTCCCTAAGCCATTACAGAAATATTTATTTTAATTTCATATAAAAATAATACTACTTAGTAGAGATCATTCGTATCATACAAAGATTTAAAAAAATTGTGCAGTAGAATAAGGAATACATTGATTTGAATTTTGGATTTGTGCCTTTTTGTACTGGAGTAATAATTTGTATATGAATTTGTTACTTTTTGTTCCACAAGTATACGGATATGTGCCCCACAAAATTAAAAAATAATTGAAAATGTTACTTTTAGAACCACAGGGCGGTATTATGCACCGAAATTGGTTTGGATTTGTTGCCCTTTTGGTGTAAAGTGATCGAAGAGGAATAATTTAGTGTCGATTTTTTCGGATTTCTTACCTTTTGAACCAAATGACACTTTTTGGTAGTTAAAATCAATCAAGATTTGAGTACATTTTGATAATTAAAAGGTGTGGAATCGATGCAATTCAGCATTTTAAATATAAAAAATTAAAACTGTCTAAAGTGGATTTGTGACCTTTTGTTCTTAACCTCCTCAATTCTAGTATCTTCAAATGACGATGCCAAAACGGATTTGTATTTATTCACGCGAAATTCCCGAAACGCGTGATCAGCTCGAGCGAAATTTTTAAAACACCCCGCGGCTTCGACCCACAAACGGTACACGTTTGGCCGTTTTATCATGACGGAGGCATTTCTAACTCGACCATTTGCCTCCGAGCCCACAATTACGACTCTCAAAGGCTCGCGTCATTTGAATTTATCTCCGGACCGATACATTTTTCACGTTTCATCCTCGACTCTCGGTCATTTTTTTCCCCCCTCTTTTCATATTTTCGCTGGCGCAGAGTAATGAAGAAAGTTTCTTTTAGCAGTTCTCGGGCCGTGGTTCATTATTCTATTTGGCTAGGGGTGTTCGCAGAAAACGCAGGAAACAAGAGTCGAATTAGGCGCGTCGAGCTTACACAAATGGGGAGTCAAATATTGTGTTTTGAATTACGATTGAATTTATCGTAGTTCAAAATAAATCCCCCAGAAATATATAATATGTGGTGTTACATAAATATGAGGTGGTACTCTTTTTAGGGTTCCGTATCCGGTGCGGGACCCTATTGCTAAGCCTACGCCGCCGTCTGTCTGTCCGTCTGTCCGTGGTCCGAAGGCTGTATCTCCTTTACCGTAATAGTTAGCCAGTTTAAATTTTCACAGAATATGTGTTAATAGGTATAGCCGATATAATTAACTAATATGAAGCATTTCATAACACGCCATAGATGGCGTGAGTGGCGCTAACCATGACATGGCGATAAGGAACCCTCGGCACAGATTACTACCCTCGGTGCGCGAGTTCGACTCGCACTTGGCCGGTTCTTTTATAGATAGCGCGACATATTATGGCATCGCTTCACCTACAAGTAGATGTCTAACGATGGCCATGGACATCCTGTGATGCATGGCGATTGCGAATGCCATGCCGGCCTGACCGGACCCTTTTCACGCCCCTTTTGAAAAACACCTTACAATCTCAGCACATTTTATTTTGATTTTTGAAAACGTACACATAGTGACATAGAACATACATACATACATAACGAACATACATAACGACGAAGCAGCAGCTGTATAACGACAAGAGCTTTCATGCAGTACACGAAACAGTCCACAACCACTGCCCATAAAAACCCACAAACCTTTCATTCCATTCAGCGAAACTATCATTACTGAACATAAAACGCGAATGAAAGTTTAATTACCAATTTAAAAAACCCCGACACAACAAAAACCTTCAAAAATTCAAAATAATAAGTTCCGCTTAGTTAATTAAAGGCGTCGGGGGACCGAGTTTAATTAATTTACTTAACGGTCCCCCAACGACTTTAATTAACAAAACGTAAATTTATTTTTTATTTTTGAAGATGTTTGATGTGTTGGGGGTTTTTTAATTTGTAATAAAACTTTTATTTCAATCTTTTTAAGAAACGTAATTTTTACTTGTAGTAATTTTGTTAGGTTAGATTAAGTAAGTAAGGTTACAAGTACATAAATTAGTTTTGTAATAATTTATTTACTTATAAAGGCAACGAGTGAAAGTGTAATGGATTTCTATTTTACAGCAGAGATCCCGTCTTAAAAGGATCAATTAGGAAATGGTGTCGATGATCTTCGAATCGGCTGGCTTGACCTTCATCAAACATCACTAAGAACCATCCCGTTTAAACCAGCTTTCTAATAAAAAAAACCGCACCCAAATCGGCCCATCCGTTTGGCAGCTATGATGACACAGACAGACACACAAGCACACGCAGGCACACAAGCACACACACACATACACACCCTCACAGACAGAAAGAGGCGTCAAACCAAACTTATAACACCCCTCTTTTTGCGTCGGGCGCTAAAAAGGAATAAAGTCGAACTGGCAGGTATTTGACTCCAATATCTGATACAGTATTACCTAAGCGATGATGTTAGGTACTAATGTTGTTCCCTGAGGTACGCTGAGTCTTTTTCAGATAATAAACACGAAACGGTACAAATTGCTTCAGAGCACGCGATCATGTGTACGAGTAAATTATTGCAAGACAAGTCTAATGTGTATATTCAGTACTTACACTTGCACCTGTGTAAGTACTGAATACTGAGGCGGAGCGGCGGCGGTGCTTAGATTGTATAATCATCATCATAATATCATCATCATCATCATATATCATACTAATAATAAATCTGTAAGGTATGGTGATGGAGTAAGTTACTTTGTTTTATGACATATTGCGTTTGTAGACTCTATGTATGGGACTAAAACTAAGATTTTTAGAAATATTTTCTGTATTTATGTATGTTCCTCCATAACTCTTAAACCGATTATCCGAATTTGATTAAACTTAGCATTAGCACATATAACTATACGGGACACAGGATATACTAAATAAAATTGTGTTTAGGTTACGCGAAGATGTGGTTCTCATACAAACCGAATTGTTCCGCGCGCCGAAATAAAGGTACGGTAGCGGGCTTACTTTACTTACGTTCTTCTTTTTAAATACGAATTTCACGTGAGCGAAGCCGAGGGCAAATGTTAAAGTGAAAGTGATAAAATATTTCAATCAGACGTTCCTTCTATATTCGCGGATTGCTCTGCGCGCGCCGTCAAAGATCACCTAGCCATTTGGCACGTTAAAAGAAATCATTATTGGGTGAATTGGTGCGAAAGAATTTACGGAAAATATTTTAATTTTTGATTGAAACGTTTTGAAGGGGCCCTGCTCTCGTCTCGAAAGTGGCGAGGAATGATTGAGTGGCATTCACTATCGCATTTTGGGTCGTTATCGGCGGCCGAAGGTTTTCGTATAATTTATTGACACGTGATAACATGTTAGGTAATTGAAGAAAGTATCGCTGTCTCCCTTCGTCACGCGCATTCCCCGCCAACGCAAAAGGGAAAGCTGCACGCTCTCCGCTAAGATACCTACAAATTATGTAAAAAAAAAATTTCAGGGCCTATGTTTTCCCGACCCCTAAACCTTACCCGATTTTTTCTGTAATAAACAAAATCTGTCGGCTAGTACAAAACGCTGAGGCCCTGGGCATAGGCTGTTGTTGGACTCCAGTGGCAGTGACGGTTTCATCCCCGGCTCTCAACTTCGGTCGGGGGTTCCTTCGGGTGGGCGGATAGTGGCTCGGATCTGCTGGGGAAAGGCTTCAGTCTGTGTTTCCCATGGAATTATTTCGGAAGAACTGTACAGCTATGGGGCCTCCATCTGGCATACATGATCACTGCACTCGCAAGAGTGCAGGGATAGACGTCTGGATTTTGTAGCCGGAAGGCTGGTATTTCCGGACGACTATAAACAAAACATAAGAGAGAAATTATTTGATAGTATATCCATATCCGTCCCTCTGGCCGTCACATGTGCTGCTCGAAGTGATCACTCCGGAACGTAAAGCTAAATACATGTAAGAGAAAAAATATAAAGTATTCCATTCAGTCCTTACGGCATGAAACTTAAAATGTTAAACTTTTTTTTTTATATAGACATTCGGCGCGGGTGTCTGTACCCAATACTCCAACGGAAGTTCAGACACAGCCAATAGCACCACTCCTCGCGAAAGCACGCTCGGAGAGGCGCCATGCCGGCTATGAGACGGACAAAAAGGTCGTCGTCTAATTTATTGACACGTCTTTTAAAGATGCTCAGATTGCCGGCTTTGTGAACTACTTGTAGGGAACACACTCACCGGAAGCCCGTTTTGTATTTTCGCCGTACGACACAGGGAAGATTTCGAAAAACTATGTGCTCTTAAATGTTGGGTGTCAACAACGTATGGATGTTCCGAGCGAGTCCGGTGGGTGTGGCGGAGACGGATGGGGGCAGTAGGAATGAGGGAAGCCAATTCATCAGAGCACCGTCCATGGTAGTACCTATAAAACAGGCTAAGGGACTAGCTGGTTATTGGGAAAACTAGCTATTTGTGCAAGAAGTAAATGGTAAGTAAGTAAGTAAGTAAGGAAGTAAAATAGATATACATAATACAATATTATGTAACTTATAAATAAGAATAGGTATAGTATCCCCGGCCCCCATGACAGGAAAAGGATGTGGCACAGCATGTGACTCCATATAGCTAACGAGCTACATGGAGTCGCTGGTTTTAAGCCCCACACCCTATACAAAATAATTATCAAAAATGGGTACGGAACCCTCTCTGTGTGAACAACATTCTCACATAACAGTCTCTTAACCGCCGGTGTCGTTGCAAAAGTTAATTCACGTAAACTACGATCGAGACAGAATCGACAAAGTACGTTAGTGAATGCCACTCCAGCCTCATACTATACTCTTGAGACGTATGCAAACCTTATTGTATTAAGGACGAGTGTTTGTAAGGAAAGTCACGTTTCCGTTCAACTCCGAAGTCACATTGTCCTTTAGAAACCGTATCGCAATTCTGTGTAGATCTGTCGAGCCTACGCCTCTTTGTCTGGCGGTGAATTACAGACGTTTTCATTTATATAAAATATTTTTATTTTACATTTACAGAAAATATGATAAGAGGAAAGAGGAGCTTTATATTCTTTGGTACGTTTGCGTTAAGAGTTCTATAACGAATTTTATGTAAATTATTATATATTTTTTTATGGAAACTGACACAGTTGGCTACATTACCTACAACATCTGTGATGTCAACCCATAACACCGAGTGAACTAGGTGCCATGTCAGTGCTTTCCTTCATTTCATGTCGGCTACACTGAACTGGACGGAAAAACACGAACTAGGTATAATCGTTTTGACCGACGTTTCATTCATTGCGGTGGTACTAACCCGTGCGGGATAAACCCTACCACCTAGTAAGGTAAGAAGGGAAGGGACCTACAGTTTTACGTGGAATCCGAACCACGGTCAGCCTCCAACCGTGGAGCGTTTCAATCCATCCATCCAAGTACTAACCGCGCTCAGGGTTACTTACTTGCTAACAGTCGACCGACCGCACCACTACGCCACCGAAGAAGCTGACAGATAAATAATTAACATTCTGCATAATATTATTCGTATTAAATTAATTCCTATTTCCACTCGTCCGGTTAATCCCCTGCATCAATTCAAATAGCACTGCAGACACGTTGTAAAAATATATTATTGTAGAAATTAACACGACACGGAAGGCCCGGGTCAGCTGCCATCCGGTCAATAAAAGTTTGAGAATCGGTGGTTGAAGAGTAAATAAATTATGAACCGGGAAGGATGGTCAAATAAAAACTAATATAAGTAGATCATTAAATTTAATTGTTTCCTACATATGTGGCCTCAGTACTCCTACTAATTCTGCTTAAATTATATTCATCTTCAATATCTTCTAAAGCTACTGCCACAAACGCCCCAGTAACTTTACTACAATAATAACATAGTTTTACATTCAAACATTTTCTCACACGAGTAATCACGACCGTCATGACTTAATTAACTAATTCTTGATAAGGAAACTGGTCGATGATGTGGACGAAGAACGAGCTGTTATTAGAGTGCTTGCGCTGCTACCCCACATCTGACAAAAAGGCAGGGTCTGTCCGAGCGAGGCGGTGAAGATGAAAAGTCTAGTATATGGGGACGGAGCCGTTGATATATCTGGAGCGCAGCTGATACTGGTGGATGCTGCGGTATATGCACACCAAAATCGTCGGCTGTCTGGCTCAACTGCACGATGTTATCGATCCAGCAGAACACCAAAAGGTCCTTCTGTCTGAACGACCCAACACAGTCGTCTTCAACTCGACGAACGACTCCGCAGACTCCTGGACCCAGCGCGACGTCTTATAAATTATTCATTTGAGAACCCATTTTATTTTAACGAAATTTCTCTTTCTATTGTCTCTGTCTCGCCATCCCCCACACCCCCGCTCACTCGCGGAGAGGTGTCGTAAGAAATAATAATAAATAATAGTAGTATGTTCGCACAGTGGGAGATTTAACTTATCTAGTCGATGAATAGTAAGTTACAAACATGTGTCAAATAAAAATATAAAAAAACGGCCAAGTGCGAATCGAACTCGCGCACCGAGGGTTCCGTATCGCCATGTCATGGTCAGCGCCACTCACGCCATCTATGCATTAGTTAAAATGCTTCATGCTCTTTTCGGTAGATGGTGCATAAACTTTTTAGTTTCTTGTATTGGGACACCGTGATTTTTTACTTTTTCTTATTTTTATTATTTGTTGTTATGTAGCAGCACCGGCGACGAGAGTTACATCAATACATAAGACCGCGCCGCCGCTTCCACTAATATTTTATAAACTCGGCTGCGACAGTGCTGCTGCGCCCTTATATCGGCCATAAAAACACATATTCTGTGAAAAATTCAAGGGGCTACCTATTACGGTTCAACAGATACAGCCCTCGGACAGACGGACAGATAGACAGACAGACATACGGCTTAGGCTTAGTAAAAGGGTCGCGTACGACGGATATGGAACCCTAAAAACTACTACAAATGATACCTCTTTAGTTGACAACGTACTGGCCATTTTTTTTTTATTGACACCGCGACATTTGGCGCCGTGCCACCCATAAGGTGTCTAACGACGCCCATGGACATTCGGTCGTATGCGGGGATTGCGAATGCCATGCCGGCCTGACCCATTCACGCCCTTCCCAATCCCCCCCAAAGTAATTGACAATAATTAACCCATACTACCGCTCACAAGAACATAAACAGCATAAACATGAATACTCAAGAATCTGACCACTCTGCCTGTTTACATTACCTATATCTGGTGTATAGTGCCCTGACTAATATTTGTCATCGTCTAGATTAATCAAATTTACCACTGTGCGCCGCGACGCCGCGCCCAGCGCCCGCCCGCCCACTTCACTACATGCGAATCCGTTGGGCGGATTGCGTCTACGTAACAATCCTTTGTGGTCCATTTCTCGTCGCAGAGAGACTCAGCACCCTTTTGTTGTTGACATTGGACATTTGAGAAACCATCGGTTCTCAAAATCGTTACTTTGTCGCACCGCTTTTGGTGTGGAACTGTCTTCCGGCGAGTGTGTATCCCGAATCCTTGAATCCTGAGTGTCTCCAAACGTCGTATTGACAGGCTGGACAGCCTAGCAACAGTCCGTAAATCTGCCGGTATGGCACCTAAGTGCGCGTGGTTTCGCGAGGATAAGTGATTTTGGCTCTGTCTACTGCAACGTTGGTCTCTCGGCACAGCCACCCATATTGGTTTACATGAAAAAAATATATAAGAGGGAACACTCAACGAAATCCAACACAATTACTATTTATTCATATGTTATTTAATTTAATTTATAAATAGTAATTTATATGTTTTATATGTTTTATTTGTCAGCCTCGATAGCTCAGTGGTGCAGACAGTCAACTGTCGCTATTGAATGTTAAGCAACGCTGGGCGCGGTCAGTACTTGGATGGGTGACCGCTGACCGGTGGAGGCTGACCGAGGTTCGGATTCCTCGTAAAACTGTAGGTCCCTTCCCTCCTAATCTTACTCGGTGGTAGGGTTTAACCCGCCCGGGTTGGTACCACCGCACTGAATGAAACGTCGGTCCAAACGGCTATAATTAGTCTGTGTTTTCCGACCAGTTCAGTGTAGCCGGCACGATCAAAGGGGGAAGCACTGACATGGCACCTAGTTCACCCGGTGTTATGGGCTGACATCACGGACGTTGTAGGTGATGTAGCCAACCGTGTCAGTTTCCATAAAAAAAAAAAAAAATGTTTAATTAACTAGAACGTACTTATAGGTAGTGTTAGTTTATCATAGTTATTTTAATTATATTATATTTTACATTCCCACACTCAAGGTTTTTGCTACTACCCACTTATATCTCACAACATAAGACTCTCAAGCATCCAAAGGTTGACTGGGAGAAATCCCTGTAAGGGATAAGTCCGCCTTTGCCCCTCATGTAAATTACTTATCGTTTGCTTCTGTAAAATGTTTTTTGGAGCAATAAAGTATTTGTATCTATCTATCTATCTATCTAAATCCTCCCACTTGGTCTCGCCAACAGTATATAGACATACACTCGACCACTGCCGACTTTACTTCACTAACTTCACATCACTGCGACCGCCTCGCTAGTTCCGAGTTCCGCTACAGATTTTCGCTATCTCAATTCGTATTTTTCCATTTTGCCACTCGCCTCTTTATGCATCTTGCACCTTAGGGCGTAACCACACCAGACACTCCGACGCCATCCGACGCTGTTCAATGTCCCATTGAAGATTTATAGAGATTTAAAAGATTCGCTACGAAGATTTACAGCGGTTTGTACACGCGACGTAATTTTCGGAAATCGAGGCAAAAAATCGTGGGGAAAAATATTGAATGCAACTTTATAAACCAACGCGATATACAAGGTGTCCCAAAACTCAACGTCAAGCGGGAACCAGGGAGTAGGCCAGTTTATGAATACCCAGGGAAAAATAAGAAAAAAAAACTGAGTCATTTCGCGGTCAGCCTCCAACGGTCAAGCGGTCACCCATTCAAGTACTGACCGCCCCCACGTGTGCTTAACAACAGTCGACCGACCGCACCGCTGAGCTACCGAGGCTGACAGCGAACACATTAAAACAAAAGGTTTTCTTAATTACAATGTATGTATTGTTACAATACACCTTTAAGACGAGACGGAAGTTAACTTTCTTCACACAAAATCGCCTTTCGGCATTTATGTTTTTTACCCCCCCTAAACCTTATCCTATTTTTTTGTTGTAATAAGGACAGTCGAATCTACATTCCTGTTTTATTTTTTGAATATCTAAAGTGATGATGACTCAATAAAGCTTAATGAAATTCATGACATCAAAAAAAAAATTTATCGGTCAATATACAAATTTTTAGCTCCGGTGTTGTAGATATATTTTATCTAAACAAAACATTTACACAAACGGAGATTGAACTATCCTTAAGACCAGAAATTGTAAAAATCGGATAAGGTTTAGGGTAGGTACTAGAAAACATAACTGCCGAAAGACGATTTTGTATGGAGAAAGTTCACTTCCGTCTCGTCTTAAGAGTTTATTAATTGAAAATAAGAATATCAAATTATATTTTAAACTGGCCTTCTTCCTATCCTTATAACGATTTAACCCAGTATAACAGCGACCTAATAATAAGACTCGCGTGTCCCGCACCACACTCCAGTCGCCGCCACTCTCGTCACTCAATATTTACATAAGCTATTTAGACTCCGCAGATCCGAACCTGCGAGAACTAGGATTAGGATACATCGGATGTGTTACGTACGAAGTAATCGCTAAGACAGAAGCCCGAATAATTGATGGAATGGCTGATAAACGCTTAGATAAATTATTCTGCCTTGTACAAAGTTAAGTTTCGAATGAACTCGTACATACATCCTTGTATGTAATATTTCTAATCATCTGTTCTATTAGTAATTCATTTTCGTTTACTATACCACAGAATAGAAAAGAGTACTCCGTACAGAAGCTGCTCTGTACAAACACTCACAAAGAAATAGCTACTCTGCGACGACGCGATAAAGTACAAATTGACTCGCACAGAGCTGCATGCCTAACCACGATAACCGCCTACATTTCGCTTCTCTTTCTGTCGTGTAACTCTATCTCGAAAGCGCGTCGTTCAGCGCGTTAAGGGCTGTGTCTTTGTGCTGTCTTATTGTGAGGAATAAAATGAAGATGATACCTACCAACTTTTATCGTTCTAGCTACCAACGATATGATATTTAGCTACGGCAAATTCATGCGAACAAATTCATGCATGCGTTAGCGTCACAATTAGTTTCTCACATCGAAGCGTGCATTGCGTGCAACCTTCCAGTGATAGTTTTGTTTGATCAATAAATTTAATGATCAATGATCATCTACAGTGTACCTATTATCCTTATACGAATTAGGCCATACACACCACGCTGTTCGGCGTTATCTAACTAATGTTATTGGCAATATAATAATATGATTTTAAATCAATGACCTCCTACTATATGAATAAATAAATTACTAGAAATAAATCAAAATGCTACTAAACAAAACACTTACCTTTCTTCGTCTCTCGGCAATGAAAAAAAAGACAAGTTTTCATTTGTCTGTTGACTTTTGCACCCGTCCACTGCACAATATTTACGTGATTTCGATATTTTCTAAATTCGAAAGCGCCACGCGCCCGGTCTGTCTGGATAGCGGCAGCCCACTGTTAATTGTAGATTAGCCGCTACGCCAAGCGGTAGGCATTTAACTCGCGACCTTGAGCGAGTGACGAAGGCCTGACTATACTAGCCGCCAACGGTCCCGGCACGCGCGCGCAGCAGTCATAAAACGGACGAGCGGCAACGCCAATGTCGCGCGCTCTCTCGCACTTACGGGCCTTATGGGAGGACGTAGTGACGCGCTGTGTTATCTGTCGAATCTACGTTCCTGTGTTTATATTTTTTTAATATCTAAAGTGATGACTCAATAAAGCTAATAAATTTCATGACATCAAAAAAATAAAACATTTAAATGTTTTTCGGTCGAAATACAAATTTTTAGCTCCGGTGTTGTATATTTCATCTAAACACAATTACAGTGATAGGAACGAAGATTGAAACTATCCTTAAGACAAGAAAAAAAAAACATTTTAAAAATCTCTTATGGTTAAGGGGGCTAGAAAACATAAATACCGAAAGGCGATTTTGTATGGAGAAAGTTAACTTCCGTCTCGTCTTAAAATAAAACTTCTGTTTTTTGTTTTTATAAATTAAGGAAATATGTCCAATTAATATTTAACGTACCTGTTTTTTCTCTACAAACTTAATCTGTAATACATACATTAAATAATTATATAAAATTTTACTTAATAACTAACAACAATACAATAGAAAGACATCATAAACTATGGAAACTTAAAAATAGAAAATATGTAGGTAATAAGTAAAAACTTAAGTCTAATGTAGTCGGGGATTTCAGGGCAGTCGGGTTATACTCGATTCGTCGAACTTATTTACATGAATATATCTTTGCAATACTTAATTCATTAGGGGTACTGACGAACTTATGACCTTCCTAGTGCTCACGAACATTATATAAAAGGAAAGTACATTACTAACAAAGGTACTTAAAGTAAGTCCTACTGCTTTCTCAACGCAAGAAAGGACCCAAGGCGGATTCATTAAGGAAATAGGAATTAAGAAAGTTGGGCATTAAAAGCATTTAGGTACGAGGACTCGAAAATTTCGACTCAGCGCAGAATTCTACAATAGAATTTGTTTATCATGCGCGAGGTAGCAGACTTATAAATGACACGAATAATGTACATAAGTACATGCAATCAAGCAATATCCACACAATCGGGGGAAGCAGAGCAATCGGTGTTGTGATGCAATAATTCCGGTAAATTACATCACAACACCGACGACGGCGTAAAGCAAAATACGGGGATAAGACAATCTCAAGTAGCAAAAACACACGAAGACACTCAAGTAGCTCAGAAGTTACGCAGACATAATAAGTTCAGTGTAGCCGGCACGATCAAAGGGGGAAGCACTGACACGGTACTTAGTTCACCCGGTGCTATGGGCTGACATCACGGACATTGTAGGTGATGTAGCCAACCGTGCCAGTTTCCATAAAAAAAACTAACTCAAAAACAAAAAAAGTTAAATCACAAATTTAAAAAATTCCCGACCCCTTAAAAAGTCAAAAATAAGTTACTTAAAGCATTCGGGGGAGCGCTAAACAAATAACCGCGCAGCTCTGAGTTTTTACCCGACTACAGCAAAGCCAAAAAGGAAGGGTAATGTGGTTGGCAGTCTATGTTTTTATATTTTACTAGCTGTGCTCGCGGCTCCGCTCACGTGTTTTTTTCCTAATTTTCTTTTTCCCTAAACCACCCACTTTTCGTATTGTGGCGAACAAAACAAAAAAATAGATTATTCAAATCGGTCAAGCCATTTTCGAGTTTTTGCCAGACTAACGCACGGCAATTTGATTTATAATATATCATGTTGAGGTTTTTTTAAATATTATATTAACTTTTATTTCAAGCTTTTTAGGATACCTACGTAATTTATTAGGTTTCAGTGTCCATACGGAAGCCTATTAGTAAGCCTTGCCTCCGAGCCAAATCTTCAGGTTTCAGAACAAGAAGAAATCACACGAGGCCAAATCTGGAGAATAGGGTGGATGAGGCAGCAACTCGAATCCTAATTCGTGCAGTTTAGCCATTGCAACAGTCGACCGTATATAACCACCGATTACTGGTAATAAATAACCATCGACATACTGGCGCACCGATCATGCACTCACACAGGCGCGCGCCAGCGCCCGCTGTCCGTACGCAACCACTACTTACATACTCACCGTGTCTCGCCGGGAGGCAGTCAAGGTCGCCCAGCGCTCAGTGAGGCGCATGTGTCGCAGCCTGCCACTCGCTCGCTAGTCAAAATATTTTTACCTACACTAGGTGTGCCCGCGACTTCGTCCGCATGGGTACCGGGTTCAATTTTATTTTCAAACCATCCAGGGACCCACTCAAATATACACACAAAATTTCATCCAAATCGGTGCAGCCGTTTAGAGTACGAGAATGGCTCCGCGTTGTTCCAGTGCGTTGCATTCAGTGTGCGCATTGTGTTGGTGCTGTGAGTTGTGACAGCCCTGGTGGCTCGGCGCGGCGCGCGGCGTAGGTAATTATTTCTAGAAAAGGACTCGAGATGGTATTCTCTTCTTATTTTACTATGCGAATTTTCGCGTTCGCATCTCATTGTTTCGTACAACACACGAGGCCGAGCAGAGAGGTGTATAAGTCGACAAATTGAATAAAACGACGCGTCACTCGTGTGGAACGAATTGAAAGAATTACGAGCGGAGCGGAGGAACTTTTAATTGAAAGACTCGAGTTAATCCCGCTACACGGCGTAACGTGTGAAATTGAAAAGTAACGAGTTTTGCGAAGTTGACAGTACAAGGGAGTAAGGCTGAGAGCTTGTCTGAATGGAATTTGCGAAGCGACAGTAAGTACAAAGGTTGCTTGGATCGCGAAGGTCGCGCTAGTTGACGAGGCCCTATGGCCGGCTTTTAAGGCGCAAATAAGACTCAAAAGGTCAACTTTAAACGAAATCGCTGGAAAACCCCGTCGTCGTCGATGCGGTTTAACGCCTAATTCTACGCAGAACTTGTTATGTGATATAACTAAAAAGAGTGAAATAAAAAAACTGTTTTAAAAAACATTGCAACGACTTCAAAAAACAACTAGAAGGAACTTAAAAGTGTTAAATAATATTTTCATTCCTACTCGGACCCTTGAGTTGAAGGAGGTATAAAAGCACACCTGAAAATGTATAGATGGATTCCTTTTGTGTTTTTGTACCGCCTTCAACTCAAGGGTCCGAATATGAATCAAAATATTATTTAACAATTTTAAGTTTTATTTGTTTTGCGAAGTCGGTGCAATGTTTTTTATTAACATTATTTACTACAGAAGGACAATGCTACTTAATATTTCAATCATAATTCATTTCAATTTCATTTCCATATCTTGCCTTATAGAACACACAAGTCAGCCTCGGTAGCTCAGTGGTGCGGTCGGTCGACTGTTGTTAAGCAACCCTGAGCGCGGTCAGTACTTGGATGGGTGACCGCTCAACCGTTGGAGGCCCCTTCCTTTCTTACCTTACTAGATGGTAGGATTTATCCCACCCGGGAGTTACCACCGCCTTGAATGAAACGTCAGTCGAAACGGCTATTAGTTCGTGTTCTCCGTCCAGTTTAGTGCAGCCGACACGAAATGAAGGGAAGCGCTGACATGGCACCTAGTTCACCCGGTGTTATGGGCTGACATCACACATGTTGTATGTGATGTAGTCAACCGTGTCAGTTTCATAAAAAAAAAGTAATAATGGACCACTGAAGCACAGTTCTTAATCAAAACTTATAACCGTCGAACCGAATGCTGAAACTATCAGCAAGAAATAAATTTTCAGTAGAAAGTTCAGTAGTCTGCCTGCCCTCGCATAGATACGTATCTCTCTCAAAGACAAGGCCTCTCATTCAAACTGTAACTAAACTGTAACAGCTAAAGTAAGTACTAACGAAGAGCGAAAACCAGTGGCGGAGCATGAACTTAATTTGATGTGGGCAAGATACATTTTGCGAGGCCCTCTCAATTTTGCTAATACTCAATACATTCAACAACATCATCAAATCGCAATAATACAGCCCTGTGTTATTGCAATATGAATCACTGGCACTGCCTTTGTCCTGATTTCCCATCTTGTGTCTAATAAAGGCTTTATAGTAAGCTTTAGTTTGCCTTTGATTAAGTCTAAACATGTTTACTCGGGGTCTCATTTAATAGATGTAGCTCAGGGATGGGCAAACTATTTTCTACACGGGCCAATATTTACAAACAGAATCTATGGGGGGTCAGGTTTTTGAAATGTTTGCTCTAATATACATAATTCTTTATTGAAATAAAAATATTGGTATTTTCCGAAATAAAGATATTTATTGACTCATAGTTTTCAAAAACATAGGAACAAAGATTAATTAATTCATGTAACCAATTAGTACACTATTTAATGTTTACCGAATGTTTCCATGATTTATGTTATATTATTATCTACTTCTGGGCCGATGGTCGCGGGCCGGAGATGGCCCGCGGGCCGTATAGTTTGCCCATCCCTGATCTAGCTGAATATTTTTCATGAATCAAAGCTGCATGAACTTTCGAGGCGCGAGGCCCCTCGGGCCGCGAGGCCGGGGGCGGTCGCCCACGCCTTGCGCCGCCTCTGGCGAAAACTTATCGATATCTGAAATTCCAACCGCGGCCAATAAGTTCACATCTACCCACATTATTTGTCCTAAAGTAACACAACTTTAGGCTGTCTCAACACGAACAGACCCTAAATGATTTCCTATTACTATTCAGGCGGTAGCACGAACTTGGCCCGCGAGAACATCAATCATTATTTCGGAGCCCATCTTTAAAGTATTCTTAAAGTGAGAAACTTCGTCTGAGGTTAAATGTGGTCGGTTTTTTTTTAGATTCATTTATTAGGTCTTTAGGCTTCCGTACGAATTCTTAAATAAAAAATATTGTAGGCACTTTGACACACGCTTGACTGAGACGAATCCATTCATGCATACCACACGCTGTATCCTGACAATCGGGGTAAGCAGAGTAATCGGTGTTGTCCTGCTAGTACTCTTACAAATTAACAACACAACACCGACCACCACATTTAGCAAAGTATTAAAGCAGCAAGTAAAGCACGAAGACCCCACCTGCTACAAGAGTCGGTGGAAGGACCGTGCCAAGTTGAGAGGTGGCTATCCTGTCGCCCTTATGCACGGCATCTAGACCTTACCTCTTAGTCGTATAGAAAAGCACGGGGAGAGGCGCAGTGGGGCTATTCTTTTAGTACCGACCCCACACGGTGGAACATGATAGTCACCTACATACATTGATGCATATATACATACATAATTATGTACAACATACATACATACATACACATTTACAAAATACATACATGCAACCATACATACATACACACGAGCTAAAATTCCTAACCCTTATGTTGGCTTCACCGTAGTGGAAAAAAAAAACAATTCGAAAATACTTAAATGATGAAGGTAACCTTACTTATATACATACATGCTTCACCGTTCGGAACCGGTGTAAAACTGTAGGTGCCTTTAATTACCCCTTACTAGGTGGTAGGCTCAAATTGTAGCCGACTGGGTTGGTACCACCGTACTGGATGTAACGTGGCCGCATAGCGGCCTCGGTTGTGTTCTCCTCTGGTCCAGTATAGCCAGCAATCCAGGGAAGTCTCCGGTATGTCACCTACCTTCTCGGAGGTGATATTGGCTGGTCGGAGCATGCGCTTTGGCCCCTCCGACTCAGCCACCCTTACCGGATTACATTAAAAAAAACCTTATTTTGGCGTCACCGTAGTGGAAAAAAAAAATCGAAAATACATAAATGATGAAAGTAACCTTACCTTACTCGTGTATACACCCCGCCGCCTGCTTTCACAAGATAACAAGGTACTTGGGAAATTGAGACAGAAAATTATTATTCGGGGGTTGTGTATTCGAGAATGCTTTTGATTGAAATGATTGATTAATGAGCTTGATTGATTGATTGATTGAACCTGTTCCGCAATACCTTTGATGATTCTTGTATTAGATAATGTGCTCTTTTACGCCAGCGTGTAATGAACTGACGAATGTGGTAAGAGAATTGGAGTTATAATTCTGCGCGGTTGTTTCTTCACTTAGTCAAGAACATTCCATTTTCCTTTAGAACTTTGAGACTTTTTTTTCGAAAATTTTGACTTATTTGTTTCGTTGATAAGGGTGAGGGGGGAATGCTTGAAACGATTTTGGTATCACACTCTAATGTAATAAAGTGAAACTTTTCTGCTTCACAGGTGTGATCCTATAACGGTTCCGCTTTTTTCTCTTTTGAGGTACGGAACCCTAAAAATGACTCGGTTGACGGACAATGCCAACGTGAGAGGCGGCTGACCGGTCGCCGTTTAGTACGGCATCTTATACTTACAACCTAGTCGACTTTTACGACATCCACGGAGAGAGATGCGATGGGGCTATTCTTTTTAAGTGCCGGCCCCACACGGCACTTAACGAACAATAATTAAAATTGCTCCGGCAACGTAGCAATTAACAGATGGGCCATTATCATTACCCTTAAGCTTCGGTCCGCCCTTCCACACTCTGGAACCGTTAAATGTGTCCGTAGCCTATCAACCCTAATCTATTAGGGCTGAAATTTCAGCTTCACGAGGCGAATTCAGTAGCAGCAAAGTCGATAATTGAGTGCAAATCGAACAAAATGGATATTACCAAAATTTAAATCGATAGATAAGGCATAGCTGTCAAAAGTTCGTCACCGATTAGACATAACGGTGTGTGAGACTTCATGTGTAGTCATCAAGAATCGCAACAAAAGCTGCCTCATGTTAAAAAAAACACTAAAGCTCGCGCATCGGCGCGTTTCGTTCCGTTACGTGAAACGAACGCTCAGCACGCGCGTGGCGCTGCGACTGATGGGAAGTAGCCGCATGCGGCCCTTTCATTGGTGACGTCGTCTGTAGTGAGCCATGTTAGACTATGCGCGATCTATCGATTTAAATCTTTGGATATTACCATTACGACTGACACAAAGGAGTCATCGTCGCTACGTTCCACAATCCAAAGCCCATCTACGTCCAAAGCCCACAAGAATGATTATTTTCTCTTTATGCAAAATCGTTTTCAACCCGTGTGGGGCCGGTACTTAGATAGCAGACAAAGGTTAGTCACGTGACAGTTTTTCTCTATATGAAATAGTTTTTCCGGGCTTATGTTTTTTCAGCCCCTAAACCTTGACCGATTTTTTATGTGATCTAATCTGCGTACTTACCTGTAATTTTTTTGTTTACATACGGTGCCAGAGTTAAACATTTGTTTTTTTAACCAAAAACATTTAATTTTTAATTTGTTGATGTCACGAAGTTCATTTATTGAATCATTACTTTGGACATAAAAAAAATAAAAAAGATAATGTACATAGACTAGAATGTCATAATTACACCAAAACAAGAATCGTAAAAATCGGATAAAGTTTATGGGTCGGGAAAACATAAGCCCCGAAAGACAGTTTTCACTTATTTTATAGGTATATTAGCTGAGACCGGTGCAGAGCAGCTGCCCCCTTGCGTTGGTGTGGAGTGCGCATGGCGAAAAGAGACAGCCAAGTACGGTCATGTTGACTAACCTCTGTCTGCTCTTAAAAAGAATGGCCCCACTGCATTTTTCTCGATATAAATCTAAATCGAAATAGGTATAAGATACTTAGACCAGAATGGTTTCGACGATTTAGTGAATAGACCCACCGCTCGAGTGGTATGGGATGAGGAACGACCGTATGTTTCCTGATAGTTTTGGGGTCTGATATTCAGCAGTCATTGTGATTTCGCAAGCAATTTGGGCATTTGGACGCAAAGGCGATTTAATCCAAATGATGTGAGAATTTATTTGGCAATTTGTTCAAGAATTTCAGCGATCTGTCGGCCATAGTCAAACACTTGTTTGTTAACTTCTAAATGTTGACTCCTGTCAACTGTACGAGAAATGTCACTTTGGCCAAAGACCGTACCAAACTAGATAGACGCGGTGCTCGATAAGTATTTTCTCGACAATCATTCTCCAAAACTCCGGCTACCCCTCTCCCTTGCTTGCAATACCGACAATCCTCGTAGATCAGAGAAAGTAAGCAATAAAGTATTTGTCTCTTTTTAACGTATTAGGGCCTTATGCAGCGCTTCCTCTTACCGCTCGCTTGTGCGCGCTAGGCCAATCATATTCCTTTATAAGTTCATATTCCTTTTGGCGGAGCAAGCGCAAAGTCTCGCACCGCGTCTATCTAGTCTGGTACGGTCTTTGGCCAAAGTGACATTTCTTGTACAGTTGACAGGAGTCAACATTTAGAAGTTAACAAACTGATTTCCTAAACAACTTATTATTGCATAATTGAGTGAGCGGTTTGAGTTCCTCCGTTACCGTGGTCTCTCTCTCTGAGATCATCTTACAATCTACTTTTAGCAATAACAAATCACTCGAGTTCATTCTAGACGAACTCATTGACAGTCAATGCGGCTCGCATGTGGAATTATTTGCCTGAACTGGTACCGGAAAACTGTTTCTATCTGATACCGATGGTGATGAATAACACAATTTATTTTTACACTATATAGCCTATGCCCGCGGCTTCGCTCGCGTGAGATTCGTGTTTAAAAGAAGAAAGTAAGTAAGCCCGCTGCCGTAGCTTTATTTCGGCGCGCGAAACAATTCGGTTTGTACGAGAGCCACATCTTAGCGTAACCATAACTGAATTTTATTTAGACTATCCTGTGTCACTTATAGTTAAATGTGCTTGTACTAAGTTTCATCGAATTCGGACGATCGGTTTAAGAATTATGGAGGAACATATACATGCAGAGAATATTTCTAAAAATCGTCAATTTAGTTTTAGTATCATACATAATATAGTCTTCAAACGCAATAAAACAAATTAAATTAGTATTAATAATTACATTCTTGTAACTTCTATTCAGTTGGTTTTACAATATAAACAGTTTTATATTATATTTAATATATATATTTATAATAAGCATATCGCTTCTCTTATATTCTCTCTCTCTTGCCCGTCCATAATATACTGTATTGTCCGCCCTATGGGCTTCTCCGCATCACAAAGGTTAGTTTGTAAAGAATGCAACATTGCATTAAACTTGCCTTTTGTATGCCATGTTTTTATGGTGTATAATATTATATATTTGATTTGAAATATTTTTTCCTTTACATGAGACATACGTCATTAAAATCGCCTCAATCCGAACTCCAACGATCGCCAATAAACAAACGAAGTACAATTTTCACTTTCGCTAATCATTATTTATCTTTGCGAGCAGACAACACAAACAGCGGGCCGCGAACCTTCGGGGGTCCGCAGATGTTCCCAAGCTCGGTCCGCGGACACAGATGTTGTTTACTTAACTGCTTGTTGAAGTTGGGGTCCTAAACTGTGGACTTTCAAACTTGGCGTATCTTTAGAATTGAGTTAGATTTGTATATTCATGGGACTGTTTACTTTCATTGTTTGTTTTTAGGGCGATAAGATCAACTGATTTTTAACCGACGGCGTTGCACAGTTTAAATATTATTTGCTCCTTAAATTCCGCGCCACGCTCTGCCACTTTCGCCCCGCTGATCTTCTGACGCGCCACTGTGGCAAAAAATCAAATCAATACTAATAATAAATCTGTAAGGCATGGTCATGGAGTAAATTACTTTTTTTTTATGAGATAATGTGTTTGTAGACTTTATGTATGATAATAAAACTAAATAGATGATTTTTAGAAATCTTTTCTGTATGTATGTATCTGTT
Organism: Nematopogon swammerdamellus; assembly: GCA_946902875.1. Lineage (NCBI taxonomy): Eukaryota > Metazoa > Arthropoda > Insecta > Lepidoptera > Adelidae > Nematopogon > Nematopogon swammerdamellus. The sequence goes on along the minus strand of OX336334.1, from coordinate 3,347,210 downwards.
CCTCTATAACCCTTTAAAAAATAGATCCGAATTAGATGAAACTTTGTACAAGCACATTTAACTATTACGTGACACAGAATAGGCTAAATAAATTCAGTTCCGGTTACGCCCAAATGTACGAGTCTCATACAAACCGAATTTTCCGAGTTCCGCGCGCGCCGAAATAAAGGTAGAGCTAATTTCTATTCTGTGGTGGCGGGCTTACTTACTTTCTTCTTTTTAATACGAATTTCACGCCAGCGAAGCCGCGGGTAAAAGCTAGTAGAGAATCAAAGAGTTTGTATTACGTCGAGCGACGTAATACAAACTCTTTGTAGAGAATAACGCATTCTTCTGAAAGTTGAAAAGTCTCACGGGGGCGGAGCAAGGTTCGGGGGGAGGGGGGGGGGGCGAGCGGTAGCTATATAGAGTACTAGCTTTTGGCCGCGGCTTCGCTCGCGGTAGACTCGGTTTAATATGCGAATCGCTTCTCTTATATTCTATATCTCTTTCCCGTCCATAATATACTGTCTTTGATACTGCTCAGCCCTAAGGCCATTTAGCGTGATGGTATATAGCCTATAGAGAGCCTCAAGAAGTACTTTTACCATTGGTGCTAACCGCATCAAAATCTGTTCCGTGATTCCGGAGTTTACCATAAACATACATATATGCAGAGAGACGTTCCCTTTTATAAAAAGTAGAGATAGAGATAGAGATAGAGGAGATAGAGAAGAGAAGAGATGAAGCAACCGCGCACGTGCTCGTTATGCGTGGAAGAAGGGAATAGCTTTTTGTTTGTATATAAATCGCATTACGTATTTTTGCTTTGTTTGTTTGGGACTTGTGCCTGATTCAATAAATTTATTCTATTATATTTGATTTGATTACATACGTTCACAAATAATACCTAGATAGCACAACCCAATGAAAATATGTAGGCTGTCTAAGGATCGATTCCAGCATCTCCGGTTCGTTAAAGATAAATGTTAACCGAGACTTAACCTGAGGTTCCTAAGCCAAGTCTACGAGATTAACGTAAAAAAACGATGAAGTGCGACTTTTACTCGCGCACGGAGGGTTTCGTAGATCCGCTATACAATATCAGTGACAAAAAACCATATTCGTTTATATTTTGTCTTTCTATAATGCAAAGTATAAATACCTGTGGCGCCATCTATTATTCAGTAGCGGCGTGATTATATGTACTAATCGATTCTTAGCACGTTTCTTGCATTTATTTTTTTATCTTTTGCTTATTTTATTAGGTATTTGTTGCCACAGTCACCATAATAAATAACACATATTCTGTGAAAATTTCAACCGGCTATCTATTACGGTCCAAACGATACAGCCCCAGGACGGACGGACAGACAGACAGACAGACGGCGTAGGCTTAGTAATAGGCTTCCGTATGGATACGGAACCCTGAAAAAGGTAAAGAGCGTCTTGGACTCTCGCGTTGAGGGTTCCGTTTCAAGAAATCAATTATATATGTCGGAGCAGGCAGGTTAGGCTTCTTGGGCGGCAGGGTTGGGCGGCAGCACAGCCTTCATTTCCGCCCAATCCTCTTCAACTAGGGTGTAGGCGCAGTAGCTCGAGCAACCCTTACACAAGACACTGTGCACTTTCCAGGTAGATACACTTAACAACAGATACAATCAGGAAGACCACTGTCGCAAGTGTAAGCTGGCAAGTTCGTGGGGGCTGCGCGCATGCGCCGCGTCACAGGCACGTCCGAAGTTAGACTGTTCGATTGTTCAGTTACGCGTCGCGCGCGCTGTTCCTTTCCTCTCCCCGCACGCCGTAGCCCTCACGACCATGCCGAGGAACCTTGCCAAACGCTCCCGAGCTCACACTCCGACATATATATTATGCCCATTGGTACTGAGTGGCTGTCGAAAATATTTCTAGGCAGTATAAACAAATTTCCAAAGGCGGGGAGTTCAGTTTTGTGCTATAGTTTTTCTGTAATTTTGACTAGTCCAGATCTATACCTAATGGTTTTCACAATTTTACATTCAGTACTTTCGGATATATACAGATATATACATGTTTATGCAGTTTTTTATGTATTCACCATTAAAATGCCATCTAAAATATTTATAAATATATTTCTTATATCCTCAAATGCCTAATAAAAATATATGTATACAATTTTATTTTTCTTACTTTATTGTCCTGAGACTGGCGTTTTTTCTTTTTTGTAAATTGACTGAGCATTGACAATACAAATTTCCTGATCGATTAATAAAGAAATTTGTTTGGTTTAATCGACCTGGATTTGCATCTACCTTAATACCTTAACCCCTAAAGAAGGAATGGTTCATGAATGAATAACGTCAGATGCTGTAATTAAAAATACTATTAAAAATATAAATAAAAATTAATATAAAAAAAAAATTCCTAAACCATACATTCTAATCTTACTAAAACAAATATGTTTTTCTATAATTTCAGGTTTAGAAGATAAGTGGCTGCGATAGGACGACAGACAGGCGAACAGACAGACAGACAGACAGGCAACTGTATCTCACCGTCGGGGTTCTTCGCGCCATTCCGGTACGTAATCCTAAAAAGACAGCACACACACAGGCGAGCAAACAAATTCTCACATTTCCAAATGTATCTGCACAAAGGCCGCAGAAGACATCGGAGTAGATGGAAAAGGGGATGCGAGATAAAAAGAGTAAAGGAGCCCATATGAATAAACATATTAGAGGGCTTACGCTGTGCTCGTATTCCACAATCAGTCAGATCGAAGCCTGAGCGTGAAAGGAAGAGGAAAAACTCGAGAATATCTTGGGAATACCTCTGTCGGTACTAGATAAGCCATTCTCATATATCAAACACGAAAAAAACATGTTACCATCAAATCAGTTTATAAGCTGAATTCACACAGAAGCAAATGAAATGTTTGTATGTTAAAATATATGTATACCAAATTCTATAAAAGAAAAAATAATAAATCAATAAATAAACAAAACAAATATTCAATAATTGTATGAAGATATTTGTGTATTTAGCTGTAGAAAATCATAGTAATATTATATTGACAATTATTATTATTGTGGGAATTTTACTGAGGATGTGAATTTGAATGTGAACAATTGAATGTGAGCAATCATGTTTACAAATAAATGTTTTTGACTTTGACACAATTTATTTATTTATTACTGATGATCGTGGCTACCTCACCTACAACATCTGTGATGTCAGCCCATAACACCTGGTGAACAAGGTGCCAAATTCCAAATTCCAAATGTTCATGTCAGTGTTTCCCTACATTTCATGTCGGCTACACTGAACTGAACGGAAAAAGCGAACTATTTACATAGCCGTTTCGACCCACGTCTCATTCAGTGCAGTGGTATCAACCCGGGCGGCATAAACCCTACCACCTAGTTAGGTAAGAAGGGAAGGGACCTACAGTTTTTACGTGGAATCCGAACCACGGTCAGCCTTAAACGGTCGAGCGGTCACCCATCCAAGTACTGACCGCGCCCATGTGTGCTTAACAACAGTCGACCGGCCGCACCACTGAGCTATCGAAGCTGACTTCTTAGCATGAGATAGCATTAAATGCGATCTTTTGGATGCATTCTTGATTACAATTTTATTCAATGTGAAGTCCCGCATACATGTTTACAGGCAGGTAACATGTTTCATCACCATTTTGCCGCATCTAGTAGTTAGTTCAGTCTATTTCGGTAGTTGGAATAGGTGTTGCTTTAGGAATACCTTCATACCGTCGAAACAAGCTTATATGTATTATAGCTTTTGCCCTCGGCTTCGCTCGCGTGAATTTCGTATTTAAAAAGAAGATAAGTAAGCCCGCCACTGTACCTTTATTTCGGCGCGCGGAACAATTCGGTTTGTATGAGAGCCACATCTTGGCGTAACTGCAACTAAATTTTATTTAGCCTATCCTGTGTCAAGTATAGTTAAATGTGCTTGTACTAAGTTTCATCGAATTCGAATGATCGGTTTAAGAGTTATGGAGGAACATACATACATACAGAAAATATTTCTAAAAATCCCCAATTTAGTTTTAGTATCACACATAGAGTCTACAAATGCAATATGCCATAAAACAAAGCAGCTTACTACATGAACATCCCTTACAGATTTATTATTAGTATTGATGTTAGATATTCCGTTTTGCTGAAATTCAGAAAAATATTTCCTGTTAGCCTCGCTCGGTAGCTCAGTGATGCGATCGGTCGACTGTCGTTCGCTATCATAAGCACACCTGAGCGCGGTTAGAACTTGAATGTGTGACTGTTCGACCGTTGGAGGCTGACCGTAGTTCGGATTCCACATTAAACTGGTCCCTTCCCTTCTTACCTTGCTAGGTGGTAGGATTTAACTCACCCGGGTTGATACCACCGCACTGAATCAAACGTCAGTCAAAACTGCTACCTATGTAAATAGTTCGTGCTTTCCGTCCACTTCAGTAGCCTGCACGACCATAGGTAAGCACTGACAGAGCACTTAGGTCATCGAGATGTTATATGGGCTGACATCGCGGATGTTGTAGGTGATATTATGTAACCAAACCGTATCAGTTTCCATAAAAATAAAATTAAGTCTATGATGATTAATGAACTGAGCTTAAGGCCCTGTCAACCCGTATTCACCCGTACTCCTCTTTCAATGCGCCGCTTTCGCTGGTTGGAGTAGGATGCAACACAATCAATCAATCAAAAATTAGGTTTAATTTTTTTTTATTCCAACACTACGGAAAACTACGGACGAACGGAAACAAAAAAGTAAAAAGCTACGGATTTAGATATAGGTATATTCAACAAATAAAATAGTATATTTTTTCCAAAGCCTTGATTTGGTCACGTTGCCTTAAATACATTTTTATAACTAAATTCAGAGGCATGTTCATAATTTTTTTTCTATCGAGCGATGTTAATCAAATCGTGTTTTCAAAAACTATCGATCTGCGCTGATATATGAAGTTTTACACATATTAAATTAAAACTGAATATGTCAGGTAAGTAATATTGGCGGTACACTTCTTGAAATTCGAGTCAAACGCAGTCTCACATCACCTTAAGGCAGAAGATGTCGACATCTCTGAGCCCTCTTATTGACCGTGCTTGCATGTCTAAATGCAATCGCTGAGTATGACCACGAAGTACCTACTACTGTGCTGCGCATACGGCGAATCCTTCCTTCCTTACCTTTATAATCCAACGTCTGCTTTCTGTCTGAGTGTCTGAGTGTCTGAGTGTATGTCTGTCTGTCCGCTTATAACTCGAGAACCACTGAACCGATTTGAATAAAAAAAAATGCTACGGATAGCTTGATTCTTCCCATCAACTATAGGCTACTTACTATCACGCTAAATGGCTTATGAGGTTAGCAGTGAAGTGAAATATGAGAGCGGGCGGAGCCGCGGGCACAGCTTGTAATGATATAAATATTCAAATCATCGGCGGCGAATCATTGCGGTAGCAAGCTGATTGATAGAAATTTTGGCGACACCACCGTGCTGCAATACATATAACTATTTAGAATGCCCATCTAACTGTTAATTCTCTGATCTGCGCCATTCCCTGCCCTGCGAGTACGAAGCCCCGGATGTAATCCCAACCGAATTTTCACCTAATTAAGTGTCCGGGCGGTGGACCATCCCGAGGTGCTCTGGGTGGAAATAAAAAGGAGAAAGTGGCTTAATTATGTTATGTACTCCTCCTCCGGTCGCCATTGCGGGATTAGCCGATAAACAAACGCGTATTACCTTACTGAAGTGTATTGCAGCATCTTATCTTTCTTTTAAAAGGTTAAACAGGGGTGTCGGCTCCCTTTTTTTTTTTTTTTTTTTTTTTTTTATGGAAACTGACACGGTTGGCTACATCACCTACAACATCCGTGATGTCAGCCCATAACACCGGGTGAACTTGGTGCCACGTCAGTGCTTCCCTTCGGTCGTGCCGGCTACACTGAACTGGACGGAAAACACAAACTATTTACATAGCCGTTTCGACCGACCTTTCATTCAGTGCGGTGGTACCAGCCCGGGCGGGATAAACCCTACCACCTAGTAATATAAGAAGGGAGTCATATCCCTTAGTCGCCTTTTACGACATACACGGGTAGAGATGCAGTGGGGCTATTCTTTTAAAGTACCGGCCCCACACGGTACATCCCTATTCATTTATTTATTTATTTATTTATTAGAAAACAGACAACCTGATGTTGTACAGACAACCTGTGTGTACAACAACGGATGTTGTAGGTGATGTAGCCAACCGTGTCAGGTTCCATAAAAAAAAAAAAAAAAAAAAACCTAATGACGAACAAATAAAACATAAGTTGTACATACATTGAAGTTCTCCAATTTTTGTTTCCCTGTTTAGACTATAGTTTAGTGGGATCAAACGTGTGTGTGTGTGTGTGTGTGTGTGTGTGTGTGTAGTGAGTGTTAATGCAGTGTAGTGTTGTGTAGTGTAGTGTGGTGTAGCATAGTGTTTTGTGGTGCTTGTGTAGTGTAGTGTAGTGTAGTGTAGTGTAGTGTAGTGTAGTGTAGTGTGTAGTGTGTAGTGTAGTGTAATGTAGTGTAGTGTAATGTAGTGTAGTGTAGTGTAGTGTAATGTAGTGTAGTGTAGTGTAATTTAGTGTGGTGTAGCGTAGTGTTTTGTGGTGGTTGTGTAGTGTACATGTACGCTACGCTGCGCTACACTACACTACAGTGTAGTGTAGCGCAGCGTAGCGTAGTGTAGTGTAGTGTAGTGTAGTTAAGTTAAATAAAGGTTCGTAAAAATAAAAATCAAGTTTTTTTTTTTATTTAACGAAGAAAACAATTTACCCAATTTACCCTACATCGTTCTTCCTACAGTGATCTTCTCTGTCTCTACTCTCTCCATCTTATAAAAGGGAACGTCTGTCTGTATGTATTTATGTATGTTTGAGGTAAACTCCGGAACCACTTAGGAATAGAATAGAAAGAGTAGTTCTTGAAGCTCACTATAGGCTATATACCATCAAGCTAATAGCCTTAGGGCTTTGAATTATCAATTAAAGTAAAGTATGGACGGAAGAAAGAGAGAGAGAATATAAGAGAAGCGATCATAAGGCGATCATTGATTATCATCATATTTGCGTTTAAATCGGATTTGCTATTAAACCGAGTCTACCGCGAGTAAACCAAATAATGTCAAACGGGGAAGGGGGTAGGGTTCACGACCCAGACAGAACCGTCACAGGTGAGATTCCAGTCTGAATGCGAAGGGAGGGGGGTAGTGCATAATGTTCGTGTAAGTGGGCGAAGCGTGCGTGTGGTTTATGAGGGTTTTTCGATCACGATAGGAGCGCTCGAGACCTCTCGAACATTCCCTATATGGACTTCTTGACTCGCGCAAGGCTATTTTATACTTGAATTTTTAGGGTTCCGTATCCGTCGTACGGGACCCTATTACGAAGCCTACGTCGTCTGTCTGTCTGTCCGTCTGTCCGAGGGCTGTATCTCTTGACCCGTAATAGGTAGCCCGTTGGAATTTTCATAGAATATGTGTTATTATGGCCGATATAAAAACAAATAAGAAAAATCTGAAAAAGTAAAAAATTCACGGGGTCTCCATAGAAGAAACTAAAAAGTGTATGCGCGCCATCTACTGAAAAGAGTATGAAGCATTTTCAGTAATACATAGAGGCGTGAGGGGCGCTGACCATGACATGGCGATACGGAACACTCGGTGCGCGAGTTCGACTCGCACTTGGCCGGTTTTTTTAAAGATTGAATGGCCGCAATATAATATAAATGATCGAAATAATGCACTAGAAGTGTAAAGATTTTTTCATTTTATGTAAATTGATTTTGAAGATTCCTCCCCGAAACCTTGAAATAAGAAAATTTGGGGGCAAAGTGAATGTTTTAAAAAAAAATATGTTATTACAATTTAATTAAGATTTCTGTGCTAAATTGTTCTAGTCATTTTTATTTCACATTTTGTAATTTTTTTTAATTGTAATTTTTTTTATTACTTTAATAAAATTAACTTAACTTGGGTCTATGAATTTATTATGGTTGAATTAATAAATATTTATTGACTTTTTATTATTTTATTTCAATGCTAGATTAAATTTTTGAGTGTTCTGTCTGATATATTAATTTTATTATGGCATTAGTTACCTATGAATTAATTATTGTTGAATTAATGAATTGTGTATCTAATTTTTAATTTTTTTACCTAAATGCTTGATTATAATTTTTTATGTTTGATATTTTGATTTTATTATGACATTATTTAATTTTTTTATCGTTAGTTTTCATTTCAAATGTTAATTTTACTATTTAAGTCTTTCATTTTAATCAAGGACTGCGCCCTTCATTAAAATCATGAATTAATTTATATAAAAAACTTTATTTCACAATTTTCTTTCTTTATTATGATAGTATCATCCCTTAAAAATTAATTTGTACTGTCACTGTTGAATCACCTGTTCTGTTTAGGACATAGGTCCTACCATCTAGGTCCGCCACTAACAATGCACATTAGGTACTATACTCTATTCGGCCAGTGTTGAGAGTGACTAGATATTCACAGCTCACCGCGCCTCCAAACCGCGCCGAGGGAGTGAATGCTCGTTTACATAGCTCAGTCTTCATTTGGAACTTGGAAGTCACTCGAAATGGACGCATGCGTTTCTTTTTGCCGTCGCGCGCGCATCACAAATTTTATCGTAATTAATAAACACTGTTGCTAGTATTTCGCCTTAGAGACATTCGTAATACTATAAGTGGGGTTTCAAAAGTATTGTATCCAAATTTGTACAAAAAATTTCACAGAATAATACGAATCTCGGTAAGTTTTTTTTATCTTATTAGATTAATTTGATTATTTCCGTATTATTTGTTGACAAACTTTATTAAGTACCTAATTTATTTTTCAAAAGGATTATGTAACTCACACACACACCACACGCCGTATCCCGAATCGGTGTTGTGCTGCAAGTACTCTGGTAAATTACAGCACAATACCTACCACCACGTTTAGAAAAGTATTCGGACAAGATAACTCTCAGGCAGCAAGTAAGGCACGAAGCCCAACCTGCTGCATGACTCGGTGGAAAGACCGCGCCAAGGTGAGGCGGCATCTTGTTCTTATCCCTTAGTTGCCTTTTACGACATGCACGGGCAGAGATGCAGTGGGGCTATTATTTTTAAGAACCGGCCCCACACAGTACAGTCTGTTATTGATTATGTAACTCAGTCAATAAAAGATAATTTCTGTTCGCACCGGTTCAGATAATACGCCTCTATGTAAACGGTCATTATTTGCGTTTAGTCACGCACGGCCAACATTCGCCGAACAGAGTATAAAGCGCTTCAAGTTACGCTGTAAAGCTAGCTTACAAGGGCATCACAGCGGCAAACGGTCCCACTTGCGTGAACGTGAAACTCGACAAAACATTTCCCAGCTAAATACAAGCCTTTGTTTAGGCGACCCGCTCGCACAATAACCTTCGTTTGCAAGCCCTAGCGCTCTGTCGTTCTCTTTATTGTGTGGTCTCTACTAATTATATAAGGGAACGTCTGTCTTTACGTATGTTTGAGGTAAGCTCCGGAACCACTGAACAGATTTAGATGCGATTTTCACCATCGGAAAGAGTATTTCTTAAGACTTACTATAGAATGGTTTCATGAAGAAGAAGTCTACTGTCAGTAACCTATTGGAATACACCGACTATCTGATGGCTTCGATGGACAAAAGAAAGCAAGTTGACTCTATCTACACGGATTTCCAAAAAGCATTTGACAAAGTCAATCATTATATATTGTGTAAAAAATTATCAGCTATTGGTATACATGGAACTCTCCTGAGGTGGGTTTCGTCATATATATCGAATCGTAATCAGTTGGTCGCAGTTAGAGGATATCAATCTGCTCCTGCAGAAGTGCCCTCAGGTGTTCCACAGGGCTCCCACCTTGGTCCACTCATGTTCATCATTTTCATCAATGACCTTATAGCACGTCTCAATTGTCAATGTTTGTTATATGCTGATGATTTAAAAATTTTTAGGTCTATTAGTGACACAAATGATTGCATTGCACTCCAGAATGATATAGACACTTTACACAAATGGTGCTGTGATAATCTTATGTTTTTAAATATAAAAAAATGTTTTTTTATAACTTTTACTAGAAATGTTAATGTTATTCGCTTTGATTACAGAATTACTAATGTTTATTTAGAGAGAAAATCGTCAGCTAGGGACTTGGGAGTAATATTCGATAGCAAATTGAATTTTAGTGAACATATTGAAAGTGTAGTCAAACAATCAATGAGTCTATTGGGTTTTATTCTTAGGATTTCTAAAGATTTTAAAAGGTCTGATAGTTTACTCCGTCTGTATAGCTCACTGGTGCGTAGCCGACTTGAATACTGTTCTGTGATATGGAGTCCCTTTTATAATGTACATATTAACCGAGTTGAGGGAGTGCAGAAAAAGTTCTTGCGCATTCTGTGTTATCGCAATCATCTGGCTGGTAACCTTCTCTCATATGAAGATAGGCTGTCTTACTTCAGTGTTCAGAGTCTTGATAAACGACGCAAAATTTCTGATCTTATCTATCTATTCAAAATTATTAACTCTTTAATAGATACCTCAGCCATCAGCCGTATACGCTTGAACACTGCTTTCAGAAGCACGCGTTCTCGCAGAGTTTTCGCTTTGCCTGTCTATAACACGAATGTTGCCTTCTATAATTCATTAGCTCGTATGTGCAGGTCTTATAACAATACCAGTAATGCTAATGATACATTGGATGTGTTCTCTTCCGGTTTTTATACTTTTAAAAAGACTGTTATTGCCATAGAAATAGTTTAAGGATAAGGTTCACTCATTATTACTTTTAAATTATCATCCATTTTTGGAGATGCCTGTTTTACCCATTTTAGAAAAAAAAATGAATTTTTTAAATTTTTAAATTGTTAATCGATCTGTTGTTGTTTTAAGCTAATTTATATGTTTTATTTTAGTTTTTCTCATTTTTAATCGTTTCATTGTTTATTTATAATTGTGTATAGTCTTCTAATGTTGGTGTTTTGTGTTTATCTAGTGATTTCCAAGTGGTGTAGGACTTTTCTCTAATTTATATATTCATGTCGTGTGTCCATTTTTTTGGAATACAAATAAGACGCTGCTTTTAATGTTATGTGATGTGAAATGTACTTGTGAAATTTTGTATTTTGTTTTGGATACCATAATAAATAAATAAAATAAAAAATCATATTGCACTGAGAGTCAGGAGACTCCCAGTTCCTTTACTAGACAGTGTACTCTGTTCCCTATTATATTTGGCATCTGCCTGAAATCTACTCTACAAATCAAACTTGCAAAGGTAAAGCAAGCTTTTATTATTCAAAAATAACTAAAAATTTCAAACACTCTTCTCTCGGCCGAGACTCGCGAACGAAGACAGCAAAAGCTATCGCATTCTGTTTTGGAATTAATTTGAAAATCTAATATTATTTTTCTAGGATTGATTGTGTATCAACACCATCATGTGGCCATCAGGCCAGTGGTAAACAGTACAATATATATTAGCATCACGCTAAATAGCCTTAGGGCTGAGCAGTTAAGAGAGACAATGTGAAATGAAATGAAAATATTTATTAACACATAAAATCATATACAGCGCAAACGAGTCTCTTGCACTAGAAAATGTATGTCTCGCAGAACGACTTTAATAAACAAAGTGGCATATTCATTCTGCGCTCACTAGTAATAACTTATGAATGAATGTTTACATAATTTTAATGAAATTGGCAAATTGGTAAAACATGCAAATTAGTTATTATAATAAATAAATACCTTATTGAATAAAACATTATAGAGTTCATTTGTATTTATATCTACTAGCTTTTGCCCGCGGCTTCGCTCGCGTGAAAATTTTATGTAAAAAGAAGAAAGTAAGTAAGCCCGCTACCGTACCTTAATTTCGGCGCGTGGAAAAATTCGGCTTGTGTGAGAGCCACATCTTAGCGTAACCGAACTAAATTTTAAAATCCTATCCTATGTCACATTATATTAACTTAAAGTATTTACTCACCTATAAAAGTTATATAATTAGCTATGTTTTTCTTCAAAATTGTTATTTATTTTTTATTGTTTCTTTAGTTTAGTATCTAGTTTTATTTTTACTCTGTGTTTTGTTATATTGCTTTTGTCTTTTTTTCATCCAATAAACGGTTATATTATTATTATTATTATATATTTAAATGTGCTTGTACTAAGTTTCATCGAATTCGGATGATCGGTTTAAGAGTTATGGAGGAACATACATACATACAAACACAGAGTCTACAAACGCAATATTTCATAAAACAATGTACTAACTTACTACATGACCGTAACTCACTCCACGGCCATGCCTTACAGATTTATTATTAGTATTGATTTGCATTTAAATCAGATTTGCTATTAAACCGAATCTTTTTTTTTTTTTATGGTAACTGACACGGTTGGCTACATCACCTACAACATCCGTGATGTCAGCCCATAACACCGGGTGAACTTGGTGTCACGTCAGTGCTTCCCTTCGGTCGTGCCGGCTACACTGAACTGGACGGAAAACACAAACTATGTACATAGCCGTTTCGACCGACCTTTCATTCAGTGCGGTGGTACCAACCCGGGCGGGTTAAACCCTACCACCTAGTGATATAAGAAGGGAGTCATATCCCTTAGTCGCCTTTTACGACATACACGGGGAGAGATGCAGTGGGGCTATTCTTTTAAAGTACCGGCCCCACACGGTACAAATCTACCGCGACTTGCATATTTGGTCCACCATCTACCGCGAGCGAAGCCGAGGGCAAAAGCTAGTCGTTAATATTTACACGGCCTATGCAGTGCGCCTACAGCGAACAGCGATCCGCTAAACGGCCAATGTGAACCGAAATCTGGCGCTAGAAGTAGTAAAGTTTATGACCGCTCTCTAGAGGCGTTTAACTTCGAGGGACTTATTTTATTTTATTTTAAGCGCCGGAACTCGAAAGGCAGAGAAATGTGCGGTTATTCCGCAGAACATAAAAAGCTATTACAACATTTACCTTATATAAATTACTAGGAGCGTAAGGACGGGCCCATACTAGGCGGTGGACCAAATAATATGTAAGTCGATCTGACCAGTGTAGTTCAGTAGTTATAAGCATTTATTGATTTTCGAAGCCTTTTTTTTCTAAAAGCCATATTTATAAAAGGGCTTGATGTACGACTCTCGAGTATGTCGTCTTAGCAAGTCGGAAGAACTACCTTTAGGACGATATGCATCACCTTCCTGCAACTCTTATACGAGTACCTAGGTAGTTTTCGAGATCTAAGTCGCCAAAAGTACATAATTTTCGTAACACAACGTTCTCCGGCAGCAGGATAATGACGTTTCATCAAATTCACGTCAAAACTTCCAACCACCAACCAAATTGTCTATTTATTTTATATTACGGGTATAGCATGGACCAGTTTTCGCAGGTACGGAAGTGTATTTGGGAGCGAACCACTGGCCAACCAATCACTCGATCTGCAGGCGCTCTCCCCGCCGTCGCATCCCGCGCCCTCCACCAAAGATACCCTAAAATCGGCTACTGCACTGCTCCAAGTTATATGCCGTCTGATATGCTAACTAATAGCAATCAGGTTGTTTATCGTTTCATACGACTGAAACGCTGACCTTTACCCTTGCAAAAACAAAGCCTGAACACGTGACCCCTGGCCGGGGTCCGGTCTTTTGGGAAAAAAATCGCGTGTTTGCTGTAATAGAATTTTGTATGTAACGATGAGGCATCATTGGAACGGCGCGGCCGCTTGGGGCCGCCCATAGATCTTGGCTGAACTAGAACGGAATTCTATGTTGATGTTTTGAAGTGTACTCTAAAAGAATCGTACGTTTATTGAAGAAGAAAATAAGAAGAGTAATTACTAGCGCGCACTTCGAATATTATCCGCGCAGTTTTTTTTCCGCACAGAATAAAATCCGCGCTCTGACACCGCATCGCACCGCGCGGCGGCTCTTTATCCGCGCTCGCTGATTTTTAACCGCACTCGCGGATTTTTATTCGCGCTTGCTGATTTTTATCCGCACTCTCGCGGATTGTTATCCACGCTCTGAAACCGCATTTTTGTCTGCGCTCGCGGATTTTTTTTTCGCGCTTGCGTTTTTTGTCCGCGCTCGCGGATTTTCATCCGCGCTCTGACACCGCATCGCGGCGGTTATTTATTCGCAAGTAAAAAATATTCGCAGTGCGCGATAGGCCTAAGGCTGATAAAGGTTTGTTCTAAGGTTAACCGTTTCACAATTTCTACTATTTTGCAAAAACAATTTTTTTTCTTTGATATATCTCATAAGCATTTGATGGAATTACGTTACACCTACATATAGGTAGGTATGCCGGTTAGGTAAAACTCTTGTTAAAATACAGACGATTAAAAAATCCAAATTTTAATGAGTGATTATGGAGCTCAAATGGACAGATTTGGCCTTTGTATTTTTTTCAAAATCTCAATAAAGTAAGGACCCTCATTTATTTTGATTGTTGTACATTTTTAAAATGTGCCAGAGATTTTTAATTTGAGCTCCAGAATAACTCCTTAAAATGTTGATATAGTAATTGCTGAATCGTCGTGTATAGGAGATTCGTTAGTCTATGGCAGGCTACTAAAGTGGAATGTTACGGCTGAGGTAGGATTTCGGGTTATTAAATGAGGTTTTTTGAGTGAATTGGTGTCAATTTGCCGGGATACGGGCGCGACCGTACTTTTATGATACGATTATGCGGAGTAGAGACATTTCATATAATTTGAATTAATTATTAAGACATTATACGAACAATTATATTACACATATAAGTCAAGCAATTGTACTTTTGTAAAAATTAAAATTGTTTGCGGACTGAAAGCTCGGAACAATTCGGTTTGTATGAGAGCCACATCTTAGCGTAACCGGAACTGAATTTTATTTAGCCTATCCTGTGTCACGTATAGTTAAATTCATCAAAAGTTTCATCGAATTCGGATGATCGGTTTAAGAGTTTATTTATTTATTTATTTATTTATTTATATTAAACACCAACAGAGTACACACAGCATTTAAACATAGAAGACTCATGACACAAATAGTACATAGTAATATGTGCACCCCAATGACAGGTGAGCACAGCAAGCTTAATACGGAATAAAAACTAATATATAAAAGTAAAATACAAAAACAAAGACTTCAATAAGAATAAAACAACAACTACTTCTTCAATACAAAACTAAACTAAAAAAAAAACAGATACAAATAGAACACTAAAAACTAAGTTAATTATTTTAGCTAAAGAAAAAAAAAGTTTAAACTATAATATGTATGTAGAAAAAAAAAAAACCTAAATAAACACTAAAACAAAATAAACATTAAGAAGAATCGGTCCTACAGTATTTTATAAATTTAAACTTTAAAGACGCTCTGGTATCGTGGAATAAGTCCACATTGCACTTCCTGTTGAACACATTGAATTGCCTCAGCATTCTGGGCAGTGGAGCATAGTATCCAAGATTAGTACGATATAAATTTAATTTGAAAGGATCATTGTATCTAGCGGTGAGACGAGGCACGTTGATACTCACACTGCTCAGAAGCTGAGGACAATCCACCTGACTGTTGACTAACTTATGTAAGAATAACAGATCCAATAACAACCTTCTGTCAGCCAAAGAAAAGAAATTGTAATACTCTAGCTTGTCACCATAAGATGGGAGGAGTTTCATCAAGTTGTTATGGTAAGAAATATTACGCATGAACTTTCGTTGTACTTTCTCAATTCGATCAACATAAGTTTTATAGTTCGGATTCCAAATAATGGAACAGTATTCAACATTACTGCGAACCAGAGCATTATATAAAGTTATTTTAGTTTTAGTTAATTTAAACATTTTTGTACTTCTCAAAACAAAACCCAGCATTTTAAATGCCTTACCAATTATATTGTTAATGTGCATATCAAAGCGCAGCTTTGAGTCTAGTGTAACACCAAGATCGCGAATTATGGAGGAAAATACATCCATACAGAAGAGATTTCTAAAAATCAAATTCAATTTAGTTTTACCAGTAAGTAGTATCATACATATAGCCTACAAACGCAATATCTCATAAAAAAAATAACTTAGGTACTCCATGATCATCCCTAAGATGTATTATTAGTATTGATTGATATAAGTTGCACTGTTAATTGGTAATAACGTTTCGCTAAAAGTTGAAAATAAAAAAAAACTATATAAAAACCGCCTTCAAAATGTATGAAATAAAAAAAATTTAGACCTAGAGTTGAAGGCGGTCGGTTATTTGTGCTTGCTTTAGGACCGCCTTCAGCTCTAGGGTTCGATTTTTTTTTATTTCATACATTTTTGAAGGCGGTTTTTATATTTTTTTAAATAGTTTTTTATTTCACAGTTTTTTTATTATTAGTAATTTTTTGCTATTAATGTACTGTTTCCAATCCGATCTTGACCAAATTAAAATGGGACAAAACGGAAGCACCAGCTTTCAAATAAAAAAAGAATTTTCAAAATCGGTTCACCCAGTCGAAATTTCTGAGGGGACAAACATAAAAAAAAATACAGTCGAATTGAGAACCTCCTCCTTTTCTTAAAGCCGGTTAAAAAAAATTATAATAAAAATATTGGAAATCGGGGTGTACATGAAATATGCTTTAAATTAAAAGTACAATTAGCTGCTACGGGTAAGGTCTAAGGGCGCTAGCTGAACCTATTTATTGCAGCGTCAGAGGGCCTAGTCCGAGTTAACGTGACAGCTACGTAAACGTTAAATACCGATCGAATTGAGTTTTTATGTATGGGAGCACAATACGCTCACCGCGGCGCCACTAGAGAGCTCCATACATAAAAACTTAATTCGGTCGGTATTTGACGTTTACGTAGCTGTCACGTAAACTCGGACTAGGCCCTCAGTTCATTCCGCTGCTTCATCACAGCGTGCGGTCGTGCGGCAAGACGCAGGTGACCGGAAGGAAGGCTTTAGTTCGCCCGACCTCGGCAAAACGTAGTTTTCTTCGTAGGGAGGGCGGCGCGGTAGGTACGGGCGTGGTTAATCTATAAAGCGACCGATATCGGCCGCTCCAACGGCAAAAGGTTAATTTAGAATATTATGATACTCCGGTATACCTGAGTGCTGTGTGGGGTCGGGTACTTAAAAATTAATAATTTAAAAAACCGCTGACCCTTACAACGTTAAAAATAATTTCCGTTTACTTAAAGGAGTCGGGGGATCGCTAAGCACCTTAATTCCCGCGCAGCTCTGAGGTTTTTGTATTTTATTTACTTAGCGGTCCCCCGACTCCTTCAAGAAAGTAAACAGGAATTATTATTTTTTACTGTACAATTTGTAATTTAACTTTTATTTCAAGCTTTTAAAAAAACCGCACGCAAATCGGTCCACTCTTTAAGAGAGGTAATTAATTTTTTGATTACTTAATTACTTGATTGCAAACAGGGCCATAGCCGATAGCCAACCATCCCGATTAAACCAGCTTTCTAATAAAAAAACCGCGTTCAAATCGGCTCATCCGTTTGGGAGCTACGATGCCACACACTCATACACACATGCACACACACGTTAAACTTATAACACCCCTCTTTCTGCGTCCCCCCGACGCAAAAAGAGGGGCGTTATAAGTTAAAAATAAAATAAAATAAAGGGAATTTTCTACAGGCAACCAACCGACCGTGTAAGCGTACCTTGTTTTGTAAGTGTCATCGGGGCATCGCATAATGAACTGACTTATGTGAGATTGTGACGGGGCCGTGGGTTGATTAGAGATGGAACCGACAGATTACGTTGCACTGAATCTCTGTTTGGGGCAAACGCTGTCCGAAGAGTGAGTTGCGTACTGGAACAACCAAATTGGACACACTGGTGTGACACGTTTTTCTTAAGACCCGACGCAAGGAGATGTGTTATAAGTTTAACGTCTGTGTGTGTGTGTGAGTGTATGCGTGTGTCTGTCTGTGGCATCGTGTAGCTCCCAAACGGATGGACCGATTTGGATGCGGTTTTTATAAATTAGAAAGCTGGTTTAATCGGGATGGTTCTTAGCTATGTTTGTAATCAAGTAATTAAGTAATAAAAAAATTCACAGATCACGTGCATTACACGACCTTCGAGGTGCATTGAAAATGAACTCAACAAAATAAAAAAAAGTATTACATTTATATATTTTCTATTATTTTTCAAAAACACAAGCAGCTTAAAAAATTTAGACAGAAAAAGAGATAAGCTTGACATTATTTCTAACTAAAGTAACAAATTAATAATTATCAAATACACAAATATTCCTATTCTAGGCGGGTTTTTTTGTTTTTCGATTTTCAACCTCGTTCACAAGATATCAGAGATATTCTGAAAAAATATGTTATAATACCAAGATCTTTTTGATTTTTTTTTATTTAAAAGAAAAATTATCGACTTTTCCAAAATTTATTTATACCACCTTAAAGCCCTTCATTTTCCGCGTCTAAATCCTAATAAATCTTCGTATCTCAAAGCTGCGAAGTTCCACAGTCCACAGGGCTATGACGCCCGAGTAATACCGCACGAAAAAAAAGTATAACACATAAAATGTTCCCCGTCTCAATATCTCTAGGCGTCTCTCTCAGTTTTTCGATTTTCGACCTCGTTCAGGAGATATCGAAAATATTCCGAGGGAAGGTGTTAAAAAATCAAGGTTTTTTTTTTTGTTTTTTTTTTTCAATTTTCGAAAAAGTTTTCGACTTTTCGAGTTTTTTTCACCATCTGAATTCCATTGAAATTCTGTGTCTTTTGAGCTCTCATACGTCCTCGTGGTCCTAAACCACTATATACCACGGGGCAAACACACTTTCAGCGAAAATGGGGCCCTACCGGAGCGATCGAAAAAACATTTTCAATGTTAAAAATACTATCCATAAAAGTGGACTGAATGTCATGCGTTTTTTTATAAGCTTGTTTTTTAAAAGTTAAATTACAAATTTAGAAAACCCCCGACCGAAAAATTCTAAAATAATTAAAGTTTACTTACTTAAAGGCGTCGGGGGACCGCTAAGTAAATAAAATATAAAATCTCAGAGCTGTGCGGAAATTTACTTAGCGGTCCACCAACCCTTTAAGTAAGTAAACGGAAATTATTTTTGACTTTTTAAGGGTCGGGGCTTTTTATGTAATCCGGTATGGGCCCAGCCAATATCACCTCGGAGAAGGCAGGTGCCATACCGAAGACTTCCCTTTGGATTGCTGGCTATACTGAACTAGAGGAGAACACAGCCGAGGCGGCTATGCGGCCATCTTACATCCAGTACGGTGTAAACCCAGTCGGCTACAATTCGAGCCAACCACCTAGCAAGGGGCAAGGGAAGGGAGCTACAGTTTTACACCGGTTCCGAACGGTGAAGCAGCAGGTTTTTTTTTTTATGGAAACTGACACGGTTGGCTACACCACCTACAACATCCGTGATGTCAGCCCATAACACCGGGTGAACTAGGTGCCGTGTCAGTGCTTCCCTTCGGTCGTGCCGGCTACACTGAACTGGACGGAAAACACAAACTATTTACATAGCCGTTTTGACCGACCTTTCATTCAGTGCGGTGGTACCAACCCGGGCGGGTTAAACCCTACCATCTAAAAATATAAGAAGGGAGTCATGTCCCTTAGTCGCCTTTTACGACATACACGGGGAGCGAAGCAGTGGGGCTATTCTTTTAACCTACATTCGCGACTCATTCGCTTTTCTCCACACCACAGGCAGCTGCAGCAGTCGAGAGACTGAAGAACGTGCCAGCAGCAGTAGCGGCTTCGATGCCGCTCACCCCTAGCCAGCAGTCGGTCACTGCGACCGCCCTAACTTAGGGCGGACAAAGTGACCGCTACTAAATCGCCAGCCGGCCGGCCACGGCGACTGCCCTATTTTATATAGGGCGGACAAAGTGACGGCAGGCCTCGCGCGGTCTACCGCGCAAAAAAGACCGGTAGCGGTGTGATAGTCTTACGACTAATACCTTTTTTACAGATGCAGATTCCAGATTCCATCTATTCTTTTAAAGTACCGGCCCCACACAGTAAGTATAGCACGTAAATTTTTCCATCAGAAAAATTTGCCTGCATATCCTACTCCAACATACTGCCGACTCCGTGGACGGATCCTCGCTTAGGCAGATGGGCAGCTCCGCAAGCCGCTGGGCTGTTTCATTAGTAGAAGATGATTGTACGGGCGAGCCAGAATACAGAGCTTGCTCCCATGCCGATGGGACACGCACGCACGTCTCACGTGTTCTGTAAGTAATCCATCCACAAATGTCGTTTGCAAAACGGAACCAGCCCCATGGTTGAGAAAGAGTTTTTGGTAAATGAATGTATAGAAACATCAGGTTACAGTCTTCAAATAAAGTGAAAATATGATTGGATGGGTAAAATGTGTTCCTATTTTTTTGCATAAACTATAATAGAACTTTTATTTTAAGATAAGCTTTTTTTTTTGTTTTTCATTAGTATTAAATGGTTCTTTTTGTGCAATAATATTTTTTGTGGATTGGTTCCTTTTGCACAAAAGGTCCTTATGGTTCCATTCTGAAAATTGTTTCTTTAAATTTATCTGGTTATTATGCAAACGCTTCCTATTCTGATGTTTTTGTAGCGATTGTCTTTATACGTTACCAAAATCAACCTATAAAAACGTTATTGCACGGATATTTTGCTAACGTTTACGCACCCTGCGTTTAAGTGCTTTTTTTCATACTAGTTTGGGAGGCAGGAACCAAATCGTGGCAGAAAAACACAAAATAGGCAAGAATGTAATATAGTAGATGTTCCGTGTGGTAGTTAAAAAGAATAGCCCCACTGCTTCTCTCCCCGTGCATATGGAAAAGGCGATTAAGGGATAAGGACAAAGTGCCGTGCTAAAGGGCGACAGGCTAGCCACCTCTCACCTTGCAAGGTCTTTCCACCGAGTCATGCAGCAGGTGGGCCTTCGTGCCTTACTTGCTGCCTGATAGTTATCTTGTCAGTGTTGTGCTGTAACTTACCAGAGAACTTGCAGCACAACATCGATTACTCTGCTTACCCGTTTTTTATTGTGTAAACTGCAGTGAATTGCATAAAAGTGGCTCGCTTCTAAAAATTATGTACCTCCCGTAAAATGACTTTTTGCTCCCCGGAGGCGGCGCTTCAAGCTACGAGAGTAGTAAACTCCGTTGCTTTATTAGAATCTCTTAAACTGCACAACAAAATATGCGAGCGTCGCGTCTGGTCCGCGAGCCGACGAGCCAGCAAACGTAATAATACCCCCGCAGAGCAAACGACGAGCGTCATATTTAAGAGAAAAATTTGTCCGCTCAGAATCCGAGCAGCCGGCGGCGGAGCGGCGGCGGCGGCGACGGCGATTGCGCTACAGAAATGTTTAATATCCTAGACGAATCCTTTTCGTAATATTCGACGTTATGTACAGAGTGCAACGGCTGCATTCCAAGTAGGACACGAACACTTATGTACGAACGAACGCACGCAAACGTTCGTGTACGTTCGTCCTATCCTAATATACAATACAGGGTGTCCCCGGACTGGTGGCTTTAAGGAAGCTATTCTACGCATTGTAACAAACATAATTAGTAATAGATTAGGGTTCTAGGTACGCCTGTTGCGGAGGTATAAATTTTCAAAGTTATTAATGTAGTGTAATGTTGTAACGCTCTAATCGGGCGCGCGCGGGGCGCGGTTCGCGGTGCCATTCATTCGCGCCGCGCTGCGTCACCGTCGCGCGGTCTAAAGGGGCCCACACATTGTAGTACGCATTTAGTTTGTTAGGAAATCCTAAAATTTTAATGAAAGCACATATTTAAAAAATTCTTTCACCAGTGCTTTTGTTACAAGGTGTAGAATGGCTTCCTTAAAGGAACTACACCAGTTCGGAACCCCTGTATAAAGCGAAGTTTCTATCGGCGGCCGGTAGCCGTGTAAGGTAGGTCAATTTATGAATATCCTTATAACTCGAGACCCACTTTATCGATTGACATACGGTATTCACAGTGATATTTTGTCACTTCTTAAGATTGTTTTAGGCTGTAAATCATAACGCTACTTCATCGGCGGCCTGAACTGTGAGCAAAAAGCCACGCGAAGCGATGCTGCGGAAAAAACTAGTAGAATATATTCTACAGAATACGTGAACATGAATGATATCAGTATACAAGCGAGGTGCGGATGTAGATATACAAACAGAAACAAGAAAAATCATCTCTAGATGGGCCATCGTTAGCGATGTATATGAGAAAACGGTGCCACAAAAATTCCTACCAATAGCTGCAGTGTGCACTTATTGATTCGAGGTCACTCAGCGCATGTTGATATCTTCAGCCAATGAGAGCAAGCCAAGATGTCGACATAATTTACTATAAGCTCCCCATTATTCACCACACTGCCGCCAAGCAGATGCTTTTATTTTCTTTTATCAGTGCTTGCAATCGTAAAATTGAATATAAACGTAGTTAGTGTCTTCGTATGTTATACGACTCAACTCAAGTGGAGTAAAGTTCGTCCGTATAGCCTAATACTAACCGCTCGCGTACACTCTCATCGGGCGCACGCTTCAATCGTCCGCACGCATACGTTGCTCGCGTTCGCTAATTAAGATTTACAATGTACGTCGCACAGTTGCGCGTAGCTTGGAATCGACTTACAGCTGCCTGAAATTACATAGACGGGTAAAACGTGCGTTGCTCCTCTGCCGCGCAGTGTACTAAATTCTACATCACGTTATATGACGCGCACCACGGAGGTGAGAGTCAAGAGGAGTTATTGCTAGATATAATTTCTAGCAAAACATGTGTCGCCAGTGCGGTGAGCAGCGGGCGGAGGCACGGCTTCGTTGTCCACCAATCATCACCACTTTTTAAATTATTTTATTAAAGAAAACATACAGTCATTAACATTATCTGCGGATACATTGTTTTTTATTTATTCAAGGCGTCTTGGTCAAACAAATGTTTTTTTTCTGTTTAGTTACATGTGTGCGCTGGGCATAAACTTTGATCTGTCTAAGGATGTGTATGGTATGGAGTTGTGAGATGTGTGTGTGTGTGTGTGTATGTGAGGGCGAGGGTGTGTGTATAATAAAATTGGTAAATATATAAATATAACATTTTACAAATATGAAATTAGAGTTTGAGTAGTATTTAGTTAAGCTTTGACTATCAATTTAAGTAGTTAAGTTTTTTAATTCGCCAATAAAGAATTTTATTTTAAGTGTGAGTTTGGAGCAGGACCATGAACTTTGCGCTGGAGTCAACGTGACCATTCCGCGGAGGCGACTGATGCATTTCGCTGCACACTTCGATGCCGTATGACCCCAGTAGGTGGCGGCGAGACTTACCCAGTTCCCTAAGACCAAATTCTCTCCTTCCCTCCTCCGTGGACCCGCCCGCCTCCGCCCCAACCCACCGTTCACCCCCCCCCCCCCCCCCCCCCCGCGCACCCAAGCGCACTGCTAGCAAATGTAACTGCGTAATTTTAATTTCTGCAGTTGCAGCGAGCTCTTCCAGTAATATGTATTTTATTTAGCTTCTTTGGATTATTTTGAATAATATTTTGGAAGCTCGATGTCAAATGGAATACTCATACATAACTCAACTTGTACGTATATCTACTACCACATCGCAAATGTTATTTATTGTGTATTTCCTTTGAAGCCTATTCTGTGTCACGTATAGTTAAATGTGCTTGTAAAGTTTCATCGAATTCGGATGATCGGTTTAAGAGTTATTATGGATAGGTATACCTATCCATAATAACTCTTAAACCGATCATCCGAATATGCATACAGAAAATATTTCTAAAAATCGTCAATTTAGTTTTAGTACCATACATATAGTCTACAAACGCACTATCTCATAAAACAAAGTAGGTAACTTACTCCATGGCCATCCCTTACAGATTTATTATTAGTATTGATAACAAACAAAAAAACCGATCAAGTGCGAGTCGGCCTCACGCAACGAGGAGCCGGCTCGCGCAACACAAAAAAAAAATCGTTCCTAATTTTTTATTTTTTCTATTTTATATTATTTGTTGTTATATCCGCCATAATAACACATATTCTGTAAAAATTTCAACCAGCTTACGGTTATTACGGTTCAAAAGATACAGCAGTAGGAAAGACAAACAGACAGACAGACGGTGTAGGCTTAGTAATAGGTTCCCGTACGGAATACGGAAACCTAAAAAGTTGTTTTATTAAATTAACACAATATTAAAATTTGCTACTAAAGGGACACATAATGTGGACTAGAAAAGTTAATAGTTCGTTTACGTTCGCATGTCGGACAGAATGCTTATCACGGGCGGCAAAGTCAAAAGTGTTCCGACGCAAATTGTAGTGAAACCCTCGGAAACATCCCCGAAGTGACTGGAGGAAGTTTTGACAAATAGCGAGACGGTGGCGCCGGACCGAGGCTTGTATCTAGTGGTCCTTTATCATGCCCACTTTATCTGACCTGGCCGCGACGCTGACAAAGAACGACGCGAAATTCAGAAAAGTTGTCGAGAACTTTGACGAACAAATAGGAGCCCTGCGTCGCGCTATTGTGTACGGTTAGAAAATTAATACCGGCATGGTGTATTGACTTTTTAGGGTTTCGTACCACAGAAGACGAAAAAAAAAACCGGCCAAGTGCGAGTCGAACTCGCGCGCCGAGGGTTCCGTATCGCCATGTCATGGTCAGCGCCACTCACGCCATCTATGGCCTGTTTATGAAATGCTTCATCATCATCATCATCAGCCTGTATCAGTGCACTGCTGGACATAGGCCACTCCCAAGGCACGCCACCACACGCGGTCTTCCGCTCTTCTCATCCATCCACTCCCGGCTTCATATTAATGCTTCATATTAGTTAAAAATCAGACAGACAGACGGCGTAGGCTTAGTAATAGGGTCCCGTACCGGATACGGAACCCTAAAAAGGAACCCCTTTCGCCAGCCTCGGCAGCTCAGTGGTGCGGTCGGTCGACTGTTGTTAAGAACACCTGGGCGAGATCAGTACTTGGATGGGTGACCGCTCGAACGTTGGAGGCTGACCGTGGTTCGGATTCCAAGTAAAACTGTAGATTCCTTCCCTTCTTACCTTACTAGGTGGTAGGGTTTATCCCGGTCGGGATGGTACCACCGCACTGAAAGAAACGTCGCTCGATACTGCTGTGTTTACACAGCAGTATCGAGCGAAAACGGAAAACGCGAACTATTTATAGTTCGCATTTTCCGTCCAGTTCAGTGTAGCCGACATGAAATGAAGGGAAGCACTGACATGGCAGTTAGTTCACGCGGTGTTATGAGCTGACATCACGGATATTGTAGGTGATGTAGTAGTGCCAACGGTGCCAGTTTTAATAAAAAAAGAACAAGTGCATCGTGTGACATACCAAAAAAGGATACATACATATCACACACGCTGAATCCCGACAATCGGGGTAAGCAGAGTAATCGGTGTTGTGCTGCAAGAACTCTGGTCAATTACAGCACAACACCGACCACCACGTTTCGCAAAGTATTCGAACAAGATTAAATCGATCAAGCAGCAAGTAAGGCACGAAGACCCACCTGCTGCATGACTCGGTAGAAGTACCGTGCCAAGGTGAGAGGTGGCGAACCTGTCGCCCTTTAGCACGGCATCTTGTCCTTATCCCTTAGTCGCCTTTTACGACATGCATGGGGAGAGATGCAGTGAGGCTATTCTTTTTAAGTACTGGCCCCACACGGTACAAACCAAAAAAGCTTGAAATAAAAGTTAAATTAGAAATTTAAAAAAATAGAAAGGAAATAAAATATAAAGACTCAGAGCTGCTATTTACTTAGCGGTCCCCTGAACCCGTAAGTAAACGGAAATTATTTTTGACTTTTTAAGGGTCGGGGCTTTGTTAAATTTCTAATTTAACTTGATTACTTGATTACAAACATATTTAACAGCCAACTGAAACGGACCTATGGTCGTTCCATTTTTTATTTTTAAATAATATCAAATATTTATAGGGTGCCGTGTAGAACAGGCACCGTGTAGTTCGGGCTTCGGTAGCACTGGGCTGTGTGAACATAGGTATTGATTAGTATAGGAAACGTCGACGCATAGACACGCGCAACAGATATAGTTTACATTCAATAGGTACAAGCGAGAGGATTATAAATTTCATATTTAGGCTGCGAGTCTGATGGAGGGTGGGAGAGTTAAAAATAGATTTTCAGGCAACGCGGGACACGGGGGGGAGACGCGAGGGTTGCGTGGGCGCAGGAGTAGGAGAACATCTCGGGGATGCTCATGCGGGCGCGACGAGCGGGACTCGGGACAGTCGAAAGGGCACGGCTTAAGGAGCGACACGTATTCATATCGGCCTAGCCGAGTGGTTAGGGAATACTTTATTTGATTTTTTTCTGCCCAATTTAAAACAGTGCGCGAAACTTAGAATGGCATGGACAGTAGTTTTTTCCTAGACAACATACCACAGTGGCTCAACTGACAAGGAAAAAACTGGCTAAAAGCCTATCTCTAGGGCGTGGACCTAGGTCTTACAAAAATCTGTTAATGCCTAAATAAACGATGATTTTCCAACTCCGCCTTGTGAGTTGAACTTAGAGTAATAAATTGAATGCAGCCTTCCTAACTCGTCGGTAATATTTATTTGCGAGACCGTATTGCGGCTCACCTTAATCTGGACTCTCGGAGAGGACGGAGTTAAAATAGAGTGGAACATGACATCAGCCTGTAGAAGAATTATCGGCTCAGTATTGAGTGATAGACTAATTTCTTTACTTTTATATCTATTCTGCTACGAGAAACTTTGTATTGTTCTTCGGAGTTCTTCCATGTATTTTTTCCAGCAAGGGACAAAGGTTACCTACAGTTTATTTAACTACAAGGAGGAGAGAATCCTACAGTCGCCTGAACCTACGAATATTGTGTATTTTTTTCCAGCACCGTGTCTGCAATTCACAAAATGTCATGTTTCAGCGAATATTACCAGCGTGTGTGTAAGAACAAAATGCCTGTAATGGGTTACTGTTCTGCATGTAATTTACAGGTGGATCGACGATTCTGAAATAGGCTACAATTGCCTATTTTTCGTCGTCAATGATGTAATGTGTATATTGTAGGCTCCACAGTTATTTACTTCCCCGCTCAGAACAATGTAATGTGAAGTTACCCGTTCTGTCTTGGCGAGGTCACGAGTTTACATTAGCGTAGAATAGAAGTAGAAGAGCTAGATTCGCCATAACTGTAGTCGACGAGGTCTACGGATAGATTTGATTTGCACTACATCGATAGGAATAGACAGGTAGCGAGTAGAAGGCGGATGTACGGTGTAGGGATATGTATAGTTTCTATATGTATATTATTTTACACAGTTAGTTATAACACATCACACAATTTATATACATTTTCATTCGGTTCGTTTATAATTTTGTAACGGAAAGGTTGAACACATAGACAGGCGATACACGGTTAACTATCAAGCGACACATCACACAATTTATATACATTTTCATTCGGTTCGTTCATAATTTTGTATCAGAAAGGTTGAACACATAGACAGGCGATACATGATTAACAATCAAGCGACACATCACACAATTTACATACATTTTCATTCGGTTTGTTTATAATTTTGTAATTGGAAGGTTAGATACACATAGACAGGTTATACATGATTAACTATCAAGCATCACACCACACAATTCATACACTTTCCGTTCAGTTTATTTATTATTTCTTTCCTAAGTTTTAATGCGTAATTGGAAGGTTAGATACACATAGACAGGTGATACACGATTAACTATCAAGCACTACACAATATAGTTATAATGCACAATTCGTTCAGTTATTCGTCAAGTTTTTTTTATTATTATTTTTCTTTGTCTAGTTACGAATGTGTATTTAGGGAAGTAGAATTAAGGTTTTGCTTTGCTTTGATGGCTGCCAGAGAAGTAGCTTTAAATGTAAATATGAGAATCATTGTGGTTTAGCATAGGTGACAGCCGGCTGATCCATAATACGTCCTTATCCGTGTATTAAATCAAAACTTCCTCTTGATTTATACACAGTAATTTCACGACCAATCGGGTCTAGATATTTGTTTTGCAAGGGCGGCTAACAGCTCTTCGTAAAATAAAACATGTAGGAAAAGCGGTATAGGTTTGCGACATCTATTCGGAAGTGTAAGGAATGAGCCTGCATCGGATAGTATGTAACTAAATGTAAATGTGTTAGGTGCGTAAAGCCACCTCCTTTGACCCACGAGACGTAATGTTTCGTTATCAACACGACTTAAACGTAATTTCTTCACGAGGAAACCGGAAGTTGCTCACTCCCTAATAAATAGCGTCGAGGTCTCGTATAATCTATCATTCCTTCATAAAGTTGTCACCCTAGTTTTAAGGTTAGGTAGGCTACGCTTCGCTACGCTACGCTACGTATAAACGTGAGAGGTACTGGGATTGAGCTAACCATGCCGGTCAGTACTAATCACACTCTACGCTTCGAAAACAGTGTTTTGAGCTGACGCTTAACCATAGCGGATACGGTTTCAACTCACTATCTACGCTTCGCTACGCTTCGGACAGCTTTATTAGCGGATGATGAGTTAAGATGAGCTAATCGAATGAAGTCTGACCTTTAGGGGGTAGCACCATGGATCTTCGTTACAACTTCTCCAAACATTTTCTTCGCACCAATGAACGAGGAAAAGAATCTGCTAACCATGCTAGCTTTCCCGAGTTCAAAACCATTCTTCGCATCAATGAATGAGGAAAGGAATCGGCTAACCATGCCAGCCTTCCCGAGTTCAAGACCGACTTCGTCGCATCAACGAACGAGGAAAGGAATCTGCTAACCATGCTAGCCTGACTGAGTTCATTATCTTCGCTACGTAGCACGCTCAGTGCTCTCATCACCAACACACAAACCGCACTTTGGATAAGGGGTGTATTCGGCACAGTCGTCTGACACCTGGGAGGGGTTGAGTAAAACTCTCCCTCCCAAATCAACCTTGTGGTGGATTCGGGTTACGCACTTCCTTCCAAGGCTTCCCTGCCTAGCTTAGCGCTGGGCGAACCTTGGAACGAAGTAGGGGAATTTGGACGGTGGCGTAGCAGTAACTTCTTGCTAACAAAACCTAAATTCTATAATCGCACATATTCATATTTTTCACATATACTTATATATAATAAACTGCCTATTATTTCGATATCTGTTTGTCCGAATCTAAATTTAATGCACACAATCTTACACACCATTCGACGAGTATCAGTCCCGCGACCTATTAATAACCTCATCAACACAAGTATATACATATATCTTTACCGTATAGCCGCCCTAGGTCATTTAACTGCTTGAATAGAGACAGGGAGAACGACGAGGAGAGTAGGAGATAGGTCTAGACGTCGCTGGATAGTTAGAGACATACATAGGGGTATTTACATATAAAAAAAGCTAAAGCTTTCCAAGGTAAGTGAACTACGCCGGATTCTTCTAAATGTCGAACGACCCCCATTGGGTCGGTTGCTTCAATCTTCTAGAGCTTCAAGGAAGAACGAACGAGCGTAAGGAAGTTTTCACACGTAATTTTCTTTACGAGTGATTGGGTTTTCTTAATGTTGTCCGACGCGCGACCGTTCGCGGCCGACCTCAGCGAGAGAGGTCGGATAGCCAATTTTCTTACAGCTTTACTTTCCATAAAGAATTCGAAATAACGTTTTACTTTACAGCTTCTCTTCGTAATGCTTCGAGTTATCTCCCCTTATTTTCAGCCTTTCTCCACAATGAAATCGAACCTAATACTAACTTCTCTCGATTATTTTACCCATCTAGCTTCATCATTAATCTATGATTCACATAAACTCTACGAATTCTTAACTCTCCAATCTTAATTTTCTTCTTCGGGATTCAAATCTGCGGAAACTTACTTAGCCTTCTTTCTTTCAGCTTTTCCTCCATAGACATTTTCAGAATTTTCCTCTTTCCTTTTCCTGTAGCCTAGTTATAACTAAACCAACATTTAAATCATGTAATCCTTTCGGTATTAATTTTTCACGAAAACTGCAATTTTCGTCATTAAAGTAGGACAGGGTAGGTTAGATAGGTTCCGTAGAGATGACGTGTTAGGTAGGTTTAATTTTAAATCGAAGGCAACCACCTAGTCTGGTTCAGACAAGGAGTCCGCGTCAGTAGGACTGCCAGACCAGAGGGGGGGGGCGTTTCACATCCCGATTAAAACAGCTTTCTAATAAAAATAAACCGCATCCAAATCGGTCCCTCCGTTTAGGAGATACGATGACATGCAAACCCATGCAAACATACACACACACACACACACATTAAACTTATAACACCCCTCTTTTGTTTCCGTCGGGGGTTAATGAAAATGGCTCGTTACAAGAGTAGACGGAAAAAACGTTACAAGGATTACAAAAAAAAAAAAAATTATATTTTTAAGATGCATATTAAAAGATATAAAAAAATATGGAAAAATCGAGCAGCATCATTGTAACGAGACAATCTACCCACGCACCAAAGTAATCGATATTGGACACCGGGTATCTAAGCTCAAGTGGCAGTGGACTGGGCACGTAGCCGTAGAGACGACGACCGTTGAAGTAACTGTGTCCTAAACTGGCGGCCGTGGACAGGAAAACGGAATGTGGGAAGACCACCCGCCAGGTGAGACGACGACATCAAGTAGGTACGTCGGCGGAAAGCAGTGGTTTCGTACCGCTGCTGTGGGCCGGGAGGACTGGAGGAAAATTGCAGAAGCGTATGTCCAGCAGTGGACGCTTACACGCTGACTGACTGACTGACTACATACCATTTGTTTGACGACTTTGTGTGTGTGTGTGTTTGTTTTTTTATTATTATTTTTAGGGATTTTATAACAATGATTCGTTAATACCACCCCCATAATACTCATCTTCCCTCACTTGGGATCGCCAACAGTATAAACTGTTTAATTTGATTTGACAGTATAACTTGTTTTTTAGTATACTTATGTGTACTAAAAAACAAATTGAGTCTGTCCAGTGTCCTCTAAGGGACGTCTGTCGTCCTGGCCACACTCTATCAGCAAATGGTACATATCATCCATGTAACTACTGGACAAGTCAGTGGACAGCCTGTATCAGGGTACTGCATGTTAAGACGAGATGGAAGTTAACTTTCTCCATACAAAATCGTCTTCCGGCATTTATGTTTTCTAGCCTCCTAAACCTTATTCGATTTTATGAATTTTTTTTCTTGTCTTATGGACCAGTCCAATCTACGTTCCTGTAATTTTTTTGTTTATATGAATATCCCTACATTACCGGAGCTAAAAAATTGTATTTCGACCGAAAAAATATGATTTTTTTATTTTTTGGTGTCATGAAGTTCATTAAGTTTTATTGATCACTTTACATATTAAACACATAGAAGACAAGAACATAATATATTCGACTAGGTATCCTTATTTACTAATTATTACAACAACAAAATAATTGTAAAATCGGATAAGGTTTAGGGGGGTAAAAAACATAAATGCCGAAAGACGATTTTGTATGAAGAAAGTAAACTTCCGTCTCGTCTTAAGTACACTCAAACCATACCGGCTACTTCGTGACTTATCCGTCAATCCATCTCTGGGAGTTAGGGAGTTCTTTCAATACAGTCTGAGCGGTTTTATCATATTACACGCCCGCCAGGGAGAATCCTTTTTTGTTTTATAAAATTCGGCGCAGGGACGACGACCTTCGGACGTCTAATGAAGGTCGAGGTGAAGAGATCCCTTTTAGCCTTTATCTACATCTTTGAGCATTATTGATTTAGATATTTCAAAAGATAATCTCAATGTTGGCTTCGCGGCGAGTGCAGGATTATAGTATAAGATCCGCCAAGGAGTTTTTACTCGCATCTGTTATTCGGATAAGAATTCCGTAACATCGTAATTAGAATCGTTCCAAAGACGTTTGCAACTTGGACCTTTGCAGCTCCGTAGAGACATAGAACACACTCAGTGAACCTTAGGTTCACTGAGTGTGTTCGATCGACTGTTCAACGGTGAATGCTCTGAGGAGCTGTTCGAAACGATTCCGACTTCACCATTTCACCATAGGTCCACGCGTAACAGACAGGGAATGCATCCTTACACTGTAAGTAGGGCTGCCTAAAGCAGTGCGGACTAAGCGCTCCAGTATTCATTTTATCTTCCGTACTGCGAAACTCTGGAATGCACTTCATCCCGATGTGTTTCGTTCAGTGTATGACTTAGGACCTTTCAAGAGAAGCGTAAAAAGGCATCTGTCACGCCGGCACGCCATTCGCAGCCCTCGTTCTAAACCGAATCATTTTGGGCGTCGTCGGCTCAATCCATGCTCACGGCGCCAAGTGTCTCGCGAATCCATAAAAAAAATGTAAGTATAAGTAATTGTATTTTTTATTAATGAACAAAGACATCCATTCTTTATCCATTGTATAAAAAAAATTTATAAGTTTTGGGCGTGCAATTTTTGCTGCAAAAGATACTTACATGTTTATATGTTTTTGCCCAAAATAACCAAGTTCCGTCAATAATTTTTTTTTGGTCATTCGTCATCGTGAAATATATTTTACTACATAATACTAAAGATTTCTTGGATGAGCGGGTATTAAGTGAAGTTTTAGAACGTTAGTAGTTATAGCAGCGCAATAGCGCTGCTCATGCTAGTTGCTTAGGGTCTTAAAGCCAGATGTATTGTACCGTCTGTCGTCCCGTACTAAAATAAACTTCCACTTCCACTTATGCCCGTATACATAAACAATTTCTCAGTCTTAGCTCGGCAAACACTCAGTCTCAAGTCTTAATTTGGGATACATAGACAATGCTTGAGAGAAGACTCATAACTTAATACCTCATAACATAAAGCTCGAAGTAAACTTTTTGTGTCAAGTTTGCATTATTTGTATTACTTATTAATCAATGTGTGTGACTGAAAAACAAAAACAGAACACGTTCACAAAATTGATCAATGAATACGATTGCGTACACTCGCCCGAGTAAGTTGGAGAAGTACTTTACTGAGTTGAGCGTAAGTGAGCTTGCTATGTCTTAGTGTCAGAAGGAACGCTTGATGTGATGACAGTTTCCTCATACGATAGCTGTCACTTAAAGTCATCTATCCCTAAGTGAGAAATGAAGTAAATGGCCCTTAACAGCTATCGAACTTGCCCCAAGGACCGCAAGTCACTACAGAGTCAGTAAACCCAACCTAATGTTGACTTATCCCTCGTATGAAATATTTATTGGGGTACCTAGTTTTATATTATTATTTCGTCTCGAAATCTCGTCAACATGCTAGGCAAGAACAATAACTTAGACAATAACTTATTGTGGTTATTGATGTGTAAACATGTAAACATCTATGAAAGTATACCGGGACCCTGAGGATTTTTCGGGGCTGGGGCGAATTGGATTTGGTAACAGACAGGGACGCGAGCGAGTGATGCTTACATACATACATCTCAGCAGTCAGTGCGGGCACTTTTTAGCGTTCCATATCCGATTCGGAACACTATTACTAAGCCTACGCCGTCTGTCTGTCTGTCTGTCTGTCCGAGGGCTGTATCTATTGAACCGTAATAGGTAGCCCTTTGAAATTTTCACAGAATATGTGTTATTATTGCCGATATAACAACAAATAAAATTAAGAGAAAGCAAAAATTTCACGGGGTTCCCATAATAAAAGAAACGAAAAATTGTATGCGCGCCATCTACCGAAAAGACTATGAAGCATTTTAACTAATCATTAATTTTAACTAATATGAAGCATTTCATAAACACGCCATAGATGGCGTGAGTGGCGCTGACCATGACATGGTGATACGGAATCCTCGGTGCGCGAGTTCGACTCGCACTTGGCCGGTTTTTATTTATCGTCAAAACAAAACACAGAACAGAATGAAAAGAGGTTAAAATATTTTATTTTACCCAGTCAAGCACTCGATATATAATTCGATTCGCCCACACGACTCGCCCAATGCATGGAACAAATGGGTATTCGAAACCGCGCCGATCAAAACCGTTAACGTTCCGGTAAAATCTAGTTTCGCTCGCAGCAAACGCGTACACAAAATCTAATTATTATTTGCGGATTTTCATCGGCTGGAGTGGCTTCGTTCGAAATTTGAATTTATTTCTAGAACAACCGTTGCCTGTAGGCTATGGAAAAACTCTAATGTATTTCTGGTTTCTGTTCGTATATCTACTGGTCTTCTTTCAGATGTCCAAGTGAGGCTGGACGACCGACTGGCGAACGCAGACGTCGTCGGGGCGATTCTGGACTCTGGACGCGAGGGCAGGGGTGACAAGTCGCTGTTTGTGACGTTGTCTCCCATCTGGGACGTAGTCATGGACGTTAGAGATAGATGGGGACAATATTTGGAGTCGGTGCACTCCAAGAGGAGGAGGGGACGGTGGGGGGCTCAGAACGCCTTTATGAGTCCCTCCAAGGGGGGGCTGGACCGCACTCAATGCGCTTCATTGGGGCCAAATTTGTGATATTCCGACAGCGGGACCGTACCGTGTGGGGCCGGTACTTAAAAAGAATAACCCCACTGCATCTCCCCCCGTCGCATATCGTAAAAGTCGACTAAGGGATAAGGAAATTCGTCAGCCTCGGTAGCTCAGTGGTGCGGTCAGTCGACTGTTGTTAAGCAATGCTGAGCGCGGTCAGTACTTTTTTTTTTATGGAAACGGACAAGCTTGGCTACATCACCTATAACATCCGTGATGTCAGCCCATATCACCGGGTGAACTAGGTGCCATGTAAGTGCTTCCCTCTACATCGTGCCGGCTACACTGAAAACACTAACTATTTACATAGCCGTTTCGACCGACGTTTCATACCGTGCGGTGATGCCAAACCGGGCGGGTTGAACCCTACCACCTAGTAAGGTAAGAAGGGAAGGGACCTACAGTTTTACGTGGAATCCGAACCACGGTCAGCCTCCAACGGTCGAGCGGTCACCCATCCAATACTGACCGGCCCAGCGCGACAGTCGACTGTCTGCACCACTGAGCTATCGAGGCTGACAAACAACTGTGCCATTTTGTATACCTACGTAAATACGGGAGGGTTAAATATATTAATAGCTATCAGCGCTCCCGGGGCAAGCAAAAAGGTCGGACACACTTTTTCTTAGATTTAATAACGTCAAGCAGGCAACACATGTAAGAACTTAACAGGTCTCCCGTTGTCCTGGATGCGGACGCATATTTCCAAAGTCCACTACGCGAGTTGCTCTGATTGGTCGTTCTCACTGAGGAAATAAAATTGGCGGGAAATATAAATTTCGGAAGTATTTCCAATTTTTTGTTTTTATTGTTATAAAAATAATAACTTTAACCTAATTTTAAAACCCTAACAATGCATAGCAAAAAAAAAACAGTTTTAAAAAAATATTGAACGGACTTCAAAATAAGTATTAAATAATATTTTGATCTTGAGTAGAAGGCGGTACAAAAACAAAAAAGGGTCGTTCTATAAATTTTCAGGCTTTTGTACCGCCTTTTACTCAAGATCAAAATATTTAATATTTTTTTAGGGTTTGAAGTCGGTTCAATGTTTTTTTTATTTCACTCTTTTTTGTAATATGGTAATATTACATTATACCTATTACGAGTAAAATCGTTTTTTTTTAATGTAAACCAGCATGGGTGGCTGTGCCGAGAGACCAATGGTGCAGTCGATGCAGCAAAAATCACCTCTCCTCGCGAAACCACGCTCAGTTAGGTGCCAGCAGATTTGCGAACTGTTGCAAGGTTGACGGGAAATGGGTGATTGAAAAACTCCTTAGTGTGAAAGTTCCTTTAATTATCACCTTAGGGGTGGGATTCCTTCATTAATTTTTTAAAGGACCACCGCTGAGATATACCCAACTCATGAAAAAAATAATCATTAAAATCGGTAGAATTGGCGCAGAAATCGAGTAACATACACAGAAAAAATGTCAGCCTCGATAGTTCAGTGGTGCAGACAGTCAACTGTCGCTATTGAATGTTAAGCAACGCTGGGTGCGGTCAGTACTTGGATGGGTGACCGCTGACCGTTGGAGGCTGACCGAGGTTCGGATTCCTCGTAAAACTGTAGGTCCCTTCCCTCCTAATCTTACTTGGTGGTAGGGTTTAACCCGCCCGGGATGGTACCACCGCACTGAATGAAACGTCGGTCAAAACGGCTATGTAAATAGTTTGTGTTTTCCGACCAGTTCAGTGTAGCCGGCACGATCAAAGGGGGAAGCACTGACATGGCACCTAGTTCACCCGGTGTTATGGGCTGACATCACGGACGTTGTAGGTGATGTAGCCAACCGTGTCAGTTTCCATAAAAAAAAAAAATAAAAAAAAAATAAAAATACAGACGAATTGAGAACCTCCTCCTTTTTTTGGAAGTCGGTTGAAAATCTTTGGCAAAAGGGGCACGCACGAACCCATGGCCGAGATCGAAAAAAATTAATACCGTACACTAATATCGAATTCAGTTAACAGTCTGAGGTTGAACGTTTTATCCGCTAGGTTCGCTGGGGTGCAGGAGCCGGAGCCAGACTTGTCTCTCCATCAATCAGAGCGAATCGCGTAGTGGACTTTGGAAATATGCGACCCAGACACGGCTCAGGTCCTTACAGGCGCTGTGAGCTCATAGAGGTAAGTAGCAGGGCAAGATTCCAACATTTCAAAAGCAAACATACCTACTGTTTTATACAACTTCAATTCTGAAGAGAATATTGTTTTTTTTACGGTTCCATACAGCATTACTAAGCCTACGCCGCCGTCTATCCGTCCGTCTGTCTGTCTTTCCTACCTTTAAAGGATCTTTTGAACCGGAATAGGTATATCCGGTTGAAATTGTCGCAGAATATTGTGTTATTGTGGCGGATATCTTAACAAACAATGACAAAAAAAACAAACGTTTATTAGCGGCGAGTGGCCAAGTGGTTTGGGCATCGGCTTCTCATGCGAGAGGTCCACGGTTCGAGTCCCGTCGGCGTGAACCGATGAGTTTTTTCTGACGAAAAAATTTATGTGCATACCTACACCTGCTGCTTCACCGTTCGGAACCGGTGTAAAACTGTAGGTCCCTTCCCTTGCCCCTTACTAGGTGGTAGGCTCAAATTGTAGCTGACTTGGTCGGTACCACCGTACTGGATGTAAGATGGCCGCATAGCAGCCTCGGTTGTGTTCTCCTCTAGTCCAGTATAGCCAGCAATCCAGGGAAGTCTCCGGTATGGCACCTACCTTCTCGGAGGTTATATTGGCTGGTCGGAGCATGCCCCTCCATCTCAGCCACCCATACCGGATTACATAAAAAAACCGCTCGGTGCGCGAGTCCCACTCGCACTTGGCCGGTTCTAATTTTCTGTATGTCTGTCTGTCTTTACGTCCGTCTGAGTGCTGTATCTTTTGAAACGTAACAGGTAGCCGGTTGAAATTTTCACAGAATATGTGTTATTATGGCGGATGTGCCAACAAATAATAAAAAAATGTAAAAGTAAAAAATTTAGGGGGGATCCCCATACAACAAACGTGCTAAGCATCGATTAGTCACGCTATTGATTAATAGATGGCGCCACAGGTTTTTATATTTTGCATTGTAGAAATACAAAAGATGGATATGTTTTTTTTTTGACAGTTATGGTATAGCATCGTTGCACGCAGGGAGGGCCGCTGTCGGGATACCACCAGTTTGGCCCCGACGACGCGCATTGACTGCTGCTCAGCCTCCTCTTAGAAGGACTCACAAAGGCGTTCTGAGCCTCACCCCCTTGGAGTGCACCGACTCCGAATATTGTCCCCATCTACGTCTAACGTCCGTCAAGTCTTTCTTCCACATCTAGGCAATCAGGCCGCCTCCCCTCTCGTCCTACATCTATGGTCTCCGCTACGACACGACCATCCGCAGGGAAATAGGAAGTCGATCGCGTTGCCGGCGATGTATCTCATATCAGCAACAAGCGAGCTGCATTCTCCTGCACAGACGTACCCCAGTGCGCCTCCTGAGATGCTGTTTTACAGTCCCTTCGAGGAGGAATCCG
Organism: Nematopogon swammerdamellus; assembly: GCA_946902875.1. Lineage (NCBI taxonomy): Eukaryota > Metazoa > Arthropoda > Insecta > Lepidoptera > Adelidae > Nematopogon > Nematopogon swammerdamellus. Next base: position 3,309,117 of record OX336334.1, on the reverse strand, counting down.
CTATTGGCAGATTGCTTTGGCGTTGCTTCGGGAAACTTATTGTCATTTTTACGGCAGTGTAAGCATTCGAGTTAGTGTAACATATACGTAAGAGTAAGAGTAACTTACTTTGTTAATGAGATATTGCGTTTGTAGACTCTATGTATGATACAAAAAAACTAAATTGACGATTTTTAGAAATATTTTCTGTATGTATGTATGCATGTATGTTCCTTGGTAACTCTTAAACCGATCATCCGAATTCGAAGAAACTTATGTACAATACATTCAACTATACGTAACACAGGATTTTATAAAATTCAGCTCCGGTTACGCTAAGATGTGGCTCTCATACAATCCGAATTATACCTCCTTGTATACCACGCGCCAAAATAAAGTACGATAGCAGGCTACATACTTTCTTCTTTTTAAATGCGAATTTCTTTCGAGCGAAGCCGTGGGCAAAAGTTACTTAGTTATAGAGCATATTTCATTCATAATTTGAAGCTCGATTCATAAATTTCCAGTCGAGCGACTCAATCATACTTGCCGTACACTCGGAGTGCTCACCCAATACCCAATGAGAGAAACTGAGACGGGGGTCAATTCCGTAGCAGACAAATCGAGAATAGAAAAATTAATTAAAACTGAGTCACAGACGATTTGTGGGTTCGCTTAGTCTGTTTTACAGATACTATCACGGACGCTGTTCTGTGGAACTAGCATCCCTTATTCTCTGCCACCCGTCCTATCTCCGCATGACTCGTCGCAGAGAGACTCAGCACCCTTTTGTTGTTGACATTGGGCTTTTGAGAACCCATCGGTTCTATAAATCGTTTCTTTGTCGCACCGCTAGGGTGTGCGTGTGTCTTCCGGCGAATATGTTTCGCGAATCCTTTAACCTGGGTGCCTTCAAACGTCGTATCAACGGGCCAGACAGCCTAGCAACAGTCAGTAAATCTGCTGGCATAGCGCCTCACTGAGCGTAGTTTCGCGAGGAGAGGTGTTTTTGGCACTGTCGACTGTACCATGGGTCTCTCAAAACAGCCACCCATGTTGGTTTGTGGGTTGATGGGACGCCTTTTCTCAGTGTCTTTCTTCGTACCGATAGCTCTAGTAAAACATAATACCTCGTTGATGCACTACCGAGTAATGGCTTCTATCCTCTAAATATTGGTAATAAAATAATGCCGGTAGATGCCTTTTACTTCCAAAGTGATTGATAAGTTATAAAAATAAGCGATCTTGTCATAACATATTTCGTTAGATTATGGTTTTTGCAAGTGACCCCCTAATGACCGAAATGAAAGACGTTTCATGTCAAAAAAAGGTATTAACTGCAGCCGGAACCCGTACTCGCTTCTCTATATTTTCCCTTACTGATTTGACCGCCTGGTCTAAGGAGACCCCTAAAATATCGCTCGCAATAACGGACCGCAGTTTGTCACAAAGTTAGGTTCACTTTGTGGTAAATTCGAGGAGGAAAAGAATTATTGAATGAGCACTAAAGAAAAATAAATTGGCCCAACTCCGGCCCGGCGAGGTCAGATGATCCGGGCGGACTGCTCTACCGTTTTGTTTTCTTTAGGGTTCCGTATCCGTCGTGCGGGACCGTGTGCGGGACCTTATTACTAAGCCTACGCCGTCTGTCTGTTTGCCTGTCTGTCTGTCTGACTGTCCGGGGGCTGTATCTTTTGAACCGTAATAGGTAGCCCGTTGAAATTTTCACAGAGTACGTGTTATTAATATGTTATAAAAATAAGAAAAATTAAAATATTCACGGGGGTTCTCATAGAAGAAACTAAAAAGTGTATGCGCGCGCACCATCCACCGAAAAGAGTATTCGAAGCATTTTAACTAATCATGAATTTTAATTAATATGAAGCACATCATAAACACCTCATAGGTGGCGTGAGTGGCGCTGACCATGACATGGCGATGGCGATACGGAACTCTCGGTGCGCGAGTTCGACTCGCACTTGACCGATTTTTTTTATGTAATGCGCTATGGGCAGCAGTGTCAGATGTGCCAAAAGCGCATGCACCGACCACCGACGACCCACCGTCTCGCGAAATTAATTTCGCATCGTCGCAATTACTTCGAAAGCACTCGGCGAGAATTTTCCAAATTTTAATGAAAGTTGTTGTTCTGCGGGCGGAGCGATTACGTCGCTCATTAAAACCGATAAAACGGCGAAGACAGAACATTTTATTAATATCTTCCGCTTTTATGGCGGCACTCGTCGCTATTGTCCCAAGTTTTGCGAGTAAAAAACTGCGGATCGTCCGCGACGGGTGAGGAGGGGAGGGTTTTGGAGATTGTTTTGTTGGGCGCCGCCGGGACAATACAATGCAAGCCGCCTTGGGCGGGCGCCGCCCTAGCTACGCGCCCAAACCTACAGTCGTCGCAACGCTGCCTACCTAGCTGTGTGTGTGTCTTCTATAGTTAGGAAATAGTAGTTTTAACATATATTTTTTAATTATTTGTACAATGCCAATTTCGCCGACGATGGAGGAATATTTTTATTTATAGTTATTTAATTTTTTGTACCTATTAGCTTAAATTATTGTATATTCATGTTTAAATAAAGTATTTTCCTTCACTTGATTATTTGTATAAAACTGGACTTTTGAGGCCTTTAATGTTTTAATGTTTTAGATTATGTGTGTGTTGCTTTGAAACTACAATAGATATTCAGAATTTAAATTAATTTGTTAATAAATAGATAAATACATATTATGTTATATTATATTGTCTTGTTATGTTAGGTTAGGAAAATGTGAATATGAATACTTAAAATGTACTTCAAACCTGAACGTGTTAAAAAAGTGAAAAAATAAATAAATAAATAAGGCATGATAATTTTATACTAAACTATAGAACGCTCTCCATGCTCATATGTTTCCCCCCAAGTACAGTCTAGGGTCCTTCAAGAGGTGCTGTCAGATCGCCATGGCATTCGTAACCCTCGCATACGACCGAATGTCCATGGGCGCGTTGTTGACTCCTCATAGGTTGCCCATAGGTTTCAATAAATAAATAAAAATTCAACTAGAAGCTGAGAAGATGAATGAATAAGGCGAAGATTTAATCAGAATAAGAATAAGAAGAAGATTAAATAAGGCGTCGGGGACCGTTAAGTAAAGAAAAATTTAACTCGGACCCCCAATGCCTATTAACTAGTCGGATTTTTTTTTACTTTTTAAGGTTTGTTGATGTGTCCGGGTTAAATTACAAATTAAAAATAATAATTTGTAATGTAACTTTTATTTCAAACTTTTTAAGCGACGTAATAATTTTGTTAAGTTAGGTTAAGTTACACGTACAAAAATTATTTATGTAATAGTTTCCGTTAATTTACTTAAAGGCGACGAGTGAAAGTGTAATAAATTTCCATTTTACACCAATTGGGAATAGTGCTGATAATCTTCGAGTCGGCTCACCTGGTCTTCATCAAACATATCTAAGAACCATCCCGATTAAACCGGCTTTCTAATAAAATAAATCGCATCCAAATCGGCACATCCGTTTGGGAGCTACGATGCAACAGACAGATAGACACAGACAGACGGATGCGTAAAACTTATAACACCCCTCCTTTTGCATTATGGGTTATATTAAGTAACTCCGGAGACATGCAATATTTTTTTTTTTATAAAATCTACTTTATCATTGCTTCCATCTTTTCCTAGTTTTATCTTTTACAAACAAATAAACAGACAGGCATTGAGTTTTATAATAGTAGAAGAAAGAGAAGAGAAGGATTTTTTTGTTTTTTGTTTTTTTGGAGCAAACCCCGGTGTAGAACTATAGGTCCCTTCCCTTGCCCCTTACTAGGTGGTAGGCTCAATTTGTAGCCGACTGAGTTGGTACCACCGTACTGGATGTAAGATGGCCGCATCGCATAGCAGCCTCGGCTGTGTTCTCCTCTAGTCCAGTATAGCCAGCAATCCAGGGAAGTCTCTGGTATGGCATCTACCTTCTCGGAGGTGATATTGGCTGGTCGGAGCATGCGCTTTGGCCCTTCCAACTCAGCCATCCATACGGGAATACATGAAAAAAAAATTCGGATTTTCAACGTACTTACTCCAAATGTCCCACTCCCGTGGCACAGCGGAGCGGAATAGTATAAAGTTACCTCCTTAGTTTATTAATCGCACCACTAGGGTGACAACAATGAGAGAAGGGGGATAGAATGGACTTACCTGCCGTTGTTCCGGTTACGCGGAGAAAGGAGAATGGCTGAAAAGTCGCAAGGAAGGAAAAGAAAGAATCGTTTATTCGGGCTTTGTAATAAGAGAATGAATCAGCACATCGCATCGGGAAGAGAGCACTGGCTGAATTTAAAGGGTGATCCAATTCGAACGTTCAAATTTTATTTAAAAACTACCTTTTGCCCGCGGTTTTTATTTAAAGGGAATTCAGAAAAAAGATTTTTGACTTTTTTGTTACTATTGATCCCAATAATCATTTCCTAAATTTCATGTAGTGACCGTTACAACACCCTGTATAACTTGCCGGATGCTAGTTTTTTAGGATTTCCGTATACGTGCTGAAGCTTATTAATATTCCTACGCCGTCTGTCTGTCTGTATGTCCGTCCGTCCTAGCCGTAGAGGAGTTCACACCCGAATGCATGAAAATTTAATATCGCGTGCTAAGTTTGTGCTAACTAGGAGAGGAGTAATTCCTTTAGAAATTCTGTCGCTAGTTCACTACACTGATGTAAATATGCTAAGCGCTTCTGGTGGAACTTGGAATAGACGCTGAAACTTGGAGTCACCTTGGGAGCATATGAGCACTTTCATATTCAGTTGGCCGTCGAGGCCGGCGGTTGTTCGGATTCCACATAAAACTAAATATATAGTATGTATACTTATCTTACCAGAAAGTGGTCGGGATTGATAGCACTGGACCGAATGAAGGTCGGCCTAAACGTCTATGAAAATAACTCGTTTCTTCAGCCCAGTTCAACTTTGAAGGACACTAAACGGAGAACACGAACTATTTACACAGTCGTTTCAACGGACCTTTCATTCAGTGCAGTGGTACCAATCCGGGCGGGTTAATCCGTACCACGTAGTGAGGTATGAAGGGAAGGGATCTACATGTTTACGTGAAATCCGAACCACGGTCAACCTCGAACGGTCGAGCGGTCAACCATCCAAGTAGGTACTGGCCGCGCCCAGGTGTGCTTATGATCACGACCGACATTCGACCGACAGCACCACTGAGCTACCGAGATTGACAACGACGAGGATGTTTCCGTCTAGTTCAGTGTAGCCGGCACGACCAAAGGGAAGCACTGCCATGGCACCTACTTCACCGAGGTGTGCTGGGCTGACGTCAAGGATTGCTGAAGTTGAATCAAGGCGGTATTCCTACCACATAATTTACTAATTTTGAATGGTCCTTGCCATAGAGGGGTGATATAGCCAACCGCGTCAGTATCCATACATCATTCGAAAGATAAAAGCAAGTAACTAATGGCGAGGCCGAAGGCCGAGCTGGATTCAGATAAATGATAATCCCTCTCAAACAAAGTAAGTACATAGTATATAAAAGCGAGGCCGAAGGCCGAACTGGGTTCAGTTAAATGATAATCCTTCTCGAAGAAATTAAGTGCATAAAGACGAGGCCGAAGGCCTAGCTGGGCACAGGTAAATGATAAACCTTCTCAAAAAAAGTAAGTAACTAAAGGCGATGCCGAAAGCGGAGCTGCGTTCACGTAAACGATATTCTTTCTCGATGAAAGTAACTACCTAACTTTCGAGGATTGATTTTATGTTTTGCTAAATCTTAAATATTCCTTATTCAAAATTTCGAATTCGCGGAATCTAAAAAAAAGCCAAGAGCTATCGAATGACTTGTAAATATGTTATCAGAGAGAATTCGTAGAAAAACTTAACAAAAAGCTCAAGTTTTCAACATTACCGACGAAATGGTAAATAAATATTTAGACGTCGTATTATGACGTGTTTGTATTTACTCTGCTTTCATCGCAAGAGATAATTATAAGATTCGCATTGCAAAATAACAAAGTCAATGAGAGAACAGGCGCCTTTTCCCCGACAATAAAATCTTATCTATACCCATAAACAAAGACATTCCTTCAACATTTAAATGTTTGCCATACCGGGGATTTTTAATTTTTGATTGAAATTTTGATTGCTGACTATACTGAACTAGAGGAGAACACAACCGAGTCTGCTACGCGGCCATCTTACATCCAGTACGGTATGTAAGTTTTTCATTCAGCTGCTGACGCGTATACATACCTATTTCCTTAATGCCATTTTCATATATTGTATGAGTGGTTTTCTATTTTCATCACGTAGAGTTCTGCTGCCGGTACTAACGCGCCCGCTGCAGCACTCAACGCGTCGCATCCGCGTTGATTAATAAAACATCGCACAGGTTGCCTGACGGATTTGCGCACTGAAATCCGTCAGCGCGCGATCAGGCCTTCGCCGCCCGCGCCACCTCCGCCCGCGAAAGACTCGTCTGAAAGAGCTTTTGAGAGGCAAATCGAGTGAAGTCATTAAGGGCCCGAGAAAATCCGAAAATTCGTCGGCAAATATTTTTTGGAGGCGAGTACGGGTAAGTGCTCAGAGCTCGCGCCGAGGCTCGCGATAATGCCTGGCTTACACGTGTCGAGCACTTGATCCAGTACTCGAACGTAAAAGACTTGAAATAGATGTTATCGAACACCAAATCTCTTTGCATTGTTTTGGCCGCTCGGCAGAACGTTCAATCAAGTGCTGGTGCTACACTACTCGCCAACTGACTCGATTTTAGTATATCGTAAGCATTTAATTTTACATACGCTACTACGTGACATGGTGCGTAACGAGGCAATCCGCTGACGCGCCAAAGTAGTCCATATTGGACACCGGGTGGCCATACTCAAGTGGCAGTGGGCCGAGCACTTTAGCCGAAGAGACTACGACAGTTGGATTAACCGTGTGCTACACTGGTGGCCGTGGACAGGAAAACGGAGTGTGCGAAGACCACCCGCCAGGTGGGACGACGACATCAAGTACGTCGGTAGAAAGCAGTGGTTCCGTACTGCTGAAGGCCGGGGAGGACTGGAAGATTATTGGAGAGGTGTATGTCCAGCAGTTGACGATACAGGCTGACTGACTGAAGCATTTACATGTTCGAACGACACCGCGATGAAAAGCCACTCGCTCGAGTATATGGGAAGGGTCCGGTCTTTGCTGTTCTCTCCAAAACTACTAAATAAATCAGTTTAAACATATTGAGACCTGAAAACCTGGGGGGGGGGGGGGGGGGGGGCTCTAAAGGCTGAACACTTGCACAGGCCTACCATTCGACGAGTCTGCTGGGTATGATGAAATTGACTGTATCCAGCACATTTGGTCCCTCGGCGCAGCTTCCAATCTTGCTTTTTTTTATTGCTTCCGAGCTGGGTGGCTGTGCCCGAAGTGGTGCGAAGTGGGTGTGTGGTCGAAGCCTCAGGCGCAATTTCACCGCCGAGGAGGTGCCAGTCCGTGGACTAATGTCGCTGGGGAAAGGCTATTAACCCGCGATTTGAAGATCCGTGGATTGTATGAGTGGGGAAAGATATTCCCCGGGATCCCGTTCCGCAACTGTGCAGTGCGGCACAAGAACGATTTAGAGGATCGTGCAGATCGAAGACTCGTCTTCTGACGACTACAAAGGAGTTCTCGTAAAAAAATATATTCAGGTTCTTGTAACGGCCACTACATTAAATTTAGGTAATGATTATTGGGATCAATAGTAACAAAAAAGTTACATAACTTTTTTCTGAATTCCCTTTAAATGAAAAGTTACAGTTTTTATACAAACTAATCGATGTATTTAGTGTAAAAAGGCTCTAATGTTCCGCATGAATGTAGGAATGAAGGGCGCGCGGTGAGTGAGCAAGCAAGGACGAGTGCGCGGAGAGAGGAGATGCGCGGCGGGCGGCGGCGTGGCGCGAGTTTTTTTAATCCCACCGTTCCCGCGCCTGCACCCTCCCCCCGCGCGCGTCAAATTACACTTGACGAAAACATAAATTTCAAAAATTAATATCTCGAAAACTAAACACTTTAGAGAAAAATATTATTTACTTCTTCGCCTCGGAAACACATGAGGATTGCGCTGGCGAAATTAATGTACTGGCCGTTACAACAACCTATATATGCTTATACAAATCGATTCGAGTAACCGGACGAGTGCTAGGCCTCCGACTCGTTAGGTGTAAACTGTGCATGTACTATTGAATCCCGTTCGACTTGGTAATGGGTCGCGTGCGCCGCGGCGCCGAAGGGGAATCCGATAAGTGCATGCACGCGGGCACAAGTGGTAGTCTCGTGGAGAGCGGGGGGGCTAACGAATTATTTTTATTGAACCGTGACACAACCATACCATAACACAACATTGGTTGGCATTTAGGTACCCTGGAGGAGCGAGGAATGAAAGCTTCCTATGTGAAATTGACGTGACGCGGAAATTTCTGGTTACGCTGCTTTCAAAAACACTATATGGCATTAGATACATAATTTTTTAGGGTTCCGTATCCGGTACGGGAGTATATTATTAAGCCTACGCCGTCTGTCTGTCTGTCTGTCTGTCTGTCTGTCTGTCTGTCCGTCCGTCCGTCCGTCTGTCTGTCCGAGGGCTGGATCTATTGAACCGTAATAGGTAGCCCGTTGAAATTTTCACAGAATATGTGTTATTATGGCCGATATGACAACAAATAATAAATATAAGAAAAAGTAAAAAATTCACGGGGGTTCCCATAGAAGAAACCAAAAAGTGTATGCGCGCGCGCCATCTACCGAATAGAGCGTGAAGCATTTTAACTAATCATGATTTAACTAATATGAAGCATTTCATAACACGCCATAGATGGCGTGAGCGGCGCTAACCATGACATGGCGATACGGAACCCTCGGTGCGCGAGTTCGACTCGCACATGGCCGGTTTTTTTGTATTGTCAATAGCTAGAATAGACGTAAGTACGCATTATATTTTACTCGAACTGTACCCTTACAATAAAAAATAAAAACTGTACTACCCGCTGTCCTCTGCAGCACAGTCTACGGACTAGTGCAGGGACAGCAGCAGGTCTATTCTTGTAAATTCTGACAGCGGAATCAGCGCTGTTGTGGCGCTGAGAGCCACTTACCAAAGCGGCTCTCAGCGCCACATCAGGGCTGATTCCGCTGTCAGAATTTACAAGAATAGACCTGCTGAACATAGTACATTGTAAATGTATCATTTTTGAATAAATAATTTTTACTTTTTTATTTTTTCACCTACAAAATTCGCGTTGTGAGCCCATAACACCGGGTGAATTAAGTACCATGTCAGTGCTTCCCTTCATTTCATGATGATGATGACACTGAACTGGGCGGAAAACACGAACTATTTACATAGCGCCATTTCGACCGACGTTCCATTCAGTGCGGTGGTACCAACACGGACGTGAGTAAGGTAAGAAGGAAAGAGACCAACAGTTTATGTGGAATCCGAACCACGATCTGCCTCCAACGATCGAGCCGTCACCCACCCAAGTATACTGACCGCGCTCAGGTGTGCTTAATAACAGTCGACCGACCGCACCACTGAGCTACCGAGGCTGACAAATAGAAAGACTCTACGGCCCAATTGCGGGAACAGAAAAGATTTTACATTTCCTCTATTATCGGAATCGGAGTACAAATAATGTTCCTCCCCGAAATTGGGCTAAGGCACAGAATAGATATTCTAGTGCCCTTACCTTAGGACCTTAGGATTGTGGTCAAATCGTGGTGAACATACTTATTTATTTTTTTTATTTATTTCTTCATCATCTGTAGGTACACAAGATACACTTAGATTCGTCATTTAAGTTTTAAGCAAAAAATAGGCCATCGTCAACAATTTAATACACAACACAGAATTAATTAATTAATATAACGCACCTATAACTCTATAAATATCAAAATGTCAAGAAAATAAAAATTAAAAAATAATAATAAAAAATAAAAAATAAATCGTCAAAAGAATGTACGAACTAAATAACAATTGTCAAAAAATGTCAGATAATTAAAACTACAGTTAAAAACTAAATTATTTCAGTCACATTAAAAATATAAATTAGAATTAGGTCAAAAATCACAACAATATATAAAATAAAAATAGAGAGAATTGTAAATGACTAGAAAAGACTAGAGAAATTTATCACAGTTGGTGTCCGTCAGTTTATAGTAACTTTTTACTATTAGCAAATTTTTCACTTTGACCTCGAATTCGTGATCACTGAGATCACGAATTGCCGGTGGTAGTTTATTATAAAATGTTATACTATTGCAGACAAAACTTTTAGAAACCTTCGTTAGTCTATGCTGAATGTTTTGGATGTTCTCACGATGTCTGGTATTATAATTGTGTACTTGGGAATGTTGCGGAGTGAGATGTATATTTTTTCTTGCATATAGTAAATTCTGATAAATATATGCACTATATAATGTCATTACCTTTAGGTCCTTGAAGACTTCACGACATGAATCCCTGGGCTTCAGGCTACGTATGTGTCGGATAGCACGTTTTTGAAGTACAAAAATTCTATTTACCTTAGCAGCCGTACCCCAAAACATAAGTCCGTACGTCATAATGCTGTGAAAATAAGCATAGTATACCAGTCTAGCAGCTTTTTCACCTCCTATCTCTCTAATTTTTTTTATAGCGTAGCAAGCAGAGCTCAACTTTTTGGCCACTTTGTCTATGTGACCCTCCCAATTCAATTTTTCGTCCATCTTTATTCCTAGGAAATCAATTTCTTTGACAGTATTCAATGACATGTCTTTGAGAACCTTCAAAACTTCAGTTCCTTCATTATTTGTTCCAAGTCTCAGGGCAAATCGAATCACGTTAGTTTTTTTCACATTTAATAATAAGTTGTTACACTCAAACCACAGCGCCAGAGACTGTAATACATTTTTAATGGACTTGCATAGTTCTTCTTCGTCTCCGTGTTTAAATAAAAAGTTTGTATCATCTGCAAACATGACGATGTTACAGGCGTCCTCGTTATCAATACAAACACTAAGGTCATTTATGTAAACTAAAAATAATAATGGTCCTAAAATGGAGCCTTGGGGTACACCTAGACCAATTTTTAATTGTGAAGACCTCTCTCCATTCAATTCACAAACTTGTTGTCGATTTGATAAATAAGACCTGAACATTTGTAGTTCCAGTCCTCTAACGCCATAGTGATCGAGCTTTTGTAATAAAATATCATGCTGGACGCAGTCAAACGCTTTAGATAGGTCGCAAAAGATACCATATGTCCTTTGGTATACATAAAGGATTTGTAGGAAAAGAAAGCAAGATATTTCGAAAAAAATACAACTTTTTATTAATTACCATAGAGAAAGTAGAGATTAGGGTATGACGGTTCTTACTGAGACGGTTGCTGCTGCTTCAGTTCGAAAAGCACCTTAAATTGAGTAATAAGTCTTAAGAGAACCGGGAAGTCCACTTTTCTCATACACCAGGGGAAGTCTCTTTCCAACCCGGAAATCTTGCACTACCATTTTAAAATGTTTGTGTTTGAAAGATATTATTAATATCTATGTCCCTATGTTGTCCTTTTTTTCGTTATTTCATTTTAAATGAAATATATTTGATTAAAAAAAATTGAAAATATAGCCATTTTAGGCCTAACTTTCATATTTTTTATATGGAAAACTGTGAAAGAAATAATTAAAATTAAGACATAGTTACATCCAGTAGGCTATCGTTGATAACACAAAAAAATTTATCCCTTAAATTGAGGAAGAATAAAGATATGAAAAAACACTTCGCCTTAATGATCAATGATTCACAAATATTTTGTAGGCAGTTTGCTTCTGAGCTGCAGTTGTCATTTTCACGTGCTGCGTGGGCAGCGGCGCGGAACACAGCGACAGCAATACGATGAAGGAAATTCGAAATTTGAAAACGGTTCGCAGTACACGAGATGCTCTTAAGGCGCATAATATCATCTTTCACGTCTAATAGGTTACTTTTCATCTTTCACATCTAATCGTTATTTTTACTACTGACATGGACCCATAGCACTTGTTACGGACGACGGCCAGCCCGAGCAGCAGCGACGGGCAGACGACACGACGCGCACGTCGTTCCACCGAGCGGTAGCGTAGGCCCTAGGCGAGCGGCCGACGTAGTTTAGTTTAGGTTTTGTTCAGGACGACGGCCAGCCGGAGCGGCGACGACGGACCCCGGCCTGGGACACGACGCGCACGTCGTCACCCCCGTAGCATGAGAAAGTAGGAAGCGGCCGGCATAGCTTAGTTTAGGTAATTTTAAGATGTGAATATAAGATAAATAAGATAAATAAGTTAAACATAAGTAAATAAATATATACCAAATCGTAGATTAAGTTAGTTAAGATAGGTAAAGCTAGATTAAGATAGGTAGATCTAGCTTAAGATAGGTAAATGTAGCATAAGATAGGTAGGCATAGTTATAAGATAGGTAGAATTAGATATAAGCTATACTGAAAATAAATATGTTGCCGCGTACTGGTTTTCATTTGGGACGAGCGGAGATGTGCACTCGCCAAAGTAGTTGGAGGAATGAACCGAGCCGAGGCGCGGCGGCGGGCGCGGCGCGCTGTGATTGGTCCACGCGGACGCTGCGAGATCTGCGAACTCAGATCGCAGCATCCGCGGCGCGCGCCGCTCCCGCGTGTATACAAATATAGCGCGTTTCGGCCGGTTCAATCAGTACTCGCCCAGCATCCAACAAGAGAAGTCGTCTAGAGCAGAGCTCGACGCACCGGTCGACCGAGGAACGAATAGTCGGAAGAGACTTGCTTCAGAACGTAACGACTCCCTCGGCCGATCGGACGGCTTCTCCGGCGAGTGCTCCACCCCCGTACGTCCCGGGTGCGACCAGTGCGTGGCTACACTGAAAACCGCAAACGTTGTTTCTTTGTTACGCTACGCTACGCTACGCTACGCTACGCTTTCCCTCCCTGCGCCCCGCGGCGTAACGGTCGAGGACTACCTCCCTGCGCCCCGAGGCGTATAGGTCGAGGACGACGCGAAGCACACCGGGTCGACCGATCGCACCACCCGTGAACGACCGCCGCGAGTGATCTCTCCGCGCCGCACGCCCGTCTGCGCCGGCCGCGAGAGAGAGAGACCGTCGCCGCGTCGCCGAGTGAGCGAGACGGTCGCCGTGCCGCCCGAGAAGAAGTTAAGCACACCCGGTCGACCGATCGCACCACCCGCGAACGACCCCCGCGAGTGACGCTGCCGAACCGCACGCCCGTCTGCGTCGGTCGTGCAGAAGCGAGACGGTCGCCAAATCGTGCGAAAGCAAGAGAGAAGATTTCCGATCTCCGGCCCTTGCAACCGCTCCGTGAAGACTGGCAGCTCAAGTGAACGGGTGAAATTCATACAGTCCACACCTGAGCTACGTGCCCAACAGGTTTTTTAAGTTTTAGTTAAGTAAAATTAAATATAAAATGTAAATATAAATAAGTATAAATAAGATAAATAAAGGTCCATATATAAAACTGTAGAATAAGTTAGTTAAGATATGTAAGAATTTAGTTAAGATATGTAAGTAGGATTAAGATATATAAGTTAGATAGGAATATATGGGCCTAGTTAAGATAGATAAGTTAGACTAAGATAGATAGTCGTAGTATAAGATATGTAAGATAGAATAAGTTTACAAAAATAAATATGTTGCTGCGTACCGGGTTTCATTCGGGACGGACGGGAGGTGTGCACTCGTCAAAATAATTAGTGTAATGAACCGGGCCGAGGCGTGCGGCGCGGGCGCAGAGCGCTGTGATTGGTCGGCGCGGAGACTAACGGAGAGATATCGCAGCCTCCGCACCTCTCACGGCGCACGGCGCGCCCGCGCGTATACAAATATAGCACGTTTCGGACCGTTCACGCAACGCCCGGACGGACCGCCCCAAGGGAGGGACGGCTCTTTACTTCAGGCGAGCATTACACTGCATGCAAATAGACACACCGACACTCACGCACATCGAAGCGTCTGTCTGCCGAGTCGGCATGGAATGCCACCAGCCTATCTATATCGCCTCGGTATACTTATCACCATCAAAGGAATTGCTCAGAAGCGACATCGAAGCGCTTCTTGGTCTAGGGGACGCGGTCATTCTGGCCGGCGATCTCAATAGCAAACATCCTGCATGGAACTCACTTGTGATGAACGCTCGTGGCCGGAAACTGCTCGACTTGGCAGACAGGCTGAGCTTCGAAATCACCGCACCTGACTCACCTACATTTATACACAAGTCAGGCAACAGCTACCCAGACGTGCTCGACATAGCTGTCATGAGGAACGTGGCGCTGCCGATAAGGAGCATCGAGGCAATCGATGAGCTGGACTCGGATCACCGCCCGGTTCTCATGAAGCTAGGTCGAGCCGGCCCTCAGCCGGGTGCGACCAAGACCATCGTGGACTGGGTCAAACTAACGGAGAGTCTGGCGGAGCAGTTGCCTGACCCGCCACCGCTAGACACCACACTACAGATAGACGAAGCTGTAGGTACACTCACAAGCACCATAAAGGCGAGCATCGCAGCGGCCTCCAGAGAGGTGCCGGACGACGGCAACACTCGTCCGCGCCTCCCGGATGACGTGCGGGACCTCCTCACGAGGAAAAACTCGGCCATGAGGCGCTACTACCGATACCCGCTCGATGACAACCGAGCGCGTTACCGAGCTCTGCAGAGAGAGGTGAAGGAGACCATCTCAGAGCTCCGTAACAACCGCTGGGAAGCACATCTAGCGGGTATCGAGCCCGGCAGCGACGCCCTCTGGCGTACGACCAAAGCACTCAAGGCCGAGCCCTTGCTCTCGATGCCGCCTCTGCAGAGGCAACCACCACACACTACACCCGCATTCGATGATGAGGAGAAAGCCGAGGTGATCGCGGACAGCTTAGAGCGACAATGTTCGGTAAGCCGCCAGCGAGCGGATGCCGAACACGTCGCCATGGTTGAGGAAGAGGTAGCTCGTAGAGTAACCCAGCCACCCGTCACGACCATTGCACCCGTCACAGAAGATGAGCTGCGCCCTCTGGTGCGGGCTCTGAAAGTCAAGAAGGCGGCCGGCGCCGATGGCATCGGCAACAAAGTCCTGAAGTGCCTTCCGGAAAACATTATGACAATAATATTAATTATTTTCAATGCTTCACTCGCTCAATGCCACTTTCCGAAGGCATAGAAGGCAGCCGAAGTCATCAGCCTGGCCAAGCCGGGCAAAGACAAGTCCAAACCAGAGAGCTACAGGCCCATCAGTCTACTCAGCACACTGGGGAAGCTCTACGAGCGAATCATCCACAACCGACTGTCCGGATTTGTGGAATCTAACAAGATTCTACGAAACGAGCAGTTCGGCTTTCGCCCGAAACATTCGTGTACCCACCAACTCCATAGGATAGTAGAGCACGTGCTGGACGGATTCGCGCGGCGGAGACTCCAGCACACGGGCGCGCTCTTCTTCGACGTCGCGAAGGCCTTCGACAAGGTCTGGCACAACGGCCTCATATACAAGCTGTATGAGATCGGTGTGCCAGATAGCCTCGTACTCACAATACGAGACTTTCTCACGGGAAGGACCCTTAGCGCACGCGTAGAAGGAGCGCGCTCCACCCACCGACCGATAACGGCAGGGGTACCGCAGGGGTCGGTGTTATCACCGCTCCTGTTTGTAATCTTCGCCAACGACATGCCTTCCCATCCACAAGTCCAGCTGGCGCTGTTCGCCGACGACACCGCTCTCTATTACAGATGCAGACCGATCCAGCGTATCGTAAAGCTGCTGCAGCAGGCCGCCTCCGCTCTCGAACACTGGTTCAGAAAGTGGAGGGTCGAGGTCAACCCCGACAAGAGTCAGGCCATCATCTTTAGCCGGACTAATAAGCCGATTTTACCTCCCAAACAGGTGCAGATCTTCGGCGGTGCCATACCCTGGGTCGCCGAGGTTAAGTACCTGGGCGTCACGCTGAACAGAAGGCTCACGTTTGCGACTCACATTAAAAACGTGACCGCTAGAGCCGCAAGTATTTGTGGCCGCCTGTACCCCATGTTGAACAGGAAAAGTAAATTGTCACTTAGAAATAAGCTGACAATTTACAAAACCTGCATCAGACCTGTCATGACCTACGCCTCACCGGCGTGGGCGCATGCGGCCAAAGGACTCATCAACAAGGTGAGGGTCAGGCAACACAAATTCTTGCGCATCGCCACAGGTGCGCCCTGGTACCATAGAAACGCCAACCTGCACAGAGACCTAGGGATAGCACCGCTGGAGGAGTATCTCCAGAAGCTGTCCACGGGCTTCTTCAAGGGGGCGTACCGACACGACAACCCGCTGATCGCTAGCGCTTGCGACTACCGACTGCGGGATCCATCGACCAGGCGCCCCCTGTCGATACTAACACATCCGTTTAACTTCGCAGGTCCAGAGCCTCCACGCCGCGCAGCCGCCGACGTCCAGGAAGCAACCCAGTGAAGTTTCTTGCCAGTTCTTCTTCACTGTGATAATCGAACTGGCGGACATGTTTTTCTTCCAGCAAGCGTCGAGCAAGCAGGCGGTTCGACCTACATTCGCGACTCATTCGCTTTTCTCCACACCACAGGCAGCTGCAGCAGTCGAGAGACTGCAGAACGTGCCAGCAGCAGTAGCGGCTTCGATGCCGCTCACCCCTAGCCAGCAGTCGGTCACTGCGACCGCCCTAACTTAGGGCGGACAAAGTGACTGCTACTAAATCGCCAGCCGGCCGGCCACGGCGACTGCCCTATTTTATATAGGGCGGACAAAGTGACGGCAGGCCTCGCGCGGTCTACCGCGCAAAAAAGACCGGTAGCGGTGTGATAGTCTTACGACTAATACCTTTTTTACAGATGCAGATTCCAGATTCCCCGTTCATTCAGTATTCGCCGCAACACCACGAAGAGAAGACGCCTGGAGCCTGAGCTCGGCGCACCGGTCGACCGAGGAGTGAACAGTCGGAAGAGAGACTTCAGAGCGGAACGACTGCCTCGGCCGATCGGACGGTTCTTCTCGCGGCGAGTGCTCCACCCACGCACGTCCCGGGTGCTACTCAGTGCGTGGCTTCGTAAAGCCACCCACGCATTTCTTTTAACTAAACGCTACGCTACGTTTACCTCCCGGCGCCCCGCGGCGTTACGGTTGAGGATTACCTCCCGACGCCGCGTCGCGCGTCGGTCGAGCGATCGCACCACCACCTCCCGGCGCCCCGTGGCGTTACGGTCGAGGATTACCTCCCTGCGCCACGTGGCGTGTCGGGCGAGGAAGAAGAGCACCTCCCTACGCCCTAGCGTAACGGTCGAGGACGAAAGTGAGCACACCCGGTCGACCCATCGCACCACCCGTGAACGACCGCCGCGAGTGATTTCTCCGCGCCGCACGCCCGTCTGCGTCGGCCGCGAGAGAGAGAGACCGTCGCCGCGTCGCCGAGTGAGCGAGACGGTCGCAGCACCGCTCGAAGAAGTGAAGCACACCTACGGTCGACCCATCGCACCACCCGCGAACAACCACCGCGAGTGACGCTGCCGAGCCGCACGCCCGTCTGCGTCGGTCGAGCAGGAGCGAGACGGTCACCGAGTCGTGCGAAAGAGAAGAAAGAAGAACACGGTCTCCGCGCCCGCTGTAACCGCTCTGCAGTGACGGGCAAAGCTTCACCAACCACCTACAGTCCACTGCCCTGAGAAGTCGATCCGGAACAGCACTCATGCCACAAATGGACCCCAGGTTAATAAACCCATAAACCTTACCTACATAGGTTCACACAGCTCTACGGACAATGAAGCATCAGTAGGTACCTACTCTTTTATTCGAAGAGTGCATTGAATTTTCCAATACCTCTTTTTGTCGTCTTTTAAGTGCTTCTCCTCCTTCGTCCAAATAAAACCATTTTATTTTTAAATTTTTCTCAATTTCTTTTCCAAACTGTATTTTTATTTTGTTTTATTTTATTAGCGAAATACACAGCTTACAGCACAAGTTACACAGCATACATAACAAATGGGTACATTCAATTTTAATCATTAACCAGTAAATTTTCCACATAAGTTAGGTAACTTACAATAATAACTTGTTTTAAATTCTCAGTCTTAGACTGAGAAAAAATATAACTGTTAAAAAAACATTGAACTGACTTAAAACCCTAAAAAGTAGGTATTAAATATATTTTGATCTTCAGTAGAAGGCGGTACAAAAGCACAAAAGGGTCCATCTACAGGTGTGCTTTTGTACCCTTCTACTCAAGATTAAAATATTATTTAATACTTTTTATTAGCGTTTGAAGTCGGTTCAATGATTTTTTTAAATAGTTATTTTTTTATTTCACTCTTTTTAGTAATATCACTTAATATTGAAATCGGTTGCCAGGAAGTAGGTAAAAATGTTGAGATTGTGTTGTGTTATATGTATTGTATTGTATGGTGACGCGGCGGTAGGTCGCTGAAATTTAGGTTTTTCAAAATGATAAAAAATAGTACCTATATAGGCTTGCGTTGTAAATTCAGTCGCAGTGAACACCACACCAGGAGAGGAAAGGAAATTGTGCAGGACTTGCAGGACTCACCACTGATGGAGGTCCAGGCGGGGCGCGGCGAAGCGGGTGGCCACCACGCAAAGAGGTTCGTCTCCAGCAGCGCAGCGTTGCGAAACGACACTCGCGGCGAGAAACGGTGTACGTAGCGTAGAACGGTGTAGAATTAAGGCGGAAGCGGTTAAAAATAATATTTCATATGCGGTTAAACTGCAACGCGCAAGTTTGATGTCGCAGCCGGCGGAGACTCGAATCACGACTCGCGAGCCGCTCGACAGCGGCGGCGCGAGCGATGGCAGCACTGTGCTACCTTCATCAGGCGGTGAGGTAGGTATATGGGACAGACAAGGAAGGGACTAGGTGAAATGTCACCACAACCGATTTACAACGCAATTGGCCCAACCATTGTATGTAAATGTTCTAATTTGTGCTGTTGAGTGTTTCTCGAAACAATAAAGAGCGTTTTCTTTTTTTCTTTTTTTTTTTATGGAAACTGACACCGTTTTCGCTACATCACCTACAACATGATGTCAGCCCATAACACCTCGTGAACTAGGTGCCATGTCAGTGCTTCCCTTCGGTCGTGCCGGCTACCCTGAACTGGACGGAAAACACAAACTATTTACATAGCCGTTTCGACCGACTTTTCATTCTGTGCGGTGGTATCAATCCGGGCGGGTTAGACCCTACCACCTAGTAATATAAGGAGGGAGTCATATCCCTTAGTCGCCTTTCACGACATACACGGGGAGAGATGCAGTGGGGCTATTCTTTTAAAGTACCGGCTCCACACGGTACGAAAAACATTTCTTCAACACCCTTACGTAATATGTACGTAGACCATAATATTAATGTATTCTGTACCTAGACCGAGTGACACTTAGGTACCAAGACAACAGTTATCGCTCTAAAGAAATCTCTCTCGATTGTTTCACCGGGCTAGAAGCGAGAGAAAAATGTCTCACTCACTAAAAGGGGCCGATTTGAAAAGACTTTCGCCTAGCCTGGCGGTTTTTTCGCTGACGACAAATTTAAGTCATATTTTATTTATTTTAGCTTCCCTGTTAGTTATGGTCCCTTCCCTTGCCTTACTAGGCGGTAGGCTCAAATTGTAGCCGACTGGGTTGATACCACCGTACTGGTTAGCCGCATAGCAGCCTCGGTTGTGTTCTCCTTTAGTCCAGTATATCCAGCAATCCAGGGAAGTTTCCGATATTCCGACCTTCTCGGAGGTGATATTGGCTTGTCGGAGCATGTGCTTTGGCCCCTCCGACTCAGCCACCCATACCGGATTACATAAAGAAAAGCTTCCATTGTTCGTTCGCTTTTACTGAAACATTTGAAGAAAGAAATTCTATAAGTTCTGAAGAATGTAAGGAAATAAAAAAATATATACAGGGTGATTGGAAATTCGATCTATTCCTTGAAAGGGGTTATTATACTAGAGGTTATTCGGAACAAATTAACTCCCATCAACTGGGGGTATAACTTCTAACAAATCCTTGACTGACTATTATTTGATGACGACAGGAATAAGGTTTTACATTCTCAAACGTTGAAGTCAAAATTTCATAGCGCAGGTATAGCGCGACGTCTTAAGATTTTGTCGAATTTCGGAAGCACTGTCCGATGCCTGGATTGATCAAATTATAGGTGTAGAGCCTTGGTCTGGCATTTGAAGGATATGTATTCCAAAGGTCATGGGTTCGAGTCCTACTTCAGATAATGAAAAAAGCAAAAAGTTATGAATTAAGGGGGTCCCCATACAAGAAACCTGCTAAGAATAGATTAGTACATATTCACGCAACTAAATAATAGATGGCGTTACAGGTACTTTGCATTTCAGAGAGACAAAAGTTAGACGAATCAAAGACGAATATGGATTTTTGACAGGTGTATATGGTATAGCGTATCTACGGAATCCTCGGTGCCTGAGTACTTGAAACCTCGCACTTTATAGATTTTTTCTATTTCTGAGAAACCACGAACCTATTAGTAGCTGGCGATAGATGCTTTGCTATCGATTTACGGGTATGGATGACAGGATTGTCATCCTGTCATCCATACGCGTACATCGTACGGGCGTTGCGAATGCCTTACCGGTTTCATAGGAGCCACTTCATTCCCATTCTTAGGTTTCCGTACCTCGTATGGAAGCCTATTA
Organism: Nematopogon swammerdamellus; assembly: GCA_946902875.1. Classification (NCBI taxonomy): domain Eukaryota; kingdom Metazoa; phylum Arthropoda; class Insecta; order Lepidoptera; family Adelidae; genus Nematopogon; species Nematopogon swammerdamellus. The sequence goes on along the minus strand of OX336334.1, from coordinate 3,288,386 downwards.
CTAATCCTACAATATCTGTCTGTCTGTCTGTCTTTCTGTCTGTCCGTCCGTCTGTCCGTCTGATGGCTGTATATTATTTGGAACGGTAATAGCCGGTTGAAATTTTCACAGAATATGTGTTATTTTGGCTAATACGTGGGGCACACTAAAAGTTTCCGGAATTAATAAGAATAAAATACTATTAAAGGTCAAAAATGAATTTATTGTTTCTCAAAATATTCTCCCTTTGCGTAAATGCACTTTTTCATACGATTAAACCAATTTTGAAAACTTTTGTGCCACTCCTCCGTGGTGACCTCAGAAACGTGTTTTTCATATTCTTCGACAGCCTCTTCTGGTGATGAAAATCGTTGACCGCGTAATTGGTTCTTAATTTTTGGGAACAGAAAAAAGTCACAAGGTGCCGTCACCTGTTACTATGTCCCACACCAAATTTGAAGCGCCTTTGTTGAATCTGGTAAGCATGGCATTGCACCAAGTGACGCGGTGCGTTTTTTGAGCCTCGGTCAAATTGGGTGGGATCCACCGCGAGCACAGCTTTCTCACACCCAAATGTTTGTGTAGGATTGATTGTATTTGACTCATGCCTATGTCTAAGGATGCCCGAATCTCACGATAGGTCACATGCCTGTCTGTTTCGATCATACGGCGCACAGCATCGATGTTTCTGTTGTTCACAGCGGTAGACGGGCGACCATCGCGAGATTCGTCACTGAGATTGACACGACCGCGCTTGAATTCTGCAAACCAGCAATAAATAGTCGTCTTGCATGGTGCTTCATCGCCAAAAGCAGATTGAAGCCGAGCGAGGCTCTGACGAGCTGTCAAATTACACTTAAAATCGTAGAAAATCATACTACGAAAATTTTCCCGGGTTAAATTTATGTTAATGTAGACACGCAATTTTTAAAATGGCGCCACAATGGAAAAACAATTGACAGTCAGATGAAACAAACTGCATTCTACAGCCAAAGAGTTCCATTTTCAAATGTTGTGATTACTTTTTAAATATTGTTTATGTAAGTGGCCAATTCCGGAAACTTTTAGTGTGCCCTATGTATAACAAAGAATTATAATGAAAAGGTAAAAAATTAAGGCGGTTCCCCATACAAGAAAAGTTTTTTTTCTGGTGCGGAAACCTCGGTGTGCGAGTCCGACTCGCACTTGGCAGGTTTTTTACTCACGACCAAGCGGAGACTGCGTAGAAGGTGATGTGATCAACCATATAAGTTTTCCACTTCGTACACCGATTTCAAAACACTTCCTTTTAACAATTTTCTACATAAAAAGTTATCGATCTACAGTCAAACCGATACTCCGGCGACAAAATAACACACACCCGGATACAAAATACTCAAATGCATTTACCTCGAAGTCGCATTGCCGCTGCAGGCTTAACCCCCGGATACGTTACATCCTCGAACACGCTAGCCTCCCCTCACCTCACCACTCACTACGCCTCGCCGGCGCAGAATGTCGCCTTTGACTTTTATTTGGGCCGCATGTCAAGTGCGCACCTCAAACGTCTGCAACTCCTCGCGCCACACTGAATCCGTGCGGTTTGAGGTGCTAACACGACTATTGGTAGATCTAGAGCTTGCTATTTTAGAGTCCTAACACGTGATTTTACTTTATAAAGATCTGGCGTTGGTGGCTGTGCTTAAAAGTCAGTCGGCAGATCAGACACACCCCTCCTCACAAAATCACTCTCAGCAAGACGCCATGGCTGCTATAAGGCGGACAAAAAGGTCTTCTAAAGGTATCGGTCTAATTTATTGATAGGACTTTTGAAATCCCCAGATTATAGTAGTAGGGAACATACTCAGCAATTTTTCTGTCTGCAAGTCGTTGCAGTTACACTTTTGAAAGAGTTCAACATGTACATTACACTATGAAGTTGAATTGTTACAGTATGAAGTACTGTACTTTTATTATAGAGAGTGATATAGCAATGACTGCTGAAACTTTAAAACGCGCTTTGGGAACTTGAAACTTGTAGCTACCCAGGAGTTCCTTCACAAGGGCCAGTTCAGTGAAACTCTGAGTGTGTGGTTATTTGTCAAGAAGAGGAAATTACCGCTTAGAGATGGGGCTGGAGATGTATCGACCGATTTAATGAGTCTCGAAGGGCGAGCTGCTTAGATATGTTCGAGCACTATTTAGGGCGATGCCAAAGGCCGAGCTACATAGACACGTTAAATTTTCGTGTTTGAAGAGCTCCAATGAAGGCGACACCGAAGACTGATCTGACTTGTCCAATGTTAGCGGTTATGGAACTTCTTAAAAAAGCGAGGCCAAAGGCCGTGCTGTCTAATAATTTCTGATGTTCGCGCTTGTGAGCTCCATTGAGGCGAGCCCTAAACCGAGCTGGTTAGGCTCGTCTGTTACTCGCGTTTGGAGATCTGAGACGGTGTTGCGCAAACTTGTCCGACGTTTTGACTCCATTGAGAGCAAGGCCGAGAGCCGAGTTGCGTTTATTAGCAAGAAAATGTCACTATTCAGATTAGAAGCTTTTTGTACGAAAGTCTCCGTCTAAGAGCGTATAATTTTTATTCCCCAATAAAAAGGCAACTTTTTTTATCCTGTTGTTATAAAAGTCGCTATGAAGGCATTTTGCGCGAATAAATCCACTAGTAGCTGTTCTCATAATCTCACTCGAGCAATCGTATAAGCGCATAATGAAAAAGGCTTATTTTAATTTCCCGGTATCCGGCAGCGGAAGCGGCGGTGGCGGCGCGACGCGTGCCTCGGGTACAGAACACAAATAAACTTATAGAAGTGGCGCAATTGAACTGGGAACTGGCCGTTAGTGACCGTGCATTATTCCATGATGCGCAAATGATTATTCCATGATGAAGTCGTGACACAGTGCGGGTGCTATGACCGCAAGGCTGGTGCGCTTGGGTCAGTGGCGGGTGAATATGTGAATTATAGGATTATTACAACTATATTTTCAGTGGGTAGTTTAGTTACACAAAATGCAAAACAAAAACAACCGTCTATATAACAACCTTGTGGGTTAGTTCAGACGGAAGTTACTAAAATAGCATACTATTTAAAAAAATCATTAAATTGTTTATGTTTAAGTGTTTTAAATGTAATAACTAAAAAAAACAATTGCTTATTTCATTCATTCATTTATTATTTATTAATTTAAAAAAACATAGAGTACCTACATAGCATTTGCATCCTGCACTAGATAAATCTGTCTTGCAGGAGTACATTCTTTAACAAATTATAATAATGGCGCCGAGCCACCCATAAGGTGTCTAACAACGCCCATGGACATTCGGTCGTACTCGGAGGTTGCGAATGCCATGCCGGCCTGACAGGTTCCTATTAACGCCACTCTTGAAGGACCCGAGACTGTACTTGGGGGGAAATATGTGGGCAGGGGAGCGTTCCATAGTTTACCAGTTCTGTGAGGGTGAGAGATATGCATGCATCTGCATACATGTAAAGAAAACAGAGGTGATGTTATAAAAAAAAAGGAGGTGAGTCCGCTCAAGTCCCGGCGATAAAATTATGCGGAACTCCTTTGAGAACCGTTTACCAAGGTTTAGGTACTTAGGTCATATAATAATCTTGAAATAAAAATTTTATTACAAATAAAAAACAAAATCCAAGACCCTTAAAATATTTTCCGTTTACTTATAGGAGTCGGGAGACCGCTAAGTAAATAAAATATAAAAATTCATAGCTGCGCGGGTATTTACTTACCGGTCCCCCGACTCCTTTAAGTAAATAAACGAATTATTTTTTTTTCACTTTTTAAGGGTCGGCGGTTTTGTGTTTTTTGCTTGCAGGTTTCCGCGACTGCAATAAAAGGAGACCGATGTGGGCGGAAATCAAGTGCGCGCATCTACGCTTACTTGAGGTACGCACAACGAGTCAGCGCGCTACTTCTACTCATTTTATGTTCTGTGTGCGCGGCGGATTAGCACCGGAAGTGGGAAGCGTCCAGCGCCGCGCGCCCGCTCCCGCCCCGCTCTCTATTTCCGGTTTATTGTCACGTTCGCGTTTGAATTACAAATGTTGCAATTTCAATTTGTAATTTTAAAATCTAGTTTTGCAAACGTTACTTTAGATTTTTTTTTAGCAGAATCTCGCGCAACGAGAGCCAGCGCTCTCTTCCAATAATGTACAAGAAAGTTGGCGACATAGAGTATGCACTTTCGACGGCTTCGCATTGCCAAAATATACAACCTACAAACGACGTGTTTTTCCAGTGATTGGTACACACTTAACAATCCATATCTTGAAAACTACTGAACCGATTTTGATTAAACTTCCACCGTTCCCTAAGTTGAAGTAAGTGAAAGCCAATAAAAATAATGGTCACAATTCGATTAATAGTTTCGGAGAAATGCGTGGACAAACATACATACATACAAACATACATAAAAATATACATACATACATTTATGAAATTCGGTACACCTGTTTATTAGAAGCCCACATAGACTAACATATACGAATATTGACTATACATACGTGTCGAATTGATAACCACAGTTTTTTTAAGAAGTCTGTTAATAAATTCAAATCTGCTTCTACAGTTTCAGGATGTGTTGAACCTTTTTCAGGTTAAGCTGTAAAGATCAACTGTTGAACCATATCGCTGAAACTATTCAATTATGAAGGTTCAAAGATTAATTAACATCATTCAGTACTGCAATATGAGCTTTATTACCAAGTAAAAAAGTCGAAATTCGAAATAATGCGATAGCGTTTGATTGAAACTTTGCTACTACGGATAATCTCTTTGCAAGCAACGAGATGAGTGAATCTAAAGTGTTTCTTACGGAAGGATTGTGTGTTCGGTTGTTTTGCACGGCCGTAACACAAACACGCGGCCCCCTAGTGCGGTCCTTTTCATCCCATGCCTTACCGACAGGGTTGGCAGATGTCCCGTTTTGGGCCGGACAGTCCGGCTTTTGAGGCTTGTGTCCTGTCTCCAAAATAATGAAAAACAGGACATCAAAACGTCCGGTTTTTTAACATTGAAAATGTTTATGTTTTCGTGATCGAGTATAGTGCCCCGATTTATGACATTGTGACATTTACCTGTAGTTTCGCAGATATGAGAGGTACGCGGTTGGGCCTTATGTCAAAATATGCGTCTGCGGGCTTAAAAGTGCAATTTGAATTCCCAAAATCGGTCGGTAACTTTATTTTGAGTTAAAAAAAAATAAAGCAATTTTTTTCGTCACGTTTTAATTCTAATCTTACCGTATTATTTTATTTTGCAATCAGTTCGATCAATTCAAGCCTTTTATTTATTACTCTATCTCCCGTTCATTTTTAAAAGTAAAAGTCATGAAGCATTTTCTACTTTGCTTGTAAAAAATCAAAGAGTCCCCCATTTCTTTTTTATTAAACATTTGTACCTGAAAAATTAAAGGCCATTTGATGAAAAATGTCCGGTTTTTGTCAATTGAACCGTCTGGCAACCCTGCTTACCGAACCTCCAACTTGAATAAACTTTCGAATTCGAACAACACGCATTAATCATTTCGGGACCTATAAAAGCTCAAACTCGCGAAAGATTCCACATGAAGTTTGAATCTATTAGCAAATTTTAATATCCGCATTCAAGATGAATGTGGAAAGTTCACCATCGAAATGCACGTCGTCGGAATGGGATGGAGGGAACATTCTTTTGTCGCAGTCTGCAAGTTCTCTACCGATTTTCCTTTAATGATTTCTTACCTCAAAGAGGTGACAATAATAATACGCTTCGATGGTAACCTACTCGATAGCTGAGTGGTGCAGACAGTCGACTGTCGCTATTGATGGTTAAGCAACGCTGGGCGCGGTCAGTACTTGGATGGGTGACCGCTCGACCGTTGGAGGCTGACCGTGGTTCGGATTCCACATAAAACTGTAGATCCCTTCCCTTCTTACCTTACTAGGTGGTAGGGTTCAACCCGCCCGGGTTAGACCACCGCACTGAATGAAACGGCGGTCGAAACGGCTATGTAAATAGTTTGTGTTTTCCATCCAGTTCCACCGAATGGAAGCATTGACATGCAGAGAAGATGTTGAAGTATCTGGATCTGCAGCACGAGCTTACCAAAATGTGGTCGACACGACGATCGTTGTGCCCATAGTCGTATCAGTGCATGTACCGTGTGGGGTCGGTACTTAAAAAGAATAGCCCCACTGCATCTCTCCCCGTCGCATGTCGTAAAAGTCGACTAAGGGATAAGAAAATTCGTCAGCCTCGGTAGCTCAGTGGCGCGGTTGGTTAGTCAACTGTTATTAAGCAACGCTGAGCGCGGTCAGTGATTGGATGGGTGACCGCTCGACCGTTGGAGGCTGACCGTGGTTCGGATTCCACGTTAAACTGTAGGTCCCTTCCCTTCTTACCTTACTAGGTGGTAGGGTTTATCCCGGCCGGGTTGGTACCACCGCACTGAACGAAACGTCGGTCGAAACGGCTATGTAAATAGTTCGTGTTTTCCGTCCAGTTTAGTGTAGCCGACATGAAATGAAGGGAAGCACTGACATGGCACCGAGTTCACCCTGTGTTATGGGCTGACATCACGGATGTTGTAGGTGATGTAGCCAACCGTGTCAGGTTCCATAAAAAAAAAAAAAAAAAAAAAAAAATGGGCTGATAGCGAAGATCCTCGAAGAGGCTCTCGCTGAGTGGTTTGGTCAAGGCCCAGATCCAGAAGGCAGCCCTGCTCGACACTGCACGCATCGTCCGGAGGTTTCTCTCTTTGGGACCCGACCATCGGTAGCCTGGGTTCACCCCGCCGCCGCCCGGTGGTGGAAACTCCGTTTATTTTTATATTAATTTTTAGTTTTTAAGTGTTTGTAAATTGTAAAATGTAATTTAGGAAAAACGTGTAAATAAATTAATAAAATAATACGCTTTATGACACTGCATACAATGCGTAGCAAGAGCGGGCTTATTGCCTTAGGAAATTTCCTCCAGTCAACCCGGTGAACATGGAATCCGAACCATGGAGCAGTGAGTGAAGGTATGCACGTAATTTTTTTTTTCAAATTAGAAGAAACTCATTGGTACATGCCGCCGCGCCCGTTGGTATGGAACCTCGGACCTCTCGCAAGAGAAGCCGACCGTCGATAAAGCCGACGCCCAAACCTTGATTGGCCTTACGGCGTGACTCGTGAGTCAGTCAGTCAGTGTGTATACATCCACTGCTGGACACACGCCTCTCCAATTTTCGTCTATTCCTACCGGCCCTCTGTCGCGTGTTTATAACTTAAGGGTTTGGTCGTATCAAGTTGTAATAGGTCATGAAATTAAGCAAAAGGACAATGAGTAATTTTGGTCCATATCCTCAAACTTATAAAACCTATGCCAAATGATAGCTTCAATGCTATCATTTATTTCATACTATGACAGTTAAGACGAAATCGCGGGCCAACATGGTCTTTTTTACCCGACTACGGCGAAGCAAAAAGGAGGGTTATGTGTTTGACCGGTATGTATGTATGTATGTATGTATGTATGTATGTATGTATGTATGTATGTTCATCTGTTCCCTCATAACTTCTAAACTACTTATCAAAATTTGACAAATGAGGTATCGTTGAAAGCGTCTTGATCGTCCGCTGGTTATAGGCTATGTGACGTCACACAAAATTGACTATGGCGCCCTCTAGATGACAAAAAATCATGATAAAAAAAAAAATTTTTTTTAATGATGCCGTGTTGGGTATCAAATGAAAGGGCTTAATTAGCACATTTCAAAAATATATATATTGTTAGCTATTGCTTTCGGATTTCCTTGCATGCACCCGATAATTGGGAATAATTTCTAAAGACTACGGCGAAGCAAAAGGAGGGTTATGTGTTTGACCGGTATGTATGTATGTATGTATGTATGTATGTATGTATGTATGTATGTTCATCTGTTCCCTCATAACTTCTAAACTACTTATCAAAATTTGACAAATGAGGTATCGTTGAAAGCGTCTTGATCGTCCGCTGGTTATAGGCTATGTGACGTCACACAAAATTGACTATGGCGCCCTCTAGATGACAAAAAATCATGATAAAAAAAAAAATTTTTTTTAATGATGCCGTGTTGGGTATCAAATGAAAGGGCTTAATTAGCACATTTCAAAAATATATATATTGTTAGCTATTGCTTTCGGATTTCCTTGCATGCACCCGATAATTGGGAATAATTTCTAAATAAAATAAAATCAGGCCTCATTCCATACATATATACGAATATATTTTTTCAGCGTGTGTGATATGTATATATCACACACGCTGAATCCCGACAATCGGGGTAAGCAGAGTAATCGGTGTTGTGCTGCAAGAACTCTTGTCAATTACAGCACAACACCGACCACCACGTTTCGCAAAGGATTCGAACAAGATTAAATCAATCAAGCAGCAAGTATGGCACGAAGACCCACCTACTGCATGACTCGGTGGAAGTACCGTGCCAAGGTGAGAGGTGGCGAGCCTGTCGCCCTTTAGCACGGCATCTTGTCCTTATCCCTTAGTCGCCTTTTACGACATGCATGGGGAGAGATGCAGTGGGGATATTCTTTTTAAGTATCGACCCCACACGGTACTCGGCCTCATTCCAAACCTACCCAAATACATCCTACTTAAAACCATCTTAATATTATAAACGCGAAAGTTTGTAAATGAGTTGCGTTCAGGAAGACGATAAACCTACTCAAAGAAAATAAGTACCTAAGGGCGAGGCAGCAGGCCGAGCTGCGTTCGGGAAGAAGATAAACCTTCTTAAAGACAGTTAGTAACTGAGGGCGAGGCCGAAGGCCGAGCTGCGTTCGGGAAGACTATAAACCTTCTCGAAGAAAGTAAGTAATAAAGGGCGAGGCCGAGGGCCGAGCTGCGTTCAGGAAGACGATAAACTTTCTCGAAGACAGTAAGTAACTATGGGCCAGGCCGAAGGCCGATCTGCGTTCAGGAAGAGGATAAACCATCTTTAAGAAAGTAAGTAACCAAGGGCGAGGCCGAAGGCCGAGCTGCGTTCGGGAAGCCTAAACATTCTCGAAGAAAGTAAGTAACAACAGGCGTGGCCGAAGGCCGAGCTGCGTTCAGGAAGAGGATAAACTTTTTTGAAGACAGTAAGTAACTATGGGCGAGGCCGAAGGCCGAGCTGCGTTCAGGAAGAGGATAAACCATCTTTAAGAAAGTAAGCAACAAAGGGCGAGGCCGAAGGCCGAGCTGCGTTCAGGAAGAGGATAATCATCTCGAAGAAAGTAACTTCTTAGCTACTTATTTCGAAAAGGATTATCCTCTTCCTGAACGCATCGCGCCCTTCGGCCTCGCCCATAGTTACTTACTGTCTACGAGAAGGTTTATAGTCTTCCCGAACGCAGCTCGGCCTTCGGCCTCTCCCTTAGTTACTTACTGTTTACGAGAAGGTTTATAGTCTTCCCGAATGCAGCTCGGTCTTCGGCCTCGCCCTTTTTTAATTACTTTCTTAAAGATGGTTTATCCTCTTCATGAACGCAGCTCGGCCTTCGGCCTCTCCCATATACTTACTGTCTTCGAGATAGTTTATCATCTTCCTGATCGCAGCTCGGCCTTCGGCCTCGCCCTTTGTTACTTACTTTCTTCGAGAAGGTTTATAGTCTTCCCGAACGCAGCTCGGCCTTCGGCCTCGCCCTCAGTTACTTACTTTCGTAAAGATGGTTTATCCTCTTCCTGAACGCAGCTCGGCCTTCGGCCTCGCCCATAGTTACTTACTGTCTTCGAAAAAGTTTATCGTCTTCCTGAACTGAGCTCGGCCTTCGGCCTTGCCCTTTGTTACTTACTTTCTTCGAGAAGGTTTATAGTCTTCCCGAACGCAGCTCGGCCTTCGGCCTCGCCCTCAGTTACTTACTTTCTTAAAGATGGTTTATCCTCTTCCTGAACGCAGCTCGGCCTTCGGCCGCGCCCATAGTTACTTACTGTCTTCGGGAAAGTTTATCGTCTTCCTGAACGCAGCTCGGCCTTCGGCCTCGCCCTTTGTTACTTACTTTCTTCGAGAAGGTTTATAGTCTTCCCGAACGCAGCTCGGCCTTCGGCCTGGCCCTCAGTTACTTACTTTCTTAAAGATGGTTTATGCTCTTCCTGAACGCAGCTCGGCCTTCGGCCTCGCCCATAGTTACTTACTGTCTTCGGGAAAGTTTATCGTCTTCCTGAACGCAGCTCGGCCTTCGGCCTCGCCCTTTGTTACTTACTTTCTTCGAGAATGTTTATAGTCTTCCCGAACGCAGCTCGGCCTTCGGCCTCGCCCTCAGTTACTTACTTTCTTAAAGATTGTTTATCCTCTTCCTGAACGCAGCTCGGCCTTCGGCCTCGCCCATAGTTACTTACTGTCTTCGGGAAAGTTTATCGTCTTCCTGAACGCAGCTCGGCCTTCGGCCTCGCCCTTTGTTACTTACTTTCTTCGAGAAGGTTTATCGTCTTCCCGAACGCAGCTCGGCCTTCGGCCTGGCCCTCAGTTACTTACTTTCTAAAAGATGGTTTATGCTCTTCCTGAACGCAGCTCGGCCTTCGGCCTCGCCCATGGTTACTTACTGTCTTCGGGAAGGTTTATAGTCTTCCCGAACGCAGCTCGGCCTTCGTCCTCGCCCTCAGTTACTTACTTTCTTAAAGATGGTTTATGCTCTTCCTGAACGCAGCTCGGCCTTCGGCCTCGCCCATGGTTACTTACTGTCTTCGGGAAGGTTTATAGTCTTCCCGAACGCAGCTCGGCCTTCGGCCTGGCCCTCAGTTACTTACTTTCTTAAAGATGGTTTATGCTCTTCCTGAACGCAGCTCGGCCTTCGGCCTCGCCCATAGTTACTTACTGTCTTCGGGAAAGTTTATCGTCTTCCTGAACGCAGCTCGGCCTTCGGCCTCGCCCTTTGTTACTTACTTTCTTCGAGAATGTTTATAGTCTTCCCGAACGCAGCTCGGCCTTCGGCCTCGCCCTCAGTTACTTACTTTCTTAAAGATTGTTTATCCTCTTCCTGAACGCAGCTCGGCCTTCGGCCTCGCCCATAGTTACTTACTGTCTTCGGGAAAGTTTATCGTCTTCCTGAACGCAGCTCGGCCTTCGGCCTCGCCCTTTGTTACTTACTTTCTTCGAGAAGGTTTATCGTCTTCCCGAACGCAGCTCGGCCTTCGGCCTGGCCCTCAGTTACTTACTTTCTAAAAGATGGTTTATGCTCTTCCTGAACGCAGCTCGGCCTTCGGCCTCGCCCATGGTTACTTACTGTCTTCGGGAAGGTTTATAGTCTTCCCGAACGCAGCTCGGCCTTCGTCCTCGCCCTCAGTTACTTACTTTCTTAAAGATGGTTTATGCTCTTCCTGAACGCAGCTCGGCCTTCGGCCTCGCCCATGGTTACTTACTGTCTTCGGGAAGGTTTATAGTCTTCCCGAACGCAGCTCGGCCTTCGGCCTCGCCCTCAGTTACTTACTTTCTTAAAGATGGTTCATCCTCTTCCTGAGCGCCGCTCGGCCTTCGGCCTCGCCCATAGTTGCTTACTTTCTCCGAGAAAGTTTGTCGTCTTCCTGAACGCAGCTCGGCCTTCGGCCTCGCCCTTTGTTACTTACTTTCTTCGAGTCGGTTTATCGTTTACCTGAACCCAGCTTGCCCTTATGGACTATGGTACACATGTTAAAATTATAAAACAGTAAAACCTAAACAAAACATGTAAAACGGATCTGCAAATACTTTATCACGAAGTTATATCCCCAAAATAATTAAAATAAAAAATAAGTTCAAAAACTAAAACCCGACTACTGAAAAATCACGCTCTAAAAAGTATGAAACAAGAAAATGTTCTCATCTGAAATTGTTATGTACAAACTATTCAATATTTTATCGTCTATTAAATAAACAACTTACACGTAATATATTTTAATGTATTTAATAAATATTCATAGTGTTGTTCAGAGGATAGCCGTGGTCGTATGCCACCTACCCTATAGGGCAAAGTGGCATACGACCATGGCTATCCTCTGAACTACACTATGAATATTTATTAAATACATTAAAATATATTACGTGTAAGTTGTTTATTTAATAGACGATAAAATATTGAATAGTTTGTACATAACAATTTCAGATGAGAACATTTTCTTGTTTCATACTTTTTAGAGCGTGATTTTTCAGTAGTCGGGTTTTAGTTTTTTTATATAAATAGAACCCAGTACGGCAACGGTTTCACCATAGTATGTTTTATTATAATATAAAGAAAACGACACGTTATGCATTTTATTATCATTGTATTTATATTAATCAAAAAATAACATAGGTATTATATAGGTATCTACCTACCTAACAATATTAAATATCTACAATTAAATCGTCTAGAATCTAGACGATTTTAATCCACCGGCACTTCATCTAGACTCTAGATGAAGTGCCGGTGGATTAAAACCCACTAGTCTACCTCGACCTAAGAACCACAATATAGAAATAACATGAGCACAGCTTCCTATAGTGCGTCTACCCGTAAGGCATGTGCAATAGTATTGCAATATCGCTTCTAGGCCCATTTGGTCACGGTTTATTAAGACATATCGCTCATCGAAAACGAGACTGACCTAACTCAAAATTTTCAATTTTTGAACTAATGATGTAGTTTTGATACTGGCAACACCATCTATCCGTAGATGCAACAAACGTGTTCCTATCTCACTCGTACGCAGAGATATGAATATGCGCGTCTCTCTCGCACTGTACGAAATGTGTGTCGTGAGCGAAAGCGAGACTGCCTTGTTTTAGTGTTGCGTTGGCCAAATAGAAAAGAGCCCGTGTTTTTCGTCCTAAAGAGCAATGTGACCATCTCGATCGAGGAGACAAGGTAAATAAACACAATTATTTTGAAGTCGTGAGGGACGCATTTCCAAATATGACCGTATCGACTTCAAATGTCGTAAACATTTGGTGTTGTAATTTAAAAAGCAACAGTATAGTTATAAATGTGTCATCTGTTGTATGAATTATTTAGCAAAGTGGCTGTCTCGAACTGACATGGGAGCGTTGCTTGGACTAAAATGTAGACACTTTTGGTTTTTTAATCGTAAAGAATTCAAATTCTATCCAAGTTTTTGCTACAATTAAGAAAGTGTTTGTTCTGATTTGAAATAATAACAAAATTTCTGTTGTACATGGCAATGCGTCGGTCTTTATTTCAAACAAAATCATAAATTATTTAAATACATTTATTTTTTTAACGTGTTTGGGCTACAGTACATAAAATCAGGAACCCTATTAGTCTCGCTTCAATGTTTTTACGTCCATCCAATTGTCTGTCTGTCTTTCTGAGTTATCATGCTTGTAAACCGTAACAGTTACATAGCCGAAACATACATATTGTATCAGTTTGTTTAGGTTTTTACCTCTATTAGATTGTTATAGATATTATTACAACTTTAACAATGTGGTATAATAACAAGTAGTGTTACTTACAATGGCCTGTTTCTTTTTTTCATGTAATAATGGAAGATAGAATAGAAGATAGATATAAACGAACTTTAAGTATTCTTATTATTATTTTTATCTCCAATTGTCACGATACTCTTTTGCTAATAACTACTTACATTCCACTATATTATCGAATCTCAAACATCCAAAGGTTGACTGTAAGAAATCTCTGTAAGGGATAAGTCCGCCTTTGCACCTTATGTAAATTTTCCAATGTATTTGTTACTGTTTAATGTTTACTGGAGCAATAAAGAATTTTCTATCTATTTTCTATCTATCTAACTTTTGAACAAGGGTGTGATTCCGAGTTTTTATCGTGACTTTTTCAGCAATTAAAAATATATAAGCATTTAATACCACAAAAAATACAACTATACAATAATACACTAAAACTAATCTAAAATTAATATTCAGAAAACCTACAAAAAATAAATTTCTGAAAAGTCCGCCGTAGCCCCGTCTCTGCCGACGCCAAGTGTACCCACGCTCGCCGCGCTACCCCTCTGAATCTCAATACCAATCCGCCGTATAAGGAAGGCTTTGGAACGACGGTCGCCAGTCCTCTCCGCGAGAAGCTTTCCCAGCTTCTCCGTGAAAACCTTGTTTTCAGACGACCATGGTCCCAAAGTCTCCACGGCGAAAGGTTGAAACTCAACGCGGTCACGTAGCGAGCTGTACAATCTCGTCTTGGCAGCGGTAGCCTTGTTTGCCGCGGCCCCGGCAGACATGGAGGCAATGGGAACATGGCTGGGGGCCAGGGTGTCCACGCATGTGCCGTCCCACACTAGAGCCCTCCCCCGGCTCCACGGCAGTAGGGTCATGCAGTCAGGTCAGGTCTCTTATCGTCTTCAGCAATTTGTAATTATGAAAATGGTGGAGTAGTTTGTACTTTTTTTTGTTTTATATTTTGTTTTCTTCATAGTGTGGTGTCTAGATATTATTAGCATAACCAAATGTCATTTAGTTGTTCAAATTATCATACCAACCTCCATTACCTAAGACTAATTTAGTTTCATAGTAGTAATTTGATCGGTAAGAGTAAATGTATCACAAAGTCGATAACATGTTCTTAGTTTTATAATTTTATTCTATGTGAAAATACGTCATTTTCGTGCCATTACCTAATGATATTTATGGTTATTAAATAAATATCCTGAAACAATATTTTATTGCGTTTTAATCAAATTATGATAAAGAATTATGATATTAGAATCCTTATGCAATATATTAATAAAATAAAAAGTTAATAATATATTAAGTAGGAACACATAATACAGTTAATTAAATTAAATTATACATACTTTAATAAAAATTATATACAGTTTATGGGTCTTCATACATTTTTAATCAATTTATTTATGACTTAACTTTGAATTTGTGATAGAATATAATTCATTAACGACATGTCTCATAAAAGGACACATGAATTGTTTTGAACATTTTGATTCTATAAGGTTACAAAGCCTATCGTGTCTCAATTGCTTCTATTATATTTATTTCTAGGCCGCCAGACTTAGAGTTAAGAGTGTTTTTTGTCCAGAAAATTGATTTCTTGACAAGCACAATTCTAAAAGTGTCCCAAAAAATGCTGATCAGTTAAGTCTATAGAGACACGTATGCCATTTTTCTCTCTTTAATATTAAATATAAAATTAAATAATAGATTTTAGTAATATTTTATTTACCTTGATTGTAGCCGATTAGGGGCTCTTTCCAATAACCTTAATGCTTTTGATCTAGCAGCCATACATCTTAAGAAATCTAATTTTAAGGAAAAAAAAAGTTCACTGATATTTCGTTTTTTGCGATTTCCCAAAAATCACGTTTTTTGAGATGCGTCAGTCTCGTTTTGGGTGAGCGATATGTATCCTTCCTTTCCTTACCTTTAATAAAATCCAACGTCTGCTTTCTGTCTGTCTGTCCGCTTATAACTCGAGAACCACTGAACCGATTTTAATAAAAAAAAAATCTACGGATAGCTTGATTCTTCCCATCAACTATAGGCTACTCACTATCACGCTAAATGGCTTATGATATGAAGTTAGCAGAGAAGTCAAATATGAGAGCGGGCGGAGCCGCGGGCACAGCTAGTAATATATGTCTTTGCTCGTACGTGGCGAGACTGAAAAAAAAACATGTTGGCCCGCGATTTCGACTTGGCGGCCATAGTATGAAATAAATGATAGCATTGAAGCTATCATTTGGCATAGGTTTCATAAGTATTGAGGATATGGACCAGACTCCATACTAAAGTGCCCATGGTCCTTTGAGTAATAAAATAAATTTATTTAATTTTATTTATTTAGCGACTTAGCGACAGGTTCGTCAGCTTCGGAAGATCGATGGTTGTGGATAGACTTTCTATCGTTAAGCTCCCGAGGAAGCGGTCAGAACTTGAATGGGTGACCGTTAGACCGTTAAGGCTGGCCGTGTTTCGGATTCCTCGTTAACTGTAGGTCCTTTCCCTTAACTTACTAGCTGTTAGGGTTTAACCCGTCCGGTTTGGTACCACCACCGCACTGAAGAAAAAGTATGTTCGTGTTTCCCGTATACAGTTCAGTGTAGCCGGCACGACGAAGGGGAGTTGCACCTAGTTCTTAATTCACAAGTCCTTTCCCTACATCAATTTACACAAATACTTATAATAATTTCAAAGATATGAAATTATTCGAATTCTCAAGCAAAACGTTTTTCTCGTCCATTTTACGCCAATTCGACTGCGCAGGACGACGGCTCTAAGTCGTATAAATCTCAAATCTCAACTAGGTTTGGAGTTGGTGACGCGAGCGAGGTGCCATGCCCACACGTAGTCGGGGAGATGGCGGCGGCGGCGGCGGACAAAGACTTAGTGAGGGATTTACGAGGTTTGCCATCGGGATGACTATACCTAGCATGCATATATATTATATTCAGTGACTAACCAGTTTTTGGGAACCGGTGTGAAGTTAGCAGCCAAAGTTAGCAGCCAAAAGAGGGTAATTCTAAAAGTTACTCCCTTCGCAGAGAAATGCAGGCATGTCACCTGCGAATCAGTAGAACACTGAAAAAACAATATTTCAGGCATAACACTATCCCCAAAGAGGATATAACAAAATATCAGATAAACAAAGTGAGATCAAAAATATAGTCGCAGATTTTTTTTTGCATGTGTCAATATTAAACGCGTCTTTCTAAACATGAATAAACTATCAATCGAGTACACCTCCCGGGCGAAAATCTTAATGCATCATTAGGGTATTCGACCTTAGAATTAAAATAAAAAATTATGCAATAAAAGCTCAAAAAATTATAACGGCTTAAATAAGATTAGTATCTACCAACACTATATGGCACAAAATCGAGTAATGACCAAATTCTTACTGCTTAAACGAGAACTGCATAATTATAGAAATTAACCCTTAAATGTGAAAATTAAATTTAATTCAAGAATCGTTAGTTGATAAAAGCCCAAAAAATTATCACGGCCAAACTAAGTATTGTTTCTACCAAGGCTATATAGCGCACAAACAAGTATAAACTTATGTTCCTACAGACAAAAGGAGAACTCCATAATTAGGGGATTAGATACTTAAATTTAAAATTATATTTTATTTCAGATTTCAGAACTAGTTAAGTGAAAAAAAAAAAAAAACTATGTCGGCCAAACTAAGTTTTGTTTCTACCAAGGCTATATGGCAATCAAACAAGTATTAACTTATGTTCCTACAGCCAAAAGCAGAACTCCATAATTAGGGGATTAGATACTTAAATTTAAAATTTCATTTTATTTCAGAAAGAGTCAAGTGAAAAAATATAAAAAATTATGACGGCCAAACTAGGTGTTGTTTCTACCAAGGCTATATAGCGCACAAACAACTATTAACTTATGTTTCTACAGCCAAAAGGAGAACTGCATAATTAGGGGATTAGGTACTTTAATTTGAAATTTCATTTTATTTCAGAAATAGTCAATTGAAAAAAATAAAAATTTATGACAGCCAAACTAAGTTTTGTTTCTATCAAGACTATATAGCACACAAACAAGTATTAAGTTATGTTCCTACAGCCAAAAGGAGAACTCCATAATTAGGGGATTAGTTACTTAAATTTGAGATTACGTTTTATTTCAGAAATAGTCAAGTGAAAAAATATAAAAAATTATGCCGGCCAAACTAAGTTTTGTTTCTACCAAGGCTATATAGCGCACAAAAAAGGATTAACTTATGTTCCTACAGCCAAAAGGAGAACTGCATAATTAGGGGATTAGGTACTTTAATTTGAAATTTCATTTTATTTCAGAAATAGTCAATTGAAAAAAATAAAAATTTATGACAGCCAAACTAAGTTTTGTTTCTATCAAGACTATATAGCACACAAACAAGTATTAACTTATGTTCCTACAGCCAAAAGGAGAACTCCATAATTAGGGGATTAGTTACTTTAATTTGAGATTTCGTTTTATTTCAGAAATAGTCAAGTGAAAAAATATAAAAAATTATGACGGCCAAACTAGGTGTTGTTTCTACCAAGGCTATATAGCGCACAAACAAGTATTAACTTATGTTTCTACAGCCAAAATGAGAACTCCATAATTAGGGGATTAGATACTTAAATTTGAAATTTCATTTTATTTCAGAAATAGTCAAGTGAAAAAATATAAAAAATTATAACGGCCAAACTAAGATTTGTTTCTAATAAAGGCTATATAGTACACGAACAAGTATTAACTTATGTTCCTACAGCCAAAAGGAGAACTCCATAATTAGGGGATTGGATACTTAAATTTGAAATTTCATTTTATTTCAGAAATAGTCAAGTGAAAAAATATAAAAAATTATGACGGCCAAACTAAGTTTTGTTTCTAACAAGGCTATATAACACACAAACAAGTATTAAATTATCTTCCTACAGCCAAAAGGAGAACTCCATAATTAGGGGATTAGATACTTAAATTTGAAATTTCGTTTTATTTCAGAAATAGTTAAGTAAAAAAATTTCTAAAAAATTATGACGGCCAAACTAAGCGTTGTTTCTACCAAGGCTATATAGTACACAAACAAGTATTAACTTATGTTCCTACAGCCGAAAGCAGAACTCCATAATTAGGGGATTAGATACTTAAATTTGAAATTTCATTTTATTTCAGAAATAGTCAAGTGAAAAAATATAAAAAATTATGACGGCCAAACTAGGTGTTGTTTCTACCAAGGTTATAAAGCGCACAAACAAGTATTAACTTATGTTTCTACAGCCAAAATGAGAACTCCATAATTAGGGGATTAGATACTTAAATTTGAAATTTCATTTTATTTCAGAAAAAGTCAAGTGAAAAAATATAAAAAATTATGACGGCCAAACTAAGTTTTGTTTCTACCAAGGCTATATAGCGCACAAACAAGTATTAACTTATGTTTCTACAGCCAAAAGGAGAACTGCATAATTAGGGGATTAGGTACTTTAATTTGAAATTTCATTTTATTTCAGAAAAAGTCAATTGAAAAAAATAAAAATTTATGACAGCCAAACTAAGTTTTGTTTCTATCATGACTATATAGCACACAAACAAGTTTAAGTTATGTTCCTACAGCCAAAAGGAGAACTCCATAATTAGGGGATTAGTTACTTAAATTTGAGATTACGTTTTATTTCAGAAATAGTCAAGTGAAAAAATATAAAAAATTATGACGGCCAAACTAAGTTTTGTTTCTACCAAGGCTATAAAGAGCACAAAAAAGGATTAACTTATGTTCCTACAGCCAAAAGGAGAACTGCATAATTAGGGGATTAGGTACTTAAATTTGAAATTTCATTTTATCTCAGAAAAAGTCAAGTGAAAAAATATAAAAAATTATGACGGCCAAACTAAGTTTTGTTTCTACCAAGGCTATATAGTACACGAACAAGTATTAACTTATGTTCCTACCGCCAAAAGGAAAACTCCATAATTAGGGGATTAGATTCTTAAATTTGAAATTTCATTTTATTTCAGAAATAGTCAAGTGAAAAAATATAAAAAATTATGACGGCCAAACTAAGTTTTGTTTCTAACAAGGCTATATAACACACAAACAAGTATTAAATTATCTTCCTACAGCCATAAGGAGAACTCCATAAATAGGGGATTAGATACTTAAATTTGAAATTTCGTTTTATTTCAGAAATAGTTAAGTAAAAAAATTAATAAAAAATTATGACGGCCAAACTAAGCGTTGTTTCTACCAAGGCTATATAGTACACAAACAAGTATTAACTTATGTTCCTACAGCCGAAAGCAGAACTCCATAATTAGGGGATTAGATACTTAAATTTGAAATTTCATTTTATTTCAGAAATAGTCAAGTGAAAAAATATAAAAAATTATGAAGGCCAAACTAGGTGTTGTTTCTACCAAGGTTATATAGCGCACAAACAAGTATTAACTTATGTTTCTACAGCCAAAATGAGAACTCCATAATTAGGGGATTAGATACTTAAATTTGAAATTTCATTTTATCTCAGAAATAGTCAAGTGAAAAAATATAAAAAATTATGACGGCCAAACTAAGTTTTGTTTCTACCAAGGCTATATAGTACACGAACAAGTATTAACTTATGTTCCTACCGCCAAAAGGAGAACTCCATAATTAGGGGATTAGACACTTAAATTTGAAATTTCGTTTTATTTCAGAAATAGTTAAGTAAAAAAAAAAAAAAAATTATGACAGCCAAACTAAGCTATGTTTCTACCAAGGCTATATAGTACACAAACAAGTATTTAGTTATGTTTCTACAGCCAGAAGGAGAACTCCATAATTAGGGGATTAGTTACTTTAATTTGAGATTTCGTTTTATTTCAGAAATAGTCAAGTGAAAAAATATAAAAAATTATGACGGCCAAACTAGGTGTTGTTTCTACCAAGGCTATATAGCGCACAAACAAGTATTAACTTATGTTTCTACAGCCAAAATGAGAACTCCATAATTAGGGGATTAGATACTTAAATTTGAAATTTCATTTTATTTCAGAAATAGTCAAGTGAAAAAATATAAAAAATTATGACGGCCAAACTAAGTTTTGTTTCTAATAAAGGCTATATAGTACACGAACAAGTATTAACTTATGTTCCTACAGCCAAAAGGAGAACTCCATAATTAGGGGATTATATACTTAAATTTGAAATTTCATTTTATTTCAGAAATAGTCAAGTGAAAAAATATAAAAAATTATGACGGCCAAACTAAGTTTTGTTTCTAACAAGGCTATATAACACACAAACAAGTATTAAATTATCTTCCTACAGCCAAAAGGAGAACTCCATAATTAGGGGATTAGATACTTAAATTTGAAATTTCGTTTTATTTCAGAAATAGTTAAGTAAAAAAATTTATAAAAAATTATGACGGCCAAACTAAGCGTTGTTTCTACCAAGGCTATATAGTACACAAACAAGTATTAACTTATGTTCCTACAGCCGAAAGCAGAACTCCATAATTAGGGGATTAGATACTTAAATTTGAAATTTCATTTTATTTCAGAAAAAGTCAAGTGAAAAAATATAAAAAATTATGACGGCCAAACTAAGTTTTGTTTCTACCAAGGCTATATAGCGCACAAACAAGTATTAACTTATGTTTCTACAGCCAAAAGGAGAACTGCATAATTAGGGGATTAGGTACTTTAATATGAAATTTCATTTTATTTCAGAAAAAGTCAATTGAAAAAAATAAAAATTTATGACAGCCAAACTAAGTTTTGTTTCTATCATGACTATATAGCACACAAACAAGTTTAAGTTATGTTCCTACAGCCAAAAGGAGAACTCCATAATTAGGGGATTAGTTACTTAAATTTGAGATTACGTTTTATTTCAGAAATAGTCAAGTGAAAAAATATAAAAAATTATGACGGCCAAACTAAGTTTTGTTTCTACCAAGGCTATAAAGAGCACAAAAAAGGATTAACTTATGTTCCTACAGCCAAAAGGAGAACTGCATAATAAGGGGATTAGGTACTTAAATTTGAAATTTCATTTTATCTCAGAAATAGTCAAGTGAAAAAATATAAAAAATTATGACGGCCAAACTAAGTTTTGTTTCTACCAAGGCTATATAGTACACGAACAAGTATTAACTTATGTTCCTACCGCCAAAAGGAAAACTCCATAATTAGGGGATTAGATTCTTAAATTTGAAATTTCATTTTATTTCAGAAATAGTCAAGTGAAAAAATATAAAAAATTATGACGGCCAAACTAAGTTTTGTTTCTAACAAGGCTATATAACACACAAACAAGTATTAAATTATCTTCCTACAGCCAAAAGGAGAACTCCATAAATAGGGGATTAGATACTTAAATTTGAAATTTCATTTTATTTCAGAAATAGTCAAGTGAAAAAATATAAAAAATTATGAAGGCCAAACTAGGTGTTGTTTCTACCAAGGTTATATAGCGCACAAACAAGTATTAACTTATGTTTCTACAGCCAAAATGAGAACTCCATAATTAGGGGATTAGATACTTAAATTTGAAATTTCATTTTATCTCAGAAATAGTCAAGTGAAAAAATATAAAAAATTATGACGGCCAAACTAAGTTTTGTTTCTACCAAGGCTATATAGTACACGAACAAGTATTAACTTATGTTCCTACCGCCAAAAGGAGAACTCCATAATTAGGGGATTAGACACTTAAATTTGAAATTTCGTTTTATTTCAGAAATAGTTAAGTAAAAAAAAAAAAAAAATTATGACAGCCAAACTAAGCTTTGTTTCTACCAAGGCTATATAGTACACAAACAAGTATTTAGTTATGTTTCTACAGCCAGAAGGAGAACTCCATAATTAGGGGATTAGTTACTTTAATTTGAGATTTCGTTTTATTTCAGAAATAGTCAAGTGAAAAAATATAAAAAATTATGACGGCCAAACTAGGTGTTGTTTCTACCAAGGCTATATAGCGCACAAACAAGTATTAACTTATGTTTCTACAGCCAAAATGAGAACTCCATAATTAGGGGATTAGATACTTAAATTTGAAATTTCATTTTATTTCAGAAATAGTCAAGTGAAAAAATATAAAAAATTATGACGGCCAAACTAAGTTTTGTTTCTAATAAAGGCTATATAGTACACGAACAAGTATTAACTTATGTTCCTACAGCCAAAAGGAGAACTCCATAATTAGGGGATTATATACTTAAATTTGAAATTTCATTTTATTTCAGAAATAGTCAAGTGAAAAAATATAAAAAATTATGACGGCCAAACTAAGTTTTGTTTCTAACAAGGCTATATAACACACAAACAAGTATTAAATTATCTTCCTACAGCCAAAAGGAGAACTCCATAATTAGGGGATTAGATACTTAAATTTGAAATTTCGTTTTATTTCAGAAATAGTTAAGTAAAAAAATTTCTAAAAAATTATGACGGCCAAACTAAGCGTTGTTTCTACCAAGGCTATATAGTACACAAACAAGTATTAACTTATGTTCCTACAGCAGAAAGCAGAACTCCATAATTAGGGGATTAGATACTTAAATTTGAAATTTCATTTTATTTCAGAAATAGTCAAGTGAAAAAATATAAAAAATTATGACGGCCAAACTAGGTGTTGTTTCTACCAAGGTTATAAAGCGCACAAACAAGTATTAACTTATGTTTCTACAGCCAAAATGAGAACTCCATAATTAGGGGATTAGATACTTAAATTTGAAATTTCATTTTATTTCAGAAAAAGTCAAGTGAAAAAATATAAAAAATTATGACGGCCAAACTAAGTTTTGTTTCTACCAAGGCTATATAGCGCACAAACAAGTATTAACTTATGTTTCTACAGCCAAAAGGAGAACTGCATAATTAGGGGATTAGGTACTTTAATTTGAAATTTCATTTTATTTCAGAAAAAGTCAATTGAAAAAAATAAAAATTTATGACAGCCAAACTAAGTTTTGTTTCTATCATGACTATATAGCACACAAACAAGTTTGAATTATGTTCCTACAGCCAAAAGGAGAACTCCATAATTAGGGGATTAGTTACTTAAATTTGAGATTACGTTTTATTTCAGAAATAGTCAAGTGAAAAAATATAAAAAATTATGACGGCCAAACTAAGTTTTGTTTCTACCAAAGCTATAAAGAGCACAAAAAAGGATTAACTTATGTTCCTACAGCCAAAAGGAGAACTGCATAATAAGGGGATTAGGTACTTAAATTTGAAATTTCATTTTATCTCAGAAATAGTCAAGTGAAAAAATATAAAAAATTATGACGGCCAAACTAAGTTTTGTTTCTACCAAGGCTATAAAGAGCACAAAAAAGGATTAACTTATGTTCCTACAGTCAAAAGGAGAACTGCATAATTAGGGGATTAGGTACTTAAATTTGAAATTTCATTTTATCTCAGAAATAGTCAAGTGAAAAAATATAAAAAATTATGACGGCCAAACTAAGTTTTGTTTCTACCAAGGCTATATAGTACACAAACAAGTATTAACTTGTGTTCCTACAGCCAAAAGGAGAACTCCATAATTAAGGGATTGGATACTTAAATTTGAAATTTCATTTTATTTCAGAAATAGTCAAGTGAAAAAATATAAAAAATTATGACGGCCAAACTAAGTTTTGTTTCTAACAAGGCTATATAACACACAAACAAGTATTAAATTATCTTCCTACAGCCAAAAGGAGAACTCCATAATTAGGGGATTAGATACTTAAATTTGAAATTTCGTTTTATTTCAGAAATAGTTAAGTAAAAAAAATTATAAAAAATTATGACGGCCAAACTAAGCGTTGTTTCTACCAAGGCTATATAGTACACAAACAAGTATTAACTTATGTTCCTACAGCCGAAAGCAGAACTCCATAATTAGGGGATTAGATACTTAAATTTGAAATTTCATTTTATTTCAGAAATAGTCAAGTGAAAAAATATAAAAAATTATGACGGCCAAACTAGGTGTGGTTTCTACCAAGGTTATAAAGCGCACAAACAAGTATTAACTTATGTTTCTACAGCCAAAATGAGAACTCCATAATTAGGGGATTAGATACTTAAATTTGAAATTTCATTTTATTTCAGAAAAAGTCAAGTGAAAAAATATAAAAAACTATGACGGCCAAACTAAGTTTTGTTTCTACCAAGGCTATATAGCGCACAAACAAGTATTAACTTATGTTTCTACAGCCAAAAGGAGAACTGCATAATTAGGGGATTAGGTACTTTAATTTGAAATTTCATTTTATTTCAGAAATAGTCAATTGAAAAAAATAAAAATTTATGACAGCCAAACTAAGTTTTGTTTCTATCATGACTATATAGCGCACAAACAAGTATTAACTTATGTTCCTACAGCCAAAAGGAGAACTCCATAATTAGGGGATTAGATACTTAAATTTGAAATTTCGTTTTATTTCAGAAATAGTTAAGTAAAAAAAAAATAAAAAATTATGACGGCCAAACTTAGTTTTGTTTTTACCAAGGCTATCCCTGTCAACAAAAAGATATGAAAGTGTGGTTACGTTAAAGGCAGCTCTCCGTTGGGAATGGAATAGAATACCACAAACCCATCTTCGTGCAGCCTGCGATGCCTTTGTCGGAAGACTTGGTGCCATCATCCGTGCCAAAGGAGGCTATATCGAAGTACACAAACAAGTATTTAGTTATGTTTCTACAGCCAGAAGGAGAACTCCATAATTAGGGGATTAGATACTTAAATTTGAAATTTCGTTTTATTTCAGAAATAGTTAAGTCAAAAAAAATAAAAAATTATGACAGCCAAACTAAGCTTTGTTTCTACCAAGGCTATATAGTACACAAACAAGTATTTAGTTATGTTTCTACAGTCAAAAGGAGAAATCCATAATAAGGGGATTAGGTACTTAAATTTGAAATTTCATTTTATTTCAGAAATAGTCAAGTGAAAACATATAAAAAATTATGACGGCCAAACTAAGTTTTGTTTCTAACAAGGCTATATAAAACACAAACAAGTATTAAATTATGTTCCTACAGCCAAATGGAGAACTCCATAATTATGGGATTAGATACTTAAATTTGAAATTTCATTTTATTTCAGAAATAGTCAAGTGAAAAAATATAAAAAATTATGACGGCCAAACTTAGTTTTGTTTCTAACAAGGCTATAAAACACACAAACAAGTATTAAATTATGTTCCTACAGCCAACAGGAGAACTCCATAATTAGGGGATTAGATACTTAAATTTGAAATTTCGTTTTATTTCAGAAATAGTTAAGTAAAAAAAAAAAAAAAAATTATGACAGCCAAACTAAGCTTTGTTTCTACCAAGGCTATATAGTACACAAACAAGTATTTAGTTATGTTTCTACAGCCAGAAGGAGAACTCCATAATTAGGGGATTAGACACTTAAATTTGAAATTTCGTTTTATTTCAGAAATAGATAAGTCAATAAAAATAAAAAATTATGACAGCCAAACTAAGCTTTGTTTCTACCAAGGCTATATAGTACACAAACAAGTATTTAGTTATGTTTCTACAGCCAAAAGGAGAACTCCATAATTAGGGGATTAAATACTTAAATTTTAAATTATATTTTATTTCAGAAATAGTCAATTGAAAAAAATAAAAATTTATGACAGCCAAACTAAGTTTTGTTATATAGCACACAAACAAGTATTAAGTTATGTTCCTACAGCCAAAAGGAGAACTCCATAATTAGGGGATTAGTTACTTAAATTTGAGATTTCGTTTTATTTCAGAAATAGTCAAGTGAAAAAATATAAAAAATTATGACGGCCAAACTAGGTGTTGTTTCTACCAAGGCTATATAGCGCACAAACAAGTATTAACTTATGTTTCTACAGCCAAAATGAGAACTCCATAATTAGGGGATTAGATACTTAAATTTGAAATTTCATTTTATCTCAGAAATAGTCAAGTGAAAAAATATAAAAAATTATGACGGCCAAACTAAGTTTTGTTTCTACCAAGGCTATATAGTACACGAACAAGTATTAACTTATGTTCCTACCGCCAAAAGGAGAACTCCATAATTAGGGGATTAGATACTTAAATTTGAAATTTCATTTTATTTCAGAAATAGTCAAGTGAAAAAATATAAAAAATTATGACGGCCAAACTAAGTTTTGTTTCTAACAAGGCTATATAACACACAAACAAGTATTAAATTATCTTCCTACAGCCAAAAGGAGAACTCCATAATTAGGGGATTAGATACTTAAATTTGAAATTTCGTTTTATTTCAGAAATAGTTAAGTAAAAAAATTAATAAAAAATTATGACGGCCAAACTAAGCGTTGTTTCTACCAAGGCTATACAGTACACAAACAAGTATTAACTTATGTTCCTACAGCCGAAAGCAGAACTCCATAATTAGGGGATTAGATACTTAAATTTGAAATTTCATTTTATTTCAGAAATAGTCAAGTGAAAAAATATAAAAAATTATGACGGCCAAACTAGGTGTTGTTTCTACCAAGGTTATATAGCGCACAAACAAGTATTAACTTATGTTTCTACAGCCAAAATGAGAACTCCATAATTAGGGGATTAGATATTTAAATTTGAAATTTCATTTTATTTCAGAAAAAGTCAAGTGAAAAAATATAAAAAATTATGACGGCCAAACTAAGTTTTGTTTCTACCAAGGCTATATAGTACACGAAAAAGTATTAACTTATGTTCCTACAGCCAAAAGGAGAACTCCATAATTAGGGGATTAGATACTTAAATTTGAAATTTCATTTTATTTCAAAAATAGTCAAGTGAAAAAATATAAAAAATTATGACGGCCAAACTAAGTTTTGTTTCTAACAAGGCTATATAACACACAAACATGTATTAAATTATCTTCCTACAGCCGAAAGGAGAACTCCATAATTAGGGGATTAGATACTTAAATTTGAAATTTCGTTTTATTTCAGAAATAGTTAGGTAAAAAAATAATTAAAAAATTATGACGGCCAAACTAAGCGTTGTTTCTACAAAGGCTATATAGTACACAAACAAGTATTAACTTATGTTCCTACAGCCGAAAGCAGAACTCCATAATTAGGGGATTAGATACTTAAATTTGAAATTTCATTTTATTTCAGAAATAGTCAGAGAAAAAATATAAAAAAAATTGACGGCCAAACTAAGCTTTGTTTCTATCAAGGCTATATAGTACACAAACAAGTATTTAGTTATGTTTCTACAGCCAAAAGGAGAACTCCATAATTAGGGGATTTAATAGTTAAATTTGAAATTTCGTTTTATTTCAGAAATAGTTAAATAAAAAAAAAAAAAAATTATGACGGCCAAACTAAGCTTTGTTTCTACCAAGGCTATATAGTACACAAACAAGTATTTAGTTGTGTTTCTACAGCCAAAAGGAGAACTCCATAATTAGGGGATTAGATACTTAAATTTGAAATTTCGTTTTATTTCAGAAATAGTTAGGTAAAAAAATAATTAAAAAATTATGACGGCCAAACTAAGCGTTGTTTCTACAAAGGCTATATAGTACACAAACAAGTATTAACTTATGTTCCTACAGCCGAAAGCAGAACTCCATAATTAGGGGATTAGATACTTAAATTTGAAATTTCATTTTATTTCAGAAATAGTCAGAGAAAAAATATAAAAAAAATTGACAACCAAACTAAGCTTTGTTTCTATCAAGGCTATATAGTACACAAACAAGTATTTAGTTATGTTTCTACAGCCAAAAGGAGAACTCCATAATTAGGGGATTAGATAGTTAAATTTGAAATTTCGTTTTATTTCAGAAATAGTTAAATAAAAAAAAATAAAAAATTATGACGGCCAAACTAAGCTTTGTTTCTACCAAGGCTATATAGTACACAAACAAGTATTTAGTTGTGTTTCTACAGCCAAAAGGAGAACTCCATAATTAGGGGATTAGATACTTAAATTTGAAATTTCGTTTTATTTCAGAAATAGTTAAGTAAAAAAATTAATAAAAAATTATGACGGCCAAACTAAGTTTTTTTTCTAACAAGGCTATACAACACACAAACAAGTATTAAATTATGTTCCTACAGCTAACAGGAGAACTCCGTAATTAGGGGATTAGATACTTAAATTTGAAATTTCATTTTATTTCAGAAATAGTCAAGTGAAAAAATATAAAAAATTATGACGGCCAAACTAGGTGTTGTTTCTACCAAGGCTATATAGCGCACAAACAAGTATTAACTTATGTTTCTACAGCCAAAATGAGAACTCCATAATTAGGGGATTAGATACTTAAATTCGAAATTTCATTTTATCTCAGAAATAGTCAAGTGAAAAAATATAAAAAATTATGACGGCCAAACTAAGTTTTGTTTCTACCAAGGCTATATAGTACACGAACAAGTATTAACTTATGTTCCTACCGCCAAAAGGAAAACTCCATAATTAGGGGATTAGATTCTTAAATTTGAAATTTCATTTTATTTCAGAAATAGTCAAGTGAAAACATATAAAAAATTATGACGGCCAAACTAGGTGTTGTTTCTACCAAGGCTATATAGCGCACAAACAAGTATTAACTTATGTTTCTACAGCCAAAATGAGAACTCCATAATTAGGGGATTAGATACTTAAATTCGAAATATCATTTTATCTCAGAAATAGTCAAGTGAAAAAATATAAAAAATTATGACGGCCAAACTAAGTTTTGTTTCTACCAAGGCTATATAGTACACGAACAAGTATTAACTTATGTTCCTACCGCCAAAAGGAAAACTCCATAATTAGGGGATTAGATTCTTAAATTTGAAATTTCATTTTATTTCAGAAATAGTCAAGTGAAAAAATATAAAAAATTATGACGGCCAAACTAAGTTTTGTTTCTAACAAGGCTATATAACACACAAACAAGTATTAAATTATCTTCCTACAGCCAAAAGGAGAACTCCATAAATAAAGGATTAAATACTTAAATTTTAAATTATATTTTATTTCAGAAATAGTCAAGTGAAAAAATATAAAAAATTATGACGGCCAAACTAAGTTTTGTTTCTAACAAGGCTAAATAACACACAAACAAGTATTAAATTGTATTCCTACAGCCAAAAGGAGAACTCCATAATTAGGGGAGTAGATACTTAAATTTTAAATTTAATTTAATTTCAGAAATAGTCAAGTAAAAAAATATAAAAAATTATGACGGCCAAACTAAGTTTTCTTTCTACCAAGGCTATATAGCGCACAAACAAGTATTAACTTATGTTCCTACAGCCAAAAGGAGAACTCCATAATTAGGGGATTAGTTACTTAAATTTGAGATTTCGTTTTATTTCAGAAATAGTCAAGTGAAAAAATATAAAAAATTATGACGGCCAAACTAGGTATTGTTTCTACCAAGGCTATATAGCGCACAAACAAGTATTAACTTATGTTCCTACAGCCAAAAGAAGAACTCCACAATTAGGGGATTAGATACTAAAATTTGAAATTTCATTTTATTTCAGAAATAGTCAAGTGAAAAAATATAAAAAATTATGACGGCCAAACTAAGTTTTATTTCTAACAATGCTATATAACACACAAACAAGTATTTAATTATGTTTGTACAGCCAAAAGGAGAACTCCATAATTAGGGGATTAGATACTTAAATTTGAAATTTCATTTTATTTCAGAAATAGTCAATTGAAAAAAATAAAAGTTTATGACAGCCAAACTAAGTTTTGTTTCTACAAAGGCTATATAGCACACAAACAAGTATTGAGTTATGTTCCTACAGCCAAAAGGAGAACTCCAAAATTAGGGGATTAGATACTTAAATTTGAGATTTCGTTTTATTTCAGAAATAGTCAAGTAAAAAAATATAAAAAATTATGACGGCCAAACTAGGTGTTGTTTCTACCAAGGCTTAATAGCGCACGAACAAGTATTAACTTATGTTCCTACAGCTAAAAGGAGAACTCCAAAATTAGAGGGTTTAGACTTAAATTTGATATTATATTTTATTTCAGAAATAGTCAAGTGATAAAATATAAAAAATGATGACGGCCAAACTAAGTTTTGTTTCTACCAAGGCTATATAGCACACAAACAAGTATTAACTTATGTTCCTATAGCCAAAAGCAGAACTCCATAATTAGGGGATTAGGTGCTTAAGATTGAAATCAAATTTTATTTCAGAAATAGTCAAGTGAAAAAATATAAAAAATTATGACGGCCAAACTAAGTTTTGTTTCTACCAAGCCTATATAGCACACAAACGAGTACTAACTCATGTTCCAATAGCCAAAAGCAGAACTGCATAATTAGAGGATTAGATGCTTAAAATAGAAATCGAATTTTATTTCAGAAATAGTCAAGTGAAAAAATATAAAAAAATATGCCGGCCAAATTAAGCTTTGTTTCTACCAAGGCTATATACCACACAAACAAGTATGAACTTATGTTCCTACAGCTAAAAGGAGAACTCCATAATTAGGGGATTAGATACATAAAGTTGAAAATATTTTTTATTTCAGAAATAGTCAAGTGAAAAAATATAAAAAATTATAACGGCCAAACTAAGTTTTGTTTCTACCAAGGCTATATAACATACAAACAAGTCTTAACTTATGTTCTTACAGCCAAACGGGGAACTCCATAATTAGGGGATTAAATGCTTAAAATTGAAATCGAAATTTATTTTAGTAATAGTCAAGAATTTTTTTTTTTTTAAATTATGACGACCAAACTAGGTTTTTTTTCTACCAAAACTATATAGCCCACAAACAAGTATTAACTTATGTTCCTAAAGTTAAGAGGAGAACTGCATAATTAGGGGATTACGTACTTAAATTTGAAATTATATTTTATTTCAGAAATAGTAAAGTGAAAAAATATAAAAAATTATAACCGCCAAACTAAGTTTTGTTTCTACCAAGGCTATATAACGCACAAGCAAGTATTAACTTATGTGCTTAGAGCCAAACGGGGAACTCCATAATTAGGGATTAGATGCTTAAAATTGAAATCGAAATTGATTTCAGAAATAATGAAACACTGACATCATGAATCAGGAGCCTAAAGTATTTTGCGATTTTCTCGAAAGTTAGTTTTTGTCAGTTGCGCCTTTTATTAGTATAACGGCAGTATATGACAGAAAATCAAGTAGGTTTGTAAATAGGGGATTGGAACTTTAAATTTTTTTTTTCAATAATCAGCTACGAGCAAAAGCCGGGAAAAATTATAACGGCCAAAGGAATCTTTGAGCCAAGCAAGGCTATATGACAGAAAATCGAGCCATAACACGTGCTCTCACAGTTAAAAGAGAAGTCCGTAATAAGGAGATTAGACCTTTAAATAAAAAAAAAATCAATACTCAGCTACGACTCTACCTATCAGATTTATGAAATAAAATGAAATTTCAAATTTAAGTATCTAATCCCCTAATTATGGAGTTCTGCTTTCGGCTGTAGGAACATAAGTTAATACTTGTTTGTGTACTATATAGCCTTGGTAGAAACAACGCTTAGTTTGGCCGTCATAATTTTTTATTTATTTTTTTACTTAACTATTTCTGAAATAAAACGAAATTTCAAATTTAAGTATCTAATCCCCTAATTATGGAGTTTTCCTTTTGGCTGTAGGAACATAAGTTAATACTTGTTCGTGTACTATATAGCCTTGGTAGAAACAAAACTTAGTTTGGCCGTCATAATTTTTTATATTTTTTCACTTGACTATTTCTGAAATAAAATGAAATTTCAAATTTAAGTATCTAATCCCCTAATTATGGAGTTCTCATTTTGGCTGTAGAAACATAAATTAATACTTGTTTGTGCGCTATATAGCCTTGGTAGAAACAACACCTAGTTTGGCCGTCATAATTTTTTATATTTTTTCACTTGACTATTTCTGAAATAAAACGAAATCTCAAATTTAAGTAACTAATCCTCTAATTATGGAGTTCTCCTTTTGGCTGTAGGAACATAACTTAATACTTGTTTGTGTGCTATATAGTCTTGATAGAAACAAAACTTAGTTTGGCTGTCATAAATTTTTATTTTTTTCAATTGACTATTTCTGAAATAAAATGAAATTTCAAATTAAAGTACCTAATCCCCTAATTATGGAGTTCTCCTTTTGGCTGTAAGAAGATAATTTAATACTTGTTTGTGTGTTTTATAGCCTTGTTAGAAACAAAACTTAGTTTGGCCGTCATAATTTTTTATATGTTTTCACTTGACTATTTCTGAAATAAAATGAAATTTCAAATTTAAGTACCTAATCCCCTAATTATGGAGTTCTGCTTTCGGCTGTAGGAACATAAGTTAATACTTGTTTGTGTACTATATAGCCTTGGTAGAAACAACGCTTAGTTTGGCCGTCATAATTTTTTATTTATTTTTTTACTTAACTATTTCTGAAATAAAACGAAATTTCAAATTTAAGTATCTAATCCCCTAATTATGGAGTTCTCCTTTTGGCTGTAGGAACATAAGTTAATACTTGTTCGTGTACTATATAGCCTTGGTAGAAACAAAACTTAGTTTGGCCGTCATAATTTTTTATATTTTTTCACTTGACTATTTCTGAAATAAAATGAAATTTCAAATTTAAGTATCTAATCCCCTAATTATGGAGTTCTCATTTTGGCTGTAGAAAAATAAATTAATACTTGTTTGTGCGCTATACTGCCTTGGTAGAAACAACACCTAGTTTGGCCGTCATAATTTTTTATATTTTTTCACTTGACTATTTCTGAAATAAAACGAAATCTCAAATTTAAGTAACTACTCCCCTAATTATGGAGTTCTCCTTTTGGCTGTAGGAACATAACTTAATACTTGTTTGTGTGCTATATAGTCTTGATAGAAACAAAACTTAGTTTGGCTGTCATAAATTTTTATTTTTTTCAATTGACTATTTTCTGAAATAAAATGAAATTTCAAATTAAAGTACCTAATCCCCTAATTATGGAGTTCTCCTTTTGGCTGTAGGAAGATAATTTAATACTTGTTTGTGTGTTATATAGCCTTGTTAGAAACAAAACTTAGTTTGGCCGTCATAATTTTTTATATGTTTTCACTTGACTATTTCTGAAATAAAATGAAATTTCAAATTTAAGTACCTAATCCCCTAATTATGGATTTCTCCTTTTGGCTGTAGAAACATAACTAAATACTTGTTTGTGTACTATATAACCTTGGTAGAAACAAAGCTTAGTTTGGCCGTCATAATTTTTTATTTAATTTTTTGCTTAA
Source organism: Nematopogon swammerdamellus (assembly GCA_946902875.1). NCBI lineage: Eukaryota > Metazoa > Arthropoda > Insecta > Lepidoptera > Adelidae > Nematopogon > Nematopogon swammerdamellus. The sequence continues at coordinate 3,254,793 of OX336334.1, read as the reverse complement.
CTATATCTGAAATAAAACGATATTTCAAATTTAACTATCTAATCCCCTAATTATGGAGTTCTCCTTTTGGCTGTAGAAACATAACTAAATACTTGTTTGTGTACTATATAGCCTTGATAGAAACAAAGCTTAGTTTGGCCGTCAAATTTTTTTATATTTTTTCACTTGACTATTTCTGAAATAAAATGAAATTTCAAATTTAAGTATCTAATCCCCTAATTATGGAGTTCTGCTTTCGGCTGTAGGAACATAAGTTAATACTTGTTTGTGTACTATATAGCCTTGGTAGAAACAACGCTTAGTTTGGCCGTCATAATTTTTTATTTATTTTTTTACTTAACTATTTCTGAAATAAAACGAAATTTCGAATTTAAGTATCTAATCCCCTAATTATGGAGTTCTCCATTTGGCTGTAGGAACATAAGTTAATACTTGTTCGTGTGCTATATAGCCTTTGTAGAAACAAAACTTAGTTTGGCCGTCATAATTTTTTATATTTTTTCACTTGACTATTTCTGAAATAAAACGAATTCTCAAATTTAAGTAACTAATCCCCTAAATTATGGAGTTCTCCTTTTGGCTGTAGGAACATAACTTAATACTTGTTTGTCTGCTATATAGTCTTGATAGAAACAAAACTTAGTTTGGCTGTCATAAATTTTTATTTTTTTCAATTGACTATTTTCTGAAATAAAATGAAATTTCAAATTAAAGTACCTAATCCCCTAATTATGGAGTTCTCCTTTTGGCTGTAGGAAGATAATTTAATACTTGTTTGTGTGTTATATAGCCTTGTTAGAAACAAAACTTAGTTTGGCCGTCATAATTTTTTATATGTTTTCACTTGACTATTTCTGAAATAAAATGAAATTTCAAATTTAAGTACCTAATCCCCTAATTATGGATTTCTCCTTTTGGCTGTAGAAACATAACTAAATACTAGTTTGTGTACTATATAGCCTTGGTAGAAACAAAGCTTAGTTTGGCCGTCATAATTTTTTATTTTATTTTTTACTTAACTATTTCTGAAATAAAACGAAATTTCAAATTTAACTATCTAATCCCCTAATTATGGAGTTCTCCTTTTGGCTGTAGAAACATAACTAAATACTTGTTTGTGTACTATATAGCCTTGATAGAAACAAAGCTTAGTTTGGCCGTCAAATTTTTTTATATTTTTTCACTTGACTATTTATGAAATAAAATGAAATTTCAAATTTAAGTATCTAATCCCCTAATTATGGAGTTCTGCTTTCGGCTGTAGGAACATAAGGTAATACTTGTTTGTGTACTATATAGCCTTGGTAGAAACAACGCTTAGTTTGGCCGTCATAATTTTTTATTTATTTTTTTACTTAACTATTTCTGAAATAAAACGAAATTTCAAATTTAAGTATCTAATCCCCTAAATATGGAGTTTTCCTTTTGGCTGTAGGAACATAAGTTAATACTTGTTCGTGTACTATATAGCCTTGGTAGAAACAAAACTTAGTTTGGCCGTCATAATTTTTTATATTTTTTCACTTGACTATTTCTGAAATAAAATGAAATTTCAAATTTAAGTATCTAATCCCCTAATTATGGAGTTCTCATTTTGGCTGTAGAAACATAAATTAATACTTGTTTGTGCGCTATATAGCCTTGGTAGAAACAACACCTAGTTTGGCCGTCATAATTTTTTATATTTTTTTACTTGACTATTTCTGAAATAAAACGAAATCTCAAATTTAAGTAACTAATCCCCTAATTATGGAGTTCTCCTTTTGGCTGTTGGAACATAACTTAATACTTGTTTGTGTGCTATATAGTCTTGATAGAAACAAAACTTAGTTTGGCTGTCATAAATTTTTATTTTTTTCAATTGACTATTTCTGAAATAAAATTAAATTTCAAATTAAAGTACCTAATCCCCTAATTATGAAGTTCTCCTTTTGGCTGTAGGAAGATAATTTAATACTTGTTTGTGTGTTATATAGCCATGTTAGAAACAAAACTTAGTTTGGCCGTCATAATTTTTTATATGTTTTCACTTGACTATTTCTGAAATAAAATGAAATTTCAAATTTAAGTGCCTAATCCCCTAATTATGGATTTCTCCTTTTGGCTGTAGAAACATAACTAAATACTAGTTTGTGTACTATATAGCCTTGGTAGAAACAAAGCTTAGTTTGGCCGTCATAATTTTTTATTTTATTTTTTACTTAGCTATTTCTGAAATAAAACGTAATTTCAAATTTAACTATCTAATCCCCTAATTATGGAGTTCTCCTTTTGGCTGTAAAAACATAACTAAATACTTGTTTGTGTACTATATAGCCTTGATAGAAACAAAGCTTAGTTTGGCCGTCATAATTTTTTATATTTTTTCACTTGACTATTTCTGAAATAAAATGAAATTTCAAATTTAAGTATCTAATCCCCTAATTATGGAGTTCTCATTTTGGCTGTAGAAACATAAATTAATACTTGTTTGCGCGCTATATAGCCTTGGTAGAAACAACACCTAGTTTGGCCGTCATAATTTTTTATATTTTTTCACTTGACTATTTCTGAAATAAAACGAAATCTCAAATTTAAGTAACTAATCCCCTAATTATGGAGTTCTCCTTTTGGCTGTTGGAACATAACTTAATACTTGTTTGTGTGCTATATAGTCTTGATAGAAACAAAACTTAGTTTGGCTGTCATAAATTTTTATTTTTTTCAATTGACTATTTCTGAAATAAAATTAAATTTCAAATTAAAGTACCTAATCCCCTAATTATGAAGTTCTCCTTTTGGCTGTAGGAAGATAATTTAATACTTGTTTGTGTGTTATATAGCCATGTTAGAAACAAAACTTAGTTTGGCCGTCATAATTTTTTATATGTTTTCACTTGACTATTTCTGAAATAAAATGAAATTTCAAATTTAAGTGCCTAATCCCCTAATTATGGATTTCTCCTTTTGGCTGTAGAAACATAACTAAATACTAGTTTGTGTACTATATAGCCTTGGTAGAAACAAAGCTTAGTTTGGCCGTCATAATTTTTTATTTTATTTTTTACTTAGCTATTTCTGAAATAAAACGTAATTTCAAATTTAACTATCTAATCCCCTAATTATGGAGTTCTCCTTTTGGCTGTAAAAACATAACTAAATACTTGTTTGTGTACTATATAGCCTTGATAGAAACAAAGCTTAGTTTGGCCGTCAAATTTTTTTATATTTTTTGACTTGACTATTTATGAAATAAAATGAAATTTCAAATTTAAGTATCTAATCCCCTAATTATGGAGTTCTGCTTTCGGCTGTAGGAACATAAGTTAATACTTGTTTGTGTACTGTATAGCCTTGATAGAAACAAAGCTTAGTTTGGCCGTCAAATTTTTTTATATTTTTTCACTTGACTATTTCTGAAATAAAATGAAATTTCAAATTTAAGTATCTAATCCCCTAATTATGGAGTTCTGCTTTCGGCTGTAGGAACATAAGTTAAAACTTGTTTGTGTACTGTATAGCCTTGGTAGAAACAACGCTTAGTTTGGCCGTCATAATTTTTTATTTATTTTTTTACTTAACTATTTCTGAAATAAAACGAAATTTTAAATTTAACTATCTAATCCCCTAATTATGGAGTTCTGCTTTCGGCTGTAGGAACATAAGTTAATACTTGTTTGTGTACTATATAGCCTTGGTAGAAACAACGCTTAGTTTGGCCGTCATAATTTTTTATTTATTTTTTTACTTAACTATTTCTGAAATAAAACGAAATTTCAAATTTAAGTATCTAATCCCCTAATTATGGAGTTCTCCTGTTGGCTGTTAAAACATAATTTAATACTTGTTTGTGTGTTGTATAGCCTTGTTAGAAACAAAACTTAGTTTGGCCATCATAATTTTTTATATTTTTTCACTTGACTATTTCTGAAATAAAATGAAATTTCAAATTTAAGTATCTAATCCCCTAATTATGTAGTTCTCCTTTTGGCTGTAGGAACATAATTTAATACTTGTTTGTGTTTTATATAGCCTTGTTAGAAGCAAAACTTAGTTTGGCCGTCATAATTTTTTATATGTTTTCACTTGACTATTTCTGAAATAAAATGAAATTTCAAATTTAAGTATCTAATCCCCTAATTATGGAGTTCTCCTTTTGGCTGTAGAAACATAACTAAATACTTGTTTGTGTACTATATAGCCTTGGTAGAAACAAAGCTTAGTTTGGCCGTCATAATTTTTTATTTTTTTTTTACTTAACTATTTCTGAAATAAAACGAAATTTCAAATTTAACTATCTAATCCCCTAATTATGGAGTTCTGCTTTCGGCTGTAGGAACATAAGTTAATACTTGTTTGTGTACTATATAGCCTTGGTAGAAACAACGCTTAGTTTGGCCGTCATAATTTTTTATTTATTTTTTTACTTAACTATTTCTGAAATAAAACGAAATTTCAAATTTAAGTATCTAATCCCCTAATTATGGAGTTCTCCTTTTGGCTGTAGGAACATAAGTTAATACTTGTTCGTGTACTATATAGCCTTGGTAGAAACAAAACTTAGTTTGGCCGTCATAATTTTTTATATTTTTTCACTTGACTATTTCTGAAATAAAATGAAATTTCAAATTTAAGTATCTAATCCCCTAATTATGGAGTTCTCATTTTGGCTGTAGAAACATAAGTTAATACTTGTTTGTGCGCTATATAGCCTTGGTAGAAACAACACCTAGTTTGGCCGTCATAATTTTTTATATTTTTTCACTTGACTATTTCTGAAATAAAACGAAATCTCAAATTTAAGTAACTAATCCCCTAATTATGGAGTTCTCCTTTTGGCTATAGGAACATAACTTAATACTTGTTTGTGTGTTATATAGCCTTGTTAGAAACAAAACTTAGTTTGGCCGTCATAATTTTTTATATGTTTTCACTTGACTATTTATGAAATAAAATGAAATTTCAAATTTAAGTATCTAATCCCCTAATTATGGAGTTCTGCTTTCGGCTGTAGAAACATAAGTTAATACTTGTTTGTGTACTGTATAGCCTTGGTAGAAACAACGCTTAGTTTGGCCGTCATAATTTTTTATTTATTTTTTTACTTAACTATTTCTGAAATAAAACGAAATTTCAAATTTAACTATCTAATCCCCTAATTATGGAGTTCTGCTTTCGGCTGTAGGAACATAAGTTAATACTTGTTTGTGTACTATATAGCCTTGGTAGAAACAACGCTTAGTTTGGCCGTCATAATTTTTTATTTATTTTTTTACTTAACTATTTCTGAAATAAAACGAAATTTCAAATTTAAGTATCTAATCCCCTAATTATGGAGTTCTCCTGTTGGCTGTTGAAACATAATTTAATACTTGTTTGTGTGTTGTATAGCCTTGTTAGAAACAAAACTTAGTTTGGCCGTCATAATTTTTTATATTTTTTCACTTGACTATTTCTGAAATAAAATGAAATTTCAAATTTAAGTATCTAATCCCCTAATTATGTAGTTCTCCTTTTGGCTGTAGGAACATAATTTAATACTTGTTTGTGTTTTATATAGCCTTGTTAGAAGCAAAACTTAGTTTGGCCGTCATAATTTTTTATATGTTTTCACTTGACTATTTCTGAAATAAAATGAAATTTCAAATTTAAGTATCTAATCCCCTAATTATGGAGTTCTCCTTTTGGCTGTAGAAACATAACTAAATACTTGTTTGTTTACTATATAGCCTTGGTAGAAACAAAGCTTAGTTTGGCCGTCATAATTTTTTATTTTTTTTTTACTTAACTATTTCTGAAATAAAACGAAATTTCAAATTTAACTATCTAATCCCCTAATTATGGAGTTCTGCTTTCGGCTGTAGGAACATAAGTTAATACTTGTTTGTGTACTATATAGCCTTGGTAGAAACAACGCTTAGTTTGGCCGTCATAATTTTTTATTAATTTTTTTACTTAACTATTTCTGAAATAAAACGAAATTTCAAATATAAGTATCTAATCCCCTAATTATGGAGTTCTCCTTTTGGCTGTAGGAACATAAGTTAATACTTGTTTGTGTACTATATAGCCTTGATAGAAACAAAGCTTAGTTTGACCGTCAAATTTTTTTATATTTTTTCACTTGACTATTTCTGAAATAAAATGAAATTTCAAATTTAAGTATCTAATCCCCTAATTATGTAGTTCTCCTTTTGGCTGTAGGAACATAATTTAATACTTGTTTGTGTTTTATATAGCCTTGTTAGAAGCAAAACTTAGTTTGGCCGTCATAATTTTTTATATGTTTTCACTTGACTATTTCTGAAATAAAATGAAATTTCAAATTTAAGTATCTAATCCCCTAATTATGGAGTTCTCCTTTTGGCTGTAGAAACATAACTAAATACTTGTTTGTTTACTATATAGCCTTGGTAGAAACAAAGCTTAGTTTGGCCGTCATAATTTTTTATTTTTTTTTTACTTAACTATTTCTGAAATAAAACGAAATTTCAAATTTAACTATCTAATCCCCTAATTATGGAGTTCTGCTTTCGGCTGTAGGAACATAAGTTAATACTTGTTTGTGTACTATATAGCCTTGGTAGAAACAACGCTTAGTTTGGCCGTCATAATTTTTTATTAATTTTTTTACTTAACTATTTCTGAAATAAAACGAAATTTCAAATATAAGTATCTAATCCCCTAATTATGGAGTTCTCCTTTTGGCTGTAGGAACATAAGTTAATACTTGTTTGTGTACTATATAGCCTTGATAGAAACAAAGCTTAGTTTGACCGTCAAATTTTTTTATATTTTTTCACTTGACTATTTCTGAAATAAAATGAAATTTCAAATTTAAGTATCTAATCCCCTAATTATGGAGTTCTGCTTTCGGCTGTAGGAACATAAGTTAATACTTGTTTGTGTACTATATAGCCTTGGTAGAAACAACGCTTAGTTTGGCCGTCATAATTTTTTATTAATTTTTTTACTTAACTATTTCTGAAATAAAACGAAATTTCAAATATAAGTATCTAATCCCCTAATTATGGAGTTCTCCTTTTGGCTGTAGGAACATAAGTTAATACTTGTTCGTGTACTATATAGCCTTGGTAGAAACAAAACTTAGTTTGGCCGTCATAATTTTTTATATTTTTTCACTTGACTATTTCTGAAATAAAATGAAATTTCAAATTTAAGTATCTAATCCCCTAATTATGGAGTTCTCATTTTGGCTGTAGAAACATAAGTTAATACTTGTTTGTGCGCTATATAGCCTTGGTAGAAACAACACCTAGTTTGGCCGTCATAATTTTTTATATTTTTTCACTTGACTATTTCTGAAATAAAACGAAATCTCAAATTTAAGTAACTAATCCCCTAATTATGGAGTTCTCCTTTTGGCTATAGGAACATAACTTAATACTTGTTTGTGTGCTATATAGTCTTGATAGAAACAAAACTTAGTTTGGCTGTCATAAATTTTTATTTTTTTCAATTGACTATTTCTGAAATAAAATGAAATTTCATATTAAAGTACCTAATCCCCTAATTATGGAGTTGTCCTTTTGGCTGTAGGAAGATAATTTAATACTTGTTTGTGTGTTATATAGCCTTGTTAGAAACAAAACTTAGTTTGGCCGTCATAATTTTTTATATGTTTTCACTTGACTATTTCTGAAATAAAATGAAATTTCAAATTTAAGTACCTAATCCCCTAATTATGGATTTCTCCTTTTGGCTGTAGAAACATAACTAAATACTTGTTTGTTTACTATATAGCCTTGGTAGAAACAAAGCTTAGTTTGGCCGTCATAATTTTTTATTTAATTTTTTACTTAACTATTTCTGAAATAAAACGAAATTTCAAATTTAACTATCTAATCCCCTAATTATGGAGTTCTCCTTTTGGCTGTAGAAACATAACTAAATACTTGTTTGTGTACTATATAGCCTTGATAGAAACAAAGCTTAGTTTGGCCGTCAAATTTTTTTATATTTTTTCACTTGACTATTTCTGAAATAAAATGAAATTTCAAATTTAAGTATCTAATCCCCTAATTATGGAGTTCTCATTTTGGCTGTAGAAACATAAGTTAATACTTGTTTGTGCGCTGTATAGCCTTGGTAGAAACAACACCTAGTTTGGCCGTCATAATTTTTTATTTATTTTTTTACTTAACTATTTCTGAAATAAAACGAACTTTCAAATTTAAGTATCTAATCCCCTAATTATGGAGTTCTCCTTTTGGCTGTAGGAACATAAGTTAATACTTGTTCGTGTACTATATAGCCTTGGTAGAAATAAAGCTTAGTTTGGCCGTCATAATTTTTTATATTTTTTCACTTGACTATTTCTGAAATAAAATGAAATTTCAAATTTAAGTATCTAATCCCCTAATTATGGAGTTCTCATTTTGGCTGTAGAAACATAAGTTAATACTTGTTTGTGCGCTGTATAGCCTTGGTAGAAACAACACCTAGTTTGGCCGTCATAATTTTTTATATTTTTTCACTTGACTATTTCTGAAATAAAACGAAATCTCAAATTTAAGTAACTAATCCCCTAATTATGGAGTTCTCCTTTTGGCTGTAGGAACATAACTTAATACTTGTTTGTGTGCTATATAGTCTTGATAGAAACAAAACTTAGTTTGGCTGTCATAAATTTTTATTTTTTTCAATTGACTATTTCTTAAATAAAATGAAATTTCAAATTAAAGTACCTAATCCCCTAATTATGGAGTTCTCCTTTTGGCTGTAGGAAGATAATTTAATACTTGTTTGTGTGTTATATAGCCTTGTTAGAAACAAAACTTAGTTTGGCCATCATAATTTTTTATATGTTTTCACTTGACTATTTCTGAAATAAAATGAAATTTCAAATTTAAGTACCTAATCCCCTAATTATGGATTTCTCCTTTTGGCTGTAGAAACATAACTAAATACTTGTTTGTGTACTATTTAGCCTTGGTAGAAACAGAGCTTAGTTTGGCCGTCATAATTTTTTATTTTATTTTTTACTTAACTATTTCTGAAATAAAACGAAATTTCAAATTTAACTATCTAATCCCCTAATTATGGAGTTCTCCTTTTGGCTGTAGAAACATAACTAAACACTTGTTTGTGCACTATATAGCCTTGATAGAAACAAAGCTTAGTTTGGCCGTCAAATTTTTTTATATTTTTTCACTTGACTATTTATGAAATAAAATGAAATTTCAAATTTAAGTATCTAATCCCCTAATTATGGAGTTCTGCTTTCGGCTGTAGGAACATAAGTTAATACTTGTTTGTGTACTATTTAGCCTTGGTAGAAACAACGCTTAGTTTGGCCGTCATAATTTTTTAATTAATTTTTTTACTTAACTATTTCTGAAATAAAACGAAATTTCAAATTTAAGTATCTAATCCCCTAATTATGGAGTTCTCCTTTTGGCTGTAGGAACATAAGTTAATACTTGTTCGTGAACTATATAGCCTTGGTAGAAACAACGCTTAGTTTGGCCGTCATAATTTTTTATTTTATTTTTTACTTAACTATTTCTGAAATAAAACGAAATTTCAAATTTAACTATCTAATCCCCTAATTATGGAGTTCTCCTTTTGGCTGTAAAAACATAACTAAATACTTGTTCGTGTACTATATAGCCTTGGTAGAAACAAAACTTAGTTTGGCCGTCATAATTTTTTATTTTATTTTTTACTTAACTATTTCTGAAATAAAACGAAATTTTAAATTTAACTATCTAATCCCCTAATTATGGAGTTCTCCTTTTGGCTGTAGAAACATAACTAAATACTTGTTTGTGTACTATATAGCCTTGATAGAAACAAAGCTTAGTTTGGCCGTCAAATTTTTTTATATTTTTTCACTTGACTATTTCTGAAATAAAACGAAATCTCAAATTTAAGTAACTAATCCCCTAATTATGGAGTTCTCCTTTTGGCTGTATGAACATAACTTAATACTTGTTTGTGTGCTATATAGTTTTGATAGAAACAAAACTTAGTTTGGCTGTCATAAATTTTTATTTTTTTCAATTGACTATTTCTGAAATAAAATGAAATTTCAAATTAAAGTACCTAATCCCCTAATTATGGAGTTCTCCTTTTGGCTGTAGGAAGATAATTTAATACTTGTTTGTGTGTTATATAGCCTTGTTAGAAACAAAACTTAGTTTGGCCGTCATAATTTTTTATATGTTTTCACTTGACTATTTCTGAAATAAAATGAAATTTCAAATTTAAGTACCTAATCCCCTAATTATGGATTTCTCCTTTTGGCTGTAGAAACATAACTAAATACTTGTTTGTTTACTATATAGCCTTGGTAGAAACAAAGCTTAGTTTGGCCGTCATAATTTTTTATTTTATTTTTTACTTAACTATTTCTGAAATAAAACGAAATTTCAAATTTAACTATCTAATCTCCTAATTATGGAGTTCTCCTTTTGGCTGTAGAAACATAACTAAATACTTGTTTGTGTACTATATAGCCTTGATAGAAACAAAGCTTAGTTTGGCCGTCAAATTTTTTAATTTATTTTTTTCAATTGACTATTTCTGAAATAAAATGAAATTTCAAATTAAACTACCTAATCCCCTAATTATGCAGTTCTTCTTTTGGCTGTAGAAACATAAGTTAATACTTGTTTGTGCGCTATATAGCCTTGGTAGAAACAACACCTAGTTTGGCCGTCATAATTTTTTATATTTTTCACTTGACTATTTCTGAAATAAAATGAAATTTTAAATTTAAGTATCCAATCCCCTAATTATGGAGTTCTCCTTTTGGCTGTAGGAACATAAGTTAATACTTGTTTGTTTGCCATATAGCCTTGGTAGAAACAAAACTTAGTTTGGCCGACATAGTTTATTATTTTTTTTTTCACTTAACTAGTTCTGAAATAAAATATAATTTCAAATTTAAGTATCTAATCCCCTAATAATGGAGTTGTCCTTTTGTCTGTAGGAACATAAGTTTATACTTGTTTGTGCGCTATATAGCCTTGGTAGAAACAAAACTTAATTTGGCCGTGATAATTTTTTGGGCTTTTATCAACTAACGATTCTTGAATTAAATTTAATTTTCTCATTAAAGGGTTAAATTCTATATTTATGCAGTTCTCGTTTAAGCAGTAAGAATTTGGTCATTACTCGATTTTGTGCCATATAGTGTTGGTAGATACTAATCTTATTTAAGCCGTTATAATTTTTTGAACTTTTATTGCATAATTTTTTATTTTAATTCTAAGGTCGAATTCCCTAATGATGCATTAAGATTTTTGCCCTGGAGGTGTACTCGATTGATAGTTTATTCATGTTTAGAAAGACGCGTTTAATATTGACACATGCAAAAAAAAATCTGCGACTATATTTTTGATCTCACTTTGTTTATCTGATATTTTGTTATATCCTCTTTGGGGATAGTGTTATGCCTGAAATATTGTTTTTTCAGTGTTCTACTGATTCGCAGGTGACATGCCTGCATATTCTCTGCGAAGGGAGTAACTTTTAGAATTACCCTCTTTTGGCTGCTAACTTTGGCTGCTAACTTCACACCGGTTTTTTGGGATAGGTTAGGAAGTGAGGAAGTAAATAATATGTTATACATATTGCTTTTTTTTAACCCCCGACGAAAAAAACGGAGGGGTGTTATAAGTTTGACGTGGGAGAGGGTGTGTGTGAGAGTGTGTGTGTGTGTGTCTGCTGTGGCATCGTAGCACCCAAACGGATGGACCGATTTGGATGCGGTTTTTTTTATTAGGAAGCTTGTTTAATCGGTATGGTTCTTAGCTATGTCTGTAATCAAGTAATCAAGTAATTAGGTAATAAAAAAATAATAATCTTAAAAATTTGACCGATTTTCATGCGGTTTTTTTAAATAATCTTAAAATATAAGTGTTGGGCACGTAGCTCAGGTGTGGACTGTATGAATTTCACCCGTTCACTTGAGCTGCCAGTCTTCACGGAGCGTTTGCAAGGGCCGGAGACAGGAAACCTTCTTTCTTGCTTTCGCACGATTCGGCGACCGTCTCGCTTCTGCACGACCGACGCAGACGGGCGTGCGGCTCGGCAGCGTCACTCGCGGGGGTCGTTCGCGGGTGGTGCGATCGGTCGACCGGGTGTGCTTAACCTCTTCTCGGACGGTACGGCGACCGTCTCGCTCACTCGGCGACGCGGCGACGGTCTCTCTCTCTCGCGGCCGGCGCAGACGGGCGTGCGGCGCGGAGAGATCACTCGCGGCGGTCGTTCACGGGTGGTGCGATCGGTCGACCCGGTGTGCTTCGCGTCGTCCTCGACCTATACGCCTCGGGGCGCAGGGAGGTAGTCCTCGACCGTTACGCCGCGGGGCGCAGGGAGGGAAAGCGTAGCGTAGCGTAGCGTAGCGTAGCGTAGCGTAGCGTAACGTAGCGTAGCGTAACAAAGAAACAACGTTTGCGGTTTTCAGTGTAGCCACGCACTGGTCGCACCCGGGACGTACGGGGGTGGAGCACTCGCCGGAGAAGCCGTCCGATCGGCCGAGGGAGTCGTTACGTTCTGAAGCAAGTCTCTTCCGACTATTCGTTCCTCGGTCGACCGGTGCGTCGAGCTCTGCTCTAGACGACTTCTCTTGTTGGATGCTGGGCGAGTACTGATTGAACCGGCCTAAACGCGCTATATTTGTATACACGCGGGAGCGGCGCGCGCCGCGGATGCTGCGATCTGAGTTTGCAGATCTCGCAGCGTCCGCGTGGACCAATCACAGCGCGCCGCGCCCGCCGCCGCGCCTCGGCTCGGTTCATTCCTCCAACTACTTTGGCGAGTGCACATCTCCGTTCGTCCCAAATGAAAACCAGTACGCGGCAACATATTTATTTTCAGTATAACTTATATCTATTTTTATCTATCTTATAATTATGCCTACCTATCTTATTATATTTTACATATCTTACGCTAGATCTACCTATCTTAATCTAGCTGTATCTATCTTAACTAACTTCCATATCTTAACTATCTTAATCTACGCTTTTGTATATGTTTATTTACTTATATTTAACTTATGTTTAACTTATTTATCTTATATTTACATCTTAAAATTACCTAAACTAAGCTATGCCGGCCGCTTCCTACTTTCTCCTGCTACGGGGGTGACGACGTGCGCGTCGTGTCCCAGGCCGGGGTCCGTCGTCGCCGCTCCGGCTGGCCGTCGTCCTGAACATTCTCCCGCCGTCGCCTCGGCGATATTCGACGTCGGAAGGACGACGATCTTCTTCACCGGCCGCCGAAGCAGCCTCCCGCCGGTCTGGACGTCGACGACGCGGATGATGCCGTCGTTGCCAGGGTGGACGGCTTCCACCCTGCCCCTCGGCCAGGTGTTCCTCGGTAGGTCGGGGTCGGCCACCAGGACGATGTCGCCGACTGCTGGCGCCTGGCCGCTTCCTCGTGGCTCCCGCCGGTGTTGTGGTAGGGGCGGGCACCCCGGCTCGGCTCGACGACGGCGATGACCACGTCTTCCTCCGCAGGCGCTCGTCCGCTGTGGCGAGGCTCCCGCCGGTGTTGGAGTCGGTTCTGGCGCTCTCGCGCCCACCGGAGGGGCAGCTCGTCCGCCAGTCGTGGTGCGCCTGCGTGCAGCGCTGTGGCGCTGTTGTCATCGGCGTCGGTCTGGGGTGGGGGCGGACGTCATGGTGTCGGTTCGCCTCCGTGCACCAGTCTCTCCATGTCGGCAGCGCGGCGAGCGGCGCGCAGAGGCGCGCGGCGGTGGCGGCGTCGGGCGGCGCGCAGTGGCGCGCGGCGTCGGGCGGCGCGCAGTGGCGCGCAGCGGCGGCGACGGCGGCGGGCGGCGCGCAGTGGCGCGCAGAGGCGTCGGCGGCGGGCGGCGCGCAGTGGCGCGCAGCGGCGTTGGCGGCGTGCGGCGCGCAGTGGCGCGCGGCGGCAGCGGGCGGCGCGCGGTGGCGCGCAGAGTCGGGCGGCGCGCAGTGGCGCGCGGCGGCAGCGGGCGGCGCGCAGTGGCGCGCAGAGTCGGGCGGCGCGCAGTGGCGCACGGCGGCGGGCGGCGCGCAGTGGCGCGCAGCGGGCCAGGGTGCCGCGTTCTGCGGCTGGGCGTAGCGACTCGCATGCGGCGAGTCGCTGGCCAGTGGTGCAGGCCCTTGCGCTGCTGTGGAGTGCGCCGCCGGCGAGTTCGGGCGCGGCGGCGCGACGACGTAGGTAGCCGCGATCGGCGGCTGGGCCCGGCGGCTCGCGATCGGCGAGCCGTGGGTGGGCGGTGCGGACCATTGCGCCGCCAACGAGTTCGGGGGCGGCGGCGCGGCGACGTGGTGGGCCGCGGTCGGCGGCTGGGCGGGGCGGCTCGCGGTCGGCGAGCCGTGGGCGGGCGGCGAGCCGCGGGCGGGCGGCGAGCCGCGGGCGGGCGGCGAGCTGCGGGCGGGCGGCGCCAACCCTTGCGCCGCCTCGGAGTGCACCGCCGGCGAGTTCGGGCGCGGCGGCGCGGCGATGTAGGCAGCCGCGGTCGGCGGCTGGGCGGGGCGGCTCGCGGTCGGCGAGCCGTGGGCGGGCGGCGAGCCGCGGGCGGGCGGCGAGCTGCGGGCGGGCGGCGCAAACCATTGCGCCGCCTCGGAGTGCGCCGCCGGTGAGTTCGGGCGCGGCGGCGCGGCGACGTGGGCAGCCGCGGTCGGCGGCTGGGCGGGGCGGCTCGCGGTCGGCGAGCCGTGGGCGGGCGGCGAGCCGCGGGCGGGCGGCGAGCCGCGGGCGGGCGGTGAGCTGCGGGCGGGCGGCGCAAACCATTGCGCCGCCTCGGAGTGCGCCGCCGGCGAGTTCGGGCGCGGCGGCGCGGCGACGTGGGCAGCCGCGGTCGGCGGCTGGGCGGGGCGGCTCGCGGTCGGCGAGCCGTGGGCGGGCGGCGAGCCGCGGGCGGGCGGCGCAAACCATTGCGCCGCCTCGGAGTGCGCCGCCGGCGAGTTCGGGCGCGGCGGCGCGGCGATGTAGGCAGCCGCGGTCGGCGGCTGGGTGCCGCGACTCGCGATCGGCGAGCCGCAGGCAGGTGGCGCAGTCCAGTGCGCCGTTGCAGAGTGCGCCGCCGGCGAGTCCGGGTGCGGCGGCGCTGCGGCGGATGGCGTGCAGTAGGGTGAGGCGGCAGCCGGCGCGCAGAAGGGCGCGGCGGAGGCCGGCGCGTAGCGACTCGCGGTCGGCGAGCCGCTGGCAGGTGGCGGCGTCCATCTCGCTGCTGCAGAGTGCGCCGCCGGCGAGTTCGGGTGCGGCGGCGCGGCGGCGGCTGGCGCGGAGGCGCCCGCAAACGCGATGGCGTTGGCGCAGCGATGCACCGATCGTGCTGTCGAGTAGGCGCAGCGCTGTGTGGGCTCGGCCTTCGATGTCCGGCAACCGTGGAGCACCCAGCCCAGCTGGGTCTGCGAAGCAACCGGCTGGTCGCGGCGGCCGCACTTCATCTCCCGCGAGACTATCAGTGGCCAATTGTCCTGGCCAATGAGTAGTCTCGGGCGTACGTCCGTGTATGCCAGCATTCCGGCGAGCTCCGCGAGGTGGTCGCAGCCCTCCAGACATTTCTTCGTTATGGTCTGGGGCGGGAAGTTGAGTCGGTCGACGGTCCTTGCACCGACGAGGTCGTGCACAGTTGTCTCGTGTCTTCCGCGGATGCGCAAGTTGAGGCGGCGCGACGAGTTGCTAGCGACGCGTCCGCCGCCGATGCCCACGACGTGCAGCGGCTCCGTCGTGCCTTGCGCACGCAGCAGATCGGCTACGGCGACGTCCAGCATCGTAACCGAGGACCCCTCGTCGAGAAGAGCGAAGACGTCGACGACGCAGCCGCTCGGCCCGCTCAGTCGCACCGGGACGATCTTTAGTAAAACCGAGTCCGAGCGGGCGGCGGCTGTGACCGCGGTGGCGGCCGTCTCTTCATTTCTTCGTTCGTGGTGCAGCAGCCGATGGTGACCGAATGTGCAGCCCTGCACCCCACACGGCTTCGCCTTACATTTCGTGCGACGATGTTTACTTTTGAGGCAGCGAAAACACATTTTGCCATCCTTGGCCTGCCGCCAGCGGTCGTCCGTGTCGGCCTCGATAAACTTTGGGCACGACAGAAGATAGTGTGCCTCAGCGCACGTCGAGCACTTCGGCATCTCGTCGTCACTGGCTTCTTCTTCACTGGCGGCGTAGGCCTTCTCAGCTGGTCGGCGGTCTCTGTTGATGCGGCGGTTCTCACTCGCCGACACATCAGTAGCTGCGGCGGCGTCCGGGCGGGCGTACGCGCCGCACTTGCGGGCTTCTTCATTCAGGAAGGCCGCCATTCTCGTTAGTGCGGGGCGGTCGTCGCTCGTCCGGTCTTCATAATCACACCACCGGGCCTGACGCAGCGGCGTCAGCTTGTCGACGAGTAGTCGCATCGTTTCGGGGCTGTGCAAATATTGCGGCCGGCCTAGTGCTTCGACCGTGGCCACAATATTGTGCACTTTATTTGCGAACTCGTTTAATTCGTTCGGCGTGTCTCTCGGTTTGGGTAAACTTCTCAATTTATCCATTTCACCTAGTACGAGGAAGTCCGGCCGCCCGAAACGCTGCTCCAGTGCAGCTAACACGCGGCTGGGCTCCGGCGTTGACAGCATCAGGCTGTAGGCCGCCTCTTTCGCCTTGCCTCGGAGGCATCGTCGTATGCGGGCCGCGTTCTCGCCCGGCGAGAAATAATGCTCCGTCTCGCGGTACGCGGCGACGAACTGCAGCCATTCTCCCGCGGAACCGTCGAAAAATGGTAGCTCCCGTAGGTATTTGGGCGGAGCACTCGGTCTGCTGTGCTCCGCTCGGCCCAGCGCGGCGGCGAGCATCTCAACCGTTATCGTCGCAGCGGCGAGCGGCGCGTGCGAGTTCGGTGCGGCGGCGGCGGCGGCGGCGGCGGCAGGCGCACAGAGATGCTCGGTCGCGGCGGAGGCGGAGGCGGCGTGCGGCGGCGCGCTGAGGCGTGCGGCCGGCTGCTCGTTGTAGTGTGTGGCGGCGAGCGCAGCGCAGGGGGGCGTGGCTTCCGCGGCCGAGGCGCGGGGCGCGTGGAGGGGAGCGGCGGAGGCAGCGTCGGTGGGGGCTGCGTCGAGGGGAGGGGCGACGGCGGCGGCGGTGGGGTCCGCGCGGAGGGGGGCGGCGATGGAGGCAGCGGTGGGGAGCTCGTAGTGGGAGGCGGTCGGCTGCGCCGGCGCGGCGGCGGACGCGGTGGCGTGCGCTGCGTGCGGAGCGGTTTCACTCGCCTCCCGCCGGTGTAAATCTGCCTGTGTTTCGACCCATGATGCAACAAGCTCGCTGCGTGCCGCTTCTTGGTTATCCTCTTCGTCTGATGAGTCTTCTTCATCGCAGTCGCGGAGGCGGGACTCAATAATTTGTGTTTCGAGTCTCGCTTCTTCCTTGTCGAGCCGTGCTTCCTCTCTGGCTTGTCTCGCCTCTTCTCTCGCCCGTCGCACTTCTTCTTGGCGTGCGCGCAGTAATTCTCGTTCAATTACGCGCCGACGCACCGACTTGGACGAACGGTCAGAGTGGTTGCTCCGCCCGTCCTTATCGGTGCGTGCGGACGCCACTCGTTCGAGCGCGGCCGAGCGTGAGGTGTGGCTCGGCGCGCGCGCGCCGCTGTGCGTGCGGGCGCGGCTCGGTGCGCGCGCGTCGGTGTCGGTACGCGCGCGCTCGCGAATCTCTGAATCCGTCGCGACTGGTGTGGCCGTCGTTTCGTGTGACGACCACGTCTTGATCTCCGTCTCCATACTCGTCGGAGGCGCACTTGTAGTCGGCTCCGTCGTCTGGTCGGCGCCCGGTTGCAGCTGCGGATCGGTCGCCTCTGCGCTCGGGGGCAGCACTCGCTGCTCTGACGGAGTCGGCACCGGCGTGGTGCGCCCTCGCCCGTTGTTTTGGCTCCGTGTGACTGGCATCTCCAATCCGGCGAACGATAGGACCAAATGTTGGGCACGTAGCTCAGGTGTGGACTGTATAAATTTCACCCGTTCACTTGAGCTGCCAGTCTTCACGGAGCGTTTGCAAGGGCCGGAGACAGGAAACCTTCTTTCTTGCTTTCGCACGATTCGGCGACCGTCTCGCTTCTGCACGACCGACGCAGACGGGCGTGCGGCTCGGCAGCGTCACTCGCGGGGGTCGTTCGCGGGTGGTGCGATCGGTCGACCGGGTGTGCTTAACCTCTTCTCGGACGGTACGGCGACCGTCTCGCTCACTCGGCGACGCGGCGACGGTCTCTCTCTCTCGCGGCCGGCGCAGACGGGCGTGCGGCGCGGAGAGATCACTCGCGGCGGTCGTTCACGGGTGGTGCGATCGGTCGACCCGGTGTGCTTCGCGTCGTCCTCGACCTATACGCCTCGGGGCGCAGGGAGGTAGTCCTCGACCGTTACGCCGCGGGGCGCAGGGAGGGAAAGCGTAGCGTAGCGTAGCGTAGCGTAGCGTAGCGTAGCGTAGCGTAGCGTAACGTAGCGTAGCGTAACAAAGAAACAACGTTTGCGGTTTTCAGTGTAGCCACGCACTGGTCGCACCCGGGACGTACGGGGGTGGAGCACTCGCCGGAGAAGCCGTCCGATCGGCCGAGGGAGTCGTTACGTTCTGAAGCAAGTCTCTTCCGACTATTCGTTCCTCGGTCGACCGGTGCGTCGAGCTCTGCTCTAGACGACTTCTCTTGTTGGATGCTGGGCGAGTACTGATTGAACCGGCCTAAACGCGCTATATTTGTATACACGCGGGAGCGGCGCGCGCCGCGGATGCTGCGATCTGAGTTTGCAGATCTCGCAGCGTCCGCGTGGACCAATCACAGCGCGCCGCGCCCGCCGCCGCGCCTCGGCTCGGTTCATTCCTCCAACTACTTTGGCGAGTGCACATCTCCGTTCGTCCCAAATGAAAACCAGTACGCGGCAACATATTTATTTTCAGTATAACTTATATCTATTTTTATCTATCTTATAATTATGCCTACCTATCTTATTATATTTTACATATCTTACGCTAGATCTACCTATCTTAATCTAGCTGTATCTATCTTAACTAACTTCCATATCTTAACTATCTTAATCTACGCTTTTGTATATGTTTATTTACTTATATTTAACTTATGTTTAACTTATTTATCTTATATTTACATCTTAAAATTACCTAAACTAAGCTATGCCGGCCGCTTCCTACTTTCTCCTGCTACGGGGGTGACGACGTGCGCGTCGTGTCCCAGGCCGGGGTCCGTCGTCGCCGCTCCGGCTGGCCGTCGTCCTGAACAATAAGTTAGTTATTTATTTATTAATTTATTATTGAATAAGGTTTTTTTTGTTTTTCCATCAATCATGATATTTTGATACACATACGATACGATACGTAGATACGAAACCAAAACAAGAGAGCTTACACAAACATCTCCTTTTACGTCCGCGAGGACATTGTTCTATCCTTTGTGGGGACACGCTCTGTCGTCGGGCCGTCACAGGACCTATCCCGCCGGCCAGCTGCGCGGGTCCACTTCAAACATTAGCATTCACCATAGAATGATTAATCTATTAAGAGGGATTGCAACCGACATATACAATCGACCTACCGAGGATGCGCGCCAACCGGTTCTGTAGGTAGATATTTTATTCACAGAACCGGGAAAATGTGGAACGCTCATCTATTTCCTCTCAAGTACAGACTGAGGTTTTTCAAAAGGGGCGTGAAAAGGCTCCTGTCAGACCGGCATGGCATTCTCAATCATTAGTATTATTATAACATATTATTAGTCACGAGTATTAAAATCTGACATAAATGGCCCTATCTTTTGATTGCGTATTGATTTAGAAGCTTGCATTTTCTATACCTCTAAGGCCTAAGGCATCGCAGACCTTCTTAGTATTTTATATTAATTTCGACTTGATACCCCTACCCGTTCCTGAGAAAAACGGTCTTGACAGACTATAGACGTATATTATTTCTCTATGTGACAGACACACATACACGGATGGACAACAAAGTGATCCTATAAGGGTTCCGTTTTTTTTCCTCTTGTGAAGTACTGAACCCTAAAACTGCAAACAAAATTTATAAATTGCCTTTCAGATTTCTGTAACCCGTACGGAAGCCTATTGCTAAGCCTACAATGTCTGTCTGTCTGTCTGTCCGTCCGTCCGATGGCTGTATCTTTGGAAACAGTAATAGCTAGCCGGTTGAAATGTTCACATAATGTGTTATTTTGGTGGATATAACAACAAATAATAAAAAATGTAAACAAGTCAGCCTCGATAGCTCAGTGGTGCAGACAGTCAACTGTCGCTATTGAATGTTAAGCAACGCTGGGTGCGGTCAGTACTTGGATGGGTGACCGCTGACCGTTGGAGGCTGACCGAGGTTCGGATTCCTCGTAAAACTGTAGGTCCATTCCCTCCTAATCTTACTTGGTGGTAGGGTTTAACCCGCCCGGGTTGGTACCACCGCACTGAATGAAACGTCGGTCTAAAACGGCTATGTAAATAGTTTGTGTTTTCCGACCAGTTCAGTGTAGCCGGCACGATCAAAGGGGGAAGCACTGACATGGCACCTAGTTCACCCGGTGTTATGGGCTGACATCACGGATGTTGTAGGTGATGTAGCCAACCGTGTCAGATTCCATTAAAAAAAAAAAAGTGAAAAAAATAAAAAAATAAACTGTTTTTGTGGTGCGGAAACCTCGGTCCGCGAGTCCGACTTGCACTTGGCCGGGTTTTTAATTTAATTTAAAATATTTATTTCAATTTGGTTTCAAATATAGCCGTAACATTTAAGTTTGATTCCTCAAAATTCTGTGCGGAAAATGTAGCCCCAAGGCGACGACACCAAAGATATCAGAGGCATTGTCGAGCTGAGTTGGGTCCGAAAACTTAAAATGGACAAAAGCCCTCCTCGTAACTTGGGCCAAGTAACCAATGGAATTGTTTCACTCGAGTCAGAACTGTACTGCAGGCACTAGTTGAGCGAATATATTTACATACATACACACCACACGCGAAAATTAAAGCAGATTAATCGTTGTTGTTCTACAAGTACTTTGGTAAATTACAGCACAATACGAATGCCCACCTGCTGCATGACTCGGTGGAAAGACCGTGCCAAAGTTTTTTTTTATGGAAACGTGTCAGTTTCCATAAAAATCGGAATGGAAACTGAATCGGTTGGCTACATCACCTACAACATTCGTGATGTCAGCCCACAACACCGGGTGAACTAAGTGAACTGACATGGCACCTAGTTCACCCGGTGTTATGGGCTAACATAACGGATGTTGTATGTGATGTAGCCAACAGTGTCAGTTTCCATTAAAAAAAAAAATACAAGCGACAGACACACGGACAGAGCACGCTATTTTGAACAACTTGACAATGTATCCGTATGTATATATGTTTACATATCATGTATATTATATATGTATATTTCTCTATTTATATGTTTTTTTTTTTTTTTTTATGGAAACTGACACGGTTGGCTACATCACCTACAACATCCGTGATGTCAGCCCATAACACCGGGTGAACTTGGTGCCACGTCAGTGCTTCCCTTCGGTCGTGCCGGCTACACTGAACTGGACGGAAAACACAAACTATTTACATAGCCGTTTCGTCCGACCTTTCATTCAGTGCGGTGGTACCAACCCGGGCGGGTTAAACCCTACCACCTAGTAATATAAGAAGGGAGTCATATACCTTAGTCGCCTTTTACGACATACACGGGGAGAGATGCCGTGGGGCTATTCTTTTAAAGTACCGGCCCCACACGGTACATGATGATTTGTATTTGTGTTTTATTATCTGTTAAATTATATGTATCCGAACTATTATAATATAATTACGCCACGCGAAAGTCTAACCGTACTTTCGAGCACTCGCTCCACGGGACACAGCACGCTTGCGGCTTACAAACTCGTCACGAATGCAACTTTTGATTATAGAAGTTTTTCATTAGCTTTCGACGAAACTCACCGAGGAGCTGAATGAGAACTATTTTGTTTCGGCAATAATTATTGACTTTGCACGACGATTCTCGTTTCAGAGGCAATTTTCTTTCACTTTCAGTAGTTGGAAAAAGGAAAATGAAAATTATAAAAGCCGACTGCGAAGCGGCGGGTGGCCGAGTGGTTTGGGCGTCGGCTTTTCATGCGAGAGGTCCGAGGTTCGAATCCGGTCGGCGTGTACCAATGAGTTTTTCTGACTAAAAAATTTATGTGCACACCTACACCTGCTGCTTCACCGTTCGGAACCGGTGTATAACTGAAGGTCCCTTCCCTTGCCCTTTACTAGGTGGTAAACATATTACATGTATATTATAAACATGTAACCTATATATTATTATGTTAGCCCATAACACCGGGTTTTTCAAAACGGGCGTGAAAAGGCTCCTGTCAGGCCGGCATGGCATTCGCAATCCCCGTGCATCACAGAATGTCCATGGGCATCGTAAGTCACCTACTCGTAAGTGAAACGAAGCCAAATGTCGCGCTTTCCATAAAAAAAAACTAGGTACCATGTCAGTGCTTCACTTCATTTCACGTCGGCTACACTGAACGGGACGGAAGGCACGAACTATTTACATAGCCATTTCGACCGACGTTTCATTCGGTGCGTGGTACAAGCCGGCCGGGATAAACCCTACCACCTAGTAATGTAAAAAGGAAAGGGACCTACAGTTTTACGTGGAATCTGAACCACGGTCAGCCTCCAACGGCCGAGTGGTCACCCATCCAAGTACTGACCGCGCTCAGGGAGTACTTAACAACAGTCGTCCGACCGCACTATTGACCTACCGAGGCTGACGTTAAGCTACCTCTTTATAATATTATAGCTTTTCCCTCGGCTTCGCTCGCGTGAAATTCGTATTTAAAACGAAGAAAGTAAGTAAGCCCGCTACCCCTGCTACCGTACCTTTATTTCGGCGCGCGGATCAATCAGCTTTGTATGCTCGTTTGTATGAGAGCCACATGTTAGCGTAACCGATAGCCTATCCTATGTCTCGTGTAGTTAAATGTGCTTGCACTACGTTTCATAGAATTCGGATGATCGATTTAAGAGTTATGAAGGAACGAAAATACATACAGAAAAGATTTCTAAAAATCGTCAACTTAGTTTTAGTATCATACATAGTGTTCGAGATCGACGCTCAGGGAGCGGTGGACTGTAGTGTTTCTCTTCTTCTGGATCGACGAAGACACCCAAGTTACTCGGTCAGCGACTCGCGGAGAGGGAATAACGACGTGAAATAAAACACCCGTGCTCTATCAACTATAACGGGACGGCCCGCGACCGGAGCAACTCGGACTTGAACGACAGGGGGCTCAGTGAGCACAACGCGACGCGGAGAGAGAGAGGGACGGCGGTAGCGCAGTCGAGCTCGCTCTTGATGTCAACCGCTTCGGCGGGAAAGCTCTGGTGCTCGCTGCGCTTGTTGCTCGAGGTCCGCTCTCTCCCGCTGCTCGTAGTGTACTGGCGCGGGCGGCGGCTTAACGGCCCCCTTTTATAACCTGCCTGGGGACGCCGCGAGCAACAGAATGTTGCACCCACGCGCCGGGCAACAGAATGGTGCACCGCGGCGGCGGGGCGGCGGACCGTCGTACTATTGCGCTCGGCTCGGTTGTGACTCATATCTGTCGCTCTCGCCTCGAGTTACTCCAGTAAAAGGCCGTCCAATAATATTATTTATTCAAATAACTTATGTCTAACCTATTCCATATTTTATCTATCTTATTTACTATAATCTATCGCTACGCCTATCTCTATCTATTTCCTAACCTAGTAGCTAATTTACGCACTAACTTAGTCTACGGTTTTTAAATACGTTTATTTCTTATATTTATCTTATAATTAGCTTATATCTAAACTTACAAAACATATATATTTACACCTACTCTAAAAATGGAACTATGCTACACGCCGGCCGCTTCCTAGCTACATGCTACTCTAGCTAGACCGGACAGGACTGCAGGGCTTGTCGTCGTCCGTAACATTCTCCCGCCGTCGCAGCTCTGCTCGATCCGCTTCGGTGGGAAGGACGACGATCTTCTTCACGGGCCTCCTGAAGAGGCGCCCCGCAGTCAGCACGTCGACGAAGCGCGTCACTCCGTCCGGTCCAGGGTGCACGGCTGCCACTCGTCCTCGCGGCCAGGTGTTGCGAGGGAAGTTGCCCGTAGTGGTGACGCAGTCCCTCCGCCGCCCTCCGGGGTCTGCCGCGCCTTCGCGGCTCCCGCCGGTGCTGTAGCCAGGGCAGGAACGGTCTGTCTGCCCGGCGGAGGAGGCGGCGTGCTGCGACGCGGCGGCGGCGGCGTGCTGCGACGCAGCGGCGGCGGCGTGCTGCGACGCGGCGGCGGCGGCATACTGCTATGCAGCGGCGGCAGCGTCGTACGGCCAGGCAGCGGTGGCGGCGGTGTACGGCGGCGCTACATCGACAGCGCGTTCGCGCTCGGTCGGCTGAGTGGGTTGTAGCGATAGCTCCCGCCGGTGCCGTTCGTCGACTTCGACTCGTAGTGGTGCGGCGTGCGGGCGGCCACGCGATAGCAGCGGGCGGGCAGCGCGGCGTTCGTGTCCGCGGCGGCGGATGGCGCGGCGTGCGGCCCCGCGGTAGCGGCGGCGGCAGCAGCCTGTGGCGCGGACGCCCACGCAGCGGCGGCGGGCGGTAGCACGGCATGTGGCCCCGCGGTATCGGCGGCGGCAGCAGCCTGTGGCGCGGACGGCCATGCAGCGATGGCGGGCGGTAGCGCGGCGTGCGGCCCCGCAGTATCGGCGGAGGCCGCAGACTGTGGCGCGGTGTACTGCCACTCAGGGGCGGTGGGGGTGGCGCGGCGTGCGGCCGCGCGATATCAGCGGCGGCCGCAGCCTGTGGCGCTGTGTACTGCCACGCAGCGGCGGCGGGCGGCGGCGCGGCGTGCGGCGGCCCCGCTGTATCGGCGGCGACGGCAGCCTGTGGCGCGGAGCACGGCCACGCAGCGACGGCGGGCGGCGGCCACGCCGCGCCGGCGAGTTGCAGCGGCGCGGGGGTGGTGGCGTGCGGCCCCGCCGCGCCGGCAGGTTGCAGCGGCGCGGAGGCGGAGTAGTGCGGCCCCGCCGCGCCGGCAGGTTGCAGCGGCGCGGAGGTGGAGTGGTGCGGGCCGGCCGCGCCGGCAGGTTGCAGCGGCGCGGAGGCGGAGGCGTGCGGCCACGCCGCGCCGGCAGGTTGCGGCGGCGCGGTGACGGCGGCGTGCGGCCACACTGCGCCGGCAGGTTGCAGCGGCGCGGAGGCGGAGTGGTGCGGCCACGCCGCGCCGGCAGGTTGCGGCGGCGCGGTGACGGCGGCGTTTGGCCACACTGCACCGGCAGGTTGCAGCGGCGCAGTGGTGGAGTCGTGCGGGCCGGCCGCGCCGGCAGGTTGCAGCGGCGCGGAGGCGGAGTGGTGCGGCCACGCCGCGCCGGCAGGTTGCGGCGGCGCGGTGACGGCGGCGTTTGGCCACACTGCACCGGCAGGTTGCAGCGGCGCAGTGGTGGAGTCGTGCGGGCCAGCCGCGCCGGCAGGTTGCAGCGGCGCGGAGGCGGGGTGGTGCGGCCACGCCGCGCCGGCAGGTTGCGGCGGCGTGGTGACGGCGGCGTTTGGCCACACTGCACCGGCAGGTTGCAGCGGCGCAGTGGTGGAGTCGTGCGGGCCGGCCGCGCCGGCAGGTTGCAGCGGCGCGGAGGCGGAGTGGTGCGGCCACGCCGCGCCGGCAGGTTGCGGCGGCGCGGTGACGGCGGCGTAGTGCGGCCACGCCGCGCCGGCAGGTTGCAGCGGCGCGGTGACGGCGGCGTGCGGCCACACTGCGCCGGCAGGTTGCAGCGGCGCAGTGGTGGAGTGGTGCGGCCCGGCCGCGCCGGCAGGTTGCAGCGGCGCGGAGGCGGAGTGGTGCGGCCCAGCCGCCCCGGCAGGTTGCAGCGGCGCGGAGGCGGAGTAGTGCGGCCACGCCGCGCCGGCAGGTTGCGGCGGCGCGGTGACGGCGGCGTAGTGCGGCCACGCCGCGCCGGCAGGTTGCAGCGGCGCGGTGACGGCGGCGTGCGGCCACACTGCGCCGGCAGGTTGCAGCGGCGCAGTGGTGGAGTGGTGCGGCCCGGCCGCGCCGGCAGGTTGCAGCGGCGCGGAGGCGGAGTGGTGCGGCCCAGCCGCCCCGGCAGGTTGCAGCGGCGCGGAGGCGGAGTAGTGCGGCCACGCCGCGCCGGCAGGTTGCAGCGGCGCGGTGGCGGAAGCGTGCGGCGGAGCGGCGGTAGGGTCGTGCGGTTCGTCTTGATTTCGAATCCAGCTCTCCAGTCGGCCCCTCTGCAGCTCTTCGTCGCCTTCCTCGTCACTCGACGATCGCTCCGACTCCATACGGTCGAGCTGCTCGGCCTGCAGGCGCTCGAGCCTCGCCTTCACTGCCCTTGCGCGCGCTCTCGCCTCCTCCATGCGCGCTCTAGCCTCGTCCATGCGCGCTCTTGCCTCCTCCAGCTCCACTTGTGCGAGCTCTTCTTGAAGCGCGAGCTTCGCTAACGTGCACTTTGATTTTGCCGACCGGGCGGAGCCTGCTTGACGTCCGGTGGAAGCACGAGAGCGCGACGTGGCGACCGAGTCAGCGCACAGCGCGGTACGTACGCCTCGAGCGCTGACGTCATCGCCACGCGGGGCGGCGGCGGGCGCGGCACGTTTCGCTTTCACTGTTTGCGCGGGCGCGGCGACGGCTTCGCAGCGCGTGACATCGGCTGGCGACACGGTGCCGGACGCGAGCACTGAAACAGCGACGCCATCACGGCTCGTGACGTTGGCGGTCGCGGTACGCGGAACTTGCACCGTCGCGGCGGGCGCGCCGACGTCTTGCGTGACGTCAGCATTCGGCGCGATGCCGGACGCGAGCACTGACACACCGACGCTATCACGGCGCGTGACGTTGACAATCGCGGTACGCGGCACTACACTTTGCACTCGCACTTGCGCTCCGATGTCGTCACGACGCATGACGTCGGCCAGCGCGGTAGGCGGCACTGTACGGTGTGCTCGCACTTGCGCTCCGATGTCGTCACGACGCATGACGTCGGCCAGCGCGGTAGGCGGCACTGCACTTTGCACTCGCACTTGCGCTCCGATGTCGTCACGACGCATGACGTCGGCCAGCGCGGTAGGCGGCACTGCACTTTGCACTCGCACTTGCGCTCCGTCGTAGCTAGCTCGTCTTCTGTGTTCGTCGTCCGTGGCTGGGTGTCCGATTACGCGGGCGTCGTTCCGTCTGTCGGTGGCACACGCGGCGCGTCACGCGACGACTCTCCTCTCCGCAGCCTCGCGTTCGTAGACCGAGTAATGGGCATCTTCTGATCCGGCGTCGACAGGACCAATGTTCGAGATCGACGCTCAGGGAGCGGTGGACTGTAGTGTTTCTCTTCTTCTGGATCGACGAAGACACCCAAGTTACTCGGTCAGCGACTCGCGGAGAGGGAATAACGACGTGAAATAAAACACCCGTGCTCTATCAACTATAACGGGACGGCCCGCGACCGGAGCAACTCGGACTTGAACGACAGGGGGCTCAGTGAGCACAACGCGACGCGGAGAGAGAGAGGGACGGCGGTAGCGCAGTCGAGCTCGCTCTTGATGTCAACCGCTTCGGCGGGAAAGCTCTGGTGCTCGCTGCGCTTGTTGCTCGAGGTCCGCTCTCTCCCGCTGCTCGTAGTGTACTGGCGCGGGCGGCGGCTTAACGGCCCCCTTTTATAACCTGCCTGGGGACGCCGCGAGCAACAGAATGTTGCACCCACGCGCCGGGCAACAGAATGGTGCACCGCGGCGGCGGGGCGGCGGACCGTCGTACTATTGCGCTCGGCTCGGTTGTGACTCATATCTGTCGCTCTCGCCTCGAGTTACTCCAGTAAAAGGCCGTCCAATAATATTATTTATTCAAATAACTTATGTCTAACCTATTCCATATTTTATCTATCTTATTTACTATAATCTATCGCTACGCCTATCTCTATCTATTTCCTAACCTAGTAGCTAATTTACGCACTAACTTAGTCTACGGTTTTTAAATACGTTTATTTCTTATATTTATCTTATAATTAGCTTATATCTAAACTTACAAAACATATATATTTACACCTACTCTAAAAATGGAACTATGCTACACGCCGGCCGCTTCCTAGCTACATGCTACTCTAGCTAGACCGGACAGGACTGCAGGGCTTGTCGTCGTCCGTAACACATAGAGTCTACCAGACGCAGTATCTCATAAAACAAAGTAACTCACTCCATGAACATCCCTTACAGATTTATTAATATTATTGATGATGATGATGATGATGATGATAGTGTAGATGTGTCAACGCGAAGCGAAGTGCGGGGACAACCTTATCACCTACATACAACTGTACAGGGAGGGAACAGCGGAAACGCGGCCGACAGCTGCTCCAAGTAATTACGTGGTGTCTCATTAAGTGGCTGGCATGGTACTTAATTCATAACCTGGTTAATTTAGATTAGAGCCTGCACTGTCGCTACTCGGTGCCCATTGTTCGCCAGAGATTATGTAGCAATTTATAACTTAAATTGCTACATTAGGGTCGGGTACGGGCTAGCGCGCCTTACTTCTAGAAGGGCATATCTAAAACCGCAAATTTATTATTAAAAAATTCAAGTAATTTTAAAAAATCTGTTGAGTGCGAGTTTTACTCGCGCACGGAGGTTTCCGTATCTATGCGCTATCAATAACCGCTCAATCGGAGAGAAGCCTCAATGAGGTCGATCGCAATTTACGGTGGGGAAATGACAGCACCTCACATTGCAATGTATAAAAGCCTGTGGCGCCATCAAGCTAATTTTTTATAAAGTTTGTTTTCCAACTTTCAAGAAGATAGCTCGAACTGTTTAACAGCTATCAGCTGTGACAGAGAAACGGACGGACGGGAGGATAGACACCTGACCCTGGTCTCTGTCACCGTCGCTGGCTACGAAACCCTAAAAACGTGGCCAACATTCAGCAATAACACCACAACAATACAACTGAACACACTTCTCCCTTTAAACTTTGAACAGGAATATCCGTTTCAGTTAGGGATACTTAGCGACGCGAAATCGCGAAAGTTGGCGTCTGAAGAGAGGGACGAGCCAGTGGCGTATCTAGGGCGGGAGGAGGAGGAGGAGAATCAGCTCAGTCAGTCAGTCAGCGTGTATGCGTCCACTGCTGGACATATCCTCTTCAATTTTCCTCCAGTCCTCCCGGCCTTCGGAGGTACGAAAGTACTGCTTTCCGCCGACGTACTTGATGTCGTATTCCGTTGATTTTTCGCGCCACAACATTTTAGACGTTACGTGTTTTATGTAGACGGTTACGTCATACGACTCGACTTGCGTTGAGATTAATCTAAATGCGAATAAATAGTGAAAATGCTTTCCAAATTGTAAATCTTGTTCTGCAAAACACTAATAAAGATATCAGAACCAAAACCGCACGAAAGACGAAAATTTTTTATTAGTAAAAATGCATCGAAAACTACGCATTTAACTTAAATTCATGAAATAAATATAAACATATGTATCAACTCAATAAATAATACATTACATTAAATGTTTACATGATAATTTGTTCTGTATACTAATTAGAACTGTACCATGTGGGGCCGGTACTTGAAAAGAATAGCCCCACTGCATCTCTCCCCGTGCATGTCGTAAAAGGGGACTAAGGATAGCCACCTCTCACCTTGCCACGGTCCTTCCACCGAGTCATGCGGGTTTTCGTGCCTTACATGATGCTTGATATTTATATTGTCCGAATACTTTGCTAAACGAGGTGGTCGGTGTTGTGCTGTAATTTACCAGAGTTCTTGCAGCACAACACCGATTACTCTGCTTGCCCCGATTGACAGTATACAGCGGGTGGTATGTATGTATGTATTTAAAACATTATTCAAAAATATTGCCCCCTAAAAGTTGATCCCTAACTACGGCAGTGGACGAGGTAGCTTCACTAGCCCCAACTCGAATGACGTTAAGATATGGCCCACCTCACCCGCCCCTCCGCGTACGAGAGTCGCATCCCCCTACTCGCCCTAGAGTTCATCTCGCATTATTTATGTACGCAGCCTTTTGCCTCCGCCCGCCTAATACGAATGAATTATGCGGCTTGCTGAGCACGGGACATGACGAAATGACGACTCACAGCGAGCTAGGATTTTTGCAACAGAATGGATGTGAGTTCGACAGTCGCTTTATCTCCATCTCATGTCTCGGACAATTTTCTTCCGGCAACTTTGTTGCCATGCCACAGACCAAACAATTTCAAACAATAAAAACCAAGTGCTAGTTGAACTCGCGCACCGAGGGTTCCGTATCGCCATGTCATGGTTAGCGCCACTCACGCCATACATCGAGTGTTTATGAAATGCTTCATATTAGTTAAAATTAATGATTAGTTACAACGCTTCATGCTCTGTTCGGTAGATGGCGCGCGCGCATACACTTTTTGGTTTCTTCTATGGGAACACCCGTGAATTTTTCTTATTTGTTATATCGGCCATAATAACACATAGATACTCTGTGAAAATTTCAACGGGCTACCTATTACGGTTCAAGAGATACAGCCCTCGGACAGACAGACAGACGGCGTGGTCTTAATAATAGAGTCCTGTACCGGATACGGAACCCTAAAAAACGGAATGTGTACGCTTAGGTGTCATGCCGAGAAGGGCAACCGCTCCATCTACGAGCTTTAGGTGAAATATTTGAAATTAAGTTTTCTTTTTATGGAAACTGGCACTTTTGGCTATCCGCGAAGTCAGCCCATAACACCTTGGTGAACTAGGCGCCATATCAGTGCTTCCCTTCGGTCGTGCCGGCTACACTGAACTGGACGGAAAACACGAACTATTCAAATAGCCGTTTCAACCGATTTATTATGTAAGTAAGATAAACTTTACTTAAAAACTAACATATTCCTGAGATAACAATATTATTGTTGCAGTGGAGCGAGCCACCAGTGCTCACAGTCCTCTCTACATGCCGTCCAGCACGCGACCTCGTCCTCACATATTCATGCCGCGGTAATGGCGACCCAGGCACCTCATGAATATTTACACGGTGATTTAATGATAATAACTTTTGTGGTTTTGTCATGCAAATGAACATAAAACTATTATCACTTCTCCGTTGCCCGGAGTCGCGCGCGACTCTCGCTCAAGAGCGCTTTACAATGAGTAGTAGTTACTTAGTTAGAGTATGGTTGTAAGAAAATGTTGCCAGTGCAGACTAAAATACATACATGCATAGAGAGTCACGCCTGTTTCCCAGTGGGTTAGGCAGAGACAACGAATCTCCACGTGCCACGATCCTCTGCCGCCTCTTCCATTCTCATATTGCTCTTCATACATGCTTGTCGGTTTCGGGTACTACGCACTTGACCCTTTTTGAGCACATGCCCGATCTGGTCTAGGTACGTGCGTATAGGATGACCGTTCCAGACTCTTCCACTCACATTCGCTTAATAAATTTATTTCGTTAGTCTCCTATCATGCATTCTTCCAGCATGACCGAACCACCGAAGCATTCCTTCCAATCCTTGTCACTAAGTATATCTTCTTTCAGCCCACAGCACTCTCGCACTACACTATTTCTCAATCTATCTTTCATTGTACTCGTAGACTAAAATGCTCATTTTTAAAGAAAGCGCGACATATGGCGCTAATGCACCCATAAGGTGTCTAACGACGCCCATGGACATTCAGTCGTATGCGGGAGTTTCGAATGGCACGCCGGCCTAACTGGTGCCATTCACGCCCCTCTTGAAGCACCCGGGACTGTACTTGGGGGGAAATACAAATTCAGATATCAATCTCAACAATTTTGTATTAAAAACAAAGGTCCTATCTTAACAGATTATATTTTATTGTTTGAGCCTAAGTCTAATTCGCGTTGGATCATAAAGGGACCTGTGACGGCCCTAATCGTTGCTTAATCTGAGAGACAATATGAAAGGAAGATTTAAATGCTTAATTAAAATAACATTTCAGACAGAAAGCCATACAGATTACACGCTTTTCCCGGCTCACGCATCTAAGGATGGCTGTAAGATTTCACCGCGAAACAAATCCGCGGAAACAGCTATATCTACATAAAAAACTCCCGCAAACTACCGAACGTCCATAGACACCCTTATGGGTAGCTCGGCACCATATGTAACCCGTATTCACCCTTAATCCTCTTTCAAGGCGCCGCGCGCCGCGCCGCCGCATTCGCTGGTTGGAGTAGGATGCAACACAATCAATAAATAAAAAATTATGTTTTTATTTTTTTATTCCAAAACTACATATCGAAAAAAAAAAGAAAAAGCTACGGATATTCAATAATTTTTTTTTTTCCAAAGTTTTGGTGTGGTACGTTGCCTTAAATACGTTTTTATAACTAAATTCAGAGGCATGTTCATGATTTTTTTCTATCGAGCGAAGTTAATCAAATCGAGTTTTCAAAACGCTATCGATCTGCGCTGATAGATGAGTATTACATATATTAAAACTGAATCTGTCAGGTGAGTAATATTGGTGGTAAACTTCTTGAAATTCGAGTCAGACGCAGCCTCACGTCACCTCAAGAGACGAGAGGTGTCGCGAGACACCCGATTGGAATCTGGAATCTGCATCTGTAAAAAAGGTATTAGTCGTAAGACTATCACACCGCTACCGGTCTTTTTTGCGCGGTAGACCGCGCGAGGCCTGCCGTCACTTTGTCCGCCCTATATAAAATAGGGCAGTCGCCGTGGCCGGCCGGCTGGCGATTTAGTAGCGGTCACTTTGTCCGCCCTAAGTTAGGGCGGTCGCAGTGACCGACTGCTGGCTAGGGGTGAGCGGCATCGAAGCCGCTACTGCTGCTGGCACGTTCTGCAATCTCTCGACTGCTGCAGCTGCCTGTGGTGTGGAGAAAAGCGAATGAGTCGCGAATGTAGGTCGAACCGCCTGCTTGCTCGACGCTTGCTGGAAGAAAAGCATGTCCGCCAGTTCGATTATCACAGTGAAGAAGAACTGGCAAGACCCGTGTTGCCGACAGACCTCAAAAGTGCGGTCTAGCTAGTTAAATCGGCATCTAGGTAGTCATATTAGGTAAAGTGTTGTGTGAGGCTCCTGCCTCATCTAAGTGCCATCCTTGGGGTGGCCAAGTGCGCAGCGCAGTGGACTTTGCGCTGCGCACACCTAGTTATAGAACACTTTTTCCTAAAAATGTATAATGATTGAATAATGTTTGTAGTTTACAGTTTACACTTTACAGTTTTTTATAGTTTAGATTTAACAGTTATTTTAGATACATAGTTTACATTTTTATTTTTTACATTGATATTTTTTGTTCTTTGAAAATAGTTATTGTAAAATCATGTTAATGTAACTTAAAATCGTGCTATAATGTTGGAATATTATGTAAAGTTAAAATCATTTAGTATTGCACAACATATTGTAATGTAACGGGCGTGGAGGGAGCTTGCTAACACATTGAATAAACGAATATACAACGCGTAAGTGCGTATGTGTTAGTAAGCAACCTCCACGCCGTGTCCGTTGTCTGGAAAAACCCAAGCAACGGTTTTGCGCACGGCCCGACTCCGACCGTGGGAAAGTATTGTTTCGCCAAGGCCGGGGCGAGTATTTGGCGACCCTCCCGATCGGACTGTGGCCGTGAAGGAGGCCGCGAAAATTTCTTTGAATAATGAAAATGTTATGTATGCCAATCGATAGAGCTGAAAATGTAGAGTTTAAATATGTAACTGTTATTAAAATTGTACGGTTGGTTTTCGAGAAACACCGCACGCACGCTCTACGCGGGTGCGGTGATTTTCCCCTGTTTTCCCGACTGGAGGCTCAGTCTCTGATAGACTTGGGACATGTGGGGTACCACTGGAACCGCCTGGAGGAGACGAACAGAATGGTATACTGTTTGTCATGATAGGATTCCTCCAGGCCCGAGTCTGAGGCCCGATCTCCCATAACGTGCTAGCGCGCCACGCCAGTGGCGACGCCTCGCGGGGGACGGGCGGACTCGGCGCGCGGAAAGCGAGACAGAGCACCGCGCGGGTTAGAAAAGTGTTTTCCGTACCTTGGGTACGGAAAATGATTTTTCACCCACATGTCCAATACCTCTTTGGGACGGGCTCGACTTAGCGCATCTTTTGAGCTACCTCGGGTAGCTCTAATATTTTTTCTATAGGCGCTAGGTCGGGCGAACACTTAGTATGCAGAGAGGACCTTGGGCCCTCTCTCAGCTAAGCCCGGATAGGGAGGGGTATGGTTGTATAGGAAAACTATAGTGTTTTTCAGCCCCTATTCGGGCATACCACTCCACAGGACGAGAGTGGTATGGTTTCCTAGCCAGGTCGTTCCAAAGAGAATAAACTTTAGGGAGCCTCTAGTCGGAAACAGTAAGGCTGAGTGCCATGCCAAGTAGCCTATATAGATAAAAAAGTAAGCTCTATCGATTGGCCAAATGTGTATGTTTATATTTTTGTGAAAAATAAATATTTTAGTCGGACGGCGCACTCTTGCGTCTCGGTCGGTCGGACGCAGCGACCTCAGGCGGCGTAGAGAGGCGAAAAAGAGAAAGTTTTTGAGCTTTTGATATAAATATAGGGCCACCTTGGGTAGCCCGGCAGTGGATTCCGCTTCTGACGCTCGGCGCGCACGGTCGTCCGCTCCGCAACGCATCGCACCGCTCCTCACTTGTGTCGAGCCGCAGTGCGGGACGGATGTCCCGTTAACGCTCGAGTTCGTCACTACTTCACTCCGATACGTTGCATCGCTACCCGGCGGGGAAGCGATAACGAACGTTGGCATTCGCTACTAGTGCCTGGCGTGTGGCCCTTTTTAGGGTAGCCGCCTAAACTTATAGTAGAACGCTGTGTCGTTACGGACGCTAGCGAACCCAGGCCGGACTGTAGGCACAGCCGACGCTGCACCTTTCCCGGTGTAGCTGAGCAACTGGGCAAGCTAGTGTTTCTCTGGCGAACAGTTCCAACCCTCCCACCTCCTATATCCCGTCACCTTTTACTGTTTGGTTTCGTTCGCCTACGCAAGGCGAGCGCTGCCTCGGTTTAAGGTGCCTATAGGTACACACCCCAACTCATTGCACAACGAGTGGGCATAGGTACGCACTCACGCATGTGAGCCACACACCATCTTTCTTGCAAGAGCTCGCCGGCCATAGTATGGCATCGCTCTCTTCGGAGGCCGATGACTGGTACGGCCGCCTGAGCCCGTGCGAGCGAGATGCGCTCTTCCGTAAGTTCGTGGAAACCGCGGCGGCAGCCGCGCGCACCGCCGCCTCCCCTCCCTCACCCACCTCACTCACTACCCCCGCCCCGCCGCTAGCGGGCGCGAGCGAGCGCGCAATTATACCGCGCGCTCGCTCTCGCACCGCTTCCTCAAGCAGCGAGGAAACCGACGACGATGACGCTCAAATGAGTGACGCATCGAATATTACCGTTACTGGTAATAATAAGACAAAGAGACGTGCTTCACCGGATGAGTCATCGTCGTCGGATGGCGCGGACGAGGACGGCGAGTTCAAACTAGTTGTCCGAAAGGGCAAAAAGCAGAGGACTGCGCCGCCCCCATCCAACCCGGCCCCCCCGCCCCCCACCCGCCCCCGCTCCCGCCCCCCTACTCCGATGGAGACCGCGGATCCGTCTCGCGACGAGACGGCGCCGGCAGTCAAACGCCCCCCTCCCATTCACCTTCGGGAGAAGGGGAAGTGGGACACGCTCGTGCGCGAGATGGACCGAGAGTCCATCCGCTATCTCTCGGCGGCTAACGCCAGAGATAGTGTAAAAATATGCACCCCCTCCCCCACCGACTATAGGGCACTCGTGCGTCTCCTAGAGCACATGAAGCTGCCCTACCATACGCACGCTATGGGCGAGGACAGACGCCTGCGGGCTGTAATCCGCGGCATTCCAAAGGAAATGTCGCTGGATACGGTCAAGGACTCTCTCCTCGAACAGGGCGTGCCGGCTCTCGAAACCCACCGAGTACAAGGGAGTGGTAAAGCCCCATTGGACTTGGTGGTTGTTGTGATGCCGCACAACGAGGAGGCGAAGAAAATATTCGCCTTAAAAACAGTGGCGCGCCTCTCGGGCATCCGAGATGAGATGATGAGCTGCGCCCTCTGGTGCGGGCTATGAAAGTCAAGAAGGCGGCCGGCGCCGATGGCATCGGCAACAAAGTCCTGAAATGCCTTCCGGAAAATATTATGACAATAATATTAATTATTTTCAATGCTTCACTCGCTCAATGCCACTTTCCGAAGGCATGGAAGGCAGCCGAAGTCATCAGCCTGGCCAAGCCGGGCAAAGACAAGTCCAAACCAGAGAGCTACAGGCCCATCAGTCTACTCAGCACACTGGGGAAGCTCTACGAGCGAATCATTCACAACCGACTGTCCGGATTTGTGGAATCTAACAAGATTCTACGAAACGAGCAGTTCGGCTTTCGCCCGAAACATTCGTGTACCCACCAACTCCATAGGATAGTAGAGCACGTGCTGGACGGATTCGCGCGGCGGAGACTCCAGCACACGGGCGCGCTCTTCTTCGACGTCGCGAAGGCCTTCGACAAGGTCTGACACAACGGCCTCATATACAAGCTGTATGAGATCGGTGTGCCAGATAGCCTCGTACTCAAAATACGAGACTTTCTCACGGGAAGGACCCTTAGCGCACGCGTAGAAGGAGCGCGCTCCACCCACCGACCGATAACGGCAGGGGTACCGCAGGGGTCGGTGTTATCACCGCTCCTGTTTGTACTCTTCGCCAACGACATGCCTTCCCATCCACAGGTCCAGCTGGCGCTGTTCGCCGACGACACCGCTCTCTATTACAGATGCAGACCGATCCAGCGCATCGTAAAGCTGCTGCAGCAGGCCGCCTCCGCTCTCGAACACTGGTTCAGAAAGTGGAGGGTCGAGGTCAACCCCGACAAGAGTCAGGCCATCATCTTTAGCCGGACTAATAAGCCGATTTTACCTCCCAAACAGGTGCAGATCTTCGGCGGTGCCATACCCTGGGTCGCCGAGGTGAAGTACCTGGGCGTCACGCTGGACAGAAGGCTCACGTTTGCGACTCACATCAAAAACGTGACCGCTAGAGCCGCAAGTATTTGTGGCCGCCTGTACCCCATGTTGAACAGGAAAAGTAAATTGTCACTTAGAAATAAGCTGACAATTTACAAAACCTGCATCAGACCTGTCATGACCTACGCCTCACCGGCGTGGGCGCATGCGGCCAAAGGACTCATCAACAAGGCGAGGGTCAGGCAACACAAATTCTTGCGCATCGCCACAGGTGCGCCCTGGTACCATAGAAACGCCAACCTGCACAGAGACCTAGGGATAGCACCGCTGGAGGAGTATCTCCAGAAGCTGTCCACGGGCTTCTTCAAGGGGGCGTACCGACACGACAACCCGCTGATCGCTAGCGCTTGCGACTACCGACTGCGGGATCCATCGACCAGGCGCCCCCTGTCGATACTAACACATCCGTTTAACTTCGCAGGTCCAGAGCCTCCACGCCGCGCAGCCGCCGACGTCCAGGAAGCAACCCAGTGAAGTTTCTTGCCAGTTCTTCTTCACTGTGATAATCGAACTGGCGGACATGTTTGTCTTCCAGCAAGCGTCGAGCAAGCAGGCGGTTCGACCTACATTCGCGACTCATTCGCTTTTCTCCACACCACAGGCAGCTGCAGCAGTCGAGAGACTGCAGAACGTGCCAGCAGCAGTAGCGGCTTCGATGCCGCTCACCCCTAGCCAGCAGTCGGTCACTGCGACCGCCCTAACTTAGGGCGGACAAAGTGACTGCTACTAAATCGCCAGCCGGCCGGCCACGGCGACGGCCCTATTTTATATAGGGCGGACAAAGTGACGGCAGGCCTCGCGCGGTCTACCGCGCAAAAAAGACCGGTAGCGGTGTGATAGTCTTACGACTAATACCTTTTTTACAGATGCAGATTCCAGATTCCAGATAGCCCGGCAGTTCTTCTACCACACTCGCCTAGTGCGCCTCGTTCACTCCGGAGTTGAACTAGCCTCTCGTCAGCCACTGGATCCGTCGGAGACCTTCGTTCTTGCAGTCGTGCGTTCCACCTCGGTGGCTCGTACTTCGGTCGGGGCGGAGGCTGCGGCGGAGCTGTCGTGAGGTGAGCCGTGCTGTGTTGCCGTGTTAGCCTACTGTAGACCTGACCCTCGGGGTCCTTCACGGGTGACCTCCCAACATGGCTTGGTATTAGGCAGCCGGTGTAAGTTCGGTCTCATAGGCGCACAGCGGCCAGTCGGCTCGCGCAGAGTAAGTGGTGTACGTACACGCAGTACGTACCTAATTGTTTCGTCAAGTGACTCTCTATCGCCGCCGTGGAAACGTTGACCGGCCACAAGTCGCGGAGTACACCGTCCGGCGCCGTTGTACTGTAGACGCGTGTTTTCTTATTCCCGCGTCGCCCGCGCATCCGCGCCCGTCTATTCCCGCTCTCCTCCGCGGAGCGGACGACACGACTCACGTCGGGTCGCGCGGGTCGCAGAATCAAAATCAAATCAAATCAAAAAACGTTTATTGCACATAATTGTTGTACAGAAGGTAGCACTTAATGCCTATGGCATTTTCCACCAGCCTACCCTTATTTACATATAGAACCAGGGTAGGTGCAACAAGACAAGGTAAACAAAACAAAGTCTTATAAAATAGAAAATAGAAGGACAAATAGTATATATCTATATATATAATGCATATAATACACATATATTATTCATAATAAATAATAAACATATATAAACATATACAAAATAAAACTCAGACATTACACAACACATTATGAATTTGCTCAGAAACTAGGGATACGGAAGTAGGAGATAAGATTTAGGAATTGAGGAGATAGTCTTTCAAGAGCACTCTGAACGTGTGGATCGAAGCACACTGTCGTAAACGAAGAGGAAGTTCGTTCCACATGCGTGCAGCGTGCACTGTGAAAGAATCAGTATAAAATACCGAGGAGTGGGACGGGATAGCAAGGACAAGGGTGTCAGAGGATCTTAATGGTACACCGTGGGAGGACAGCATTTGGAAACGGTCGGATAGGTATTTAGGAGCAGCAGGGTCATTTAGTGTGCAGTACAAGAGAGAGAGGACATGGGAATTTCTGCGACGACGTATGTCGAGCCACTGAAGGCTAGACCGGAACTCAGAAATGTGATCAAATTTCCGCAGACCGAAAATGTAACGGATGCACATGTTTAGTAGCCGGTCCAGCTTATTCAGCAGCTCTTCATTGACGTCGAGGTAACAGACATCAGCATAGTCTAGAATAGGGAGGAGAAGAGATTGTACCAACATAGTCTTTGTGCTGATAGGTAGGAAATTCTGCAGACGCTTGAGAGAATGCATGCTGGCGAACACTTTCCGACTAACCTCACCGACTTGTACGTTCCATGATAACGTCTCATCAATGTAAAGGCCAAGGTTTTTTACCACCTTAACCAGAGGGACTGCGACACCATTAAAGAGAATATGTGGTAAAGATGTTTTGTCTAGTTTGCCTAAGAGTTTTGTAGAACCGATAATAATCGCCTGAGTTTTCTGTGGGTTTACCAGTAGACCATATCGCTCAGCCCACGAGAGTACTGAGTCAAGATCGATGTTCATGAGAGCAAAAGCACTGTCAACATCCTCAACCCTAAAGTGCCTATAGAGCTGCAAGTCGTCAGCGTAAAGGTGGTAGTGACACATAAGAGATGCAACGACAGTGTTGATGAAAATAGAGAAAAGAAGGGGAGAAAGAACGCCGCCTTGTGGTACGCCAGCCGTGGTACAACACCAGTTCGAGGAAATATTATCCAAACGAACACATTGGCAGCGACCATACAGGTAGGAGGAGAACCAGTCAATTACCGGTTGTGAAATATTAAGGGTTCCAAGTATAGCCAGCATAATGTCAAAATCAACAGAGTTGAAGGCACTGCTGAAATCAAGCAGAACAAGAATTGTGAGTTTACGATTATCCATGGCATGGCGTATATCGTCTGTGATTTTGACTAGTGCTGAAGTCGTGCTATGCGCTGGCCTAAAGCCAGATTGAAGCTGATCGAGAAGTTGGTTTGAGGAGAGGTAGTTAGAAGTACATATCCCTCGACAGGGGAGGTCGCGGTCGCATTGGTAGCGGTCGCGATCGTTCCTAAGGACGGTGGGTCAGCGCCCAGGAAGCCCGCTCTGAGGGTGCCGCGCACCGCAACTCAGCTCGGCGGGCGGCTCGGCTTCAACAGTGGTCCTTCGCGCCGGATTTACGCACCACGGCAAGCACGATGTCACGAGTTCCTCATAGTCCGGTGAAGACCCGGAAAGGAGCGACGAAAAAAGAACTCACCGTAGAGCTCAGCGCGGCGAGCGCCGAGTCCGACTTACAACCGGGCACGTCCGCCGCCGCACGGGCGCCCGTCCGCGCCGCTGCCACAGACGTCGCAGCTGCTACGACGAGCGCGGCGCACCCCGCCCGACCACTACGCGACGACGACACGCCGGTAGCTGACTCGGGATTCGCCGGGGCCACGCCTGGCACGCAGGTTAGTGCCGGGCTCTACGGACTGATGCCGCCGCCGCCCAGCGACGTATCGCGTCCGACGACGCGTCGCGACGACGACGGAGCGTCGCGCTTCTCGACCGCATCGAGAAGATCGACGTATCTGCGTGAGCGCGCTGCGCTGCGTGCGATGCAAGAAGCGCACGCAATTGAGGAAGAAATCGAGCGGCAACGCCGCCGCTTAGAGATCGTCCGACAGAGGGAGAGGGTCGAGCTGTCCCGTATCGCCGCGGAGGAAGAAGAGGAAATTCGTACTATCCGCTTCGAGACTGCCTCGCAGCGAGACATGGAGGGAAGCCGCCGCGAAAGTATCCACAGCTGGCTAGAGGACTCCGCCGCCGCCGCGCGCCGGCACGCCGCCGCCGCCGCCGCCGCCGCGCCGTCCGAACAGCACGCCCGCTCCAATCCCGCCCCGCCGACGCTGCCACTGCCGCGCACGCCGAGGGCGGCCCAGTCGTCTCGACAAGATAGAGACGAAATGGCTTCGTCGCGTCCTGACGCCTCGCCGCACCGCCGATCCATGACACCGGGCCGGCAGTCGCGGAACGAAGCAATGGCAGAGCACACACGAATCATCGTGGATGCGATGTCCCAGTTGCACATCCGACGAGAGGAGAAATTAGATTACCGCAATGTATGTCGGAATCTACCAACATTCACCGGAACGATGAATGAATGGATGCCGTTCAAACGAGCATACGATGACTCGAAGAAGCAGGGCCGGTTCTCTAAGGAGGAGAACCTGGCGCGCCTGCGTCTGGCTTTGAAAGGTAAAGCGCTAGAGACAGCGAAGTCTCTTCTCGTGATGTCGGAGGACCCGGACGAGATCGTGGACGCGTTAGAAGAACGGTTCGCCCATCCCGTCCTAATTGTTAAAGAAGTGGAGAGGGAGGTGGAGGAGTTGCCGAAGCTGCCGCTGGACTACGCCGAGCAGCTACCCGACTTCGTCGCGAAGGCCCGCAGCTCCATCACGCTATTGGAGAAGCTGCGGGAGCACCACCACCATCTACGCTGCGATGTGCATCTGTTGATATTGGAAAAAATGCCCATCACACTCCGCTCATTGTGGACCACGTGGGCAAATATAAATGATGACGGATCAGAGTCCAAAAAATATGACTTTGCTACGTTTCCTTCGCTCGGAGGTGAAAAACGTTCGTAACTATTCTTTGCCTCCTAAGGCCGACTCGAAAGCAAAAGAAAAAGTCGGACCGAAAAAAGCGAACCAGCAAGTATTTGCGGTCCAAGAAAGTACCGCGGACCGCAAAAATAATGTTTCGACACCGGCAAATGTATCGGCGCGAACGGAACGCGCCGACCCGCAGAGCAGCGGAGGAAAGTGCGCACTGTGCGCCGAAAGGCACCCGATAGCACGGTGCGCACGCTTCAAAAAATTACCGGTGAACGAACGATGGGAGTGGGCGAGACGTACAAACGCCTGCTTCGCTTGCCTAGGCAAGCACGCTCTGAAAGAGTGCTATAGCAAGAAAAATTGCGGAGTAGGTAACTGCGAACGTCGTCACCATAGTCTACTCCATCACAATAGCGCGCCGGCGACAGGAAAGGTGTCATCTACACCAGCCGCCGCCGCAGTAGCGAGCCTACAAACGTCTGAGCCGAGCGTCCCCTCCACTCACCCCGCTGCCGACCACTCTCCCCCCTCCGCCGCGCCGCCCCGCGCCGCACCGCCTGCAAGCTCCGCCCCGCGCGCCGCTGCCCCCGCCGCCGCCACTGCAACAGTCTCGGCCGCGAGCGCGGTGAAACCGGCCACAGCTAAACAGAGCGCCGCCAGCGACCGTACCTATATAAAAATAGCACCGGTAACTATCATCGGTCCAAAAGGACGCAAAGACACGTACGCCTTTTTGGATTCGGGCGCAACCATTTCTGTAATTTCGAAAAAATTATCATCGAAGCTGGGGCTGGACGGCGCAAAGGAACCCATCCAGGTCGACGGATTATTGGACACCGTCGAAGGCACAGATAGCGAGAGAGTGGTATTAAAGATAAAACCGCTCGGAGGCAAGGAAGAATATATAATGAGGGCGCGCACACTCAAACAAATACGGATGCCTACGCATATGGGCAAAGTTCAAGTTGGCCAGTACGAGCATTTGGCCGGCTTGGGCGACCTCACCTACCCGGGCGCCATGCCAGAAATATTGGTAGGTGAGGATAACGCGCACCTCATCGCGAGTCGGGAGCTCCGGGAAGGGAGCACCGACGAGCCAATAGCCTCCAGGACCAAACTTGGTTGGGTCCTGCACGGATTCGAGCCTCCGAGCGGCCGCGCCGAACCTACGCGTCACTCTATAAAGAGTATAGAGCTCCACGAACTCGTAAAGCACGCGTACGATATCGACGCATTGGGCGTATCAATAACGAAACGCGATAACGCAGCGGAGATGAAAGCAATTCAAATTTTGGAGGAGACAGCAAAGCAACGTGAGAGCGGGCAGTGGGAGATCGGAATGCCGTGGCGCGATAACGCGCCGGCTTATCCGCCCGCCCGACAAATGGCCATAAACCGGTTTCACAATCTGGAAACGAAACTGCGTAAGAGCAATGACCTCCGAGATAAATATACAACAGAGGTAAACAAACTGTTCACGGAGGGATACGCGGAAGTCTGCGACGCGGCCTCCGCACCGAAAGTGCCGACATGGCACCTACCTCACTTTGGCGTGGTGAACGCTCACAAACCGGGCAAACTGCGGCTAGTTTTTGACGCCGCAGCAAAGGCAGGAGGCCGCTCACTGAATGATTATTTACTGACCGGGCCGGACCTCCTGAGTTCCCTCCTCGGAGTACTGATGCGATTCCGAGAGGGAAAATACGCCGCGACCGCCGATATCAAAGATATGTTTCTTCGAATAAAAATAAGAGAAGAGGACCAGTACGCGCTGCGATTCATATGGCGCGACTCTACGAGAGGGGGAGGGCTTCAAGAATTCAAGATGACCTCCCTCATCTTCGGCGCGACCTCTTCCCCCACCTCCGCGATATTTATAAAAAATAAAAATGCGGAGGCAGAAGAAAGTGATTTCCCGCGCGCAGCAAGAGTGACGCGGGAAAACTTCTACATGGATGACTGCGTGGTCAGTGTCGACGAAGAAGAGGAAGCAATACAGCTGGCCGCCGACCTA
Source organism: Nematopogon swammerdamellus (assembly GCA_946902875.1). Lineage (NCBI taxonomy): Eukaryota > Metazoa > Arthropoda > Insecta > Lepidoptera > Adelidae > Nematopogon > Nematopogon swammerdamellus. The sequence continues at coordinate 3,211,139 of OX336334.1, read as the reverse complement.
CGGGAGCTGCACAGGCGAGGCGGCTTCGATTTGACGGGCTGGGCGAGCAACACGCCCCGCCTCATCAACAGTCTGCCTGCCAACGCGAGAAGCCGGAAGGGCAAAATAGACCTGGCGGACACGGACATCGAGCCCGAGAGGACACTCGGGCTCATATGGGAACCCCAGCAGGATAGATTGGGGTTCAACCTCTCCTTCTCCAGAATATCTAAGGAGATAGTGGAAGGAGAAATACGGCCGACAAAGAGACAAGTGTTGTCGGTCGTCATGTCCGTGTTTGATCCGCTGGGTCTCGCCTCGCCTGTAACAGTACGCGGCCGCATTCTTCTGCAAGACATCTGGCGCAGCGCAGTGACATGGGACGAGCCGATCACCGACACCGACAACAACAAGTGGCGAGATTGGCTCGCTGAGATGAAGCAGCTCGCGAGCGTAGAGATACCGCGCCACTACGCTCCGCGCACGACCAATATAGAGCTGCACACATTCACCGACGCGTCCGAGCAGGCATACGGTGCCGCATGTTATTTTGTATTCACCGCCGGTGCAGAGAGACGAGCCGTACTCGTAGCGAGCAAAGCTCGAGTAGCTCCACTGCGCCCACTATCCATTCCACGGATGGAGCTGCAAGCGGCGCTGCTTGGCGCGCGACTTGCGCAAGCAGTGAGCCGCGAGCACGCATACAAGCCGGCGGTGAAATATTACTGGACGGACGCGCGGACGGCATTAACCTGGATCAAAACTGACCCACGCAACTTCAAAGCTTTCGTAGCCCACCGCCTCGGTGAAATTGACGAATTAACTAATCGAAGCGAATGGCGGTGGGTGCCTACGAAGGAAAATCCCGCTGACGTCATCACGCGGGACATCGGAGAGCTGAACCTGCAGCAGGACGGCAAGTGGTACACGGGACCGTCCTTCCTCACGCGCCCGACATCGGAGTGGCCCGCGCAGCCGGCCGAACTCGACGACGACGACGACATCGGCACGGAAGAATTAAAACCAAAAACAATCGGCTGCCTCGCTACGACCGCGAGCCGCGACGCGCTGCCAGACCCGCGGCGCTTCTCTTCGTGGACGCGGCTCGCACGAGCGGCAGCGAACGTGCTATATTTCATAGATAAGCTGCGCGGACGCGCAAACCAACTGGATCGTCAACACGTGGACCGGGCGGAACGTAAATATTTTTATGTTTATATATTAGTACTAAGCACGTACTCGCTTAATGTATATTTTTATTAGAAAAATGCAAAGCGAAAATCATTGGAAAAAATACATCCCGGCCAGGATTCGAACCTGGGAACCGGGGCCAGGATTCGAAAGAAAAATTCGACATCATCATGAAGGTGCAAGAGAGCGAAAATTTGGAGATAATACGTAACGGTCCGGTGGCGTAGTTGGTTATCGCGTTGGCGGCTCAAGCCAAAGACCCAGGTTCGAATCCTGGCCGGGGTGTATTTTTTCCAATGATTTTCGCTTTGCATTTTTCTAATAAAAATATACATATATACTAGTTTACTAACACGTCAAAGTATTTTACTTGATTTGTTAAAATTTTAGTTAATATTTTTAACAATCAAAAAATGCCTTCGTCCAATATATAATTGAATGACCTTAAATAATCACCTGTTTAGATACCCAGTGGCACGTTTTCATCGTTAGAACATATTTTGTTAAATTTCTCGAAAACTAATGCTAAAAAAATATGTTTATTTTTGCTTAAGGTGTTTTTCTCATGGGTATGTGTCTCTCCCAAAATATGTGTGAGGGATAAAGAGTTTAAATAATTAATATCAAATAGAATTACAGTAATTGTAATTAATATTTGAGTAACAGAAAGCAAGTAAACCTAGCTAGTGAAAATTATCAAGTTAACACAGAGATATCCAGATGGTACCAAGTTAGACGTCGCGCGCGAGTGATCACGCACGTTCCAGATAATGCTCTCCGTATCTCCATTCCAAGTTAAGTGCGAACAAAGTATTTATAAAATGAAACGGAATCAACTTGTCGAACAGGTGAACTCGTTACTGGTTACAGTTGAGTTGTTTCTTGAAGTTTTGACATTGAAAATGTCTTGAGTCGTGAGTTTTAAGGCTACGTAAATATTTAGGGTGTCAAATGACGCGTATCGACATGGGCTACAAGATTGTGAGGTTCTGTGGAGGAAAGATACCGTGTGGGGCCGGTACTTTAAAAGAATAGTCCCACTGCATCTCTCCCCGTGTATGTCGTAAAAGGCGACTAAGGGATATGACTCCCTTCTTATATTACTAGGTGGTAGGGTTTAATCCGCCCGGGTTGGTACCACCGCACTGAATGAAAGGTCGGTCGAAACGGCTATGTAAATAGTTTGTGTTTTCCGTCCAGTTCAGTGTAGCCGGCACGACCGAAGGGAAGGCTGACGTGGCACCAAGTTCACCCGGTGTTATGGGCTGACATCACGGATGTTGTAGGTGATGTAGCCAACCGTGTCAGTTTCAAAAAAAAAAAAAAATAAAAAAGATCTGCAGAACCAATTGGTACGCATCCGTGGTAAGTCCAGCGTATAGGGATGCAATCCGTGCCCAGTGCGCGTTGTGCGGAGGTGGAAAGGGGACGGCGGGATCGCGTTGAACCACTCCTCCGAGCATTCCCATGCAATAAGCGATAGAACAAACTTAGGACGCCGACATCCCTACGGACTTGCAGTGGTTCTAGATCGCTGGACATATCGTGGTCACCCACTAGTCGCACGGCTCTACGCTGGATCAAATCCAAAGGCGCAAGCTGTATGGTATTTAGCTGAACCATCCCACAAGTGCGAGCAGTACTCCAAGCAGGACCTAATCTGCGATTTATACGAAAGCAGCCTTTGGCCCGGGGTGACGTACCGTCGCAACTTATTGAGTACGCCCAGCTCCCAGCTTTTTAGAAGCCATCTTGGCCTTGCCTTCGATATGGCGCTGAAACTCTAGGTCGTGCGACCGTTCGACTCCGAGGACCCCGAGGTGGTCGCTTAATTTTAGCGGCGTGCCCTGGAAGGAAGGAGCTGGTGTGAACGCCGTTCTCTACGCACTGAACGCGCAAACTTGTGTCTTGGAAGCGTTGAACTCGGCCAAATTACTACGGCCCCATTCGGAAATAGACCGAAGCGTTTGCTCGAGTTCAGACACATGAATATGAATATAATGATAGATGTTGTGCGATCAAAACGAAAGATATATTACGAGTATAGAAAACAGTAGGACTCGTCGAACAGAAAAAAATAGATAGTAATAAATAACAAAATACAAATATTATGTCCACAATTTTGTAAATATTATGTGCATTTATGGATTATACTAGCTGTGCCCGCGGCTCCGCCCGCTCTCATATTTGACTTCTCTGCTAACCTCATAAGCTATTAACGTGTTGAAATGTAGCCTATAATTGATGGGAAGAACCAAGCTATCCGTAGAAGCAAACTGTATTAAAATCGGTTCAGTGGTTCTCGAGTTATAAGCGGACAGACAGACATACATACAGGCAGAAACCAGACGTTGGATTTTATTAAAGGAAGTTGCGGATGAAGTAAACTCTATGCATCTATTACAATGACCGCTCTGATATTTTTGAATTCTTTTGAAAAGGTACGTACGACCTAAATTTGGAATGGATGTACAACCAGGCGCGTAGCCTATCGCACCGCACGCCGTATGCCCTGCGCTTTACGACTGGTTTACGATTTTCCCTGCCACGCGATATACAACGAAATCTACTGAGAATTACGGCGGCGAAAGCGTGCAACGCGATAGGAGATCGGTCCGATTCACAATATCGGCGCAAGAGTTCCTAGTTTTCAAGATAATGGCGTATATAAAAATTCTGTGTGACCGTTTTTAGTATTTTCCGTACTAAATTGGTATATTTAAGACTCTGCAGAATAAGAACAGTATTATTTTAGTTCATTTTCAAAATTTTAATATAGGTAATACATACATACCGCACGCTGTATCCCGATAATCGGGGTGAGCAGAGTAATCGGTGTTGTGCTGCATGTGCACTTGTAAATTACAGCGCAACATCGACCACCACGTTTAGCAAATTATTCGAACAAGATAACTACATCAAGCAGTAAGTAAGGCACGAAGGCCCACCTGCTGCATGACTCGGTGGAAGGACCGTGCCAAGGTGAGAGGTGGCTAATCTGTCGCCCTTTAGCACGGCATCTCGGCCCATATCCCTTAGTCGCCTTTTACGATATGCACGGGGAGAGATGCAGTGGGGCTATTATTTTTAAGTACCGGCCTGACACGGTACACGGTAGTATAACATTGGTAGAATTTTAATAATTTTAGCATTTCTTTAGTATTTTCACTTGAAAACACTGAAAAGGGGCAAAAAGTCAAGATTCCAAGATAATTTTTTTTTATTACGCTATTTTTCCGTATGGATACGGAACCCTACTAACCTTATTAAATCTAAAAAAAATCCCGACCCTTAAAAAGTAAAAAATAATTTCCGTTTACTTAAGGAGTCGGGTCAAGTAAATACCTATCAGCGCAGCTCTGAGTTTTTATATTTTATTTACTTAGCGGTCCCTCGTCTCCTTTATGTAAGTAAATGGAAACTATTTGTGACTTTTTAAGGGTCGGGGGTTTTTAATTTGGAATTTAACTTTTATTTCAAGCTTTTTTAAAAAAGACCTCATGCAAATCGGTCAAATTTTTAATATAATTAATGTGGCGGACGACGCGTCGTCGCGACGATGGCTCCGCAGTCGGCACATCTTAGCTAGGGAAAATTAGTATAGAAAATAGCGTAGTGAGGCAGCGGCCGGCGTAGTAATAGAAGTAGGTTTTATAAGTTAGCATAGTATAGCATAGGCGCGGGCTAGGTATAATTAAGATAATATAAGTTAGATATAAGTTAGTTATTAAGAAATATACCTTTTACAAATCGTAGAATAAGTTAGCCTATAAGACTTAGCCCGTTAGACTTAATTAGCTTTAACATATTAACTAGGCTAGATATAAGTTTTCCTTTTAATAAATAAATATATCTGGTCGGTCTTTTACTGGAGCATACACGGACGAAGCGAGTAAGGCAGAGGGCGGTAGTGTCGCATAACGGGACTCATAGCCGAGCCGGGCGCCTATTACCCCCGCCCGCGCATTATCGAGCGACACAAGCGCGCTAGGCCGAGCGGGCGGGGAGTCATATAAATATAGGTGCCATTGCGACCGGCTCGGCGTGTCAGTTCTCGCGTGATAGCCGACCGCGACGCACGCTCCGCGCTGCGCGCTCGCTTTCGCTCGCAGAAGTACCCCGCCGCTCCACCGCGTGTCGCCACCTGTAAGGACGCGTTCGTTCGAGTGTTTGAAAGCTTTTCCGTATTCGGCCTGGCACCAGCGCCAATCACCAAATGCGGGACTGCGAGTAATTCATTAGACGGACGCGGCACCGCAATGGCAGATCGCAGTACCGCAGCTAAACCAACGGCGTCGAGCCGAGAGAGTAGCTCACTCACCGGCTCCGCCACCACGCCCCCGGCCCCGCTCTCACAGCGCGATCCCCGCGTTGCGAGGCATAGCCGCCTACCGACGCCGGTCCCGGCTCGCCCTGAGCATGGACACCGCCACACCGCGGACTCGCCGGCCTCGCCGGACAAGAAGAACGCGCTTGTGGGAAGAGAAGCCACCACTCGCCCGGTCAGGGCAACTGACGACGCCTACAGGCAGCCTCCCCGCCGCCGCAGCCGATCAACCTCGCCACCCCGCCGCGACCGCTCACGCTCGCGCCCACGTGATCAGGTACGTCAGACGAATACTACTACTGCGCCACGAGCGCCACATGCTCTGGCCGCCACGGCCCTCGCTGCCAAAATGGGGGCGCATGCCCAGCCGACGCTCCCCACCGAACCACGTGCTCCGGTAACCACCAACAGCTACCCGACAGTAGCCAATACAGCCACGCCGCCCGACGGCACGCCACCGATCTCCTTCGCGGAGATGATAAAGCGTGCCGGTTGCAAAAGGACCGCCTCTGACGCGGACGAGCCTGCCAAAAAGCAGCGCGCGTCCGACGCCAACGGCAAAGGAGTAGAGACAATGGTCTTAGGCCTCCCCCCTTCCCTCCCCTGCCGCCCCGACCCCCCGCCCCCCGGCGGTGCGGCCGGCGACCCGCCGGCCGACGGCACCAGCAGCGCTCTGTCTACCGCCGCAACGAAGCGCCCGCCGCGCTACCCTCCCCTAGTAGTGGAGCGCATGCAGGACTGGCCTCGTCACTTCCGGGCTCTAAGAGAGAAACTTGGCCACGCTCCCAACGCGAGGCCACTCGCCTCGGGAGTCCGTTTCTCGCCAGAGTCCGCGGAAGAGTACCGGATGATCCAGCAGTACCTTACGGAACTCGAGAAATCTGAGAACCTGGCCTGGTTCTCCTACTCCATGCCCGCCGAGCGGGAGGCGAAGGTGGCCATACGTGGCCTACCCCTCGACACCAGCCCGGATGAAGTCCTTGAAGACCTGCAGGAGAGGGGCTACGAAGCCACGTACTGCAAGCGCATCCCCCCAGCCAAAGGCCGCCTGGGAGGCCACTTCTTCGTTCAGCTGAAGAAGTCTCCTAACTGGCAGGAAATATTCCAGCTAGAGGAAATTCTCCTCATGCGAGGAGTAAGAGTGGAAGCATGGAGAGGGGCAAAGAAGGGCACCGCTCAATGCCACCGCTGCCAGCAGTTCCGGCATAGCAGCCACAACTGCCACCGACCACCCCGCTGCGTGAGGTGTGGAGAAGAGCACTTCGCGAAGGATTGCCCCCGCCCCCTCGAGGAGAAACCGACCTGCGCCAACTGCGGAGGAGAGCACCCGGCTAACAACCGCAGCTGCCCCACCTTCGTTCGCGAAGCAGCAAAGAAAAGGGTCGGGACACTGGCCTCCACACAGCAGAAAGGCGAGCACACCGATACCCCCCAGGCCGTAAGTGCAGTCATACCGCACGCGGTCCCAACCCCAGGCACGGCATCGAGCGGTACTACACTCCAGACGCCGGCCAACCCTGGCAACAACCAGGGGAAGCAGGTGAAGAAAAAGAAGAAGAAGAACAAGAAGAAAAGGGCGCCCACAACCGTGGCCCCGCTCCCACCTCCACCACCACCCCCGAAGCCGCCCTCCCAAAAAGCGATGAAAACCTATGAGACACCAGCCCAGAAACGGCTTGAACAACAGCGCTCTGAGCTAGAGCAGCAACAGCCGAATCCTGCCACACAGGTGGGCGCGATCACCCGCACGGAGCAGACGAGCACACCTGTATGCCTCGTAATAATAGATATTATTATGAGGATGACGCAGGACGTGCTCAGACTGGCCTATGAGGGTAAAGACCCGACACCAGTCCTGATGGCCGTCACTCGGAGAATCACGGACCTGCTTAATGGATAGACGCCCACTACGGATCCTTAACTGGAACGCCAACGGCCTGTTGAAAAAACAGGGCGTACTCCGAGCATTCCTCGCAGAACAGGACATAGACGTGGCCCTTATCTGCGAGATACACCTGAGGCCGGGAGCGCGGTTCAAAATGCCAAACTACCATACCTACAGGACGGACGACATCTCACCGGCAGGTATCGCCTACAGAGGGACCGCGGTCCTCATCAAGAGGAGAATTATTCACCAGCCCGTGGCAACGCCTCAGCTAACCACGCTGCATGCCACGGGCGTCCAGGTCAGGACCCCCGGTGGAGAACTACGCCTGTTCGCGGTGTACCTCCCACCGACGGTCGCCCTGCACGTGGAGGACTTCCATTCCCTCCTGGACGCTCCGGAAGCTACACTCGCAGCAGGCGACCTAAACGCCAAGCATACCGCCTGGCACTCGCCCCAGTCCTGCGCCAGAGGAAGAGCCCTCCTCGCGGACGCCGAGGCACAGGACTATGAAGTAACAGGGCCACTCCAGGCTACGCGAACGCCGCGCGAAGCCGACGCGGCCAACGTGCTGGACATAGTGGTCTCGCGGCGCTTGTCCCAACCCCTGTCACAAGAAGTCCTATATGACCTCACCTCTGACCACCTGCCGGTTCTGCTGTCATTGGAGTCGTCCACGCCCGCCGCCGCACCGCCCCGCCGCCCTTCCAGGAAAGTTGACTGGGAGAAGTTCACCGCGGACCTCAACAGCACGACTACGATCAGGCCGGTCACATCACCGACCCAAGTCGAGGAAGTAGCAGTAGAGATCCGCGACACGATCCGCAAAGCGCTGGATGACAACTCGACAGCAAGGAAACCGAGAGCGTTTAGGTACGAGCTGCCACTCGAAATCCGCCAGGACCTAGCAGAGAAGCGCCGCCTCCGCAGGCTCTACCAGGACACACGCTGCCCCCACACGAAAGCCCGCTGGAACGCCTACTGCAAAAAGGTGTCGAAGGCTATCAGAGACTACAACGGAGTCCGCTGGGAACGGTTCATCGACGAAATCGCCGAGGACAGGCCCAGCGTCGCACGACTCAACCGTAGTCTCTCATCGACACCAGCGCCAGTAAGGCCTCTTCAAGCCCCAGACGGCACCCCCCGCTATCTAGCAGCGGACAGAGCCGAGCTCCTGGCGGACCACCTAGAGCGGCAGTTCGTACCTAACCCGTGTGCAGACGACGCCCACGTGTCGCGCACAACGGCCCACGTACGAGAGTTCCTCGCCACCGACAACCGGGAGGCGGAACCACCGCCCTTCTTCTTCACCCCAAAGGAGGTGATGAAGAAGCTGATCCGCCTCAACAAGAGGAAAGCAGCCGGTGAAGACGACATCCCGAACGCCGCCCTTACCCACCTGCCGCGACAAACTGTCGTAGCAATCACCAGATTGTTCAACGGGATTGTCCGCACAGGCTGCTTTCCTGACGCCTGGAAGAGAGGAAAAATAATATGCCTAAAATAATACGCCCGGGAAGAATATAAGTCTCCCGGCCAGCTACCGACCCATCACTCTGCTACCGACACTCTCGAAGGTGTTCGAGAGACTACTCCTGGACCACCTACTGCCACACCTGCACCCGCGGAACGAGCAGTACGGCTTCCGCCCCGGCCACTCCACGACCCTTCAACTGACCAGGATGCTGCACGACATGACCACCGTCCACAACAAGGGAGAGTACTCCACGGCAGCATTCCTGGACATGGAGAAGGCGTTCGACCGGGTGTGGCACGAGGGCTTGCTGTTCAAACTCTCGAGCACCACAGCACCGAGAGCAATCAGCAGAGTGATCGCCTCCTTCCTCTCTAACAGGCACTTCCGAGTGTCGGTGGATGACGCGCTCTCCACGGAACGTCCCATCAAGGCCGGAGTACCGCAGGGGAGCAGTCTCTCCCCCTGCCTGTACTCCCTATATACGGATGACATCCCGAAGTCGGACGAGGTGGAACTGTACCTCTACGCTGACGACGCCGCGTACGTAACCAAGTCGCTCAACGCGAGTCACGCGGCCAGGAAGCTTCAGCGGCTGCTGAACCTCCTGCCCGAGTGGCTAGCCAAGTGGCGACTGGTTGCGAACGCCGCCAAAACGCAGGCCATAGCAACGGGAGGTGCAAATTGCCGCCTCCCTCCTCGTCTAGAACTCCTGGGGCACAAGATCGAGTGGCAGACGGAGGTGAAGTACCTCGGCGTGACTATTGACCGCGCCCTGTCACTCGGTAGCCAGTGCTCTGCAGCCTGCAACTCCGCCCTGACTGCGCGCTTCCGGCTGCGACCAGTGTTGAGCTCCAATCTCCCCACAAGAGCGAAAATCGCAATCTATAAAACCTATATCCGATCGCGTCTCACGTACGCAACGCCGGCCTGGTACCACCTCTTGTCGGCAACGAACAAGAGGAGGCTCCAGGCGCAGGAAAATGGGTGCCTACGCATAATAGTGGGCGCCCAGCGTTACGTGAGAAACGCCACGATTGTGAGGGACCTCCGCTGGAAGCAGCTGGACTCTTTCACCGGCCGCCTGGCGGGCGCAATGTTCGGGAGAGCCGACCTGTCGGCCTTCCCGAGCGTGCGCAACGTCGCGCCGGTTCATGCCAGGCCGCCAGAGCTCAGCAGGGCCAAGAAGAGGAAGGTGAAGGAGCACGCGCGCAGCCAGATCCCACCGCCGGAGGACCGGCCCACGCCGCGGGCTAGGAGAACGGCGGACCCCAGGAGGGACGTCGACGAGGACTCCGACTCCGACTTCGACTACGAGGTACTAGAGAGAGCCCGGGCCCTCAGACGGTCGGTCATGCACGATGACCTGCGCCTGGAATCCCTATGAGGGGAGCCAGGCGATCAGTCTGAGGGCTCAAACCAGGATCGCCACCTATACAGGATAAACATCCAATGACCGGCCGGCAGTAACCGGCCGCGCAAAAGGCATCCAGGGCCAGGAGGCAGAGCCTCGACGCCCTTTACCCGCTTCCTACTCAGGGGGGGCGCGCGAAAACTCAACAACCGGCTCGGCGAAAAGGATTCCGCTTCTGACGCTCGGCGCGCACGGTCGTCCGCTCCGCAACGCATCGCACCGCTCCTCACTTGTGTCGAGCCGCAGTGCGGGACGGATGTCCCGTTAACGCTCGAGTTCGTCACTACTTCACTCCGATACGTTGCATCGCTACCCGGCGGGGAAGCGATAACGAACGTTGGCATTTGCTACTAGTGCCTGGCGTGTGGCCCTTTTTAGGGTAGCCGCCTAAACTTATAGTAGAACGCTGTGTCGTTACGGACGCTAGCGAACCCAGGCCGGACTGTAGGCACAGCCGACGCTGCACCTTTCCCGGTGTAGCTGAGCAACTGGGCAAGCTAGTGTTTCTCTGGCGAACAGTTCCAACCCTCCCACCTCCTATATCCCGTCACCTTTTACTGTTTGGTTTCGTTCGCCTACGCAAGGCGAGCGCTGCCTCGGTTTAAGGTGCCTATAGGTACACACCCCAACTCATTGCACAACGAGTGGGCACAGGTACGCACTCACGGATGTGAGCTACACACTTCTCTCTCTCTGTGGCTTACCGGCCTGAAACATGGCGGCGAACTCGTCAGAGTTCGACGCCTGGTTTAGCCAGTTAAGTCAACGGGAGAAGGAAGAAATATTCCATTCCTCACAGGTAGCGACAGCGGCGCGCGACTCCCCCGCCGCCGCCTCCCCCCGCTCACCCATCTCGCCCGCCTCGCCCGACCCGCCCGCCACGCGGAGCGAGGGTGCGAGCGAGCGCGCGATAATATCGCGCGCTCGTTCTCGCTCTCGCTCGGCGTCGTCGTCGTCGCAGGCCGCAAGCACCACCGATGGCAACGAGAGTGATGAATCATCAATGTCGACCGCCTCAGACAGCACCATCACGGGCAAAACCAAAGCAAAAAGGCCAGCGACCTCCGACGAGTCCGACGCGGCTGCGAGCGAGGCGGGAGAGAGGGAGACCGGCGACTTCAAGCTTGTCGCCAAAAAACGCAAGAAGCGCGAGTCCCGGCCTCCCACCCCCCCGCCACCCCAGTCACCCCCCCGCCCCCGCTCCCGCCCTCCCACCCCGATGGAGACGTCGCATGAGCCGGCACGCGCGACAAAGCGCCCCCCGCCCATTCACCTTCGCGAGAAGGGGAAATGGGACGCGCTGGCTCGCGCGATGGATTCCAAAAACATCCACTATCTCTCGGCGGCTAACGCCAGAGATAGTATCAAAATTCAGACGGAGGCACCCGCTGACTACAGGGCGCTAGTAAAGCTCCTAGAAGAGTCACAGCTGCCCTACCACACGCACGCCATGGGCGACGAGCGGCGTCTGCGTGCCATTATCCGCGGCATCCCTAAGGAGATGCCGCTGGATACGGTGCGCGAGTCGCTCGTCGAACAAGACGTGCCGGCACTCGAGGTCCACCGAGTGCAAGCGAGAGGCAAGACCCCGCTTGACTTGGTGGTGGTAGTGCTGCCGCTGACAGATGAGGCGAAAAAGATTTTCGCCTTGACCACAGTTGCGCGCCTCTCGGGCATCCGAGTGGAGACACCGCGCAAACGGCACATGATGGGCCAGTGCCATCGGTGCCAATTGTACGGGCACTCTGCTCGGATGTGCCGCGCGGCGCCGCGCTGCGTCAAGTGCGCAGGCGAGCACAACACCAGCGACTGCGCACACACGCCCGAGCACGGGCCGGCCACCTGTGTTCTCTGCGGGGAAATAGGCCACCCGGCAAATTACCGCGGGTGCATTAGGGCACCTAAGCCAACCCCACCTGCTGTTGTCAAACAACAGCAGAAGAAACACAGACGGTCGGCCGTGTCTCAGGCCAAACAGCGCACGGGAAGCGATACCACCCTACCGAAAAACGGCTCCGGTACTAGCCCCACCCCCGCCGCGGGGGGGCCGCTCCCGCCCCCACCCGCCCCCAAGGCGCAAACTAAATCCTACGCGGCCACACTAACGGCGGCAGCTAAGCCGCCCGCCAAGTCGTCGGCCGCCCCCCCCTCTCCTCCTACCCCCGCCTCCCGGCCCGCCCCCGCCTCCCGCCCTACCTCCACCTCTCATTCCGCCCAGGCATCCCGCCCTACCCCCGCCCCCGCCCCTGCGCGTAAAACCGCCCCCACCGCTGAGGCCGCCAAGGACGTCAAGATCGACAAACTGTTATATGTCCTAGGCATACTAGACCAAATAAATTTCGACGAAGTTTGCGAACTTGCCGACAAGCTTGCGGCGGCAAGCGGCATAGGCGGTTACGTGCAGGCGATCGGGGAGCACAAGTCCCTCGTGAGTACAATTAACAAAATGATTATACGCAATGCATAGGCTAGGCAGAATAAAACCACACAACCTGACCGTCGGCTTCTTTAATGCCGACGGGCTGAGACATCAGAAAGAACAAATTATAGAATTTGTTAGGACACACACGGTCGACATACTATGTGTCGGCGAGACTCACCTGAAGCCGGCGATGCGAGACCCCAAGCTCCCTAACTACACTCTCGTACGCAACGACCGGAAGGGCCGCCCCATGGGAGGCACGGCCCTGTACTTCAGGCGAGCATTACACTGCATGCAAATAGACACTCCGACACTCACGCACATCGAAGCGTCTGTCTGCTGGATCGGCATGGAAGGCCACCAGCCTATCCACATTGCATCCGTCTACCTCTCACCCGCAAAGGAATTGCTCAGAAGCGATATCGAAGCGCTTCTTGGACTGGGAGACGCGGTCATTCTGGCCGGCGATCTCAATAGCAAACATCCAGCGTGGAACTCACTTCAGACGAACGCTCGTGGCCAGAAACTGCACGAGCTGGCAGACAGGCTGTGCTTCGAAATCACCGCACCCGACTCACCCACATTTATACATAAATCAGGCAACTTCTTCCCAGACGTACTCGACATAGCAGTCATGAGAAACGTGGCGCTGCCGATAAGGAGCATCGAATCAATCGATGAGCTGGACTCGGACCATCGCCCGGTTCTCATGAAGCTAGGTCGAGGCGGCCCTCAGCCAGGTAGAACAAAAACAATTTTAAACTTAGAAAAAATGACAGAAAGTCTGGAGAAGGAGTTGCCTGACCCCCCTCCACTAGACACTACACAACAAATAGACGAAGCTGTAGGTACACTGACAAGCACCATACAGGCGAGCATCGCAACGTCCTCCAGGGAGGTGCCAGACGACGGTGACAGCCGCCTGAGCCTCCCGGATGACGTGCGGGACCTCCTCACGAGGAAAAACTCGGCCATGAGACGCTATTACCGATACCCGCTTGACGACAACCGAGCGCGTTACAGAGCTCTGCAGAGAGAGGTGAAGGAGGCCATCTCAGAGCTCCGTAACAACCGCTGGGACAGCCACCTATCGGGCATCGAGCCCGGCACAGACGCGCTCTGGCGCACAACCAAAGCTCTCAAGGCCGAGCCCTTGCTCTCGATGCCGCCTCTGCAGAGGCAACCACCACACACCACACCAGCATTCGACGATGAGGAGAAAGCCGAAGTGATCGCGGACAGCCTCGAGCGGCAATGTTCGACAAGCCGCCAGCGAGCGGATGCCGAACATGTCGCCAAGGTTGGGGAGGAAGTTGCTCGTAGAGCAGCCCAACCACCCACCACTACAATAAAACCGGTGACAGAAGACGAACTGCGCCCTCTGGTGCGGACCCTGAAAGTCAAGAAGGCGGCCGGCGCTGATGGCATCGGTAACAAAATCCTGAAATGCCTTCCGGATAACATAATAGCGATAATTATTATTATTTTTAACGCCTCACTCGCTCACTGCCACTTCCCGAAGGCATGGAAGCATGCCGAAGTCATCAGCCTGGCCAAACCGGGCAAGGACAAGTCCAAGCCAGAGAGCTACAGACCTATCAGTCTTCTGAGCACGATGGGTAAGCTCTACGAGAAAATCATCCACAACCGGCTGTCCGGCTTCGTAGTATCTAACAAGATACTACGAAACGAACAGTTCGGCTTTCGCCCGAAACATTCGTGCACGCACCAACTCCATAGGATCGTGGAACACGTGCTGGACGGGTTCGCCTGCAGACCAACAAAGCACACGGGCGCGCTCTTCTTTGACGTCGCAAAGGCCTTCGACAAAGTCTGGCACAACGGCCTCATATACAAGCTGTATGAGATCGGAGTGCCAGACAGTCTCGTACTCATAATACGAGACTTTCTCACGGGAAGGACCCTTAGCGCACGAGTAGAGGGGGCGCGCTCGACCCACAGACATATTACGGCGGGAGTACCGCAGGGGTCGGTGTTATCACCACTCCTGTTCGTACTATTTGCTAATGACATGCCTTCCCATCCACAGGTCCAGCTGGCGCTGTTCGCCGACGACACCGCCCTCTATTACAGAAACAGACGGAGCCCACACATCATAAAGCTGCTGCAACAGGCCGCCTCCGCTCTCGAACTATGGTTCAGAAAGTGGAGGGTCGAGGTCAAACCGGATAAGAGCCAGGCGATCATATTCAGCCCGAGCCCAAAACCGATTTTTCCCACCCAACAGGTGCAGATCTTCGGCGGTGCCATACCATGGGTCGCAGAGGTGAAGTACCTGGGCGTCACGCTGGACAGAAGGCTCACGTTTGCGACTCACATCAAAAACGTGACCGCCAGAGCCGCAAGCATTTGTGGCCGTCTCTACCCCATGCTAAACAGGAAAAGTAGATTGTCACTCAGAAACAAGGTGACAATCTACAAGACCTGCATCAGACCCGTCATGACCTACGCCTCTCCGGCGTGGGCGCATGCGGCCAAAGGACTCATCCAAGGGCTGAGGGTAAGACAACACAAATTCTTGCGCATCGCCACAGGTGCGCCCTGGTACCATAGAAACGCGAACCTACACAGAGACCTGGGTATAGCACCGCTGGAAGAACATCTCCAGAAGCTGTCCACAGGTTTCTTCAAGGGGGCGTACCGACACGACAACCCGCTGATCGCTAGCGCTTGCGACTACCGACTGCGGGATCCATCGACCAGGCGCCCCCTGTCGATACTAACACATCCCTTTAACTTCGCAGGTCCAGAGCCTCCACGCCGCGCAGCTGCCGACGACCAGGCCGCGACCAGTGAAGTTTCTTTGCCAGTTCTTCTTCACTGTGATAATCGAACTGGCGGACATGTTTTACTTCCAGCAAGCGTCGAGCAAGCAGGCGGTTCGACCGACATTCGCGACTCATTCGCTTTTCTCCACACCACAGGCAGCTGCAGCAGTCGAGAGACTGCAGAACGTGCCAGCAGCAGAGCGGCTTCGACGCCGCTCGCCCCTAGCCAGCAGTCGGCCACGGCGACCACCCTAACTTAGGGAGGACAAAGTGACCGACCACTATAAAGCCAGCCAGCCGGCCACGGCGACCGCGCTATTTTACATAGAGCGGACAAAGTGACGGCAGGCCTCGCGCGGGTAACCGCGCCAAAAAGCCCGGCAACGGTGTAACAGTCGTAAGACTAATACCTTTTTTCAGATGCTGACTCCTGACTCCTGACTCCTAGCCCGGCAGTTCTTCTACCACACTCGCCTAGTGCGCCTCGTTCACTCCGGAGTTGAACTAGCCTCTCGTCAGCCACTGGATCCGTCGGAGACCTTCGTTCTTGCAGTCGTGCGTTCCACCTCGGTGGCTCGTACTTCGGTCGGGGCGGAGGCTGCGGCGGAGCTGTCGTGAGGTGAGCCGTGCTGTGTTGCCGTGTTAGCCTACTGTAGACCTGACCCTCGGGGTCCTTCACGGGTGACCTCCCAACATGGCTTGGTAGTAGGCAGCCCGTGTAAGTTCGGTCTCATAGGCGCACAGCGGCCAGTCGGCTCGCGCAGAGTAAGTGGTGTACGTACACGCAGTACGTACCTAATTGTTTCGTCAAGTGACTCTCTATCGCCGCCGTGGAAACGTTGACCGGCCACAAGTCGCGGAGTACACCGTCCGGCGCCATTGTACCATAGACGCGTATTTTTATTCACTCCTGCGTCGCTCGCGCATCCGCGCCCGTCCATTCCCGTTCCTCTCCGCGGAGCGGACGACAAGACTCACGTCGGATCGCGCGGGTTCAAAGGGTACATATCCCTCGACAGGGGAGGTCGCGATCGTATTGGTAACGGTCGCGATCGTTCCTAAGGACGGTGGGTCAGCGCCCAGGAAGCCCGCTCTGAGGGTGCCGCGCACCGCAACTCAGCTCGGCGGGCGGCTCGGCTTCAACAACCCGGAAGGAAGTTCCTTTGGCTATATATTATACCGCGCGGCACGTAACTTGGCCTCTGTGCGAGAGGGACGACGTTATACGCATGCGATCGTTGGTATAACGCTGTCCCGCTCGCACAGCGGCCAAGTTACGTGCCGGGCACTCTACCTATGTGTTAAATAATAGGCACAATGAAATACATTTACAACGTTTGAGAGTAATTAAATGAAAAATAAATAAAAATAAATGACGTATACACTACATAAATATACCTATACATAGACATAGGCTTGTAAACACACAAACACACATACTACAGCAAAACAGCAAAAGTGTCGTGACGGTCGAAGTCTTACACTTTTTTCGGCCTACCTGCCATTCGCCAAGTGTCTGGAGTGTAAACTGGCGATAATAAAACTTCGTAAAAAAAATTGGAAACGTTTATTTTTCAGGTACAAGTCCCACACATTATATAAAACAATATGTGCATCGTTATTACTAGTAGTCAAATAATAAAACATTAAAACTAACGTTAAAATTATACAAATCTATAATATCTAAATAATGGATAAACATAATCTAACAGTCAACTGTCGCTATTGAATGTTAAGCAACGCTGGGTGCGGTCAGTACTTGGATGGGTGACCGCTGACCGTTGGAGGCTGACCGAGGTTCGGATTCCTCGTAAAACTATAGGTCCCTTCCCTCCTAATCTTACTTGGTGGTAGGGTTTAACCCGCCCGGGTTGGTACCACCGCACTGAATGAAACGTCGGTCTAAACGGCTATGTAAATAGTTTGTGTTTTCCGACCAGTTCAGTGTAGCCGGCAAGATCAAAGGGGGAAGCACTGACATGGCACCTAGTTCACCCGGTGTTATGGGCTGACATCACGGACGTTGTAGGTGATGTAGCCAACTGTGTCAGATTCCATAAAAAAAAATCTAACAATAAAATCATAATAGACAAAAATCGGAAATAAAAACGTTTAAAAACAAGAGGGATAAACAGAATATAAAATAAGTGCAATTGCAGCTATAAATTTACAACTAAAATAAAAATAGAAAACCAGTCAAATATAGGTCCAACCAAAGAGTTTGTGCGACATAAAATACAAACTCTTTGAAGAAAACAATCATTAAATGAGAAAACTAAACTCAAAAATTAAATATTACAACACAGTTCATTTGGAGTACAGGGAGCAAGCAGTATGTATTGTTTCGGTTGTATTGATTATGTAAGTATTGTTTGTTCAATCCATCAGAAAGTAACTATAACTTTTCTATTTCCCCTCCCATCCAAAGCCCCTAGATAGCGATGCTTTTCAATAACTTTCATTGAGCTGTCACCGATGAATCACTCCAGGGGACCGAGCGGTTCTGGAATAGCTATAAATTAAATTTGTATTTGGAACAACCAACGTCGAACGGAAGTGACGGCGAAATTGGCGCGGATCGCGCGCCGCCCGCCTGCGGCCATTTTGCGACGCGAGCGAACGCGCGAAACCGAATGTTTTTATCCTTTTGGGTAATGGAGTGGCACTCTGATGAAGTGGCGAGATCGCGGGAGCTGTCTGCGCGGATGAATCTTGATTCCGATTGGTCGCGTTCCGCTCGACCCGTGGCGGCGGTGGCGGCTACGTGGTCGGCCGAGTCGGGGTATTTTGTCTAATTTGTATTGTTGTCTGTGGTTATGTATGTAGGTGTTGTATGTATGTATTTATATTATGGGTATGTATTATATTATGTTTATATTATACAACTAAAGTTTTTTTTAAGACGTAGGAAAGGTTGATTGGAAGAAATCATTTAAAGTGATAAGTCCGCCTTTTTACGCTACTTTTCTCTTGTGATGTGTTTAAGTATTACCTTCTGTCTTCTGTATCTTTGTTAGATAGATAGATAGATAGAGAATTATTTATTGCTCCAGTAAACATTAAACAGTAACAAATACATTGGAAAATTTACATAAGGTGCAAAGGCGGACTTATCCCTACAGAGATTTCTTACAGTCAACCTTTGGATGTTTTTGGGCCTTTGTTAGTGTATTTGTGTGCAATAAAGTATTTCTATTCTATTCTATTCTATTCTAGCAAAGTAAGGTTTGCAGTGTTGCCAGGTTCCGAAAAATTTTGAATAGTCATGTAGATGCTATCGATAATTTTATCGATTGACTAGCTAAGGTCGGTACTTAAAAATAATAGCCCCGCTGCATCTCTCCCCGTGCATGTCGTACAAGGCGAAAAAGGGATAAGGACACGATGCCGTGCTAAAGGGTTTGCTACCTCTCATCTTGGCACGGTCCTTCCACGCGTTCATGCAGAAAGTCGGTGTTCCTGTCTTACTTGCTGCATGATATAGTTATCTTGTTCAAATACTTTGCTAAACACATTAGTCCGTGTTGTGCTGTAATCTACAAGAGTAATTGCAGCACGACACCGATTACTCTGCTCTCCCCGATATTTGGGGTATAGTATAGGTAGGTATGTATTAATGTTATAAAATTATGTATGAAAAATTTATATAGCGCATGTTGCGTGCATTTGATAGCACGCGCGCGAAGATGAGCGCCAGCAGATGGCGGCACTAGTACTTTCTACGTGATTTCTGCATCGCGCTAACTAAATGTCTCACTCCAAACATGTAAGCTATTGAAAGATATGGAGGATATTGGTCTCGCCGACAAGTGAACAAAGGTCTGCGAACACAACAAGACAGTAGACACTAATAAAAACACTAAACTGCAGTCTCAATGGCTAAATCTAGGTAGGGTTAAACCACACAACCTGACCGTCGAGTTCTTCAACGCCGACGACGGTCTGAGACACCAAAAAGAACAAATTTTAGAATTTTCTTAGGTAGTAGGAAACACACGGGCGACATATTGTATGTCGGCGAGACTCTAAACTCTCTAACTAACTATACTCTCGTACGCAACGACCGGACGGACCTTCCCACGGGAGGGACGGCTATATACTTCAAGCGAGCATTACACTGCATGCAAATAGACACACCGACACTCACGCGCATCGAAGCGTCTGTCTGCCGAATCGTCATGGAAGGCCACCAGCCTATCTATATCGCCTCGGTATACCTGTCACCATCATAGGAATTGCTCAGAAGCGACATCAAAGCGCTTTGGTCTAGGGGACGCGGTCATTCTGGACGGCGATCTCAATAGCAAACATCCTGCATGGAACTCACTTCAGATGAACGCTTGTGGCCGGAAACTGCACGATTTGGCAGACAGTCTGAGCTTCGCTACATCGCACCCGATTCACCTACGTTCGTACACAAGTCAGGCAACAGCTACCCAGACGTGCTCGACACAGCTGTCACGAGGAACGTGGCGCTTCCGATAAGGAGCATCGAGGCAATCGATGAGCTCGACCCGGACCACCGCCCGGTGCTCATGAAACTAGGTGTAGCCGGCCCTCAGCCGGGAGCATCTTGGACTGGGTCAAACTAACGCAGAGTCTGGCGGAGCAGTTGCCTGACCCGCCGCCGCTAGACACCACACTACAGATAGACGAAGCTGTAGGTACACTCACAAGCACCATAAAGGCGAGCATCGCAGCTTTTCTCCTCACCACAGGCAGCTGCAGCAGTCCAGAGACTGCAGAATGTGCCAGCAGCAGAAGCGGCTTCGATGCCGATCGCCCTTAGCAGAAGTCGGTCACCGCGACCACCCTAACTTAGGGCGGAGAAAGTGACCTCTCCTAGTCGCCAGCGGGCCGGCCACGGCGACTGCCCTGTTTTATATAGGGCGGACAAAGTGACGGCAGACCTAGGGCGGTTACTGCGCAAAAAAGACCGGTTGCCGTGTGATAGTCTCACGACTAATAACTTTTTTCCTTTGCAGATTCCAGATTCCAGGAGATATTGGAGGAGCGACACTCCCGCGCCTTTATGTATAAAGAATTATCTGCGTAAATTATGAAACAAATTAAAAATTTCATAAACGGAATAAATACAAAAAACGCATTGTTCTTCTAGTAGAGTTGGAAAATAAATACTGAACTGACCAAAGTCCGTGCTGATAAGTATCAGTGTCGTCAGTACACGAAAATACTGATTACAATTTCATGTTATCTGTTACAAAGTACTGAGTGCCTTTCTAAAAGTGAAGATATAATACGTCATACTTCTATCGATACCTTCATGAAGTTAGTGCAAGCTTCGCCTGAAACGATATCATAAAATAACCCATTGAACTTCCTAGCTAACTGCCTTACCTTTTAGTTTTGTTTTCCTTGCAAATGAAAGCAGTTCATTTATTTGGACGAACATTCAGAAATTTCTGAAAAGCTGCTAAATTCGGGCCGCGCTCTGCGAGTTCATAATTAAATCGCATCTTGAATGAAGAGCGAAGCAAATTCAGCCCGAAATTAAAACGAATATTGTGGCGTCCAAAAACTGCATTGCCTTTTCCGACCACTGATCCCGTAAATCTGGATTAAGTATTCGCAGAATAAAAAAAATATATGTATATATATTTTTTTTATGTATTCAGGTATGGGTGGCTGAGTCGGAGGGGCCAAAGCGCATGCTCCGACCAGCCAATATCACCTCCGAGAAGGTAGGTGCCATACCGGAGACATCCCTGGATTGCTGGCTATACTGGACTAGAGGAGAACACAACCGAGGCTGCTATGCGGCAATCTTACATCCAGTACGGTGGTACCAACCCAGTCAGCTACAATTTGAGCCTACCACCTAGTAAGGGGCAAGGGAAGGGACCTACAGTTTTACACCGGTTCCGAACGGTGAAGCAGCAGGTGTAGGTATGTACGCAAAATTTTTTCGTCAGAAAAAACTCATTGGTACACGCCGACCGGATTCGAACCGAGGACCTCACGCATGAGAAACCGATGCCCAAACCACTCGGCCACCCGCCGCTTAGTTAATAATTGTATAATATAATTTAATAATTGTATTTTCAGGGGCTGATGTGCTCCAGTACGGACACCAGAAGAGATGGGGGGGGGGGGTTGGAATCATGTGAGGGGATTTATCCCTTTCCCCCCCCCCCCCCCACCGCCCGCCGGAAGGGGGCGCGGGGTGAGGGAGAAAATTTTGTAGGGGTATTCCCATACAAATTTTATTATTAATATCACTACGAGGGCTCAAGAAAGTTTGGAAGGGGGGGAACTATCGACATGGATAAACGATAATTTTTGGAAAAATATCGTTTATCCAAGTCGATGGTTTAACATGTCTGTCCTCGGCGCAATAATTCGGGGTCATCCATTTAATTAAGTCATGCTACTATTGCACATCCCCAACAAGGAAAGAAGGGAAGGGAGCCACTGTACACGGTCAGCCTCCAACAACGGTCGAGCGGTCACCCATCCAAGTATTACAGACCGCGACCAGGTGTGCTTATGATCACGGCCGAAAGCACCACTGAGACCCCAAAACTTCAGATCTAGGTATTCTAGGTTAAAAGCTCTATCCAGATACAAGACCACCCACGGCTCAAGTCCGCTTCATTGGGCCGCGCCCCCGCGCGCCGCGAGCCCCAAGCCAACCAGAGCCGAGAGAAAATAATTGGTGCCATTCGTTCGTCCCTCGCCAGTGCGTTGGGTACTTCCTTCTCACCAGCTTTCGTTTTAATCTTATTTTGTGTTTCGTCCAAGTTTGGTCGTCTGAATGTTTAGAAAGTGGTATCTTGTTCAAGCGATCTGCGCTGTGAAGTGTATTTTAATCTGCATAGGAAGAATAAATGCGTATGAAAAAATATATATATATTTATTGCTTCCGAACTGGGTGGCTGTGCCCAAGGTCGAAGCTTCAGGCATTTCACCCCCTAGAGGTGCCAGTGCGGCTTGGAGGCGGACTAATGTCGCTGGGGAAAGGCTATTAACCCGCGATTTCAAGATCTGTGGACTGTGTAGGAGTGGGGAAAGCTATTCCCCGGAAGCCCGTTCCACACCTTTGCACAAGAACGATTGAGAGAATCGTGCAGTTCGAAGAACTCTTCTGTCGACTACAAAGGGGCGTTCCGCAAGAGTATGGCGGGTTTGGCGAAGGCGAACAGCATGAGGGATAAGAGAAGCAAGATCGTCAGAGCAGGGGCCATAGTACCGATAAAAATAGTTTTTTTTTATGTAATCCTATATGGGTGCCAAGCACCAGGAGGGGCCAAAGCACATGCTCCGACCAGCTAATATCACCTCCGAGAAGCTAGGTACCATACCGGAGACTTCCCTCTGTTGTTGGCTATACTGGACTAGAGGAGAACACACCCGAGGCTGCTATGCGGCCGCCATACATCCAGTAATTTAGTACCAACCCAGTCGGCTACAATTTAGCCTACCACCTAGTAAGGGGCAAGGGAAGGGGCCTTACAGTTTTACACCAGTTCCAAACGGTGAAGCAGTAGGTCAAATGCAGAATTGAAGTGGTCTGGAAATCAAATGCAGAATTGAACAAGCAATAAAAATCTTCTCCAAGTTTAAAGAAAGTTCTGTGTGACTGAAATATCAATTTAGACCTCTGGGTAAGTCAGGTCCTGACTCTTCTCGCTTCTCCTGTATGGCATGGAATCTTGACACACTGACGCAAGCAATAGAAAAGAAGGTAGAATCCTTCGAAATATTCATATATAAAAGAATGTTAAGGATATCGTGGCCCAGCCGAATACGAAATGAAGTGGTTCTTCAACGAATTAACAAGGCACTAGGTAACGTCAAAACCATAAAAATAAAAACTTGAGTATTTAGTTCACTTAATGCGAAAAGACAAATATCTACTGCTGCGGGTTATGATAGCAACTTTCATTAGAAGATGGCACCATTAGAAGAAGAAGAAGTTTCAAACGCAAAGGTCGCCCCAATGATAGCCAACTTTCGTTAGAAGATGACACCATCAGAAGATGAAGTTTGGAAAGTGGAGATCCCTTTAATGATAGCCAACTCTGGTTAAAAGATGGCACTACAAGAAGATGAAGTTTCGAAAGTAGAAGTCACTCTAATGATTGCAAACTTTTTTTAGAAGATGGCACCACAAGAAGAAGAAGTTTCTACAGATGATGTCGCTCTAATGATAGCCAACTTTCGTTAGAAGATCGCACCTAAAGAAGAAGAAGAAGTCTCGAAGTTGGAGGTGGCCCTCATGATAGCCAACTTTCGATTGCCATTAGAAGAAGATTGAGCTAGAAATGGTCCCAGGTAACATATGAAATGCCTGGCGAAGATTTTCACTCAAGTGGAATTTTATTAAAGTTTTATTTGCACTTTCAGAGGGCTACTTGCAGTTCGATAGAAAACTCAAGTGCCACGTAAGAAGTAAGTACGAGTAATATTGTGGAGTAGAAAGCCGTATTATTGCCGGATGAGTACCTACCGTATTGTTCGCATTTCTCAAGTCGCTGCCAATTATGATCATTTCATTATTTTTTTTATATAAATAAATGATTAATCATTAATACGCTCGTGGTGACATCCCATGATACGTTCGTGAACTACGTGATACGGCGGCGGTACTTCCCTTCGTTCGTGCCGACTACACTGAACTGATGAAAAGGAGATACGAACTATTTTTATATTCATTTCCACCGACCTTCATTCGATGGGGTGGTACAAATCAGGACTACTTCAAAATTATACTCATCGATGCCCTTGCATCTTCAATCCAGTTGAAATATATGTAAAGTATGTAAGTATTTATGTATCCTTACCGTATATATATATATATATATATATATATATATACCTATAATAAAATCCAACGTCTGCTTTCTGTCTGAGTGTCTGAGTGTCTGTCTGTCCGCTTATAACTCGAGAACCACTGAACCGATTTTAATAAAACAAAATTCTACGGATAGCTTGATTCTTCCCATCAACTATAGGCTACTTACTATCACGCTAAATGGCTTATGAGGTTAGCAGTGAAGTGAAATATGAGAGCGGGCGGAGCCGCGGGCACAGCTTGTAGTGAATAAGATTGATGTAGGTATATTAACAAAATTTATTTTTCTAATTGTATCAACCTGGAAGCGGTCAGTACTTGAATGGGTGACCACTCGACCGTTGGAAGCTGACCGTGGTTCGGATTCCACGTAAAACTGTAGCTCCCTTCTCTTACCTTACTAGGTGGTAGGGTATATGTCACAGAACTCCTAAGTTCTTATATGATCTATGGTATAAGTATACATGGTGTTGCAGTTGCACCCGTCTGACATAAGGAGGTTATTCTTGTGAAACTAAACAACTTCTGTGGCGAAAAAAAAATTTTTTTGAAACAAAAAAAAAATATTTTCTCCATACAAATTTTAAATACCTATTCTCAAAATTTATGGAGAAAAAATATTTTTATTCTTCAAATTAAAAAGTCGTAGAACAAAAGTTGTTCTATTTCACGTGCAGAATCACTCCCTTTCGGGTTTTACGGTTGGGGTTGCAACACCGTGTATAACCCGCTAGCGTTGATACTACCCGTAGACGGAAAAAATAGTTCTGGACTCCGCACTTCATACTTCAATTATTACTAAAACGAGACACCGTGGTTATGGTAGTGTGCGTATCGCGTAATACAGGACCGACCATCTCAAGAGATCGCAGCGATATTGTGTCATCCTTTTTCCACGCGCAGTAATCCCGTATCGCTTGCCTGCACGCTCCACGCAAACATTTACGTGTTCCAAAACAAGGGAATGTCGCACGTAGTCGATCGATAAATTGCCGCTTGCTTCAACGGCTCAAAACTATGGAGGTGGCTTTTTACTTTTTATTATGAAAAACATTTATTGGATTTTTTTTCGTTTATTTGTGTAAGTAAACCTATGGACGATGAGTGAATTATTTTATAAAATATTCAAACGCATCAATATATAGAGATTTATTTGATATACAATGAATACAAAATTAAAATGCTAAACAAACTACTTACATAACTATATAAAATATTTCACTGAAATTTTGCCTGGGGATGGAGCTGAGTGTTCCCAGCATACTCGCTGCATTCCCACGCTGGATGGCGATGCTGACCCTCTGTTTGAGATAAACTCCTGAACGAGGGTCGCCCGATATAATTTTTAATTTTGAGCCTAAAGTGTGCACAAGATTTTTTACTTCCTTACTCCAGGGGCCTAAAGTTTCGACGGAGAAAGCCAAAAATTCGTAAGATTTTTTAATTTCTGAATATTTACTGTGTTTGTTCCGCGCGGCAGCCTCCGCGGCGGCACCAGGCATCTTACATGTTTGGCTCAAATATGAAGCTGCCATGGTGTCGACGCAGGTGGCGTCCCACACGAGAGACCTGCCCTTGGCCCATGGGATCAACGTCATCCCATCTGGGCGCTTACCGTCGTCTCTAAATAAACCGACTGGTTCCAGGATACAAGGAACATCGATGGAACTGAGTGCCCTTTTTATTATGGAATTAAGCGTGGCGTGTCTAGAAAATCTCCCAGCACTTTTAGTGCAGCTCAGTCCATGACGTCCCTTCGAGTCGACGGCAGCGCCGCAGGCACAAACATGCGGTTGGCACACGTCGCAACCAAGCCGAAGAGCAACCGAGAGCCTCATGGTTGTATCATCGAGCAGTGTGCCTGTATGTGGAGACTAGCTTTTTTGGGGGCGCCCGACGGGCGCCCCCAATCAGCTAGGCCTGCGGCGCTCCGCCCGCCCGCGCCGCACCGCACCGCACCGCGCCGCGCCGCACCGCACCGCACCGCGCCGCGCCGCTCCGCGCCGCACCGCACCGCGCCGCACCGCACCGCGCCGCGCCGAGCCGCACCGAACCGCACCGCACCGCACCGCACCGCACCGCACCGCACCGCCCGTACCGCCCGCACCGCACCGCACCGCACCGCGCCGCACCGCACCGCCCGCATCGCACCGCGCCGCACCGCACCGCGCGCACCGCTCCGCACCGCCCGCACCGCCCGCACCGCACCGCACCGCGCCGCACCGCACCGCACCGCGCCGCGCCGCACCGCACCGCACCGCGCCGCGCCGCTCCGCGCCGCACCGCACCGCGCCGCACCGCACCGCGCCGCGCCGAGCCGCACCGAACCGCACCGCACCGCACCGCACCGCACCGCACCGCACCGCACCGCCCGCACCGCACGCACCGCACCGCACCGCGCCGCACCGCACCGCGCGCACCGCCCGCGCCGCACCGCACCGCCCGTACCGCCCGCACCGCACCGCACCGCGCCGCACCGCACCGCCCGCACCGCTCCGCGCCGCTCCGCACCGCACCGCACCGCACCGCTCCGCACCGCCCGCACCGCCCGCACCGCACCGCACCGCGCCGCACCGCACCGCCCGCACCGCCCGCGCCGCACCGCACCGCACCGCACCGCCCGCACCGCCCGCTCCGCACCGCGCCGCGCCGCACCGCACCGCCCGCACCGCCCGCACCGCACCGCACCGCACCGCGCCGCACCGCACCGCACCGCACCGCTCCGCACCGCCCGCACCGCCCGCACCGCACCGCACCGCGCCGCACCGAACCGCACCGCACCGCACCGCACCGCACCGCCCGCACCGCCCGCACCGCACCGCACCGCGCCGCACCGCACCGCGCGCACCGCCCGCGCCGCACCGCACCGCACCGCGCCGCACCGCACCGCCCGCACCGCTCCGCGCCGCTCCGCACCGCACCGCACCGCACCGCGCGCACCGCCCGCGCCGCACCGCACCGCCCGTACCGCCCGCACCGCACCGCACCGCGCCGCACCGCACCGCCCGCACCGCTCCGCGCCGCTCCGCACCGCCGCACCACCGCACCGCACCTCGCCGCGCCGCACCGCGCCGCGCCGCACCGCCCAAACCGCCCGCACCGCACCGCACCGCACCGCACCGCACCGCACCGCACCGCACCGCACCGCGCCGCTCCGCACCGCACCGCACCGCACCGCTCCGCGCCGCTCCGCACCGCACCGCCCGCACCGCCCGCACCGCACCGCACCGCGCCGCACCGCACCGCCCGCACCGCCCGCACCGCACCGCACCGCCCGCACCGCCCGCGCCGCACCGCACCGCCCGCACCGCCCGCACCGCACCGCGCCGCGCCGCACCGCACCGCCCGCACCGCCCGCACCGCACCGCACCGCACCGCCCGCACCGCCCGCACCGCCCGCGCCGCACCGCACCGCCCCGCACCGCACCGCACCGCACCGCACCGCACCGCACCGAACCGCGCCGCACCGCACCGCGCCGCACCGCACCGCGCCGCTCCGCGCCGCACCGCACCGCGCCGCGCCGCGCCGCCCCGCGCCGCCCCGCGCCGCGCCGCACCGCCCGCGCCGCACCGCACCGCACCGCACCGCACCGCACCGCACCGCACCGCGCCGCACCGCGCCGCATATATATTTGTGTCTAGGTCGAGTATTTTTACTATTGGAGATGAATTTGTACTGGGCGAGTGAGCCTAGTATGGAGCTCTATACATTTAGTATGGAGCTCTATACATTTAGTATGGAGAAAAAAGGCAGTCGGACCCGACTTTGAGGCCAAAAAAGTCGGACTTGCCAATACCCGAGCGACATGCCACTGCACTCGGCCGAGTCGCTCGGCCTTCGGCCTCGCGATTCGGCCTCACTCTCGCTCCGCCTCGGCCTTCGGCCTCGGCTCCGCTCGCGTGAAAAAAAAAACTTTGTCGACCTACAAGTCGACCCGTCGACCTAAAGTTGACCTTTTTTTTGCTAAAACTGCAAGTTCGATAGTGGGCCTCTTGCGTTATTTTCGAGGTCCCGAGTTCTCGGCCTCCGGCCTCGAACTCGCGGTACCCCGAAAATGGTCGATTTCGTACTTTTTTTCGTCGACCTAAAAATCGACCTTGTCGACCTAAATTCGGGGCATGCACAATTCTTTGGAATATTACATCATATACTGTTATGAAAAGCCGGCAACGGCGAGTCCCTACGGTGTATACTTTAGCCAAAACAATTCGCCGAAAACGGGTCGAAGTGCGAAAAAATCGCAACCGCACCGAGTGAGCCCAGTATGGAGCTCTATACATTTAGTATGGAGAAAAAGGGCAGTCGGACCCGACTTTGGGGCCAAAAAAGTCGAACTTGCCAATACCGGAGCGACATGCCACTGCACTCGGCCGAACCGCTCGGCCTTCGGCCTCGCGATTCGGCCTCGCTCTCGCTCCGCCTCGGCCTTCGGCCTCGGCTCCGCTCGCGTGAAAAAAAAAACTTTGTCGACCTACAAGTCGACCCGTCGACCTAAAGTTGACCTTTTTTTTGCTAAAAATGCAAGTTCGATAGTGGGCCTCTTGCGTCATTTTCGAGGTCCCGAGTTCTCGGCCTCCGGCCTCGAACTCGCGGTACCCCGAAAATGGTCGATTTCGTACTTTTTTTCGTCGACCTAAAAATCGACCTTGTCGACCTAAATTCGGGACATGCACAATTCTTTGGAATATTAGATCATATACTGTTGTGAAAAGCCGGCAACGGCAAATTCCTACGGTGTATACTTTAGCCAAAACAATTCGCCAAAAATGGGTCGAAGTGCGAAAAAATCGCAAGGCCGAGCGAAAAATTTGTATGGAGCTCCATACAAGGTTGACCCAACTTTGGGGGCAAATATCTCAAACTTGCAGACATCGTGGCCGCTCGCCACTGGACTCGGCCGAACCGCTCGGCCTTCGGCCTCGCGATTCGGCCTCGTACTCGCTCCGCCTCGGCCTTCGGCCTCGGCTGCGCTCGCTCGACTTTGAGGAGCCGCGGTGAAAAATTTTGAACCAAAAAAAATTTTGGTTGGACGGCCATTTTGAACGTGTTTTTTAGTTGTACCTCGAAAATGAGTTTCATCAAAATCGGACGAAAAATGACGGAGAAACGGCAAAACCGGTTTTTTTTTGTCGAATTTAATTTTTTGCCGGTTTTGCAAAAGATGGCCAGAGACCGTAAAAGCAATGTCCCGTGTAACTTTTTGCAATAGTGGCAACACTTTTCGAGTGATTGCGATTCCCGCCAACTTTTAAAATAACCGGTAAAAAACCGGTTTTAAATTTTTAAACCCAATTAGCTCGGAAAAGATCAATACGCACCGAGTGACGATTTTTAAAAAAAATTTTTGGCCGATTTGCGACAAAAAAAAACCGCCCCTATGCGAAATTACCGGTTTTCGTAATTTTTCCCCAGTCGCGTCGCGATTCCCTACAACTCTCTAGAACAACACTTTCCTCTATCTCTTCACACTCCCGAGATCAATCATGGCAATGAGTCAGTCGTGGTAACTGAGCTTTATATATTATAGATGGAACGACGTTTAGCCACTGACCAGATTCCGGGGTGGATACCGCGAAGATATATTCAGTTCTTCAGGTTTAGAGCGCGGCGGAGCGGCGGTGGAATTCTTGCCTTTTTTGCGGTGCGGTGACAACGCATTTGTCAATTTTTTCCGAGTTTAGAGTTTAGACGTGTCATAAGTCACTTGCAACTAAAATCACCTAAAATTTGACAGATATGCTTAAATTAAGATTTTAAATAATTCGTTCATCTCCTGTCTTTCTTCCTCAAAATGACAATAATATAAATTGTAGCTTTAGTAGTGTGAAGTGGCTACTAGAAATAAAGCCAATATGTTACTACTAAACACAGCCCAAGTCGAGTCGAACCCACAAACCGAGGGTTCCGCACAAATACGATGGGGGCGTGGCTTTGAAGTGGAACAAAAACATTGATTTTGAATAGACATGTATGCAAAAACGACACGAGCTGCCTCGACATGGTCCCTATTAGGTTACGGTTAATTTATAGAAGACGCGGAGCGTAGTGACGCATCTTCTATAAATTAACCCTGATAAATTTTTTTAAACCACCAAACTGGTTATAAAGATAATAACATTTCTCACCCCCACCCACCACCTCCCACTTCAAAGCCACACCCATAATGTAAATTAAGTTCATCTCAAGATTAATCTTGTGATACATAAATATATTACAAATTTAATTTTGCGGTCAACCTAAATAATAATTTCTCACTAACTATTTAAACGAGACCAGTTTTTCATATTTTCGTATTCCTCCCTTTGAAGTTAACTTTTTTGAACAACTTTGTCATATACCTTTCATAAAGCAAATAAATATTATATTTAAAATCTGTAAGAATCAAACAAGAACCAACCAAGAAAGAAACACGTAAATTTCTTGTGCACGTGAGTCCTTTTGCACAAATCGCAGACCAGGTCATGCTTGGAGTACCTGTGGGATGGCTCTGCCAAATATCAGCTTTTAAAAGGGAAATTATGTGAAAAGAGGAATTTGTTAAAAAGGATTGCATCCCCACACGCTGGACTTACCAACCTCTACCAACGCGTACCAACCTCTTCTGCAGATTTTACCTCTATAGAACCGGTACACTCTGGGACGCTCTCCTGTCTATATATTCCCCCCCCCCCCCCCCCCCCCCCCCCAAGTACAGTCTCAGGTCCTTCAAGAGGGGCGTGAATAGGCACCTGTCCCGCATACGACCAGATGTCCATGGGCGTCTTTAGACATCTTATGGGTGCTTCGGCGCCACATGTCGCGCTTTCAATAAAAAAAAAAAAAACACAAGCAAAAATCTGTAAATAAAAATTATGTTTAAGAGTTCTGGTATTTTGTTGATTTTATTGTAGCTTTTCCAATTGCCATCTAATATAGTAAGAAATATATATTATAAATTAATTCTTTTGGGAATCCGGTGATACCGTTTTCAAAGGTGGTGTACGTAAGAAAATATAATTTTAAAGAAGCCATCTCCACTTTATCCAAACACATTAAATGTATGAAGTAAAAATTTTTACTATTTCTTATAAAATATTGTATTTGAAGGGGTTTTCACTCTTGAAATATAATGCCAGATGCTCTCGTATGCTATGCAGAGGCTTGAAGCCGGCATTTGTGTAATATTGAAGACGCTGAAGCAACTGCTCTCGCGCTGGCGGTCGATGGCAGAATGAGCGGGCGATGCACGTATTATTTGAATTGCACGTATTTTTGGTGGGGCACGAATCGCACTGACATGCGGAATCTTAATATTTTTTATGATCGAAGATACTACCACACCGAGAATGAAAAGTCGGTTGAAACGGCTACGTAAATAGTTCGTGTTTTCCGCCCAGTTCAGTGTAGCCGGCACGACCGACGAAAAGCACTGACATGGACATGGTACCTAGTTCACCAAGGTGTTATGGGCTGACATCACGGATTTTGTAGGTCATGTAGCCAACCGTGTCAGTTTCCATAAAAAAGTCAAGAGGAGGTACTAATGAATCGCACTTGGTCTCGCTGCGAGATCACACATATAAGTCCGGAAGCAATTTCCTGCCTCCTTTCAGGGAGGATTTCAGCACAAGCAATTTATATGTTCTCAACGAACCTCTCGTGAAGATTTTAAATACATATTTTACAATAACCGTGTCTCAAGCTCTTATTAAAGATGCAGAAATATAAATTTGATTGTATTATTTTTTTATGGAAACTGACACGGATGACTACATCACCTTTTTTTTTTTTTTTATGGAGACTGACACTGTTGGCTACATCACCTACAACATCCGTGATGTCAGCCCATAACACCGGGTGAACTTGGTGCCACGTCAGTGCTTCCCTTCGGTCGTGCCGGCTACACTGAACTGGAAAACACAAACTATTTACATAGCCGTTTCGACCGACCTTTCATTCAGTGCGGTGGTATCAACCCGGGCGGGTTAAACCCTACCACCTAGTAATATAAGAAGGGAGTCATAGGTATCCCTTAGTCGCCTTTTACGACATACACGGGGAGAGATGCAGTGGGGCTATTCTTTTAAAGTACCGGCCCCACACGGTACAAACCGTCACCCACAACATCCGTGATGTCAGTGCTTCTCTTCATTTCATGTCGGCTGCACTGAACTAGAGGGAAAACACGAACTATTTACATAGCCGTTTCGACCGATGTTTCGTTCAGTGCGGTGCTACCAACCCGGCCGGGATAAAACCTACCACCTAGTAAGGTAAGAAGGGAAGGGACCTACAGTTTAACGTGGAATCCGAACCGCGGTCAGCCTCCAACGGTCGAGCGGTCACCCATCCAAGTACTGACCGCGCCCAGGGTTACTTAATATAATAACAGTCGACCGACTGCACCACTGACTAACCGAGGCTGACATATTATTATACTGTTTACTCGTATATATTGTTTACTTTCTTCATTATTCTTGTATTCAAAGAATATTAGGTGACATACTGTACGTAGGTATGTTGGCCTATGTAATATATTGTGAGTAGACATAACATTGTCTAAATATTTACATTTCCTTCATAATTTTAATTTTCAGGCTGAGGAGGAAGCAATCTTAGTATAATTTTTTTTTTTTTTTTTTATGGAACCTGACACGGTTGGCTACATCACCTACAACATCCGTGATGTCAGCCCATAACACAGGGTGAACTAGGTGCCATGTCAGTGCTTCCCTTCATTTCATGTCGGCTACACTAAACTGGACGGAAAACACGAACTATTTACATAGCCGTTTCAACCGACGTTTCGTTCAGTGCGGTGGTACCAACCCGGCCGGGATAAACCCTACCACCTAGTAAGGTAAGAGGGGAAGGGACCTACAGTTTAACGTGGAATCCGAACCGCGGTCAATTTAGATTTAATAAAATTATTTCAGACATAGAATGTATATACAAGAAGTAGTGTTCAGGACGACGGCCAGCCGGAGCAGCGACGACGGTCCCGGCCTGGGACACGACGCGCGCATCGTCGCCTCCGTAGAGTAGGGAGATAGGAAGCGGCCGGCGTAGTTTAGTTTAGGTAATTTTAATATGTAAATGTATAGAAAATAAGTAAATAAATATATCTAAAAATCGTAGATATAAGTTAGCTAAGATAGATAGGCGTAGTTATAAGATAAATAAAGTTAGATAAGATAGATAGGCATAGCTCTAAGATAGATAGGCATAGCTGTAAGATAGATAGTCTAGATTATAAGTTATTTGAATAAAGATATAGTCGCCCACTGCCTTTCATTTGGGACGAACGGGAGATGCGCACTCGCCAAAATCGATAGGAGACTGAGCCGGTCCAAGGCGCGACGCGGGGGCGGGGCGTCGGAGCGCAGCCGCAAAACCGGACGGCTGCGTCCGCGGCGCCTCAGCGCGCCCGCGCGTATACAAATATAGCGCGTTTTGGCCGGTTCAGTCAGTCAGTACTCGTCCAGCCAGCAAGAAGAGAAGACGTCCCGAGCACCGGCTCTCCGCGAAGATCGACCGAGGAACGAGCTTCACTCCGGAACGACTGCCTCGGCCGATCGGACGTTCTTCTCTCGGCGAGTGCTCACCCCCACGTCTCGGGTGAAAGCCAGTGTGCGGCTGCATTATAGCCAGCACTGTGCATTTCATTTCGTCTCCACGCCTTACACTACGCGGCTAAACTCCCGGTGCCCCGCGGCACGCCGGTCGAGGTCTCTCCCCGTGCCCTGAGGCACGTCAGGTTGAGGACGCGGTCGCGTAGTGCGTACGTTCGTGCTTGCCGTCGTGCGGATCGGTCCGACGGTACAGCGGTACGCCACGGTACGAGTTGCGGTACAGTGGTACGAGCGTCGGGACAGTCAAGTACGGTACGGTGGTGCGTCGGCACGTGGTACGTCGGCACGTGGTACGTCGGTACGTGGTACGTCGGTTGTAGTACGAGGGTACGTGGTACGCGAGGGTACGTGGTACAAGACTGCAGCCGGCCGCCGGGTACAGTGCCCGTGTGCGCACCGAACCAACGAGTGAAAGAGACAGCAACGTCGGCCATCTCTGTCGCGTGCGACAGCCGCGCACGCTTCACTCGCCGAACCCCATATTCTGCTCTGCGGGACGGGCATCAAGAAACGCCAGCGAAATACAGTCCACCTCTGAGCATCGTCCCCCACAAGTAGTATATACATACTACTTCTTGGGTAGGCTTGAGAAATTTCAGGAATATAAAATACTAATTATTAGAAGAAAAAAATCGAAATTCCGTATTTTTTGTTTAATACTGAAATTGAAAATTGTATACAAAACTCGATGGACCGTGAGTATGAGGATTAGGCAGATTTGCCAACCGTGCTCTCTAGAGGGAGTGCAATGACGTATTCCAGTCCCCTTTTTCTTTAGATGTCATTCAAATCTAAGTATTTGAAATTTACCTACATGCAGTTCAATTCTACTAGTTTATCATGAAAGTTAGTCATTTTATTTTCATTTAAAAAAGGCGGACGTTAACCGTCCACCTAAGCTCGATGTAACGATTTTCACCAAAAAGTACTATAAAATGACCGAATCTGGGAAAAAGTTTCAGAGATTTTCGTCTTCAAATATGGACCCCTTTCGAACCCTGAAGTTACAAAACCCTATCCTGAAAGAACAAGAGCGGGATTATTGCCTTAGGCAATTTCCTCCAATCAACCCCTTTCTACATGGAATCCGATCCATAGAGCAGTGGGTGATGGTATGCACGTAGACTTTTCAAATGAGAAAAAAAAACTCATTGGTGCACGCCGCCGGTTGGATTCGAACCTCGGACCTATCGCAAGAGAAGTCGACGCTCAGACCACTCGGCTATTAACTACTTATTTATTATTGTTAACGATTTTAAAATAGACTTTCAATTTGTCTATTGTATTTGCATTTTATTTTAATTATTTAGACCATTTAATGAGTGTCAGTACTTTTTATTGGGTTATATGCTATTTCCTCCAAGGTTTTATCGCATAAATGTTTCATTTCTTATCCCATCTAAAATGTGTTTGAATTTGTTGTGTGTTTTTGGGACTTCTGCCTGACTGAATAAACTATTTTATTTGATTTATTTATAGGTAGTTTAAATTTTTTTTTTTTTTAGGTTTAGTTTATAAATTATTTTGTTTAGATTTTCACATTTCTTAATTTTAGTTTAATTTTATTGTTATATTGTATGATTGTATTATAAATTAATAAATACCTTTTTGAAATGTATATACTATAGATGCATCTATCTGTATCTCTCCCTCTCTGCATTCGGCCTAGGGCGCTCTTACACGGAATGTTTAATTCCACTAACAGGAGTTCAGAATAAAATCAAAACTCTTTCAAAGCAGCTCCAGCGGAGATAGAGTGAGCCGCTCAAAAGACCAAATTTTTTTGCACCCAACGTGGCCTCTGGCAGACTCATTGCACATGTTTTCCATTTCTTCCATGCTTCCATTCCTTTTTCCTTAAAATAATGTTTTTGGTAGTAATTTTGATACATCGTCGAAAAATACATTTTACAAAGAGAACCTACCTAGTTTTTAGGGTTCCGTATCCGGTACGGGACCCTATTACTAAGCTTACGCCGTCTGTCTGTCTGTCCGTCCGTCCGTCCGTCCGTCTGTCCGAGGGCTGTATCTCTTGAACCGTAATAGGTAGCCTGTTGAAATTTTCACAGAATATGTGTTAATATGACCGATACCTATAACAACAAATAATAAAAATAGGGAAAAGTAAAAAATTCGTGGGGGTTCCTATAGAAGAAACCAAAAAGTGTATGCGCGCGCGGCACCTACCGAATATAATGTGAAGCATTTTAACTAATCGTGAATTTGAACTAATATGAAGCATTTCATAAAACGCCATAGATGGCGTGAGTGGCGCTAATCGTGACATAGCGATACGGAACCCTCGGTGCGCGAGTTCGACTCGCACTTGGCCGTATTTTTTATACCTATTTAAAATATGTAAACCTAACAGCGGTAGCACTAATTTGAATTGAATCTAAATAAAAGTTAAATTGCCACATACAGACACACAGACAGACAGACGGAGACGTCAAACTTATGACACCCCTCCTTTAGCGTCCGAGGTTAAAAATGTAGTCTTACAAAATATGAATTAAATAGCTTTATTGAAATTATGATTTTTCACGAATCTTCATTATTCGACTAACTTGTAAATTTTAACCTAGTAATACTAATTTTTTTTTACCTGTTGGAGTTTCTTTTATTCCAAATTCACATACTAATTAAATAAAATTAACATAATAACTAAATATTAACATGTAAATCTTACTGTAAATCATTATTTTAAAATTAATAAGGCATTAATAAAATTATGGCACCTTCTTGCACGTTATGTTGGCTGGTTGGAACATACATATTATGTCTTCCTTGAGTTTACTTAAAAAAAATCAGCGCAATAGTTTGTATAGGATATCTCCCTACACTTTGGAGCTTTAAGCAAAAAAATTATAGAGGCAGTTAGATTGCGGTATCAAAGTCGCACAAAAATGTTGAGTGGTTGAAACTATCACGAAAGTTCCACGAAACTTCGCAGTATGAAGAAGCCCACACACGCGCGCTCTACAGCTGTTATTGATCTGAGTTTTTTTTCACGATACTTCCACGAAACTGCGCAGTATAAAGAAGTCCACACACACGCGGTCTACAGCTGTTATTGATCTGAGTTTTTTTCACGATACTTCCAAGAAACTACGCAGTATGAAGAAGTCCTCACACGCGCGGTCTACAGCTGTTATTGATCTGAGTTTTTTTCACGATACTTCCACGAAAATACGCAGTATGAGGAAGTCCACACACGCGTGCTCTGCAGCTGTTATTGAACTGAGTTTTTTTTCACGATACTTCCACGAAATGACGCAGTATGAAGAAGTCCACACACGCGCGCTCTACAGCTGTTATTGATCTGAGTTTTTTTTCACGATACTTCCACGAAACTGCGCAGTATAAAGAAGTCCACACACACGCGGTCTACAGCTGTTATTGATCTGAGTTTTTTTCACGATACTTCCAAGAAACTACGCAGTATGAAGAAGTCCTCACACGCGCGGTCTACAGCTGTTATTGATCTGAGTTTTTTTCACGATACTTCCACGAAAATACGCAGTATGAGGAAGTCCACACACGCGTGGTCTGCAGCTGTTATTGAACTGAGTTTTTTTTCACGATACTTCCACGAAATGACGCAGTATGAAGAAGTCCACAGACGCGTGCTCTGCAGCAGTTATTGATCTGAGTTTTTGTCATGATACTTCCACGAAACTTCACAGTATGAAGAAGTCCACAAATGCGCGCTCTACAGCTGTTATTGATCTGAGTTTTTTTTCACGAAACTTGCACGAAATGACGCAGTATGAAGAAGTCCACAGACGCGTGCTCTGCAGCAGTTATTGATCTGAGTTTTTGTCACGATACTTCCACGAAACTTCACAGTATGAAGAAGTCCACAAATGCGCGCTCTACAGCTGTTATTGATCTGAGTTTTTTTTTCACGAAACTTCCACGACCCTTCGCAATATGAAGAAGTCCACACACGCGCGCTCTACAGATGTTATTGATCTGAGTTATACCCCATTTCCCTGATGTGTGGCCCGTGTACATACCGACGGATACAGGACTACCTACTCATAATGTAGGGAACAGGTGCTCACACACACCAGATCAGTGCGGATCGGTCGAGCGACAAATTGAGCCGGCGTGTTGAGTATTCCTTGAGTGTCGCCCAAATCGAAACCCTTTCCGTTAATGCATAAGGTGTGCGAACACCTAGGGCATACACATATCGATGCTAAATAATTTTCATACTGAATTAATATTTCAGTGGCACTTCTGATGGCTTGAATCCTGATTCTGGATTTTAAGGGTTCCGTACCTCAAAAAAGAAAAAAAAACTGAATATATTTTCTCCGAATCTATTTGATAAGAGATATAAATTCTTCGTCCGTTTTTTTAGACTCTCAGCACATGCTTGCACTGGGTTACCAAGTGCATCTCGGGAGAGGGGATAGATGTCTGGTGATATGCTTCTTCTTAATTAATTACTTCATTATAATTTTCGAGTTCTTCCAAATAACCATTCATGACTTTTGTTATAATTTTCGTAGTCTGTATTGCAGCTTGCTGTTGTAAGACTTGTATTTGTATATCTGCATCCAAAAAATTTATATACCCTGGTAAAGTTTTTGCAATAATTCCGGTTGTTCCAATTATTATAGGTATGATTCTGGCATTTGTTTTCCATAACCTTTGTATTTAAATTTTGAGGGCGTAATATTTAGTAAATTTTTCAGTTTCTTTTTTTTTGTGATATTATTGTCGAAAGGAACGCTGACATCAATGAGGTATGTTTTATTGTTGATTTTATCTGTATATATTAATTCCGGTCTATTGTTTGGTAGCGGGTAATCGGTGAGAACTGGCAATTCCCATATAATTTTGGCTCCTTCATTTTCAATTTCATGCGGTTCGCTAAGTGGACATTTCCACCATATTTCTGTATTTTCGAATTTGTGTTTCTTCGTTAGGTACCAGTAAACATATTTA
This sequence comes from Nematopogon swammerdamellus, assembly GCA_946902875.1. Taxonomy (NCBI): domain Eukaryota; kingdom Metazoa; phylum Arthropoda; class Insecta; order Lepidoptera; family Adelidae; genus Nematopogon; species Nematopogon swammerdamellus. The sequence continues at coordinate 3,172,272 of OX336334.1, read as the reverse complement.
AGAAGATGATTATGTCTTTTTAAATATAAAGGTTGAACCAAAATCTTGCAGCCAGAAATTATATGTGCAACCGTTTCATCTTTTTCTTTGCACAGTCTGCATTTTCCATCTACATTTTTCTTCATTACTTATATCTCGTTCAAATTGTTTGGTTTTTACAGCCTGGTCTTGGATTGCAAATATTTGTGATTCTAGTTGTGGTGTAGTAGGTAACTTTTTTATCCATTTAAATGATTCAACATAGTCTGTAGTTTGTTTATCTAATATGTCATTTAGTAGCTGGCCATGTAGTTGTTTATTTTTCCATTTTTCTTTATTTTGTTTGATTATTTGTTTCATAATTTTATTTTCATCATCATTACTTTCATCCAGATTGATTTCTCTTCTAAATTTCTTGCTTTCAGATTGTATACTGTGTATCGTTTTATTAGTGTCATGCAATTTAATTGATTCCGTAATAATGTCTTGTTCGTTTTCTAAGTATTTTTCTAATTTTATTGTGAGTTTTTTGTATAGGATTTCGATGTTGAGGAGACCCCTTCCTCCTTCAAGTATGGGTAAGTATAGCCGTTCTATATCGGCATTTCGTTGGTGCATATTGTAAATATTTAAAAAAAATCTAGTCTTTGTATCAATTATTTTGTAATCCGACAGATTATAATTAATCACATTAAAACTGTAAATCAGGCCAGGAACTGCGTTAATTTTGTTGCTTAACGCAACAGTTAATGTTGCTTAACGCAGCAATTAATTGATTTAAAGATGTTTCTTACATTTAATGTAGTTTGAAGAATTTTTTTTAGTCTTCTCAAATATTCTTTTACTCTCTCTTCTATGATTTGTTTATGATTTATATGCCCATCTTCACGAATTCCCAAATACTTGTATTTTTTATCATTTAGGCTGTCGAACTTATTACCGTCTAGGAGTATGTGATTTTCGCCTATTGAATTTATCCTTTTTCCACCGCCGCGACCGCAGCCGCGGGCAAAAAGCTAGTCTTCCTTCACGTCTATTCGTTTAGTAGAGGACTAAACTTCTGACAAATGGCTGGACAGACAGACTTACGGCCGCACGAGCCTTATTAGTTTCCTTTTTCACCTCTTTGAGGTATGGCACCTACAAATATACCTACTCAAATTAAGATTCAATGCAAAACAGGCCTCAACTCATAATTTGTCAGCTATTCCCCGTTATTCACTATACTAAAATTCATCGGTCCTGGCGAAGGACGGATGAATTCCAGTATAGTGTCGTGTCATTCATGAGAGGCGTGAAGAGAAGAGACCTGTCAGGCCGGCATGGAATTCGCAACCCCCACGTACGACCGAATGTCTATGGGCATCGTTTGACACCTTATGGGTGGAGAGGCACCACATGTCTCCCTTTCTATAATAAAAAAATTAAAAAATATAAATGTTCAGGTAGGAAATGAATGATCCGCACTGAATGTTCTTCACAGACGGGTGTGTCCAGGGGTCGTAGCGTCGGAAGCGCTCGGCGGAACACGCGTCGGTGTCGGTGGCGGCTGCGAGGGCTCCTGTCATAAATTGAAATTGATTTTCAGCACCTTCCGCGCCGACCTCAACTGCGCTAACCCGTCTGCACTACGTGGTTAGGTGAAGCGTGTGGAAGGGCCTTTATATTTATATGCCTTCTCTTTAATGTGTGCCGTACTTAACAAGAATAGCCCCACTGCATCTCTCCCCTTGCATGTCGTAAAATAGGACTAAGGGATAAGGACAATATGCCGTGCTAAAGGGTGACAGGGTCGCCACCTCTCACCTTGGCACGGTACTTCCACCGAGTCATGCAGCAGGTGGGTCTTTGTGCCTTACTTGCTGCTTGATCGAATGAATCTTGTTCGAATTCTTTGCGGAACGTGGTGGTCGGTGTTGTGCTGTAATTTACCGGGGTTCTTGCAGCACAACACCGATTACTCTGCTTACCCCGATTGTCGGGATTCAGCGTGTGTGATATGTATGTATGTATGCCCTCTATTTAGAAGGGCAAGGGAAAAAAGAAAATTAAATGGAAATCCGAAGAGGTGTGCAGATAATCCAAGCTTTTTATAGAGTTAATCAATGGTAAAAGCACAAGATGGCTGCTGGTTTTGAGCTGACAAAATGTACGCAAAATCACAGCTACATATCACACGAAGTATGGCACAACTTTTTGTTTATTTTTATATTATATGTTTTGGTGGGATTTATATAATCCGCCATGGGTGGCTGAGTCGGAATGGCCAAAGCACATGCTCCGACCAGCCAATATCACCTCCGAGAAGATAGGTGCCATCCAATTTCTGACCGAGCTCTGATATTCATACCTTTACAATCGAACGGCTCTCCGTAGTACCACCGAGCTCTGGAATGCACTTCCTCCCGATGTGTTTCCTACAGTGTATGACCTGTGGTGTGCTTAGGATCTTTCAAGAGAAGCGTAAAAAGGCATCTGTCACGCCGGCACGGCATTCGCAGCCCCCGTTCTAATCCGAATGCTTTTGGGCGTCGTCGTCGGCTCAACAATCCACGCTGACGGCGCCAAGTGTATCGCGTATAAAAAAAAGCTACAGAGGCTGACACCGTATTTTGTCTTTAAAATCAAAAGGTTTTTTATGGACAAAAGGTAAGAGTGGCTGTGTTCAAAAGTTTAAAAGATTATTTCAAACACAGCCAATATCATCATTCCTCACGAAACCACGCTCAGAGAGGCGCCATGCCAACTGTAAGGCGGAGAAAAGGATCGTTGTCAAATTTATTGATACGCTATTGTCATTGTCAAATTTATCGATGTTATTATGTGGCTAGTCACTAAAATACTTGTAATAATAATTATGTAAAAAAAAAAATTATCTGCAACGTTTCTTGCCGGTTCTTCTTCAGTGTAATCGAACCGGATAGAACAAATTATGACAAGTTCGAGTGCAGTCTAACTGCCATGAATGTATGAATGATCAATATGCAATACAATACGGACTTCCTTCTGGCCTATGTGACTGGGTCGCGGGCGTAGCATTCAGGTCCTAGTGGACGGTTGCTCGTCGGACGCCATGTCAGTGAACGCCGGCGTACCACAAGGATCTGTGTTGTCACCCACGCTGTTTCTTCTGCATATCAATGATATGCTGTCTCCCGGGCAACATACATTGTTATGCAGATGACAGTACGGCACACGGATCCTACACCAGTCACCCTTCAGCCAGTCGGGATGTTGTGGATGAGAAGAGATGAAGACTTGTGTCTGAGCTCCAACATACACTCGGCTCTATTTCCGAATGGGGCCGTAGTAATTTGGTCGAGTTCAACGCTTCCAAGACACAAGTTTGCGCGTTCAGTGCGAAGATAGCGGCGTTCACACCGGCTCCTTCATTCCAAGGCACGTCGCTTAAATTAAGCGAACACCTCGAGGTCCTCGGAGTCGAACTGTCGCACGACCTGAACTTTCGTCGTCATATCGAGGGGAAGGCCAAGCTGGCTTCTAAAAAGCTGGGCCTACTCAATAAGGTGCGACGGTAATTCACGCCGAACCAAAAGCTGCTTCTGTATAAATCGCAGATTAGGTCCTACTTGGAGTACTGCTCGCACCTGTGGGATGGTTCTGCTAAATACCAGCTTGCGCCTCTGGACTCGATCCAGCGTCGAGCCGTGCGACTAGTGGGTGACCCCGAAGTGTCCCGCGATTTAGAACCACTGCAACACCGTAGAGATGTCGGCTCCCTAAGTGTGTTGTATCGCTTATTCGATGGGGAGTGCTCGTAGGAGCTGTTTAATGCGATCCCGCCGTCCCCTTTCCACCTCAGCACCACGCGCACTGGGCAGGGACTGCATCCCTACACGCTGGATTTACCGCGGATGCGTACAAATCGATTCTGCAGATCTTTCCTCTACAGAACCGGCATTCCCAACCCCTGCGTTCGACCATGGGCGTTGTTAGACCCCTTATGGGTGGTTCGGAGCCATATGTCGCGCTATCAATAAAAAAAAAACTTAAGAATCTCTGCATAAAGAAGGAAAATGTTCTGAAATAAAAATATATTTTTGTGCTCTCAAAGTGTTATAAAATATTTATTAAGTATTTTCTTAATTATGATTGCATAAAGTTACAAGAATTTGAACGTCCAACTTTTAGTCGGAGTTCACACCCGGTCACTTTTAGTTCAAACAAAAGAAACATTTCACATTTTTTTCTTTTCGCGCTTTTGCGTTTGCACCCTTTAGCGTATTTAGTTCAAAAGTGAAATAACTCTTCATTACTAAGACAGGCCGCGGCCATAACGTGCCGGGACAAAGTAAATTGCCTTCTCTGACTGACGTTAATAATATTCCCGAGCGTCGCGTCGGCCTTAATGTATAATACCTAAACTACAGCAAATAATTTTCAATTCGTCTCTTTCTATTTTACGGAAGTTTTTTTCTTTAACACACTTTTTAAGGCTAAAGCGGTGAATGTCTTAACATTTAACCTAACCTACAGCAAATAATTTGCAGTTCTTCTCTTTCTATTTTACGGAAGTTTTTTCTTTTAACACACTTTATAAGGCTAAAACGGTGCATGTCTTAACATTTAACCGAACCTAACCTAACGGCTAACCTACAGCAAATAATTTGCAATTCGTTTGTTTCTATTTCACAGAAGTTTTTTTCTTTTATAAAGCGGTGCATGTCTTAACATCTAACCGAACCTACCTTCAGCAAATAATTTTCAATTCGTCTCTTTCTATTTTAAAGAAGTTTTTTTCTTTAACACACTTTTTAAGGCTAAAGCGGTGAATGTCTTAACATTTAACCTAACCTACAGCAAATAATTTGCAGTTCTTCTCTTTCTATTTTACGGAAGTTTTTTCTTTTAACACACTTTATAAGGCTAAAACGGTGCATGTCTTAACATTTAACCGAACCTAACCTAACGGCTAACCTACAGCAAATAATTTGCAATTCGTTTGTTTATATTTCACAGAAGTTTTTTTCTTTTATAAAGCGGTGCATGTCTTAACATCTAACCGAACCTACCTTCAGCAAATAATTTTCAATTCGTCTCTTTCTATTTTAAAGAAGTTTTTTTCTTTAACACACTTTTTAAAGCTAAAGCGGTGCATGTCTAAACATTTAACCTAACCCACAGCAAATACTTTACAATTCGTCTCTTTTTATTTTACGGAAGTGTTTTTTTAACACGCTTTTTAAGGCTAAAGCGGTGCATGTCTTAACATCTAACCTAACCTAACCTAAATTAACTACAGCAAATAATTTTAAATTAGTCTTTTCCTATTACACGAACGTTTTTTTCTTTTAACACACTTTTTAAGGCTAAAGCGGTGCTATCATATAACAGAAGCTAACCTAACCTACAGCATACAATTTTCAATTCGTCTCTTTCAATTTTACGGATAGATCTATTTTATGGGCTGACATCACGGATGCAGTAGGTGATGTAGCCAACTTATGAAGAAAGCCTACCAATTAATATAAAAATTAGCTGTTTATATGTTATTTATAATTGTTCTATTAAGTCAGCACAGTCGTCGGTTGAATAATATTTAAATGCTGTACCAGTATACAATAAATATCTACCTAACACTGTCCACAGCTGCCTCTGCGAGACAGAACTTTATAGAGCAGAGCCTATGTTTAAAAAAAACCGGCCAAGTGCGAGTCGAACTCGCGCACCGAGGGTTCCGTATCGCCATATCACAGCTAGCGGCACTCATGCCATCTAGATTGCGTGTTATGAAATGCTTCATATTAGTTAAATGTCATGATTAGTTAAAATGCTTCATAATCTATTCGGTAGATGGCGCACGCGCATACACTTTTTGGTTTCTTCTATGGGAACCCCGTGAATTTTTAATTTTTCTTATTTTTATTATTTGTTGTGATATCGGCCATAATAACACATTTTTTGTGAAAATTTCACCGGGCTATCTATTACGGTTCAAGAGATACAGACGGACGGACGGACAGACAGACAGACAGACAGGCAGACAGAAGAGTTCTTCGAACTGTACGATTCTCTAAATCGTTCTTGTGCCGCACTGCAAAGGTGTGGAACGGGCTCCCAGGGAATATCTTCCCCCACTCCTCCATCTTCATCCACGGATCTTCAAATGGCGCGTTAATAGCCTTTCCCCAGCAACATTAATCCACCTCCAAGCCGGACTGGCACCTCCTCGGGGGTGAAATTGGCTGTGCCTGAGGTTGCGACCTTGGACAGAGCCACCCAGTTCGGTAACAATAAAAAAAAAAAGATGGCGTAGGCTTAACTTAGCCGTTAACTTAATTAGTAATAGAATAGGGTCCTGTACCGGATAATACGGAACCCTAAAAAAGTGTGTCAAATGAAATAAATAAATAAATAAATATTTATCCGATATTATAATTTCAGAGTTTTCAACGTCGATGCTTCCAAACTGGATAATCTGCCCCCCATCCCCCCCCCCCCCCCCCCCCCCCCCCCACCCGTGCTGCCCCGCACCCCCGACCTCAAGCTTTGCAAGGAGATGGGGCCCGCTAGTTTTGTATGGAATTAATTTTAATTCCTGTAATAAAGCGAGCGTTAGGGATATATTCCGGAATAATCCTCAACTTCAGTCGTTCTAATGAGGCTGAAGAGTTCTCGTCTGTCGCCACTGAAGGTGCTAATTGGGCAAATTAACGTTTTTGGATAGATTTTACTGAATACAGTAACTTTCCCTTCTTCGCGTGAAATTCGTTTTGAAAAAGAAGAAATTTAAGTAAGCCCGCTACCGTACGTTTATTTCGGCACTCGGAAGAATTCTGTTTGTATGAGAGCCACATCTTAGCGTAACCGGAACTGAATTTTATTTAGCATATTCTATGTCCCGTATAGTTAAATGTATTTTTTCTAAGTTTCATCGAATTCAGGTGATCGGTTGATGAGAGGAGGACCATACATACATACAGAAAATATTTCTAAAAATAGTTAATTTAGTTTTGGTATCATACACAGATTCTACAAACGTAATATCTCATAAAACAAAGTAACTTACTCCATGACCACTCCTCCAGACAGATTTATTATTAGTATTGATGATTGTGATTATATTAGGTTGGCTGGTTCATCTAGTAACTAGATTCTAGTTTTTTTTTTTATGTAATCCGGTATGCTGCGTCAGAGGGGCCAAAGCACATGCTCTGACTAGCCAATGTCACCTCCGAGAAGGTAGGTGCCATACCGGAGACTTCCCTAGATTGCTGGCTATACTGGACTAGAGGAGAACACAACCGAGGTTGCTATGCGGCCATCTTACATCCAGTACGGTGGTACCAACCCAGTCGGCTACAATTTGAGCCTACCACCTAGTAAGGGGCAAGGGAAGGGACCTACAGTTTTACACCGGTTCCGAACGGTGAAGCAGCGGGTGTAGGTATGCACGTAAATTTTTTCGTCAGAAAAAACTCATTGGTACACGCCGACGGATTCGAACCTCGGACCTCCCGCATGAGAAGCCGATGCCCAAACCATTCGGCCACCCGCCGCTTAAAAGTTAGTCTGTCTAGCGTAAAATGTGTACCTACACGACGTATTCACGGTTACACGTTGTCAGGTGCCTGCCAGAGTGGTTCGCTGAGGAACCCTAGAAATCGATGAAAACAATGAGAATATCTCTACTCTCTATTTTCTTATAAAAGGGAACGTCTGTCTGTATGTATGTATGTTTGAAATAAACTCCGGAACCGCTGAACAAATTTTGATGCGGTTTACACCAATGTAAAAAGTAGTTCTTGAGGCTCACTAATAGGCTATATATCATCCTTAGGGCTGAGCAGCATCAAAGATTTTAGTGTCGAATGGTAGTGCCAGATTGAGAGGGGAGAACAGAAGAGAGGGGAAGGGAGGGAAGGTGACGAATGAGGAGAGGGAGGGAGGTGAGGGAGGGGGGAGGGAGAGAGAGAATATAAGAGAAGCGATCGTTTATTATCATTATTTGCGTTTAAATCAGATTTCCTATTAAACGCTCTGTGGAACTGGCATCCCTTATTCCCTGCCACCCGTCCTATCTCCGCATGACTCGTCGCAGAGAGACTCAGCACCCCTTTTGTTGTTGACATTGGGCTTTTGAGAACACATCGGTTCTCTAAATCGTTTCTTTGTCGCACCGCTAGGGTGTGGAACTGTCTTCCGGCGAGTGTGTTTCCCGAATCCTTTAGTGTCTTCAAACGTCGTATTAACAGGCTAGACAGCCTAGTAACAGTCCGCAAATCTGCTGGCATGGCACCTAACTGAGCTTGGTTTCGCGAGGAGAGGTGTTTTTGGCTCTGTCGAATGCACCATTGGTCTTTCGGCACAGCCAATCATGTTGGTTTACATAAAAAAAAAAAAATTAAAATCGGAGTCTACCGCGAGCGAAGCCGTGGACGCTAGTATACATATAAGAAATTATTTGGAGCAAAAATAATAGAGGAAAACCCCAAAAATATACGTGTTCGGTCATGCCCAAATTATCTGACAGAACATTCGCGAATTTCCTTTTTAGATTCTCAGTCGATCGTGAAAACTATTTTTCCAGAACGAAATAACAAAAGCGTCGATAAAATTCAAAGGGTTGTCACTGGCATGGCACTCGTCGGGTTCAGGACCGAGAGGCGTAATCGACCGTGCAACGAGCCCTCATTTTCAATGAAAAACATTTCCACGTATCACACCTCATAGGATGGCGAATATCGGCTACTGGATAATTGAGTATTTTTATAGAACACTAGCTGTTGCCCGCGACTTCGTTCGCGTGGATAACTGAACATGAGTAATTATTCTTTTAAAACCACATAAAATTAAACGAAAAGAATTAATTAGGGGCGAGGCCGAAGGCCGAGCTGCGTTCAGGAAGACGACAAACCTTCTCGAAGTAAGTAAGTAACTAAAGGCGAGGCCGAAGGCCTAGCTGTTTTCAAGTTAACGATATTCTTTCTCGATGAACGTAAGAAGCTAAGGACAAGGCCGAAGGCCGAACTGCGTTCGGGTAAACGATAAACCTTCACCCGCCCTCGGACCTCACCCCTAATGACTTGCTTTCTTCTATATAATATAATGTCATTCACGCGAACGTAGCTCAGCATTCGGCCGCGCTCTTATGTACTTACTTTCTTCAAGAAGAATATGCTTTACCTAAATGCAGCTCGGCCTTCGGCCGCTCCATGTTCAGTTACTCATTTGAAGTCGCCCTAGTTGGTTTTTAACCGACTTCCAAAAAAGGAGGAGGTTCTCAATTCGTCTGTATGTTTTTTTTTTTTTTTATTTTTTTTTTTATTTTTTTTATTTTTATTTTTTTGTATGTTTGTAACACGATTTCTCCGTCAATTGAGGGCCGATTTAGAAAATTCTTTTTTTGTTAGTTAGGTCATACTTCCGAGGTGGTCCCATTTAAATTTTATCGAAATTGGTTCAGTGGTTTTCGAAAAATCAGCATAATACTATGGTGTGTGGTTACCTTCAGCAAAACTTGTGATGTGGTCGTTTTCGGCAATTTTCAGTTTGATAAATTAGTATGGTGTGTGGTTACCTTCAGCAAAACATTTGTGATGTGGACTTATTCAGCAATTTGCAGTCTGACACATATGGCGAATAATTCTGTACCACTTCAATCGATTTCGATTATTCGATTTCGATTATTCTTTTTTATGTAATATTACTAAAAAGAATGAAATAAAAACTGTTTTAAAAAATATTAAACCGATTTCCAAAAAACAAAAAAAAAAAAACTAAAAAGTATTAAATACCTAATATTTTGAAATTTTCTCTGTCCTGTTGAAATACATGAATCGATATACTAGTGATACATATTCGGACCCTTGTTTCATGAATATTCTAAATTTGAAATTTTTTTATCTTTTCCGACCGGCGTTTAATTTATTATGGTACCTGGCCAGTACCTACTGTACCGAGTACCATCGAGCTGGTTTGATGATGGAGACAGAAGGTGGCCATAGGAACTCCTAAACTACACATGATAAACCCATCGTGTTTGGGCTCGTTGCATTTGTCTTCACGAGAAATTTACTTTAGACCTAAAAGATTCTCAATTCGACGGTATGTTTTCTTTTTTTGGATGTTTGTTACGCGATTACTCCGTCAATTGTGGGCCGATTTTGAAAATTCTTTTTTTTTTTATTTGAAAGGGGATAACCCTGAGGTTTTTGAAGTGAAAACTTCTTTAGCGGCTCTTGGCACTTTTTTAGGTGGGTAAAAATGTATAACTCGCGACATCGCGTCAGCGTCATTTTTAAAATGAAACCTTAAGTCATTGCGTTAAGGGTTAAGTTAGAGTGGCACGGGATCTGCCGGCACTCCCGGAGTGCAACTGTTAAGTAGGGTTCCGTAACACGTTTATGTCTGTCCATTCTACTAAGTTCTGCAAAATGAATGTAGGGTTCCGTAACATATGCATGTCTATCCGTTCTACTAAATTTTACAATTTTCAACCAAGGTCCTCCGACGGTTATTTTATAATAAAAGTAGGCTTCCGTAACACGTTTATGTCTGTCCATTCTACTAAGTTCTGCAACATCACCTACAACGTCCGTGATGTCAGCCCATAACACCAGTGCCATGTCAGTGCTTCCCCCTTTGATCGTGCTGACTACACTGAACTGGTCGGAAAACACAAACTATTTACATAGCCGTTTCGACCGACGTTTAATTCAGTGCGGTGGTACCAACCCGGGAAGGTTAAACCCTACCACCAAGTAAAATTACGAGGGAAGGGACTTACAGTTTTACGAGGAATCCGAACCTTGGTCAGCCTCCAACGGTCAGCGGTCACCCATCTAAGCACTGACCGCACCCAGCGTTGCTTAAAATTCAATAGCGACAGTTGACTGTCTGCACCACTGAGCTATCGAAGCTGACGTGGTCCTATTTTAATTGGGTCAAGATCGGATTGGAAAGCGAGGCGGAATCGCGAGGCCGAAGGCCGAGCGATTCCGCCGAGTACATTAATAGCAAAAAATTACTAAAAAAAACTGTGAAATAAAAAAAAAGTTTTAAAAAACATAAAACCGACTTCCTAAAAAAAGTAAAACTAAAAAACTATTTAAAATAAAAATATAAAAACCGCCTTCAAAAATATATGAAATAAAAACCTAAAAAAAAAAACGAACCCTAGAGTTGAAGGCGGTGCTAAAGCAAGCAAAATGATGCATGAAAGAAAACATGAGCGGATGATAATATCCTTTGTGATTTGTGTAGCCTTTTTAGCACCGCCTTCAACTCTAGGGTTCGTTTTTTTTTTTAGGTTTTTATTTCATATATTTTTGAAGGCGGTTTTTATATTTTTATTTTAAATAGTTTTTTAGTTTTACTTTTTTTAGGAAGTCGGTTTTATTTTCCTAATATATTAAATGTACAGATTATTATAATATGTATACACGACACTTGATAGAAATGTTAAAGAGAGTTTATTATAAAATATAACACAAAAAAAAAAATTGTTTTAGATAATCTACGTCTTACTAATTGTTCATTATTCTGCTGACACTGTTAATCCATAGATTGGCGAACAATTAACTCATGAAACTCATGAAAACTGTGGCAGTAAATTGCCATACCAGTACCCCGCCGCGCCGCGCCGGGGTTGCGATTCGAAAAGGCTCCATCACCGCAGGGTGCACCACGGTACCAATTATGTTCACTGCGGGGGGCCGGACCGGACCTCACTGTAGCACGTGAATAGAGCACCTACACTTTGCTTGTGTGCTTAACGATATTGACTGAATTTTATATTTTTCTAGAATTTTTGTCAGCCTCGGTAGCTCAGTGGTGCGGTCGTCGACTGTTCTTGAGCAACCCTGAGCGCGGTCAGTACTTGGATGGGTTACTGCTCGCGCGTTGGAGGCTGACAGTGGTTCGGATTCCACGTAAAACTGTAGGTCCCTTCCCTTCTTACCTTACTAGGTGTAGGGTTTATCCCGGCCGGATTGATACCACCGCACTGAATGAAACGTCGGTCGAAACGGCTATACAAATTGTTCGTGTTTTCCGTCCAGTTCAGTACAGCCGACATGAAATGAAGGGAAGCACTGACACAGCAGCTAGTTCACCCGGTGTTATGGGCTGACAATCTCTGAGCAATCTCTGCCGGTCAACCTGTCTTAATTTCAAACATAATATAGGGTAGCAACAAAAGAAGAAGAATGGAATAAACTAAATAAACTAAACAAGCAGACGCCAGGAAAAATGTATACAGTTACAATCAATACTAGTAATAAATCTGTACGGGATGTTCATGGAGTATTGGAGTAAGTTACTTTGTTTTATGAGATACTGCTTTTGTAGACTCTATGAAGGTGTGGATCTAAGCTTGCGATGGCTTCACCGAACATAGCCGGGCCCATCGGCAGTAGAGGAGGGTTTTAATCGAGGTCGGGACTAGCGAGTGGCCACTCTAAATTTCCCGCGCATGCTTCACGTTTCGGCTCGCTTCAAGCCCTCGTCAGCTAGTCTGCGTTGACTAGGACGCGGGGAAACCACCAGTCCCGCTCTCGACCTCCCTCTCTCTACCTATCCATATTCTGTAGGATGCTTCCAGTGACGTTTTCGAAGCTCTCTCCATATATGAGCTTAGCGTCGATCTTGGGAGCCCTAGATTCTTGAAGAGACTGTAGAGCGACTTCGCTGGTAGATATTAAAACTAAATTGACGATTTTTAGAAATATTTGTGTTCCCCGATAACTCTTAAACCGATCATCCGAATTCGACTAAACTTAGTATAAGCACATTAAACTATACGTGACACAGGACAGGCTAAATAAAATTCCGTTCCGATTACGCTAAAATGTGGCAATCGTACAAACCGAATTGTTCCGCCCGCCGCAATAAAGGTAAGGTAGCGGGCTTACTTACTTTCTTCTTTATAAATACGAATTTCACGCGAGCGAAGTCGCGGGCAAAAGCTAGTATACTATATATAATTTTCCTACAGACAAGATTTGAAATCAATTAGTACATATATGAAACCAATTTAATTACAGCAACCGCAGCGACCCTCCAAAGTACGTTTGGAGTCCTCGCGGCACAATCACAAACCAGTATTCCCGGGAGGTCTAAGCCGATATTACAATAGCAAAAATACCGTCACGAAAGTGTAACTACATTCTACTCTTTTTTTATAGAGTTCTGTATCCATACGGAAGCCTATTACTAAGCCTAAGCCGTCTGTTGTAGGGATGTATCGTTTGAACCGGAATATTTTTAACCGAAAATTTTTATTTAATTTGAATAGTATATATTTTTTTGTATATTTGACATTAGTAATTAATTATAATTATAATTAGTAATTAGACATTGTTTACACATCTTTATTGCAAGTGTAGTTTTAAGTATGTAGCTAATAAGATATTGTAGTGTAAGTTGACTGTTCGCTTCAAAACACAGTATTATTGAAACTTTTTTATCCACTTCTGTATCGGACGAAGGCAATTTTTTGATCGATGTGGTATTGGACCACGTTATAATATAAATTTGTAATACACTATGACTTGTCCGAGTGTGCACACCTAATGGATGCATTATAAAAAAAAATAGGTAGCAGATTGAAATGTTCACAGAATATGTGTTATTATGGCGGAAGTGCCAACAAATATAAGAAAAGCAAAAGTAAAAAATTAAGGGGTCGCGACCACAGAGTGATCGCTTCAATCTCGTCCACAGAGAGGTCACTTCAGTCACCTTCACTGAGTGATCGCTCCAATCTCGTCCACAGAGTGATAGCTTCAAACTCGTCCGGAGAGTGGTCGCTTCAGTCACCTCCACAGAATGAGCGCTTCAATCTCGTTCACAGAGTGATCGCTTCAATCTCATCCACAGAGTGGTCGCTTCAGTCAACTCCACAGAGTGATCGATTCAATCTCGTCCACAGAGTGATCGCTTCAATCTCGTCCACAGCGAGGTCACTTCAGTCACCTCCACTGAGTGATCGCTCCAATCTCGTCCACAGAGTGGTCGCTTCAGTCACCTCCACAGAGTGATCGCTTCAATCTCGTCCACAGAGTGATCGCTTCAATCTCGTCCACAGAGTGGTCGTTTCAGTCACCTCCACAGAGTGATCGCTTCAATCTCGTCCACAGATTGGTCACTTCAGTTGTCGCGACCTAGTGCATATAGAGTTAAATGGTGTGCCTGATTGGTGAATTACGAAGTCTTGCCTCCCTCCGCTGCTCCCCACACTAGCGAAAAAGTTTTCATATCAATTAGAGCTAGCAACAGTTCATCTCTAGGTCATCTTTGCGCGGTTATATAAACGAAAGTGTCACTGACGATACTTTCATCGGCGACGCATTTTAAAATCGCGAGTGAAACGTTTAGTTTTGACATAGCAAAAGAACGAAAGTGATAGCGAAAGTAATTAGAAAATAGATCAACAGATTTTCAAAAATGTGATTTCGATTATTATAGGTCCTGTGTAATTTACGACAAATTTTACTATTGTTAGTCCCGTAGTGCTAATGACAGGCCGGAGAGGGGTGAGAGAGGCGCGCGGGGTCCACTTGAGAGGGGGGTGTATTGTTTTTGAAGGCCTAAGGGTATATTGGCAGTGCGCTGCGCAGGTTCATTTAGATGTACTTTATTAGGCTGCCGATACACTCCCTACACAATACCATATTGCTAATAGTTTTGAATTGTTTAGTTTAGTCTGTATTTCACGTAACATTTTTGGCCCCCACCCTTACAGATGTTCTATCCCACGAAGTCCGTTTCGCTCTGTTTGTAGTGGTGACGTGTACTGATAAGCGCACCTTGTGTGTGTTGTGTGCGTGGACCGCGTCGCGATCGTGCGTGGCTCTCTCGAGGTTACGCACACTAACACAATGTGCATGTGCACGCCTGACTACATTCATAGCAGAACGGACTTCGTGAGATAGAATATCGTGGGTCGCCTGCCGAAGTTCACTAAATGCAAAAATCATAATCATGAAATAAATGCATTTAAAGTTTTTTAATACTTCATAATTTTTATTACAGAAAAACCATAACAGATAAAGAGGTAATTTTTTTTTGGCACATAGTGGCACAATATAATATATTAATACAATATAATATATTAATTTAGAAAATGCAGTACACATGGAAGAAAAAGGAGAAAAGTTAGTTTTCGTAGTTAATTTTGAACACCAGTTTTAGTCAATGCACATTTTAGTGATTTTTGGAACTGAGTTTTCGCATTTAGCGAGTTCTTGCTGAACTAGCTACTAGAACTAGTGTTGCTAGCTACAAAAATTACACCAGCAAAAGTTCACTATAAGTTATAGTGAATTTTCGCTGGCATCTTTACTTCGAATAATGAATTTTGTGAAACTATTAATCTTTATTTCAGATGGAAATCGTGAAGATAGGATTTTAGTGATTTTTTCCTGGATAGAGAAAACAAAACAAAGTTGCCAGCTTAAAAAAGTCATTTTCGAAAAAAATGCATTTAGTGAACTACGGCTGGCGACCCACGCTGTACTTATCTGTAGTTCACTCTGAGTGAATATTTTTCACTCAGATGAAACGGCTACGGCTAGAGGCAACATGTCGCGATTTGTATATTATATGTTTATCCTTATATATTATGTTTTATGTTTTTTTTGTTAAAATACCTATTTCTTTTACCAAAATAGTTTTTATATAGTTATAAATTTTGCAAAAAGTGGAACTTTTTTACTGGCTGAACAGTTTGTTATTTTTAGTTTTAGTTGTAAATGTACATGTATAGCTGTTAAGTTTCCTAATAAAATAAAATAATAAAATAAAAATAAAAATTTCATTAGTTTTTTAAGCTATTCTTTTTAACACACTTTTGAGACGAGAACCTAGCTCAGAAACGTCACGAAAGTTAGAACGAATGTTTCAACGCTCCTCATTGGCTGGGCAGCGCGTAGCGCTGCCTGGGCAGCATCTATGAGAGTCTTTTGAAGTCGAACAATTTGTATAATTTGAAAGGAATATCGAACCAGTAACCATTGTCCAGAAAGCTAAACTCAATAAAAGGTCTGACAGTATTTTATCGAAGCCATTCCCGCCCGGCTAGCCAACGGAGCGGCTAAGCTAAATCGCTGTGTCCTATCTCCCTATATCTCTCATCGAAGCTTCGATTTAACGACAGTCGCTGATTACAGCTGCTCCCAGCGACGCTTCGCCGGTGCTCACGTTTAGTATGCGTAAACAGGCGCATAAACCCTCAAGTGCTCAAAGATCAAATTATTCCGTTTCTTTTCTTGGTTATATGACTAAGTAGCTTTTACCACCATTACGCCGTTACTTGAAAAGAATAGGTCCACTGCATCTCTCATCGAGGCTTCGATTTAACGACACCTCGCTGATTACAGCTGCTTCCAGCGTCGCCGGTGCTCACGGTTAGTATGCGTAAACAGGCGCATAAACCCTCAATGCTGAAAGATCAAATTATTCCGTGTCTTTTCTTGGTTATATGACTAAGTAGCTTTAACCACCATTGCGCCGTTCTTGAAAAGAATAGGCCCACTGCATCTCTCATCGAGACTTCGATTTAATGACACCTCGCTGATTACAGCTGCTCCCATCGTCGCCGGTGCTCACGGTTAGTATGCGTAAATAGGCGCAAAAACCCCCAAGTGCTCAAAGATCAAATTATTCCGTTTATTTTCTTGGTTATATGACTAAGTAGCTTTAACCACCATTGCGCCGTTCTTGAAAAGAATAGGCCCACTGCATCTCTCATCGAGACTTCGATTTAATGACACCTCGCTGATTACAGCTGCTCCCATCGTCGCCGGTGCTCACGGTTAGTATGCGTAAATAGGCGCAAAAACCCCCAAGTGCTCAAAGATCAAATTATTCCGTTTATTTTCTTGGTTATATGACTAAGTAGCTTTTACCACCATTACGCGTTACATTAAAATAATAGGCCCACTTCATCGAAGCTTCGATTTAACGACACCTCACTGATTACAGCTGCTCCCATCGTCGCCGGTGCTCAGGGTTAGTATGCGTAAACAGGCGCATAAAGCCTCAAGTGATCAAAGATCAAATTGTTCCGTGTCTTTTATTGGTTATATGACTAAGTAGCTTTAACCACCATTGCGCCGTTACTTGAAAAGAATACGCCCACTGCATCTCTCATCGAGGCTTCGATTTAACGACACCTCGCTGATTACAGCTGCTCCCATCGTCGCCGGAGCTCACGGTTAGTATGCGTAAACAGGCGCATAAACCTTCAAGTGCTCAAAGATCAAATTATTCTGTTTCTTTTCTTGGTTATATGACCAAGTAGCTTTTACCACCATTGCACCGTTACTTGAAAAGAATAGCCCCACTGCATCTCTCCCCATGCACGTAAAAGGCGACCAAGATACAAGGACAAGATGCCGTGCTAAAGGGCGACAGGTTAGCAACCTCTCACCTTGACATGGTCCTTCCACAGTTACATTACTTGCTGTTTGCTAATAACTAATTATTACCTCAAATAATCAGCTGTTTAGGTACCTAGTGCCACGTTTTCGTGGTTAAAACATAAACATGCTTTGTTAAATATCTCAAATACTAATAAAAAAATTGTTTTTACTTAACCTACTTATTTTGTTGGGTATGTCTCCCTCCTAAAATATTTTCAGTTAGTATCCTTACATAATTATAGTCAGAAGTTTACTGTAAATGGAATGTAACATCAAAAGTTTACAACAACGCAGATAATAAGAATTCACTTCTCACGAAGGCATAGGAATACAATTTTATGAGCTTTTAACGATCGCTTTCAGTGAGATGCTTTGTAAAACTGAATTCACATATTTTATAAACGCGAGTCGCAGGACGACGGAGGTTGGCGCGTCTAGCGCCAACTTTCAAACGGCTTTCCACAACCTGCGCAGGTGTACAGTATGTATCTACATAGTTCAGTAGATATTGTTCTTATTATGTTTCAAAGTTTTTTCCGAATATGTCGAATGTTAATGCATCTTTAAGAATGATGTTAAAGAAAAATGTAGACTTCCAATGGCAGGATGAATATGAACTGGCATCAGAAGGCAGTAGTCATGATCTGGTCGCGGTTGCGAAGAAGAGATACAAAAGTAAAACCAAAATTAAGACATGCGAAAGATGTGGAACGCGTCATGAAAAAATTGAATGTCCAGCGATTGGGAAAATTTGCCAAAAAAAAAAAAAAAAAATTATCCCGTGGGTTTTACTCACACTAATCGGACCAGGAGTACAGTGGACTCCGCACAACTTAAACAGACAACATACGTGCTCCCTGGTTTACAAAAAACTCCACGATTACCTGGAAATGCCAACAGTCAAGGATGAAATCAGACCATTCAACATACAAAAAACGACTGGCGACGCATCCCAACAGACTGGCCTCCGTTCTTTTGATCGAGAGAAACTACACCAACAGGCTAAAACGCTATCACATCCTTGCACTGGAGGATAGGACATAATAAGCACGTAGAGGACCAAACATACGAGGAGGGTTATAAATGGATGACTCGACACACACGACCAACATCACACAGAAAATCTGCTTATGGTCACATTCCAAAGCAAACAACAGTCGCACGCGCACGTTCATTCGGCTGCAGGCTTGCAGCGAAACTGTCTGTGTAGGATAGGAAGGTACTACGTGAGAAGCGCGGGACGGACGGGGTGTGACGGACGGACTAGTGACGGAATTCACGAGGACCGCGCGAAGTCCATTGGTATCAGAAGATCAATTAAGGGTTAAATTCCTCTTTTACGAAATTATAATCACAGCTACACTTTCAGTGCGAAGAGAGCGGCGTCCTTCATTCCAAGGCACGTCGCTTAAATTAAGCGAACACCTCGGAGTCCTCGGAGTCGGACTGTCGCACGGCCTGAACTTTTGTCGCCATATCGAGGGGAAGGCCAAGCTGGCTTCAAAAAAGCTGGGCGTACTCAATAAGGTGCGACGGTACTTCACACCGGACCAAAAGCTGCTTCTGTATAAATCGCAGATCAGGTCTTGCTTGGAGTACTGCTCGCAACTGTGGGATGGCTCTGCCAAATAGCAGCTTGCGCCTCTGGACTCAATCCAGCGTCGAGCTGTGCGACTAGTGGGTGACTCCGAAGTGTCCTGCGATCTAGAACCACTGCAACACCGTAGGAATGTCGGCTCCCTAAGTGTGTTCTATCGCTTATTCCATGAGGAGTGCCCGGATGAGCTGTTTAATGAGATCCCGGCGTCCCCTTTCCACCTTCGCACCACGCGCACTGGGCAGGGATTGCATCCTTACACGCTGGACTTACCGCGGATGCGTACCAATCGATTCTGCAGATCTTTCCTCTACAGAACCGGTAAACTCTGGAACCTATGTCTGGAACGCTCTCCCTGCCCATATATTTCCCCCCAAGTACAGTCTCGGGTCCTTCAAGATGGGCCTGAATGGGCACCTGTTAGGCCGGCAGGGCATTCGCAACCCCCGCATACGACCGAATGTCCATGGGCGTCGTTAGACACCTTATGGGTGGCTCGGCGCCATATGTGGCGCTGCCAATAAAAAAAAAAGGTGCAGATATTTATTTTGCCATAAAGAAAACACAACATTAACGATATTTCATTGAGGACGGACGGACAGACAGACAGACGTTGTAGACTTAGTAATAGGTTTTCCGTACGGGGTACCTAAACTTAAAAAGACAGGGGAAAGTCTGATGGACGTAAATTCCCAATTATTTGCACTTAACTCTTTGAAGTTTGTTGACGTTGAAAAATCTAATAGCATTTCACAGCAGCGCTCAGTTGACGTATCACACAGCACGAAGCCTCGGCGACGTGTGTGGGGCGGAGGGGAGTAGTGGGGGGAGGGAGGAGGCGCCAGAAATTCGGCATCCGTTATTATTCAGTCACCTCAAAGGCCGTGGCGGCTTTGGAGCAAACTCTTTGTGAAATTATAGCAATTTCTTGCGGTCGCCCCTTTCGAAGGCTTCAGCGCTGATATCCGCGATAGAAGGATCGGGGTGTTGGCCATACAATGCTGTTTAGTTAGGCGAGCCATGGGTAACAATTTGTGTAAACAGATTTGATCATTTTTGAGGCAATAGAGTCCTTTGGAAAGGGGTTGTGCTAATAACTAAAATTATTAGTTTGAGAGCAGACAGGGTTAGTCACGTGACTATTATTTTCTCCATACAAAATCGTCTTTCGGGGCTTATGTTTTCCCAGCCACTAAATCTGAACCGATTTTTATAAATTATTTTTTCTTGTGAGACCAGTAAAACAGATAAAGAAATAAAAACAGATAAATAAATGTGGTGTACCTATATATGCAGGTTCTTTCAGTTCGACTGGATGGATATGCTTACCATATTCCCCATTTAATAGGCTCCAAAAAAAGTTCAGTAGCATTGTTTAGCTTAGCTTAGCTCAGCTTAGCTTAGCTTTGCTCAGCTCAACTTAGCTTAGCTTAGCTTAGCTCAGCTCAAATTAGCGCAGCTTAGCTTAGCACAGTTTAGTTTAGTTTAGCATTGATAAACCTACGCCGTCTGTCCGTCCGTCCGTCTCTCCATGGCGGTATGCAAATCCGGTTGAGCTGAGACAAACATTATAGCTACCGAACATAAATCAGGGCGCGCACGAAAATTACTCCCTAACGTGAGTTCTCACATGAAACGACCTTTTTACATAGACTAGACCGATTTAAAATATTGACAGACTATGCTTACGTGAGCACTTCAGGCTGTTTTACGTCCAAAACCGCGATAAGCATTATGGAAAATATTTTACTGCCGGTACGATCTTTTGTGCGTGAATTTTTATACCCCTTGTGCTAGCCGAATACCTTTTCGGGGATAAAATTTGCATAATATTATTGGACGGGGTCATTTTATTCCTTACCCTGTTGATTTTATCGAGTCATTATTTTCGAGTCCGCTCAGCTCTTCGATATCGATTGGAAAATCATTATCTCGATCATAATGTTTTAGAATAATTTTAACCTTTAATCCCAAAAACGGCCTTTTGGTGCCACGCGAAAAAACGACCGGGTCCTCCGACGGCACTTAAGTGCCAAGCCTAATATTGACAACCGGAGTTGGTTTTTTATTTTTAATTCTTTATGCTTTGACCTTAGAGCTATTTCTTTTCCTCTAATCATTAGTTGAATAGTGACAGAAGGTGACAAAAAATGCTCGCATAGAATGCGAGCTGTGGACTGACCGTAAAAAAATTGTTTACAAACATGTAAACAATTGCGCTTCAAAAATCACGGCGGCGCGACTCTTCGACAATAAATTCGTGTTTCTGTAAGCATAATTCTAATTTTTCATCGAGTGTGTGGTATTGGTGTAATCGCAGTGAAATTTACTATTTACTAGACGTGTTTGTGTGCAATGGTAAGTTGTTTTGAATTAAATATACCTGTCCAAAGTTGAGCAAGTGATTTTGTGTTCCAATTGTATCGTGTCGGTGTGGCTAAAAGCGTGATTATTATCAACGTTTCGATAATATATCAGATTTCATTGTATGTATGGACTAGACAAAACTATATCACATATGAATTGATATGTCACATGATGATCACACGAGTGTTCATGCCCAAATATATAAAAAACTCTCAAAAGCTGAACGGCCGGCAACATTTGATGGGGTGTAAAACCGTTATGACGTAGTGTCTGTGTAATCGTCTCGTTTTTTGCTCGTGACGTAGCTGCCTGCCGACCGCGCCAATCTTATACAGGCGGATACCCACAAACTGACATGTAATTACTATTTTGATGAAATTTTAAATTTATTTTTGTGATATTTTCAAAAAACTGTTTTTGTATATGGCAAGTGATACATCGCTGGAACCGGATCGACTTGTAGATTCTAAAAATATTTGAAAAAAAAATGGCACGCGCGCGCCATCTGGTAGTTTCGGACGGAATGTCCTATGTTGAACATCAGATTTCGCCGATTTCTGTAAAGAAAACGTATATTATACTTTACTATTTCTAAAAGTATGTTTCTTTACGAGTATTCTGATATAGATATTGTAAAGGTATGTTTTGAATTTATATTAGATGAATTTTTCAATATTTTTTTTTTGGATTTTTTTTTTAACTAAATTATCTGGTACTTCTAAACAAGGTAAGCCTCACTGTTTCACATGGATTTTAGGAAATTTTCTAGGCTTTCTAGGCCACAAGAGTTTATAGATCTGACTTTATTAGTTTCCGAAATATCTGCGTTTATGTCGAGGTCGGCGCGCAAGGTCGCGCGCGCCGTACCACGGGCCACGCCCATGCGGGAGCTAGACCCGCTGTGGGCATATTATAACGCGGGAGCTGACAGGTTAAAAAGTAAAAAAAAATGATCTCATATTTTTTTTTTTATTGTAAGTTCTAGATCGCGGGACACTTCGGGGTTACCCATTAGTCGCACGGCTCGACGCTGGATCGAGTCCAGAGGCGCAAGCTGGTATTTGGCGGAGCCATCCCACAGGTTCGAGCAGTACTCCAAGCAAGACCTTTACGCGGCAGGTGGCCGAGTGGTTTGAGCATCGGCTTCTCATGCGAGAGGTCCGAGGTTCGAATCCGGTCGGCGTGTACCAATGAGTTTTTTCTGACGAAAAAATTTACGTGCATACCTACACCTGCTGCTTCACCGTTCGGAACCGGTGTAAAACTGTAGGTCCCTTCCCTTGCCCCTTACTAGGTGGTAGGCTCAAATTGTAGCCGACTTGGTTGGTACCACCGTACTGGATGTAAGATGGCCGCATAGCAACCTCGGTTGTGTTCTCCTCTAGTCCAGTATAGCCAACAATCCAGGGAAGTCTCCGGTATGGCACCTACCTTCTCGGAGATGATATTGGCTAGTCAGAACATGTGCTTTCGCCCCTCTGACTCAGCCACCCATATCGGATTACATAAATAAAAAAATAAAAAAAACCTGATCTGCGATTTATACAGGAGCAGCTTTTGGTCCGCCCTGAAGTACCGTCGCACCTTATTGAGTACGCCCAGCTTTTTAGAAGCAAGCTTGGCCTTTCCCTCGATGTGGGGACGAAAGTTCAAGTCGTGCGACAGTTCGACTCCGAGGACCCCGAGGTGATCGCTTAATTTGAGTGACGTGCCTTGGAATGAAGGAGCCGGTGTGAACGTCGCTCTCTTCGCACTGAACGTGCAAACTTGTGTCTTGGAAGCGTTGAACCCGACCAAATTACTACGGCCCCATTCGGAAATAGAGCCGAGTGTATGTTCGAGCTCAGACACAAGTCTTCGTCTCTTCTCATCCACAACATCCCGACTGGATGAAGGGTGACTGGTGTAGGATCCGTGTGCCGTACTGTCATCTGCATAAAAATGTATGTTGCCCAGAGACAGCATATCATTGATGTGCAGAAGAAACTGCGTGCGTGACAACACATATCCTTGTGGTACGCCGGCGTTCACTGACATGGCGTCCGACGAGCAACCGTCCACTAGGACCTGAATGCTACGCCCATGTAGGAAGTCGGCGACCCAGTCACAGAGGCCAGAAGGTAGTCCGTAAGCCGGCAATTTGCCCAAGAGCGACTTGTGCCAAACCCGGTCAAATGCCTTGGCAATATCCAGGCCAATTGGCAAGGATTCACCATGACCTTCAAGCGATTCCCCCCAAAGGTGAGTGACGTACGCTAGGAGATCACCAACAGATCGTCAACTTCAACGTAGCTAAGACGCAAGCTTGTGCCTTCTCTACTAAGGCTGATCCGTTTCCCCTCCAAGCCACTTTCCAGGGCAGCCAAGTCCCCAATGATGGTAGTCTGGGCGTCCTGGGTATGGAGGTGTCCAGGGACGTTGGATTTCGATCGTTCATAGAGTCCAAGGCGAAACTAGCATCTTGGATTCTATTCAACGACGAGCCATTCGCCTCATTGGCGATTCTGTACTCACAAAGGACCTTCAACCTCTAAAGCACAGACGGATCGTTGGATCATTTAGCCTGTTTTATCGGTACTACTATGGCCGCTGCTTTGACGAAATTGCTTCCCTTATCCCTCCTCCTCCTGTTCGCCTTCGCCAAACCCGCCATACTCTCGCGGAACATCCCTTTGTAGTGGACAGAAGAGTACTTCAAACTGCACGATTCTCTAAATCGTTCTTGAGCCGCAAGATGTGGAACATGCTTCCGGGGAATATCTTTCCCCACTCCTACAATCCACGGATCTTCAAATCGCGGGTAAATAGCCTTTCCCCAGCGACATTACTCCACCTCCAAGCCGGACGTACACCTCCTTGGGGGTGATATTGGCTGCGCCTGAGGATTCGACCTCGGGCACAGCCTAGCCTAGTTCGGAAACAATAAAAAATTCAAAAACCGCTCAAATGATTTCGATGAAACTATGTATAAATATGTTGTTACACTCGACGAGACGCTTCCGACAAGGTATGACACATCTCGCTAGGACTGCGCAGTCCAAAGTTGTCAAACTAACAAATCCTAACCCAACCTTTTGAGTAGGGGAGGGGGCTGGGGGGGTCTGGAAAACGTTTTGGGACCATTATTATAGACTCCTACACCAAGTTTCGACTCGATCCGACCTAAAATGCAATCGCTATAGAGCGACAAACATTTTGGAGCCCACATTTCAAACGCCAATAATTCAAAACCGCTCAAATGATTTCGTTGAAACTCAAATATGTTGTTACACTCGACGATACGCTTCCGGCGATGTATCACACACCTCGCTAGGACTGCGCAATCCAAAGTTGTCAAACTAACCAATCCTAACCTAACCTAACCAACCTTTTTCGTAGGGGAGGGGGCTGGAGGAGTCAAACTCTAAAAAACGTTCGGGACCATTATTATAGACTCCTACACCAAGTTTAGAATCGATCGGACCTAAAATGCTATCGCTATAGAGATACAAACATTTTGACGCCCACATTTCTAACGCCAATAATTCAAAAACCGCTCAAATGATTTCGATGAAACTCAAATATGTTGTTACACTCGACGATACGCTTCCGGCGATGTATCACACATCTCGCTAGGACTGCGCAATCCAAAGTTGTCAAACTAACCAATCCTAACCTAACCTAACCCAACCTTTTTCGTAGGGGAGGGGGCTGGAGAAGTCAAACTCTAAAACACGTTGAAGACCATTATTATAGACTCCTACACCAAGTTTAGACTCGATCGGACCTAAAATGCTATCGCTATAGAGATACAAACATTTTGACGCCCACATTTCAAACGCCAATAATTCAAAAACCGCTCAAATGATTTCGATGAAACTCAAATATGTTGTTACACTTGATGAGACGCTTCCGACGAGGCATCACACATCACGCTAGGACTGCGCAATCCAAAGTTGTCAAACTAACCAATCCTAACCTAACCTAACCCAACCTTTTTCGTAGGGGAGGGGGCTGGAGGGGTCAAACTCTAGAAAACATTCGGGACCATTATTATAGACTCCTACACCAAGTTTTGACTCGATCGGACCTAAAATGCGATCGCTATAGAGCTACAAACATTTTGACGCCCACATTTCAAACGCCAATAATTCAAAAACCGCTCAAATGATTTCGATGAAACTCAAATATGTTGTTACACTCGATGAGACGCTTCCGACGAGGCATCAGACATCTCCCTAGGACTGCTCAATCCAAAGTTACATTTCGGATCGAAGATCTGAAAATAGTGTAGTGAATTAAACATCAAGTTGCTCACACAATTTAGTCGATTTTCAAATTACGAAAACTTACTTTTGAAATAGACTAGGTAGAGAGGTATAACTATATATTCGGATAGATATCGGGGAGAACAAAAATTCCCCTCCCCCCCCACTCCCAAATTCCCCCACCAACAAAATTTCATCAATTTTACTTCCATTTAAACTGTCAAATGTCAAAATCTGACAATGTCAACTTGTGACAGAGATCGAACTGTCAAACTTTGTAGTACATGACAACTGTCAAATCTGTCAATCTGTCAAAGTTGTCAACCAAAAATCTGTCGAGGACTGTCAAATGTCAAAATCTGACAGTGTCAACTTGTGCCCTATACCCAAATCTCAAACTTTGTTTTTCATGACAACTGTCAAATCGTTCAAACTGTCAAGCTGGAACCCAAAATGTACATTTGACAACCCCGTTTACGCTTATAACTCGGACCCCTTACTAGTTAGACCCAATAAACTATCTCCCCAAAACCCCAAGATGTCATCAATTCACTCCGATTTACACTGTCAAATGTCAAAATCTGACAATATCAACTTTTGACAGAGATCAAACTGTCCAACTTTGTCATACATGACAACTGTCAAATCTGTCAAACTGTCAGACTATCAAACAAAACAACCACCCCTCCCCCCCGCTGCGTTACGTTACAGTTACAATCCAAAGTTGTCAAACTAACCAATCGTAACCTAACCTAACCCAACCTTTTTCGTAGGGGAGGGGGCTGGAGGGGTCAAACTCTGGAAAACGTTCGGGACCATTATTGTAGACTCCTACACAAAGTTTAGACTCGATCGGACCTAAAATGCGATCGCTATAGAGATACAAACATTTTCACGCCCACATTTCAAACGCCAATAATTCAAAAACCGCTCAAATGATTTCGATGAAACTCAAGTATATTATTACACTCGATGAGACGCTTCCGGCGATGTATTACACATCTCGCTAGGACTGCGAAATCCAAAGTTGTCAAACTAACCAATCCTAACCTAACCTAACCCAACCTCTTTCGTAGGGGAGGGGGCTGGAGGGGTCAAACTCTGGAAAACGTTCGGGACCATTATTATAGACTCCTACACCAAGTTTTGACTCGATCCGACCTAAAATGCAATCGCTATAGAGATACAAACATTTTCACGCCCACATTTCAAACGCCAATAATTCAAAAACCGCTCAAATGATTTCGATGAAACTCAAATATGTTGTTACACTCGATGAGACGCTTCTGGCGATGTATCACACATCTCGCTAGGACTGCGCAATTCAAAATTGTCAAACTAACCAATCCTAACCTAACCTAACCCAACCTTTTTCGTAGGGGAGGGGGCTGGAGGGTTCAAACTCTAGAAAACATTCGGGACCATTATTATAGACTCCTACACCAAGTTTTGACTCGATCGGACCTAAAATGCGATCGCTATATTTTGACGCCCACATTTCAAACGCCAATAATTCACAAACCGCTCAAATGATTTCGATGAAACTCAAATATGTTGTTACACTCGATGAGACGCTTCCGACGAGGCATCACACATCTCCCTAGGACTGCGCAATCCAAAGTTACATTTCGGATCGAAGATCTGAAAATAGTGTAGTGAATTAACGAGCAACTTGATGTAAGTTGCTCACACAATTTAGTCGATTTTCAAAGTACGAAAACTTACTTTTGAAATAGACTAGGTAGAGAGGTATAACTACATATTCGGATAGATATCGGGGAGAACAAAAATCCCCCCCCCCCCCCCCACTCCCAAATTCCCCCTCCACCAAAATTTCATCAATTTTACTTCCATTTAAACTGTCAAATGTCAAAATCTCACAATCTCAACTTGTGACAGAGATCGAACTGTCAAACTTTGTAGTACATGACAACTGTCAAATCTGTCAATCTGTCAAAGTTATCAACCAAAAATCTGTCAAGGAGTGTCAAATGTCAAAATCTGACAGTGTCAACTTGTGCCCTATACCCAAATCTCAAACTTTGTTTTTCATGACAACTGTCAAATCGGTCAAACTATCAAGCTGGAACCCAAAATGTACATTTGACAACCCCGTTTACGCTTATAACTCGGACCCCTTACTAGTTAGACCCAATAAACTATCTCCCCAAATCCCCCCCCCCCCCCCCAGATGTCATCAATTCACTCCGATTTACACTGTCAAATGTCAAAATCTGACAATGTCAACTTTTGACAGAGATCAAACTGTCCAACTTTGTCATACATGACAACTGTCAAATCTGTCAAACTGTCAGACTATCAAACAAAACAACCACCCCCCCCCCCCCCCCCCCCCGCTACGTTACGTTACAGTTACAGTGAAAGGTTAGGTTGGGCGACGAAGCCTTATACTAACCTAGTATTTTTGTATGGAAACTGACACGGTTGGCTACACCACCTACAAAATTTATTTATAATTTTTTTTTTATGGGAACTGAAACGGTTGGCTACATCACTTACAACATCCGTGATGTCAGCCCATAACACCGGTGATCTTGGTGCTACGTCAGTGCTGCCCTTCGGTCGTGCCGGCTACACTGAATAGCAACCCGGTGTGAATGTGGTGGTAGCAACCCGGGCGGGTTAAACCCTACTACTAGTAATATAAGAAGGGAGTCATATCCCTTTGCCGCCTTTTACGACATACACGGGGAGAGATGCAGTGGGGCTATTCTTTTAAAGTACCGGCCCCACACGGTACATTCGTGATGTCAGCCCATAGCACCGGGTGAACTTGGTGCCACGTCAGTGCTTCACTTCGGTCGTGCCGGCTACATTGAACTGGACGGAAAACACAAACTATTTACATAGCCGTTTCGACCGACCTTTCATTCAGTGCGGTGGTACCAACCCGGGCGGAATAACCTACCATCTAGTAATATAAGAAGGGAGTCTTATCCCTTAGTCGCCTTTTACGACACACACGGGGAGAGATGCAGTGGGACTATTCTTTTAAAGTACACACTTGACCAATAGCATTTGTGTTTTACAGCTATTCCTAATTTGTTCACACTTGCTTGACCAACCGTAGCTAAATATAAATATTTTTCGTTATCTGTATATTGCAAACACCCTCTATGTATCTTTCGAGAACAGGTCGTCGACTTACTAATACTAGCGCACGGCTGCCGGCTGACGTCATTGTGTGCATGTGTGCGTGAGCCACTTCAGTTTTTTGTTTGATTTCAATAGGCCAGTGTTATTATAATATGTTCAGTGAGTGCTCATATGACATTGACATATTGATAAACATGTCATAGACTAATTTATAGTGGGATATAACCTTTACGAAGTGTTGTATTATAGCCAAAACATCGCTCCAACGGGAAGTAGTTTTCTCACGCACTAGAAAGGGATTGCGTTGGTTTTTTATTTTTCAAAAAAAATCTAATACGTAAAATGTTATGATTTCTTCTATTCAATATGGAGGGACACTTGGGGGCAGACGACAATGGCCATACTTTTTGTATTTATTGCTCATTTTCGATAATAACAGCACTTTTTTGTACCATTCAAAATTCTGCCGCCGGTACAAATTACGCGCCGGTTGGCTCATGGTTCGAGGGCTCTGGTGAAATATTTATCAAGAAGATATTTACTAAATTTGATGTAGGTTTATTGCAAATGTAATTTTAGTTCTATTTTAAAACAAAAAAAACATATGTTATCGATTTACTTTTTGAGGAATCTTCATTCTTTCCTGCCGACTCCCGTAAATCATTCATTTCTAACTTTGCCTATTTTTCTATGCATTACAATTGCGAACCAATTAGCTCAAACCTATGTCATATGAAAGATAATTTCATCTAGATTACAATGACGTGCAAATTTATATAGGGTTCTGAAGGAAATTTCATAGTTATGATTTTTTAATGGAGAAAGCGCGGAAAATGTTTCGCGCGCGGAATTGTGTGTTTACCCGGAACGTTACGTGGAAATTCGCGCTGGCGAGGAGCTAAGGGTTAAGTTACTTTGTTCTCAGACAGTTATATATTCTAAATATGAATTTATTTTGAGGGAGAGCGCGGCATCCATCGCGGTAACAGTTCAAAGAGAAGTTGGAAGAAAGCGGCAATCTCGTCAATGCTCGTTCACACTTTTCTAGAAACATCATGTGCTCGTTCACACGTTGCAGTATTGTGGTCGTACTGATTACTGATTAGTTTACACTAAACTTTGTTTTTTTTTCGAAAGGGCATTTAATTTTCTACACGAAAAATGGCATCAAATGCTTTTTCGAAAGTCACACTATCCGGAATCTAAGACATGTTCTATGTTATAAAACAGCCAAGTGCGAGTCGGACTCGCGCGCCGAGGTTTCCGAACCACAAAAGAAACCTTGAAAAAACACCTTTCTTGTATGGGGCCTTAATTTTTCACTTTTCAATTTTCGTTGTTACCTATATCCGCCAAAATAACACATATTCTGTGAACATTTCAACCGGCTAGCTATTACGGTTCCAATAATTATACAGACATCGGACGGACGGACAGACAGACAGACAGACAGACGTAGGTTTAGTAATAGGTTTCCGTACGGGGTACGAAAACCTAAAAAGTGACTCCATGAGGTACATAACACTTTCACGTACGAAGACAACTTGTTACTGTGGGGTAAGTTTCAGAAGGAGGCCGGGTCTGGGTGGTTAATCTTAGCAGACAACCTAACAATAAAGAAGGCGATGCGACTCGACGGTAGCTCGCCTGCCTCTTGGTGCAGTTTCATCTTTACTGGCTTGTCAAGAACTTAACCGACAGTTTCATCATCAGCCTGTATCGGTCCACTGCTGGACATAGGCCTCTCCCAAGGCACGCCACCACACGCGGTCTTCCGCTCTTCTCATCCATGCACTCCCGGCTACCTTTTTTAGGTCATCTGTCCACCTAGCCGGGGGGCGTCCCACGCTACGTTTGCTTGTACGTGGCCTCCATTCGAGCACCCGTCTACCCCATCGGTTGTCGGCTACCGACAGTTTAGCAGTAAGGAATACGTTGACCACAGTATTGCTACAAGTTACCCTTACAAAAAAAGGTATTTGCCGGAAGCATGAGTGCAAACGGATGAAACGGTTTGGACTGGCCAAAAATTGCTGGTGTGCAAATGTGTACTTAGCCTCGATAGCTCAGTGGTGCAGACAGTCGACTGTCGCTATTGATGGTTAAGCAACGCTGGGTGCGGTCAGTACTTGGATGAGTAACCGCTCGACCGTTGGAGGCTGACCGTGGTTCGGATTCCACGCAAAACTGTAGGTCCCTCCCTTCCCTTCTTACCTTACTAGGTGGTAGGGTTGGTACCACCGCACTGAATGAAACGTCGGTCGAAACGGCGAAACGAAATGTAAATAGTTTGTGTTTTCCGTCCAGTTCAGTGTAGCCGGCATGAATGAAGGGAAGCACTGACATGCCATCTAGTTCACCCGGTTTTATGGGCTGACATCACGGATGTTGTAGGTGATGTGCCCCCAAACGTGTCAGGTTCCATAAAAAAAAATCATACTTTTTTCACTTTTTAGCCCATAGCACCGGGTTAACTAGGTGCTATGTCAGTGCTTCCCTTCTTCCATATTTGTTGACGTCATTCATTTTAATTTATTTTCATGACAAAGAAGTTTGTTTTGCAACATCATGAATTCAAGTGATAATAAGAGTGTGTAACTATAGAAGATCCAACTGTTGGTGATTTAGATAAATAGGTCACCGACTCATGTTAATAAATGTAACATTCTGTTTCATTGCCGAAGAAACAAAATAAAATAAAACATTTGACTAAATTACCGTAAGTGTTTTAATGTTAAATTAAAGGACAGCTTTAAACCTTCAACTCGGCGCAAAGAAACTGCATCTTTGTCGCGTCGACATCGTAGACAGGTTTCGATTAACTGTTGGTCTACTGAACGCTATAGCCTCCATTATGTCCGGCAGATTGGAAAATGTCTTCCGACCCTCCTTCCTTTTCTTGCTATATATCAATTTGTAATAGAATACTTTTCAGAAAATGGAATACCCTCCACGTTTATTGTTTATTGTATCATTTCATCTATAGGTAGGTAACCAACGATTGGACATATCGAAAATTCCGCCAGTTCTAAATTCAATGCGGAGAAGAACTGACAAACAAACTTCGCAAGTCACAATGTTTTGTTAGTACCTTTTAAGTATTATATTATAGTAACTTACGAATAATTAACCCATAGTACCGCTCACAATAACATTAATATTTACAGCATAAACATGAATACTCAAGAATCTGACCACTCTGCCTGTTTACATTACCTATATCTGGTGTATAGTGCCGTCGAAATTTTTTTGCTTTCATGGTTTAGTCTACATTCACATGTCTTGAATTTGATTGAAGCGGCGGATGGCCGAGTGGCTTGGGCATCGGCTTCTCGTGCGAGAGGTCCGAGGTTCGAATCCGGTCGGTGTGTATCAATGAGTTTTTTCTGACGATAAAAATTTACGTGCGTACCTACACCTGCTGCTTCACCGTTCGGAACCGGTGTAAAACTGTGGGTCCCTTCCCTTGCCCCTTACTAGGTGGTAGGCTCAAACTGTAGCCGACTGGTTTGGTATCACCGTACTAGATGTAAGATGGCCACATATCAGCCTCGGTTGTGTTCTCCACTATTCCAGTATAGCCAGCAATCTAGGGAAGTCTTCTGTATGGCACGTACCTTCTCGGAGGTGATATTGGCTGGTCAGAGCATGTGCTTTGGCCCCTCCGACTCAGCCACCCATACCGGATTACATAAAAAAACATACATACACACGCACACATACATATACTATAAATACATACATACGGAAAATGTTGCATTGTATTCTGAGACGAGATTATTTTATAAAACTTATTAGCATGATAATTAAATTCATAACTTAATTTTGTATCCTATTTTTCGTTCCCTGTATAATTTAAGACGTAAATGTACATTGTAATAGACAGAATGCTTGTCATAAAACGCTACTGCAGTTCCAAATAATTATTTGAAGCGGCCAAGTTTGAAACGCAATTGAAGACCGCAGGACGTCCGTACGGACCAATAGAGCCTTCCGTTTCAACCTCCAATTATAACTTTGTCCTTCTTTGTGTTGTGACCTGACAATCGCATACTTTTATTTCAATGTTATAAAATTGCTCAAAATGTTTCCGTCGTAGAATTGGAAGGTTTGTTCCATCCAATTTCTCGTCGAGTAGGTGAGAAGGTATACACGGGTATATATTTATATAAAATGTTAAATCACAAATTTAAAAAATACCCGACCCTTAAAAAGTCAAAAATAATTTCCACCGTACCGTGTGGGGCCGGTACTTTAAAAGAATAGCCCCACTGCATCTCTCCCCGTGTATGTCGTAAAAGGCGACTAAGGGATATGACTCCCTTCTTATATTACTAGGTGGTAGGGTTTAACCCGCCCGGGTTGATACCACCGCACTGAATGAAAGGTCGGTCGAAACGGCTATGTAAATAGTTTGTGTTTTCCGTCCAGTTCAGTGTAGCCGGCACGACCGAAGGGAAGCACTGACGTGGCACCAAGTTCACCGATGTTATGGGCTGACATCACGGATGTTGTAGGTAATGTAGCCAACCGTGTCAGTTTCCATAAAAAAATAATAATAAAATTTACTTACTTCAAGGAGTCAGGGGACCACTAAGTAACCTCGGAGGTTTTTTATTTTGAAAAAAAATTTTTTGAACATTTTATAAAACAATTTGCAATCTCTTCGAGGTATAGAAAATGTAAGCTTCTAAATCAACGCAATCAAAAGATACGGCTATTATGTCAGATTTCATACTCGCAAACACACTCAAATGAAATCAAAACCTAAAAAAATAAAAAACGGGGCATAAATTTTAGGATGTTTCAGTTTTCCTTTCGTTGTGGGCTAAACATTAGCTGAATCCAAAACTTCAAGTTTATAGATCTGCTGGAAGTACCTTAGATTTTTGATGATCGGTGAGTGAGTGAGTGAGTGAGTCAGTGAAAAACAGAATGAACTTTGACTGGCGATATCTCGCAAACTTATCGCTAGGTTTGGTATGTAGGTACTATTGGTAACGAAAATTTCAGGTGTTTATCTTTATTCACAACAAAGATACAGGGAGGCCAAAAGTACCCTGAGTTGCTTCGAGAAAAGGATGGTACGACCGTGCTGCTCGACTTGGCGGGGGCACTACCGTGCCCCCAGATACAAAGTTGATATTATCTGGTTACTACCTACATAATATACGTACAATGTGGCTCCTAGAACTTAGTTCGGACAATTCCGGACGGAGATGCAAAACTTGCAAACTGCATTTAATTTAACAATTCGTTTATTCGAACCACAGAGCATTTGTAATTGGTAAGAGGGGACATGGAGTTGTGGTCGGCGCGCCGAAAGTGAGTACCGATTGACTTACTTCGTCCTAGTCACGGGACAGCATGTCTCAATGCTGACCTACGTAGACTATAACCAGGCCTCACGCGCTCGTCAGCTGATTCGAAAATCATCGACACTTTTCGTAATTAGTGAAGGGATCTCTACTGTAAAACGGAAATTTGTTACACTTTCACTCGTCGCATTTAAGTGAATAAACGGAAATTATTACAAAACTAATGTATGTAATTGTAACCTTGCTTACCTACCCTAACCTAACAAAAATATTACAAGTTCCGTCTCACAATTACAATTACGTCTCTTTAAAAAGCTTGACGTAAAAGTTACATTCCTAATTTAAAAAAAACCCGACACATCAAAAAGAAAAAAACATTTTTTTCTATGTAAAAAAAAATCTACGTGATCCCCGGACGCCTACACAATTAACTAAGCTAATTTTTTTTTTTGTGATTACGGTTACGGATCGCTCCTTGGCCCTTCCAGCTACAGCTCCGTGTTTGAGACGCTGCTAGGATCTTAGTTTGGTAATTGGAATTGTGCTAGTAAATGACACAATGTGATTTGAGAGGTGAAACTTGTGCAGCGGTGGTGCTAATCCCTGTTCAGAACTATGGCGAAGCTTCAGATAATCGCACGAGTCAGTTAGATCATACTATGCAACTATATGTATTACTTAAAGAACGTATTCACCAATACATACCAAGTGACCTATTTTAGGCCAATTTTGGAACCATGTGACCATGCCTGGTATCTTAGCGTCGTTAGACACCTTATGGGTGGCTCAGCCCCAAATGTCGTGCGTTCAATAAACACAAATAAAAAAAAAACAATTGGTGTATGTCAGCCGGATGCGAACCTCGGACCCTGCAATCAATTGTTTGACGCCAAGGCCACGCCGACGACCCGCGCCGCCTGTCAAAGCGTTTACTTGATTGCGGTGCAAAAGACAGATTTATTACAGAATGGAATTTCATCCAATCAACCTTGTCCGCACCTAAGTTTGAATTTACTTTCCGTGGACATCGGAATATACCACTAGAGGACGCAAATAACTTAGGCATGAGGGAAGGAAGAGGGGTGACGCGGCGCGGAGAGCCGACCGTTAGCGGGGAGCTGGTGCGGGGAGGAGCACGGACAACTTCGTTGCGGCTGGATAGCCTCACTCAACTCGGTTCAACATTGAGCTTTGTCCGCGAGTGAAATGAAATCATCTGAATGAAAAAGCAAGTAAATTACAATCAAATTTTTAAATATGAATACATGCTAGTATTTAGAGGAGAGGAGTAATTATGTAGTGAACAGGTGCGCGCTGTTAGAATCTGGAGTGCGTTCGCTCGTTGAGTTCGTCGCTTCAGCCACAGCAGGATTGTTTCACGCTCACAGCCGGTGATTCACTATAAGCCCTAAAAGTAATTTTCAATGTACCCGAAGGTCATTTAATGCATGAGATCTGTGATTTTTTTTTTCATACATATTATTACAAATATTAACATCGCCTACATTGCCCAGAGGCAATCGAAAACGCAGCTTGAAAGCAAGATTAAAAATTTTACTGAGAGTTCTGACTACAATTAAGTGTATTAGGTGTAAAGAGCCTTTGCGAGAACCTTTGTCAACTTTGATACGTAATTTCAAATTTGTATCAACTTAATTTTATTATTTTAGTACTTGATGTCGCTATGATTTTTAATGCGCAAATTAAAAGGACCGGTCGCGGTGTGTTATTCTTCCGACTAATATCTGTTTTCCTTCCCAGATTCCAGATGTGCATTTTTATTTATGTAATCCGGTATGGGTGGCTGAGTCAGAGGGGCCAAGCACATGCTCTGATCAGCCAATATCACCTCCGAGAAGATAGGTGCTATACCGGAGACTTCCCTGGATTGTTACCTTCCTGGATACTGGACTAGAGGAGAACACAACTGCCATGCGGCCATCTTACATTCAGTACGGTGGTGCCAACTCAGTCGGCTACAATTTGAGCCTACCACCTAGTAAGGGGCTAGGGAAGGGACTTACAGTTTTGTAGGTCGTATAACCAATAGTTATGTGTGATCGTGCACTCTCTACTAAGAATTACATTTACATCGATGCTTCTGGACCAATTTAAATAACTCAACGCACAAATGCGTAAGTCCACGAATGGCTGTACTGCCTTATAATATTATTTTATTTATTTTGTATGTATCTTTGGAGCGATCTAAAATGAATCGAAAATATTGCAGATATGAAGATTTAGGTTTTATATATTATGCTTATACAGGATGTTTCAGGATAGGCTTGAGAAACTTCAGGAATAGAAAGTATCTACTCATTATTAGAAGAAAATAATCCTTATCACTCAAATCTAAATTACGTATTTTTTTTTCATACAAAAATTTTAAATTGTTATAACTACTCGATGTACAGTGAGATTTCGCAACAGTTCTGTCTAGGTCTAGGGAGTGCAATGACCTTGTTGAGTCCTCTTTTTCTTTTCATGCCATTAAAATTTAAGGGTTTGGAATTTACCTACATGCAGTACAATTTCTACTAATTAAGCATGTAAGTTAGTAATTTTATTTATTTAATAAAGGTGGACGTTAACCGTCCACCAAAGCTTGATGAAATTATTTTCACCAAAAAGTAGGTACTATAAAATGACCGAATCTGGGAAAGTTTCAGAGCTTTTCCTCTTCAAATATGGACCCCTTTCGAACTCTGAAGTTACGAAACCATATCCGTCTTCACCGTGTGGGGCCAGTAATTTAAAAGTGTATGTCGTAAAAGGCGACTAAGGGATATGACTCCCTTCTTATATTACTAGGTGGTAGGGTTTAACCCGCCCGGGTTGGTACCACCGCACTGAATGAAAGGTCGGTCGAAACGGCTATGTAAATAGTTTGTGTTTTCCGTGCAGTTCAGTGTAGCCGGCACGACCGAAGAGAAGCACTGACGTGGCACCAAATTCACCCGGTGTTATGGACTTACATCACGGATGTTGTAGGTGATATAGCCAACCGTGTCAGTTTTCATAAAAATAAAAATATCCTGAAACATCCTGTATAACATTATACAATAGGAGAGTGGCTTGAAAAGGGCGTACGGGGTTGGTTGGGAGTAGGTAGCAGCTAGTAGACCGGACCTAATCCCGAAGGATTTGAGGCATTCTACGCCGACCATAAATTTACCTGATAAATTTATCAGATTGCGGAGTAAACGCTTTGTTTTGCTTTCATTTGGGTTTCGCTTAACTTTTATATTGTTTTATTTTTTCGTTTTTTTTTTTGGTTTTTTTTTTTTTTGTTCAGTTTATGATATTTATTTTATAAACAATATTTGAAATAACTTCGACGGTTCGACTACATTTAATGGGCTTTATTTTTTGGACTGTAGCCGGTTGAATTTTTGACAGAATATGTCTTATTATTGCAGTATTACCACAGAGCATGAAATGCGCGCGCCCGCCACTACTAGAGGCGCCGTGAGCGCGATTTCTCTACAACGCCGTTGAAGCCTGTGGGCGTGGCCTATGACTTACATATGTGTGTTGTGCGTGTGCATTTGTTGCACACCGTTTGTGCGTGTGCCTAACTTGCTCCTCTGTGTGTGTAGTGTCGATACTAGCACACACACACACATACGAAGCGCTAGCAGCTCAGCGTACGTTTATTAGGTTTCAAATATCATCGCTTAGGGCGCCTCTAGTAGGGGGCGCGGGCGGTAGGTATTTGATGCTCTGTGAGTATTACCAACGCATTCGCAGCCCCCGTTCGTTCTAATCCGAATGCATTTGGGCGTCGTTGGCTCAAAAATCCACGCTGACGGCGCCAAGTGTCTCGCGTATCCATAAAATAAACCGACCAAGTGCGAGTCGGACTCGCGCACCAAGGGTTTCGTGTCGCCATGTCATGGTCAGCGCCACTCACGCCATCTATTTATTAGTTAAAATGCTTCGTACTCTTTTCGGTAGTTTTCTCGCATACACTTTTTAGTTTCTTGTAAGGGGACCCCCGTGAATTTTTTACTTCTTCTTATTTTTATTATTTGTTTTTATACCATAATAAATAACACATATTCTGTAACTAACAATAAATTTCAACGGGCTGCCTATTACGGTTCAAGAGATACAGCCCTCGGACACACAGACGGACAGACAGACAGACAGACGGCCTATGCTGAGTAATAGGGTCCCGTACGACGGATACGGAACCCTAAAAAGCAGGAAATTACTTGGCGGTACGGAACCCTCGGTGCGCGAGTCCGACTCGCACTTGGCCGGTTTTATTTTTAAGTTACGCCTTATACCAGCCGTCTTTCATGATACAGCCGGTTAGGCCTGTTTGGGAGATGGTTTTTGCACACAACACGAAATAAATTATTGCCAATTTGTCTATTATTAGGGACAATTTCTGTTGTTGTGTCAAGTGTCTGTGAAAATAATAAATGAAATTTTGAGTTTTTTTTTTTATGTAATCCGGTATGGGTGGCTGAATCGGACGGGCCAAAGCACATGCTCTAACCAGCCAATATCACCTCCGGGAAGGTAGGTGCCATACCGGAGACTTCCCTGGATTGCTGGCTATACTGGACTAGAGGAGAACACAACCGAGGTTGCTTGCGGCCATCTTACATCCAGTACAACCAACCCAGTCGGCTACAACTTAAGCCTACCACCTAGTAAGGGGCAAGGGAAGGTACCTACAGTTTTACACCGGTTCCGAACGGTGAAGCAGCGGGTTTGAGTTTGACCTCTATTTAATTTTCACCGGGTGTGACAAATTGTGCAACATAATTTCAGAGGCATTATCAATTACCTAGCACAGCTGCACTCAACCAACAAAGAGCGTGTTGGACAAAGACTTGGTCGCACGGCGAGCATAGTTCGGCGGGAGCCAGCCAATAACCTGCCAATGCGAGCGGAGTGAGCCTGAAGGTAGACGTAAGAAAACTGTGGAATATCAGACATCATGATTGCGTTTGACGTGAATTCGATGAACGTCTTACGTTTGGTCCGGGGGTCATTCCAGAAAAATTGCGCCACGAAAAAAAAAACTGTTTTGTCGGATGAAGTCTACTTTTGAAAGTTTCGTGCTACTAAAGTTTATAAGTTACAAAAGTACTAGTTATATTGTTGTGAAAACCAATCTTGCTTCTACACAAAAATATGGACGTGGAACGTGTGTGTATGTATGTTTGAGGTAAACTCCTGAACCACTGAACAGATTTTGATGCGGTTTGCACCAATTAAAAGAGTAGTTCTTGAGGCTCGCTATAGGCTATATACCATTGCGCTAACTAGCCTTAGGGCTAAGCAGTATCAAAGAAAGTATAGTATGGACGGGAGAGAGTGGGAGAATATAAGAGAAGCGATCGTTTATTATCATATTTGCGTTTAAATCGGATTTGCTTTTAAACCGAATCTACCCAGAATCAAAAGCTAATAATATAATATAAGTTGGTCTGTTCGAGCTGATAATTACAAAACAAAATGCTAAAACATATAAAAAAATATATATTATAGTAGTCCAATTAGTTCTTACAGCCTGCATACAACACCTTTGTATCATAAAAGGTCGCATTCATCTGAGTGCAGAAGCGTCTGAGTCAGTGATAATGTGAATCAGTGGCGTTGCTTGTCTGGAGATGTTGCACGTCGCTGTAGGTGCCGCGCGCCAGACCCGCGCGCGTCTCTGCTAAAGGGAAATTGGCACATTGTTCGGAGGTCCAAGTCTGGCAAATTGCATAGGAACTACTTGCCGCTTAATATTAGACGCCAGCGCGCGCGTCGTCGTGCGCGCAAACTGCACGCGTTTCCGTACTAGAGCAGTAGGGAATAAATTGGCATTTCCCAAACGAGATGTCTGTAGTTAAGTTATCCAGCAAGGGTTTTGAGCAGTGATCGAAAATGGTGCAGTCTATCCGAACACACACACACACCCGCACCCTCACACACACACCCTCACACACACACACACACACACACACACACACACACACCCTCACACCCTCATACACACACGCACGCATGCACGCACGCACGCACACACTTGCTGTTTCCTTCGTCTTTCGTAATCGGTTTTGCAGATCTTTAGTTCAGCTAGAGATCCGGTAAACTCTGGAACGCTTTCCCTGCCCATATACAGGGTGTCCCCGGACTGGTGTAGCTCCTTTAAGGAGGCTATTCTACGCTTTGTAGCAAAAGCACTGGTGAAAGAATATTTTAAATAGGTATGTGCTTTCATTAAAATTTTAGGATTTACTAACAAACTAAATGCGTACACAATGTGTGGGCGCCTTTAGACCGCGCGACTGTGAAACGCGAGGCGGAATGGCGCGAGTCGGAGCGCGACGCGAGCGATACGCGGGCGGGGCGGGCTATCTGTTTGCGTTCACTGGCGTCGCGTCCGCCCGTATTCCCGCTGACCGCTGCTCCGCGCGCCCCCGATTAGAGCATTACAACATTACACTACATTAAAACTTGAAAAATTTATATCTCCGTAACTGGCGTATCCTACTTCTTTTACTAATTGTGTTTGTTATAAAGTGTAGAATAGCCTCCTTAAAGGAACTACACCAATCCGGGGACACCCTGTATATTTTATCCCCGCAAGCCTCGGGTTCTTCAATAGGGACGTGGCCTGTCAGACCGGCATGGAATTCCCCACCTCCGCATACGACCGAATGTCCATGGGCGTCGTTACGCACCTTATGGGTGGCTCGGCGCCACATGTCGCGTTTTACCTTAATTTTTTTTTAATAACTTCTTTGAATGTCCGCTATAATAACACATAGTGTTGGTTAAAATTTTAACCGGCTACATTTACGGTTCCAATGATACAGCCCTTATAGGACAGATGGACGGACAGACGGCGCAGTCTTATCAATAGGTTCCCATGCGGAACACTAAAAATCGAGGACGTCGAGGCACAGACTAGACGAAACGGAATTACTGTCGTAGTTTTTTTTTTTTTTTATGGAACCTGACACGGGTGGCTACATCACCTACAACATCCGTGATGTCAGCCCATACCACCGGATGAACTTGGCGCCACGTCAGCGCTTCCCTTCGGTCGTGCCGGCTACACTGAACTGGACGGAAAACACAAACTATTTACATAGCCGTTTCGACCGACCTTTCATTCAGTGCGTTGGTACCAACCCGGGCGGGTTAAACCCTACCACCTAGTAATATAAGAAGGGAGTCATATCCCTTAGTCGCCTTTTACGACATACACGGGAAGAGATGCAGTGGGGCTATTCTTATAAAGTACCGGCCCCACACGGTACATTAATTACATTAATAAGGTTAATAACAATTTGAAAAATCATTATTGTTATTTTATTTCTCCTACCATATTATTGGAAGAAACAAGTAAACAGATAAATTAATGTTACGACCGTGCCTGTATTTTATTATTATTATATTATTTACTACCTGTATTATTTCTTTATTGTCACGTTTTCTTATTCTATTTACATATCTATATTAATTCTATCTATACAATTTAAAAAATACATACAAAATTAATACAGACAAAAACAAAAAAAAAAGAAAACCTACCTGTATTTTATTATTATTATATTATTTTATCCATTTATTTCCACATTTCTTTTTATACAAATTTTAAATTTTTTTTATATTATTTATTATTATTATATTATTTACTACCTAACTCGGCTTTTTCTATTTGTCTCTGCATATAGACACATATGTACACACACATTTTGTACCGTGTGGGGTCGGTACTTAAAAAGAATAGCCCCACTGCATCTCTCCCCGTCGCATGTCGTAAAGTCGACTAAGGGATAAGAAAATTCATCAGCCTCGGTAGCTCAGTGGCGCGGTTGGTTAGTCAACTGTTATTAATTAAGCAACGCTGAGCGCGGTCAGTGATTGGATGGGTGACCGCTCGACCGTTGGAGGCTGACCGTGGTTCGGATTCCACGTTAAACTGTAGGTCCCTTCCCTTCTTACCTTACTAGGTGGTAGGGTTTATCCCGGCCGGGTTGGTACCACCGCACTGAACGAAACGTCGGTCGAAACGGCTATTTAAATAGTTCGTGTTTTCCGTCCAGTTTAGTGTAGCCGACATGAAATGAAGGGAAGCACTGACATGGCACCCAGTTCACCCTGTGCTATGGGCTGACATCACGGATGTTGTAGGTGATGTAGCCAACCGTGTCAGGTTCCATAAAAAAAAAAAAAAAACATCGTTCCACATGCTCGTTAGAGCCTTTGATGAAGAGATTTTCAGAGTAAAAATCGCGACAGCCAGCTGGGAGAAGGCGGCCGTCGATCGCTGCTCTGTGTGCCTGTCTATTTAGTATCACAAAAAAAATTCAGTGTGAACATGGAGATCCGTTATATTTTTCGTCGTTCGATCCGTCGGTGCGTCAGTAAAATTGGAGAGTATTTGGAGACTGACCTTGGTTCGGATTCCACGTAAAACTGTAGGTCCCTTCCCTTCTCACCTTACTAGGTGGTAGAGTTTATCCCGCTTGGGTTGATAGCATCTAGTGGGCAATGATACCCACAAGGTCGCATTACATTCTCGTACTCGAATCTAGAATCTAGCCTTATCTTCGTTTTATATAAAAGAAAAAAATTGAAACCGGCATCATTCCTGACTCGACCAAAACTCAAGTTTGACTAAGCCTTATTCTTAGATAAAATATAGCCCTCATATTAATAGAAACTAGAAAAACCAGATCTTAATCTCGATATCGGAGAGACATACATGTGATTTATGAATAATATGATAAAGGCGAAAACAAGCTAGCCGGTCAATTCACTATCACTATCAGGTAAATCGAACATCTAGGCGTTGGATTCACTAGGGGGGAAAATAACCTCAAATAAAATGCAACATTGCGGGAACGTTGCATGCAACATAGCGCAGAATTTAAGGGACGTATCGCGCGAAAATTGCCTCCTAGGGAATCCGAGGCTTCATACCTAACAGGTCGGTTAGATCGGTTAACAGTAGAAAATGACGAAAATCCTCGCAACAACCCCCGCCAGGCATGCAGTTCCCTCAAAACTTTAATGCCGCTCGACCTACCTGCGCAGTCAACGAATTATAGATCCTAATTCGTAGAACATATGGTAGACTTTAATTTCGCTCGCAATTATCTATCCTATGATCTACGAGTGATGATCTAAAATTCGTGGACTGCTCGACCTGAGCGGCATTTAAGTTTTGAAGGAACTGTACGCTCGGTCACAAACACTTACCTCAGCCTCCCCGCTCCTATTTTATGTTTGCGATTAGTAGAGGATCTAGAAACACTGTCTGTCCATAACACGCAAACATTTACGGATCTATCTACTGAACCGATTCCGGGTGTGGCCGTGTCAGAGGGGGCAGAACACAGCTCCAACCAGGCAACATCAGCTCCGAGAAGGCGTCACTTCCCTTTGAATTGCTGGCTATACTGGATTAAGGGATAGCACTTTCGCCCAGGACGGTGATAGCGACGAACCTACCGCCAAGTACAGATAGTTCAATCCACGAAGATGCGCCCCACTACTTTTGTGCGGTGGGTCGCGCGGTGCATGTGGGGTGTGGAGAGTTTGGCTCGAGCATAGTCGACACGTGACCCTCTCTTGTGATTGGCCAATTCATCTTAGTGTGCGTGTGCACTGATAATCGTAGTAGTGTGTAACGATAGAACTAAAAGACTAGCAGCAGGTTGCACACTTGCACTGTAAGCGATTAGGAGGAAGAGTGTGTCGCCATGGGCACAACTAACACACTAGTAGCAGGTTGCACACTTGCACTGTAACTGATTAGAAGGAAGGGTGGGGCGCGTCTTCGTTGATAGAACTAACACACTAGCAGCAGGTTGCACACTTGCACTGTAACCGATTAGAAGGAAGGGTGGGGCGCGTCTTCGTGGATAGAACTAACACACTAGCAGCAGGTTGCACACTTGCAATGTAACCAATTAGGAGGTAGGGTGGGCCGCGTCTTCGTGGATAGAACTAATACACTAGCAGCAGGTTGCACACTTACACTGTGAGCGATTAGGAGGAAGAGTGGACCGCGTCTTCGTGGATAGAACTAACACACTAGCAGCACGTTGCACACTTGCACTGTAACCGATTAGGAGGAAGGGTGGGGCGCGTCTTCGTGGATAGAACTAACACACTAGCAGCACGTTGCACACTTGCACTGTAACCGATTAGGAGGAATGGTGGGGCGCGTCTTCGTGGATTTAACTATCTGTGAGAGGCGAGGGAACTCGGTTTTCGATCTCCCCGTTACAGATTAGCCCTCAGCAGCTAACAAGCATCCGGAGCCAGAAAGTCGTCAGGACTGATTCGGAGCTTGTCAAAACTTGGGTAACCGTGTACCCATACCAATACTCTGCACGGTTAATATCGAAATGGACTAGCGTTGTTAGGGAATTGAAAAAGTTTTGCTTCGCTAGCTCGTTGCGCCGTGGAGCCAGGAGTTGTGAAAACTTTTTAGAAGGAAATTCTAGAATATTGCATGGTGATTTAGCAATGTCTTCCAACAATTTAAGGGATGATTCTGTAGCACGAATGAGCAACGTAGAATTTTGTAAGTTTTCAAAGTAAAAAAAAGACTTTCATGATCGCAATAAATTTTGTAGTGGTAAATTCGAAAAATGTTTG
Organism: Nematopogon swammerdamellus; assembly: GCA_946902875.1. Taxonomy (NCBI): domain Eukaryota; kingdom Metazoa; phylum Arthropoda; class Insecta; order Lepidoptera; family Adelidae; genus Nematopogon; species Nematopogon swammerdamellus. The sequence goes on along the minus strand of OX336334.1, from coordinate 3,127,631 downwards.
GAGAACATGATTTTGGAAAAATTACAAAGGCCAAAGTTGCACATTTGAGCTCTGGAATCATTCCGTACAATATTGGTAGTCATTTCTGTATCACTATGTATTATATCTACAACGCATAAGACGGACTTATGCATTGAGTGCATAATTCAATTTATGTTCTATTATATAATATCTATTATATTAAATATTCTAGCCGCTATGGCCACAGAATAGAAAAGAGTTGCTATGGCTCTGATCGGTGGTGATGACTACAAAGTCTACGACGACGACGATTCAATCTTGCTCCGGTTTACATATATTGGAAACTTTTTCATCACCTCTACAATTTCGAATCTACCACGGACGAGCCGATATTCAGCGCCAGCTAGTTTGCCTAAAGACCTACACACACACACACACAACCAGGGCCTCTTAATACATAGAAGAGGCATTCACTTGTCGAGGAGGTAGAATAATGCTTTACAAAGACGATATTACACGGATATTACAAATTGTATTTTTTTTTATTGCTTCCGAATTATCTATCGTTCTAGTAGCTGGCTGTGCCCGAGGTCGAAGCCTCAGACGCAGCCAATATCACCCCCGAGGAGGTGCCAGTCCGGCTTGGAGGTGGACTAATGTCGCTGGGGAAAGGCTATTTACCTTTAGGAGTGGAGAAAGATATTCCCCGGAAGCCCGTTCCACACTTTTGCAGTGCGGCACAAGAACGATTTAGAGAATCATGCAGAATCGAACCCTTTGTGCACCGTGCTGTCGACCGCGTAACAATGTATTTCGCCGAGCGAGAGCATGTCGTTAATAAATAATAGAAACAGCATAGGCGACATCACGGATCCTTGTGGAACACCAGCATGTCGATGTCAAACTTCTCAGGCCAATAGAGAAGCCAACTGGGTTGGAACGAGCATACTGGACGAAAGACGACCTCATAGCAGCCTTGGCTGTGTTCCTCTCTAAGTACAGTACAGTATACATAGCTATTAATTCGAAGAGAAAGTCTCCTGTACGGCACATTCATGGGGTGGATCTGGCTAGTCAAGTGCCCAGGTCTCTGTGTTTTTGACTCTGTCGCCTGCACCATTGGTACCTCGGTACAGCAACGTGTTTGTGAACACAAAAAAGCGGTCAAGTGCGAGTGGAACTCGCGTGGAGATGGTTCCGTATCATTCCGTTTCCGACTTAGGATTTTCGTCTAGGTTTTCCTGTAAACTATAAGTGTGGCGGACGACGACGGCTCCGCAGTCGGCACATCATTTGCTTAGGGAAATTAGTATAGGAAATAGAGTAGTAAGGCAGCGGCCGGCGTAGTAATAGAAGTAGGTTTTATAAGTTAGCATAGTGTAGCATAGGCGCGGGCTAGGTATAATTAAGATAATATAAGTTAGATATAAGTTAGTTATTAAGAAATATATTTTTTTTACAACACCGTAGACTAGTTAGCTCGTAAGGCCTAGCCCGTTAGACTTAATTAGCTTTTATAATACTAACTAGGCTAGATGTAAGTTTTTCATTTAATAAATAAATATATCTTGTCGGCCTTTTACTGGAGCATACACGGACGAAGCGAGTAAGCAGAGGGCGGTAGTGTCGCATAACGGGACTCATATCATAGCCGAGCCGGGCGCCTATTACCCCCGCCCGCGCATTATCGAGCGGCGCGAGCGCGCTGGGCCGAGCGGGCGGGGAGTCATATAAATATAGGTGCTATTGCGACCGGCTCGGGTCATTCGCTCATTCGCTTTTCTCCACACCACAGGCAGCTGCAGCAGTCGAGAGACTGCAGAACGTGCCAGCAGCAGTAGCGGCTTCGATGCCGCTCACCCCTAGCCAGCAGTCGGTCACTGCGACCGCCCTAACTTAGGGCGGACGAAGTGACCGCTACTAAATCGCCAGCCGGCCGGCCACGGCGACTGCCCTATTTTATATAGGGCGGACAAAGTGACGGCAGGCCTCGCGCGGTCTACCGCGCAAAAAAGACCGGTAGCGGTGTGATAGTCTTACGACTAATACCTTTTTTACAGATGCAGATTCCAGATTCCAGACCGGCTCGGCAGACCGCAGCGAACCACGAGAGAGAGAAGACCTCCAGCAAGCAGCAGCAAGAACACGGCAAGACTAGCAGCGTATACTCCCACAAGCGGTTGAGTTCGTCGAGCTAGCAAGTGCTCCGATTCGCTGTCTCTCTCTCTCCGCTGCGCGTCTCACGTTTGCGGCACCCGCACAACCGCAAGCCTGCCGTACCGTCTCGTCCGTCGTTGCTCCGGTAGTAGGCCGGCCTACTATTTTACCGTTGAGCACCGGATTTTATTTCGCGCCCGTACACACCGTTATTCCCTCTCCGCGAGTCGCTGACCGAGTAACTTGGGTGTCTTCGCCGATCCAGATAGCAAGAAACACTACAGTCCACCGCTCCCTGAGCGTCGATCTTGAACAATAAGAGAGGCCCTATACACCCAATATATTTTTTTTTCAAAATGTTTTCTTTTATATATTTTAAAATTAAAAATTAAAAACGAGCCCTTTCCATCGATACGTCACATGATGCAATCGAAAGAAAAAATAATTTTTTAACTTTTTAATTTTGTCCCCCAAAATGGAAATTCGTTCATTTACGCTATACGTCCGTGATTTTTCGTCCAGTAAATTCAGACAAAATAAGCTGTGACAGACGGACGGACAGACAGACACGAGAGTGATCCTATCAAGGGTTCTGTTGTTTTCACTTTTGTTATAATGAACCCTAAAAAAAATACCGAATCACACAAAATAATTCTCAAAGAGTTTGTATTACGTCGAGCGCAGCGACGTAATACAAAGTCTTTGATAATTCCAATCAAATATTGTTTTTTTGTGTCTCCCGAATGTGTTGTCCGACTTGTTTTTTTTTAAAGGAAACTGCCACGGTTGGCTACATCACATACAACATCTGTGATGCCAGCCAATAACACCGGGCGAACTAGGTGCCATGTCAGTGCTTCCCTTCATTTCATGTCGGCTACACTGAACTGTTGGCTGACGGTGTGTCTTCAACCGTCACATCAATAGGCTATGCAGCCCGACAGCACTCCGCAATGTGCTAGCATGGCTTTAATGCGCTCCGGCAATGCCTATTCTCTGGTATTTGTGTTCATGTAGAGCCTATAGTATCTGGAGCAAGACTAGAGGAACTTGGGCGGCCCTACGCCCCGCCTCGGTCGCGCCGGGGTGACGGAAGCCGCTTACCCAGATAAATCGTCCATATAGCCATTCAGTTCGGCGGATGTTCGCGAACTACCTTCGTGGGGGACTTGAAAGATATTTTTGGCGCGGCTGCATTGCAGTTAAAGCACGGATAACCTACCTTTTGTTATTGACCAATTTTAGTAATGAGCATAAAATTGGGTTTTTCCCAGTGGTCAGATTGGTGGTCAGACTAGTCTGGCCAACGGGAATTCTTTTCCCCATTGGTTAGATTAGCTCATGATTTAGTAAAGTACAGTTGAATACGAAAATACGAAGAGGTCATATAACTATCCTTCCTTATCCTTATCCTTTCCTTACCTATAATAAAATCCAACGTCTGCTTTCTGTCTGAGTGTCTGAGTGTCTGAGTGTATGTCTGTCTGTCCGCTTATAACTCGAGAACCACTGAACCGATTTTAATAAAACAAAATTCTACGGATAGCTTGATTCTTCCCATCAACTATAGGCTACTTACTATCACGCTAAATGGCTTATGAGGTTAGCAGTGAAGTGAAATATGAGAGCGGGCGGAGCCGCGGGCACAGCTAGTGTGACAGTGGAGAATAAAATTCTCGACTGTCACACTAGTGTCACACGGAGGAAAAAAATTCTTCTGGTCCACACTGGTGTGACAAAATGGTGTGACGGTTAGTCTGCACCCCTTGTTAACTATGAATAGGTTTTATTTGTGACATTAAGTATACAGTTTTTTTTTCATTGAGTGCGTAGACTTGGAATGTCTCGTTGTAATTGACCGTAAAAAAACCGGCCAAATGCGAGTCGAACTCGCGCACCGAGGGTTCCGTATCGCCATGTCATGGTGAGCGCCACTCACGCCATCTATGTATTAGTTAAAATGCTTCATACCCTTTTCGGTAGGTGGCGCATACACTTTTTAGTTTCTTGTGTGGGGAACCCGTGATTTTTTTACTTTTTCTTATTTTTATTATTTGTTGTTATATCGGCCACAATAATACATATTCTGTGAAAATTTCAACGGGCTACCTATTACGGTTCAAGAGATGCTGTATCTCGGACAGACGGACGGACAGACAGACGGAGTAGGCTTAGTAATAGGGTCCCGTATGACGGATCCGGAACCCTAAAAATAGCCCGCAAGGCAACACCGTTTGAAACAAAACGTTATCTAATCCAGTATGGGTGGCTAAATCGGAGGGGCCAAAGCATATGCTCCGACCAGATAATATCACCTCCGAGAAGATAGGTGCCATACCGGAGACTTCCCTGGATTGCTGGCTATACTGGACTAGAGGAGAACACAACCGAGGCTGTTATGCGGCCATCTTACATCCAGTATGGTGGTACCAGCCCAGTCGGCGACAATTTGAGCCTACCACCTAGTCAGGGGCAAGGCAAGAAATATTACGTACGATAAACTACATACGAATCCTTCCTTTACCTATAATAAAATCCAACGTCTGCTTTCTGTCTGAGTGTCTGAGTGTCTGAGTGTCTGAGTGTCTGAGTGTATGTCTGTCTGTCCGCTTATAACTCGAGAACCACTGAACCGATTTTAATAAAACAAAATACTACGGATAGCTTGATTCTTCCCATCAACTATAGGCTACTTATTATCACGCAAAATAGCTTATGAGGTTAGCAGTGAAGTGAAATATGAGAGCGGACGGAGCCGCGGGCACAGCTTGTACTACATAAATGTATATAATAAACTTACATATTATGCACATTAATCAGTGGTACAGTTGTGCAACACAATCAACTGAATGACAAGAGAGAGATATAAATACATGCAATTACCCTCCTTTTTGCTCCGCGCTTTCTAAAAGAAACCGTTTTCCCCGAACGATATAATAATAATATATCCTCAAAGCACAATCCTTTACAATACGGAATAAGTAAATTAACTTACGTCAGGTTCATCCGGGCAATAAATAATATTCCACAGGATTGCTCCCATAAACTCCCCCGCGCCCCGGGCCCGCCCCGGGACCTAACCGGGACCGCCCCGGGACCGCCCCGGGACCGCCCCGCACAGCCTCCGATCCTGGCTGAATACGGATATCTCCAACGATAAATAAAGCCAATTATTTTTCTTAGGGGCTTTGCGAAAAACGGTAATTGCTCTTTGACGGTTCTCAGCGGCGAATTGTATTTTTTTTAATCACACAGTCTTGGATTTATTTACTTACAGAAAAAGCAAATAAAAAATATATGTTTTTTTTTTGTTTCGGCGATGATTGCGTTTTCGCGAAGATTTCGTATTTTTACTTGCTTCAATTGGCAGGAATATTTTTTTTTCCTGGAATTTCTTTTTTTCTGTTAGCGCAGTTGGCGAAAATATATTTAACGGTAGGTGGCCCATTCCTGGAACTGGTTCTTTTCGATCCGACCTAAGAAAATATAAAATCCCTGCCAACATAATTTGCCCCCAAGTACAGTCTAGGGTCCTTCAAAGGCTATGTAAATAGTTTGTGTTTTCTGTCCAGTTCAGTGTAGCCGGCACTACCGAAGGGAAGCACTGACATGGCACCTAGTTCGCCCGGTGTTATGGGCTGACATCACGGATGTTGTAGGTGATTTAGCCAACCGTGTCAATTTCCATAAAAAAAAAGAAAAAAAGAGAGAGAGGCGTCCGTCTGTCAGGCTGGTGTGGCATTCGTAGCCCCCGCGTGCGACCGAATCTCCTTGGTCGTCGTTAGACACCTTATATTAGGCTCGGCGCCACATGTCGCACTTTCTTTATAAAATATAATTTGTTTTTTTTTTTATGGTGACTGATACGGTTGGCTACATCACATCCGTGATGTCAGCCCATAACACCGGGTAAACTAGGTGCCATGTCAGTGCTTCCCTTCATTTCATGTCGGCTACACTAAACTTAACGGAAAACACGATAACTCGCCCAAGAAAAAATACTGAAATGAAAATACTGAAGATCTTTGAGCTATCAGATTTCAAGTTTTATCACTCCTTTTACGTTCCGTAATGATATAAAAATCCCTTAAGGTCCCGTGGCAGACGAGTCTATTAAATACACATTTAGGAGCATGCTATGTCGTATTCTGCAGCCGGCGGCGGAGGCGGCGGCGGGACGGGGCGGCCGTCCTCTTTCCTTTATATTATTTTGAAAACGGAGTCTTTTGTCTCTCGGCGGACGTACTGAAAGATTCAGATAACGCGAGAAAATCTCGCCGAACTCGTTTGGAACATACTTATATCGTAGACACGCTTCTTTATAGGTAGATAGAAAATATACTTTAATGCTCCAAGAAACATTTATTTATTTATTTATTGTAACAAGCGATGTAGCCAACTGTACCAGGTTACACAAAAATTAACCGTATCCTCTGTACATTTTTTTTATGAAACATAAAAAAAGTAGCCCGACTTACTGCCCTTAAAATGCTGTGCATGTACATCGAGATATATTATGCACTTATTACTAGAGAGAGCGCTCGGACAGAGCGCCACGTTCCACCGAGTTGATCCAGCCGCACCTGAGCAACGTTGACAACTTTGGGTTCCCCCCCGCACCTTATTGAGTACGTTCAGCTTTTTAGAAGGCAGCTTGGCCTTCCCCTCGCTATGGCAACGAAAGTTCGCGGTCGACCAAAGGTCGTGCGACAGTTTGACTCCGAGGACCCCGAAGTGTTCGCTCAATTTAAGCGACGTGCCTTGGAATGAAGGAAGCGCCGGTGTGAACGCCGCTCTCTTCGCACTGAACGCGCAAACTTGTGTCTTGGAAGCGTTGAACTCGACCAAATTACTACGGCCCCATTCGGAAATAGAGCCGAGTGTGTGTTCGAGCTCAGACACAAGTCTTCGCCTCTTCTCATCCACAATATGCCGACTGGCTGAAGGGTGACTGGTGTAGGATCCGTGTGCCGTGCTGCCATCTGCATAACAATGTACATATGTTGCCCAGAGACAGCATATCATTGATATGCAGAAGAAACAACGTGGGTGACAAGACAGATCCATGTGGTACGCCAGCGTTCACTGACATGGCGTCCGACGAGCAACCGTCCACTAGGACCTGAATGCTACGCCCATGTAGGAAGTCGGCGACCCAGTCAGAGAGGCCTGAAGGAAGTCCGTAAGCCGGCAATTTGCCCAAGAGCGACTTGTGCCAAACCCGGTCAAATGCCTTGGCAATATCAAGGCCAATTGCCAAGGATTCACCATGACCTTCAAGCGATTCCCCCCAAAGGTGAGTGACGTACGCTAGACATGCATACAGAAAAGATTTCTAAAAATCGTCAATTTAGTTTTAGTATCACACATAGAGTCTACAAACGCAGTATTTCACAAAACAAAGTAACTTACTCCATGACTACCTCTTACAGATTTGTTCCGGATCGACGCTCGGGAAGCGGTGGACTGTATTTTCTGGCTGGGATCGGCAAGACGCCCGGCCACTCGGTCGACGACACGCAGTACGGGAGATAACGAACGGGCACGTAAATCAAACTCCGGTGCTCGGTACGGAAACAGGGCGGCCTGTTACCGGAGCAACCACGGACGTAAACGGCGGGCTTGCGGTTGTGCGGGGCGACGCAGGCGTGAGACGCGCAGCGGAGAGAGAGGGACGGCGATAGACGCTTGCAAGTGGCGAATTCGACCGCGTCGGCGGGAATGTAACTGCTCCTCTTGCTGCTCTTGATGTCTTGCTGTTGTTCTTCCAAGTGGTCCTCTCTCTCCGGTTGCTATAGGTCTGCCGAGCCGGTCGCAATAGCACCTATATTTATATGACTCCCCGCCCGCTCGGCCCAGCGCGCTCGCGCCGCTCGATAATGCGCGGGCGGGGGTAATAGGCGCCCGGCTCGGCTATGAGTCCCGTTACGCGACTCTAACGCCCCCTACCTTGCCTCACTCGTCTCGTCCGTGTGTACTCCAGTAAAAGGCCGACCAGATATATTTATTTATTCAATAAAACTTATATCTAACCTAGTTAATATGTTATAACAGCTAATTAAACCTAACGGGCTAGAACTTACAGGCTAACTTATTCTACGATTTGTGAAATGTTTATTTCTTAATAATTAACTTATGTCTAACTTATATGCTATCTTACTTATACCTAGCCCGCGCCTATGCTATTCTATGCTAACTTATGAAACCTATTCTATATCTACGACGGCCGCTGCCTAACTACGCTAATTCCTATTCTAATTTTCCTAACTACGATGCGCTGGCTGCGGAGCTGTCGTCGTTCGCCACAAGATTTATTATTAGTATTGTTATTGATTGATGATTGATATTGATGATTCAATAGTTTACTAAAATGTTTAGGTTTTTTTTTTAGGTTTTAGGGGTATTTTTGATCCGATTTGGGGTGAAGAAAATTTATAGGGTTAGCAATCCTGCACCGGAGCCCAGTTAGTCGACGACGATCCGCCGTCTCCACTCTGTCCGCCCTATCTCCCGCCCGCTCCCCGCGACACTTCTCCCTCTACCGCTCGGCTCTCAGCGCCGCACCTTTCTCCTTTCCTTTCCTCCCCTCGTACCTCCTCCTATCTCTCTCTTGTCATTCAGTCGATGGTGTTGAACAACAGTACCACGGATTAATGTACATAATACATAAGTCTATTATATACATATATGCGTATTAAAGTATTTACGTAGTATTCGTTTGTAGTTTATTATAATATTGCTTTACAGCTTAATACATTGCCACAAAGTATTCTTGTTCGCCTGCATATACTTCTCCTACATCCCTAAGGTTAGTTAGAATAGAGTGCCCCACGAAATTAAGATCGCCTATTGAGCCTAATTTGTATAAATCGGCGTAATACATATTTCATTTATTTTTTATTTTTAATAAATAAACCTGTAGGAAGGTACGTACAGTTTCGCTTGAAATCCGAACAACGATCAGCCTCCAACGGTCGAACGGTCACTCATTCAAGTCTGACCGCGCTCAGGTGTGCACATGATCGCGAACACGACAGTCTACCGATCGCACCACTGAGCTACCGAGGCCGCCGTGTCGCATCCTCTAGTAAATATGTACATCGATGGACAGTATACATCATCAGGCGGTGTAACCGTGTTCGGCTCACGTCGGCCGCGGGTCACGGCACGCCGCGCAGGGAATTCGTCTCCTACGCTTGTTCATAACGGCTACACGCCTCCTACTTTATTGCGGCAATAAAGCGAAAACGCGGAGTGTCGCCAGAGTGCTACGGTAAATTGTGATAAATGTTTATAGATAAACAAGGCCCGTTTGTTTGTTACGGTGGCGTTATCTATACCGCTTCTGCTAAAATTTCGTTGCTTTTCCGACCGCTGAATAAAGTTGACTGTATAGGTATTCTTATGTGGAAATGGCAGCTGTAAAGATGGACCGTGTGATGTTTTCGACGTTTTTTTTCAATTTCAAAATTCTTTATTCACTTTTTGGCCACACAGTAACATTTATTAATGATTTAATTTTAACAAATAATACAACATAATATATAATACTAACAAAATAATTAAAAAATAATTTAATCTATCTTAAAAAAAAAATTTATGGAAAAAAAAATATAAAAAAAAAAGTTTCATTTAGTAGGACGGACAGACATGCATTTGTTACGGAACCCTACATTAATTTTGCAGAAGTTAGTAGAATGGACAGACATAAACGTGTTACGGAATCCTACTTTTATTATAAAATAACCGTCGGAGGACCTTGGTTGAAAATTGTTAAATTTAGTAGAACGGACAGACATACATTTGTTATGGAACCCTACATTCATTTTGAAATAAATGTTAAATTTAGTAGAACGGACATACATGCATTTGTTACGGAACCCTACATTCATTTTGCAGAACTTTGAGATGTCATGTATTGAGCGTTGTCATAGCAACGATATATTGTCATCTGACGCGGTTGTCATAGCAACTATAGATTGTTATCTGACGCGGTTGTCATAGCAACTATAGATTGTTATCTGACGCGGTTGTCATAGCAACTATAGATTGTTATCTGACGCGGTTGTCATAGCAACTATAGATTGTTATCTGACGCGGTTGTCATAGCAACTATAGATTGTTATCTGACGCGGTTGTCATAGCAACTATAGATTGTTATCTGACGCGGTTGTCATAGCAACTATAGATTGTTATCTGACGCGGTTGTCATAGCAACTATAGATTGTTATCTGACGCGGTTGTCATAGCAACTATAGATTGTTATCTGACGCGGTTGTCATAGCAACTATAGATTGTTATCTGACGCGGTTGTCATAGCAACTATAGATTGTTATCTGACGCGGTTGTCATAGCAACTATAGATTGTTATCTGACGCGGTTGTCATAGCAACTATAGATTGTTATCTGACGCGGTTGTCATAGCAACTATAGATTGTTATCTGACGCGGTTGTCATAGCAACTATAGATTGTTATCTGACGCGGTTGTCATAGCAACTATAGATTGTTATCTGACGCGGTTGTCATAGCAACTATAGATTGTTATCTGACGCGGTTGTCATAGCAACTATAGATTGTTATCTGACGCGGTTGTCATAGCAACTATAGATTGTTATCTGACGCGGTTGTCATAGCAACTATAGATTGTTATCTGACGCGGTTGTCATAGCAACTATAGATTGTTATCTGACGCGGTTGTCATAGCAACTATAGATTGTTATCTGACGCGGTTGTCATAGCAACTATAGATTGTTATCTGACGCGGTTGTCATAGCAACTATAGATTGTTATCTGACGCGGTTGTCATAGCAACTATAGATTGTTATCTGACGCGCTGAAGCGAACATAGATTTTTTTTCCCCATATAAAAAGTGCCAAGCGCCACTAAAGAAGTTTTCACTTCAATAAATCTAACTATAAATCAAATAAATCGACCATAGAGACCTAGCATGGTCCCCACGACTGAAGCGGCGTTCCCCCTCTAGATCCCCTGGTGAGGCTGATCCGCTGGTTGAAATGCGCCCGTGCACGGCGGGCGGTTCCCACTCCCCAGACACGTCAATAAGTAGTTTTCCCAATTTCTTGTAAAAACTGATCGTGTCCGGGCTCCATGCCCCAAAAGTATAATTTACAATAATATATTCAAAATTTTAGAGCTTAGGTTTAGGGTTATAATATTTGGGAGTGGCATTACTTGAAGCTAATTGGACATTTCTAGTGGCACGTCCACCGCGATTCCACGATTCGATGTTCTATGTTCTCCGGATCGACCGCGAAGTTGAAATTGCTTCGTCTTTGAAGGAAGAGATGCCAGCGACACGTGGTATGTCTTTTCAAGAATTATTGACAAAGTTGCGGTAAAGCTATCAAAATGTTTTCATAAAATCAAAGCAATGCTATGTTATTATTTTGCATGTTTTATGAATATTTTCATTCTTGTTAAGGCCCTGTCAATCCTGTACTCCTCTTTCAAGGCGCGCCGCTTTCGCTGGTTGGAGTAGGATGCAACAAAATCACAATCAAAAAATCGGTTTTTATTTTTTTATTCCAAAACTACGGATCGAAACAAAAAAGTAAAAATCTACGGATGTAGATATAGTATATTCAACAAATAAAATATTTTTTTTCGAAAGCATTGATTTGGTCACGTCGCCTTAAATACGTTTTTATAACTAAATTCAGAGGCATGTTCATGATTTTTTTCTATCGAGCGAAGTTAAACAAATCGTGTTTTCAAAAAGCTATCGATCTGCGCTGATAGATGAAGTTTTGCATATATTAAAACTGAATCTGTCAGGTGAGTAATATTGGCGGTGCACTTCTTGAAATTCGAGTCGGACGCAGTCTGACATTTTTGACGTGATAACGTCTTATAAATTGATGAACACCGGCTGCACCCACGAAAAAGTGTCACGTTCCATCTGAGCCTGCGTGTGCAAGCGAGAGCGCGTAACAAGCGATAGAGAGTCACAATCGGCCCAAGCGGCAGTGTTTCCAAACGTACGGTAATTGCCATATCGTACGGTAATCGAGGCTAGAAATCGACAAATGTACGGCGTACGGCAGCGATAGGGGTGCCGTACGAAAAAATACGGTAATTCTTATAGCTGTGTTTCTTTATGACGTTATCACGTAAAACTATTGTCCGTAAACCGACTTTATAGACAACCAATTTTTTTTTTATGGAAACTGACACGGTTGGCTACATCACCTACAACATCGGTGATGTCAGCCCATAACACCGGGTGAACTAGGTGCCATGTCAGTGCTTCCCTTCATTTCCCTTCACATCGCCTTAACAAAAATATACGGTAGCGGGCTTACTTACTTTCTGCTTTTTAAATACGAATTTCACGCGAGCGAAACCGCGGGCAAACGCTAGTAAATAAATACATATGAAACAGGGCATGTTGACGGATCAGGTAAATTTTAAAAGATTCAATCACAACAAACCCCGAGGCAATTGGCTCTTACGCACCGGTGCGTGTGTGTAAATATGAAATGTGCTCGTCTGTAGAGACGCTTCTCGGAAGACATAAAATACGTAAGAAAATGGAGGCGTGGGTGACAGATATATTCTGCAATATCCGCTCTGAAGATAAATTCAGTAGGAGAAAAATCGAGAATAGAGTATGTACGAAAAGTCGACTAAGGGATAAGAAAATTCGTCAGCCTCGGTAGCTCAGTGGCGCGGTTGGTTAGTCAACTGTTATTAGGCAACGCTGAGCGCGGTCAGTGATTGGATGGGTGACCGCTCGACCGTTGGAGGCTGACCGTGGTTCGGATTCCACGTTAAACTGTAGGTCCCTTCCCTTCTTACCTTACTAGGTGGTAGGGTTTATCCCGGCCGGGTTGGTACCACCGCACTGAACGAAACGTCGGTCGAAACGGCTATGTAAATAGTTCGTGTTTTCCGTCCAGTTTAGTGTAGCCGACATGAAATGAAGGGAAGCACTGACATGGCACCTAGTTCACCCTGTGTTATGGGCTGACATCACGGATGTTGTAGGTGATGTAGCCAACCGTGTCAGGTTCCATAAAAAAAAAAAAAATGTACGCATTTCGAATAAAATTAATATCGGTTCAGTAAAATTAGTATCGTTTCTCTAAATCGTTTCTTTGTCGCACCGAGTGTATTTCCTGAATCCTTTAACCTGGGTGTCTTCAAGCGTTGTCGTATTAACGGGCTAGACAGCCTAGCAACAGTCCGCAAATCTGCTGGCATGGCACTTAACTGAGCGTGGTTTCGCGAGGAGAGGTGATTTTGCCTCTATTGACTGCACCATTGGTCCCTCGGCGCAGCCACCCATGCTGGTTTACTTAAAAAAAATATATCATTCACATCGAGAAGGACCCCTATTTCTAGATTCAGCTATTCATAATTTTGACAATGAAAATGTTTTTTCGATCGCTTCAGTATATACAGTCCCCGATTTCCAGCGAGAGTGCGAATTCGCACTCGACAAGTAGACTAAGTGCACATTGAAAATATTTCCAGTGAAGTTTCTTGTCAGTTCTTCTTCGCTGTGATAATCGAACTGGCGGAATGTTACAATGTAAATAAACAATAAAAAACATCCATGTTCGCCGGTTACGGGTACTTGATAATTTTTTAGCCAGATCTGGTCTAGGTACGCGGGTCTAGGGTGACCCTTGCCGACTCATCCATTCACATTCGCTTCATAAATCTCTTTCGTTTAGTCTCCTATCATCCATTCTTCCAACATGACCGAACCACCGAAGCATTCCATTCTCAATCCTTCTTTCAGACCACAGCGCTCTCGCACTACACTATTTCTTAATCTATCTTTCATTCAGTGGCGGGGCATGAACTTAATTTGATGTGGGTAAGATAAATTTTGCGAGGCCCTATCAATTTTGCCAATACTTAATACATTCAACAACATCATCAAATCGCAATAATACAGCCACTGAATTATTGCAATATTCACAGCCTCTGTCCTGCTTTCCCATCTTGTGTCGGATAAGGTTTAGTTTGCCTTTCATTAAGTCTAAACATGTTCACTCGGGGTTTCTTTTTATGGATCTAGCTGAATATTTTTCATGAATCAAAGCTGCATGAACTTTCGAGGCGCGAAGCCCCTCGGGCCGCGAGGCCGTGGGCGGTCGCCCACGCCTTGCGCCGCCTCTGCTTTCATTGTAACTCTACACATACTCCTCAACACGCGCATTTCCACAGCATTTATCCTGGTTGCATGCTTCGTCTGACATACCCAATTTTCAAAATGAGTGGCTGAATAAGAGGGGCCAGAGCACATGCTCCGACCAGTCAATATCATCTCCGAGAAGGTAAGTGCCATACAGGAGACTTGCCTTTTTTAATTGCTGGCTATACTGGACTAGATGAGAACACAGCTAAGGCTGCTATGCGGCAATCTTACATCCAGTACGGTTGTACCAACCCAGTCTGCAACAATTTGAGCCTACCACCTAGTAAGGGGCAAGGGAGGGACCTACAGTTTTAAACCGGTTCCGAACAGTGAAGCAGCAGGTGTAGGTATGCACTTAAATTTTTCCGTCAAAAAAAACTCATTGGTACACGCCATATCGACATATTCTCATCATTTGTACGATACGCGATTTGAGTAATGAATTGATCCCCCGGGAGTGGGGCGAGGTGAGGGTGAAACCAATAACTCGGGTTTTGACGCCGTCTCGGTGCGAACGAGATGTTTTTTATCCGCACGGCTATGAACTAAGACAATAGGGCTCACATTCAGGTTCAGATTTATCTTCAGATATTTATATAGCCGTACAGAACACACAACAGTAACAATATTTCGTTGAGACATATATTTGTATATTCAGTATGGTTCGTCATGAATTCTTTTGTCTTGTCCCGTTCAGTAATGCAATCTATAATGAAAACCGGGTAAGAAAAATTGTAGTTTTTTTTTAATGTAACTTACATAAGTACTAAGGCCCACTTGCACCAACACGAGTTTAAAGTTAAGTAGCGAGTTATGGATTTAAACGCGGTTCCCACAGTCAACGGGTGCTAGTTTAACGAGTTAAACTGGTTTATATATTAAATTTGTGTTGGGGCAAGTGGGCCTAAGTTTTAATTATTATTTAATTATATTTAAATATTATTGTAACATACTATATTATGTAAGCAAAAAATTAAAATATTAAGTCGAGGATTTTTTTTAACGTAAACCAGCATGGGTGGCTGTGCCGAGAGACCAATGGTGCAGTCGACAGAGCCAAAATCACCTCTCCTCGCAAAACCACGCTCAGTTAGGTGCCATGCCAGCAGATTTGCAGACTGTTGCTACTTGCTAGGCTGTCTAGCCCGTTAATACGACGCTTGAAGACACCCAGGTTAAAGGATTCAGGAAATACACTCGCCGGAAGACAGTTCCACACTCTAGCGGTGCGACAAAGAAACGATGGGTTCTCCAAGGCCCAATGTCAACAACAAAAGGGTGCTGAGTCTCTCTGCGACGAGTCATGCGGAGATAGGACGGGTGGCAGGGAATAAGGGATATATGCATAATAAAATACAAAGAAACATAGGGTTCAGTCAAGTCATTAATAAAAGAGCAATCATTGAAATCGACAAAATGTATTTACAATAGGAAAACAATTCACTTAACTATAAGAGAATTATTTTCAGCTGACTCTGGAACATATTGCCATCAGTCATCACTATTTATAAATGTCATTTTATCAGGAACATTTTCGTACAGTTTGTGTCCAATGACGTCAGTATTCTAAGTGAAATTAAGCTTAGATCACACTGATTTATATTCTCGTCTGATTCAGATGTGAAAATGATATCTGAGTAATTAAACATGACAGTCTTTATCTAAATAACTTGTTTTACAATAAAAGAAGAATTAATATTATAAACTAAACTAAACCTAAAAAAAACGTTGAAAACACGTTTATTGTATAGGTTTCTTTCTCGTATACAGATTTGAATTAAGAACAACGTCCTTACAAGTCAGATTTTTTTTTTTTTATTGAAAAAAAAAAAAACAAGTCAGATATTCGAATAGAACAAAGATATTCGAATTTTAAAAATATCCTATGCACAGGAACGATAATAATTTGAAATTCGAACCGACACGAACTCCCAACTCGGCTTCCGTGAGTCGCGTTCCATTTGGCTTTGACATTCACTATTATGCAGTGGCTGTGCTTTTCCAAAAACGGCTGTTTGTGTGTCGCCTGCCTTGTTCCGAACGGGTCCACGGAAAATGTACGCACGGACGAACAAGAAACGATAAAACAAAAAGTAGGCGCGTAAACAGAAACATGTTCACATACATAGCTCTGTGTCGGCGGGCTCGCAACATATTGTGTTATTCGTTTATTTGTGTTTTGTAGAAATAAATATACAACTCCATAAACCTCTACACGTGTTACGCAATAACTTATGTTCGCGATTCTTCTTTACAGCCCTTATTTATTACTAGCTTTTGCCCGCGGCTTCGCTCGTGTGAAATTCGTATTTAAAAAGAAGAATATAAGTAAGCCCGCTACCGTACCTTTATTTCGGCGCGCGGTACAATTCGGTTTGTATGGGAGCCACATCTTAGAGTAACCGGGGTAACTTAGGGTAACCGGTTAGAGGAACCGGAAGTGTCTCGTATAGCTAAATGTGCTTGTGCTAAGTTTCATCGAATTCTGTTGATCGGTTTAAGAGTTATGGAGGAACATACACACATACAGAAAAAAATCACAGATCTCATGCATTACATGACCTTCGCGTACATTAAAAATTACTTTTAGGGCGTATTCCAATATAAGCGTATAGCGAGTAACTTGCTTAACGGAAAATAACAAAAATCATAACTCCAAAATGTTTCACCTTTTTCAAACAATCAAAAAAACGTTCCCAGATATTGAGTCAATCTACAATATAAAAATAGAAAAGTTTAAAATATATGATTTAGAAATATTTATGTTTAAAAGTTATCTTTTTAAACGCCCTAAAAACGGGTATTCTAAGCGGTTTTCTGCGATTTTCTCAAAAACTGAGACTTTTTAAATTTTTTTTTTCACAATCATGTAGCCCTCATTGATATGCATCGTTTGACATCTCAATCAATTATCTAGACCTAGAACTATCGACGCTAGAGCGAATTCGCACTTTCGCTGAAACGGGGCCCCTACTGGAGCGATCGAAAAAAAATTCAAATTATAAAAATCGTCAATTTAGTTTTGGTATCATACATAGAGTCTACAAACACAATATCTCATAACACAAAGTAACTTATTTCATGACCATCCCTTACAGATGTATTATTAGTATTGATTGGAGACTATATGGAACAGTATTGCGAACGAAAAGTGTTTCTATACCACCGGTCGTATCAAGTGACTTTGCTGTTATGGCGATCGTAACAAGAGGGGTAATTGAATAAAATATGGCGTTTGTACAGGCTATCTCTATCTCTCCTTCTTATAAAAGGGAACGTCTGTCGGTATGTATGTTTGAGTTAAACTCCGGAACCACTGAACATATTTTCATGCGGTTCGCACCAAAGCAGCATAGCACCAAAGTAGTTCTAGTTGTAGTTAAACAGGGTTGAAGAGAGAGAGATAAAGAGAGAGAGAGAGAGAATCGATGAGCTTTTGGAACACAACATTTCATTTACATACCTAACACATAATATTATAGCTCCGCCACTGCATGTCCAAGGCTCTGAACTTTGCGCTAGTCCGTCGCAGTAGTAGAACCATGAGTAGAACATTCGGTAAGTTTCGTCTTGAAAGTCTTTGACAACGGTGGTGGCAATACCTATAACATAAAATACAACACTTCCAAGATGATGCTACCGGATTTAAAATTGGAACAAAAAGATTAGACGTTTAAAGCATTTATTTGCGCGTCGCTTACTATCCCCCCCCCCCCCCCCCCCTCCTCCTTCCTCACTCCCGCTCCGAAGGGGAGGGGTCGGCGGCGTCTGTGTAATGACATCACGTTCCTAGCTTCCGATTCTACATCACACTGTTTATACCTGGAACTGTTAATAAGATCAGAGCAGGAAGGTGGGAGTAAGGTTTCACTACAAGCCTACAAATGTTTTTTTAAGTAATCCGGTATGGGTGGCTGAGTGGGAGGGGCCAAAGCACATTATCCGACCAGCAAATATAACCTCCGAGAAAGTAGGTGCCATACCGAAGACTTCCCTGGATTGCTGGCTATACTGGACTAGAGGAGAACACAACCGAGGCTGCTATGGGGCCATCTTACATCCAGTACGGTGGTTGCAACCCACTCGGCTACAATTTGAGCCTACCACATAGTGAGGGGCAAGGGAAGGGACCTACAGCTTTACATCGGTTCCGAACGGTGAAGCAGCAGGTGTATGTATGCACGTAAATTGTTTCGTCAGAAAAAACCTTATTGGTCAACGCCGACCGGATTCGAACCTCGGACCTCTCGCATGAGCAGTCGATGCCCAAACCACTCGGCCACCCGCCGCTTATGATATATATGTATTAATATTGATACTTTTTAATTAAATAGAGTTCAATTAAATTTTTTATTCATTGTGGATGAAGTGAAAGTAAGTTTCAGTAGATCAATTTCATGGTCATGGTCATGGTCAATTTATCGCCAGGCATTTTTGGTTGAGACTTAAAGAAATTGTGATACGTAATTTTTTGGAACAAAGTTCCACACTTGAATGAGTGTGGCGAGAACGCGAATGAGAGCTATAGGCCGAAAAAAAATTAAGACTTCGACCGTCACGACGACACTTTTGCTTTATGCATGTGTCTTTGTGTGTTTACAAGCATATTTCTATGTATACGTGGGGCACACTAAAAGTTTCCGGAATTAATAAGAATAAAATACCATTAAAGGTCAAAAATGAATTTATTGTTTCTCAAAATATTCTCCCTTTGCGTAAATGCACTTTTTCATACGATTAAACCAATTTTGAAAACTTTTGTGCCACTCCTCCGTGGGGACCTCAGAAACGTGTTTTTCATATTCTTCGACAGCCTCTTCTGGTGATGAAAATCGTTGACCGCGTAATTGGTTCTTAATTTTTGGGAACAGAAAAAAGTCACAAGGTGCCGTCACCTGTTACTATGTCTCACACCAAATTTGAAGCGCCTTTGTTGAATCTGGTAAGCATGGCATTGCACCAAGTGACGCGGTGCGTTTTTTGAGCCTCGGTCAAATTGTGTGGGATCCACCGCGAGCACAGCTTTCTCACACCCAAATGTTTGTGTAGGATTGATTGTATTTGACTCATGCCTATGTCTAAGGATGCCCGAATCTCATGGTAGGTCACATGCCTGTCTGTTTCGATCATACGGCGCACAGTATCGATGTTTTTGTTGTTCACAGCGGTGAACGGGCGACCATCGCGAGATTCGTCACTGAGATTGACACGACCGCGCTTGAATTCTGCAAACCAGCAATAAATAGTCGTCTTGCATGGTGCTCCATCGCCAAAAGCAGATTGAAGCCGAGCGAGGCTCTGATGAGCTGTCAAATTACACTTAAAATCGTAGAAAATCATACTACGAAAATTTTCCCGGGTTAAATTTATGTTAATGTAGACACGCAATTTTTAAAATGGCGCCACAATGGAAAAACAATTGACAGTCAGATGAAACAAACTGCATTCTACAGCCAAAGAGTTCCATTTTCAAATGTTGTAATTACTTTTTAAATATTGTTTATGTAAGTGGCCAATTCCGGAAACTTTTAGTGTGCCCTATGTATTACTGCAGTATTAGACGTCATTTATTTTTATTGATTTTTCATTTAATTACTCTCAAACGTTGTTAATTTATTTGTCGTTGTTGCCTGTTATTTAATACATAATATATAGCGAAAGGAACTTCCTTCCAACCGGGTGTCCCGCGACACCTATCGTCTTTTCTTTAATGTTTGAACGAGACAAAACCAGAGATACGATATCTATATCGAACTGCTAACAGCATTTGGCAAGAATAAAGAACTGAACTGAACTTTTAAAAATCCTACCAAATCCATGCTCCCTTACCGTGCGACTTGTCGGAAAATGTAATTATTCAAATTGAAAGCATCTTCTTGATGAAACTCGCACGTACGCTGAACAGCCTTATCATAATGAAAACAGCTCCCCAAACTTCGTTCCCCCACGGCCACGGCGAAGCTCGCAGCCTAACCATAAAGTCCGCAGCACGATTCAAGCAGTACTTAGAGGCTGTGAGGTAGACTCCACGCGGCAGTTACCAAACCTCTCAGACTTAGCTTACGGGAAGATGCAACGGCGCTTCTTGCTCCAACGAGCTTCCTGACGTCATCTCGTTTCGGTTCTAGCGGACCGACTTTTGGGTTTATGCTCTTAATTATTGTAGTCTAATTAAACTCGTTGTTGATTAAACAGCTTGTTTGGTCGTTGTAAATTTATTTTGTGTGTATTTTTAAGAACAAATTCCACAATATGATCCTATCAATATTTAAAGGCGGTAATCTAAGCTAGACGCGGCAGTTACCGAACCTCTCAAATTAGCTTACGAGAATATGCAACGGCGCTTCTTGCTCCAACGAGCTATCTGACGACATCTCTTTTCGGTTCTAACGGACCGTGTCTTGGGTTTATGCTCTGAATTATAGTCGAAATAAATTCGTTGTTGGTTGAACTGCTTGTTATATTGTTGTACATTTATTTTGTGTGTGTTTTTTAATAGAAAATTCCACAGTATGATCCTCTCTATATTTAAAGGCGGTAAGCTAAGCTAGACGCGGCAGTTACCGAACCTCTCAAAATTAAATTAGCTTACGAGAAGATGCAACGGCGCTTCTTGTTCCAACGAGCTCCCTGACGTCATCTCGTTTCGGTTCTAACGGACCGTGTTTTGGGTTTATGCTCTTAATTATAGTCTAATTAAATTCGTTGTTGATTAAACTGCATGCTTGATCGTTGTACATTTATTTTGTGTCAAAATTCAATTCAATTCAAAAGATACAGCACTCGGACGGACGGACAGACAGACGACGCACGCTTAGTAATAGGCTTCCCTATAGATAAGGAACCCTAAAAATTAACCACAAAGTCAATTAATCTTCTACTATTAAAATTGTTATGTTGCTATTCACACGATGACACAAGCACTCACGGTCACGAGCACCCGACAACTACGTTATAACTACTTAGATTGATCGTTAATTTCAATTCCCAACTGTTATTCACGGGAGAGCTTTACATCAGAAATCGACGATCATTTATCTATCAGGCAGATAATTTCATTATGTTAACAAATTCAATTTCAGCTCGCGCCCCTCACTTGCCTTGTAAGACGAGATATATATATTAGATATATATTTTTAATTAGAAAAATGCAAATCGAAAATCATTGGAAAAAATACATCCCGACCAGGATTCGAACCTGGGTCTCTGGCTTAAGCTGCCAACGCGATAACCAACTACGCAACCGGGCCGTGACGTATTATCTCCAAATTTTCGATCTTATTGCACCTTCATGCATGATGTCGCATAATTTTTGCGAAGATGATTTTTCCATTGATTTTCGATTTGCATTTTTCTAATTAAAATATATATAAAGCGAGTACGTGCTTAGTACTAACATATAAACATAAAATAATATATTAGATATGTTATGTTTAACGCGATCCCGCCGTCCCGTTTCCACCTCCGCACCACGCGCACTGGGCGGGCAGGGATTGCATCCCTATACGGTTTTACACCGGTTGCGAACGGTGAAGCAGCTGGTAAAAAAGGTATGCACGTAATTTTTTTCGTCATAAAAAACTCATTGGTACATTTGGTTTACCGTATAGTTTGTATAAAAAATGATAAAATTTTACAACCAAAAACGTGTAATCGATAGATAAAGATTTGTTTCTATATTTTGCAGTAGTTTTTAGCCTTTAGATTGGTCTAATTATCACGGGCTACTTCTTCAAAAATGCGCATGTGGCGTTACTAGTAACGCCGCATGCGTTTTTTTTTGTTAAGGCACCTAGGTGCCTTAACAAAAAAAAAACTCCCCCTTGTAAGTACACTAAGAATTTATATCGGCAAATGAAAAGGTCTCCCAACAAACGATGCTGCTTTTTGGTTGTGACAATAAAATTAGGAAAGGTCTTGGAGGTTCGCACGCGACGGAACTCGTCGAGCCTCCAGGACTCTCTTCTCTGTCATTATTACGCTTCGTTTGAAGTTAAGAGATGCTTTGATGATTAGGTATGTAAGGTACGAGTAGGCAGTGAGGACTGGGCGCCGTATCGCTTGGCAGAAGTATAAATATACTTCTCCCAAGTGTTCTGGTGTACTGTTTGAAATAAAAATATCATTCCTACTGAAAATGAAATCTGAATGAATTACTAATGTTTTTAAGTTTACTCTGTTATTAATTATATTCGTTTTTAAGTTTCCGGATTAACAGTAGTAGGTTTAAAGACTTACATAAGTCGACGTTTCGCCCGCTACGTCACGGGCTTCTTCTGGGACTGCGGAAGTTCCTGGAGCCGACGTCTGGTGTCCGTTATACCAGACGTCAAACTGCTCTTTTTCGAAGATTATAGCTGTGGGTAGGTTGCACAATATTCGGCAGCGGTGTCAGATCGCGATTTATACATCGTACGAAATCCCGGCTGCACACAGCACTCACTTTGTCTTCAGACGCTGGCTTGGCGGAAGATCTTGAAGATGTGTGCTGTGACAGCACGGGCAGCCAAGAAGATGATAAATTCATGCTGTCGTCCCTGTTGAAATTTCTGTGCCTGGTGATTTCGATGGCTTCACTGACTACGCGTGGAGTGAGTGTCGTTCTACCGCTAGTACCGACGCTTCATCAAACCGGATCCAGTGGTTACTATCACCAAGCAATAGATGTTCCGCAATGGCCGATTTCTGCAGGTCACCATTCTTGACTGCTCTTATGTGTTCGCACATTCGCTCATGGACGCTCCTCTTCGTTTGGCCGATGTAGCTCTTCCCACAGCTCCATGGAAGCATTTGAAACACTTTAGGTAGAGGCTTATGTAGAGCGCTGTAGGTAGAGAGGTAATGTCCTGATTTCCATTTTCCGAAGTACATAATTCACCAATCTGATCTGTAACACCTTTTACGTATGGTAAATAGGCGGGCTGTCTACTAACCTCTATTCGTCTTTGCCTTTTTCCTTGTATTTAAATATTGCAAGCCCTCGTGTTAAATCCATTTTGCTGCAATGCACTTTATACCTGCTTCAGCTCCATTTGAAGGCGCTCTTCATCACATATATTGTGTGCACGGTTTACCAGGGAGGTATGATTTTGGTTTGATGCGAGAGGCATGTAAAGATGATGCCCAAACCGTGCCCGTAACGTAACGTGACGTGCCTGGCCCACTGCCACCAATATACCAATATTATTTTAAAATAACAAATTTGGAATTTCAATACACGAGCTGCGTTTATGGTCTTTCTCAGAATATAAGGAGCTTCGTCAGCTGCTGCGCGAAAGTCAACATGCTTACTACACTTACGTTGGCTGCTCCAACACACTCGCTTATAACACGTCGAAGAAACTTATAACAATTTGTGCTTCTAGTTAGTTTCTACCAAAGAAATAAGGGCATGGACACGTCAGGGTTAATCAGTCGACATTTGTTTTTGTTTTATGGCTACATCACCTACAACATCCGCGATGTCAGCCCATAACACCGGGTGAACTACGTGCCATGTCAGCGCGCTTCCCTTCATTTCGTGTCGGCTACACTGAACTGGACGGAAAACACGAACTATTTACATAGCCTTTTCGACCGAAGTTTCATTCGGTGCGATGGTATCCACCCGACCACTCGCCCTACTACAGTGAGTGAATTTTCGGGAGTTTTTCAGAATTCCCGAAAGATGTCTTCTCGCCAACATTAGGTATTTATACTGTACCTATTCCGATCCCTGGGTATCAGGAACAGTTTGTGGTCTCCGTTTGTGAACTCTTTCCATTGAACTTCTCCGATGGCCTTTCTATACATCTATTCGCATAGTTCCTGTAATATAATTACTTTACTGTAGTCCTTCTAAATTATCCTGCGAGGTGCTCTCAAATGCAACATTAATGGATTGTTCTGCGGATGTAACGTCAAGGCGAGGCTGTTGGGTTTTACATAATTCAACTCTCGTTGAAGAGGGTTGCAAGTTCTATAGTCTGGCTTACTTATCGTGTGTACTTGTGTGTTGGTGTTGCTTGAATTAAAGAATAGAATTGAATAGAATAGACTAGAATAGAATAAGCGTTTATTAGCGTTACAGACGCTGTAGAATCGTCTGCTTCAGATTCATTGTTAGATTTTTTTATAGAACCTGACACGGTTAGCTGCATCACCTACAACATCCGTGATGTCAGCCCAAAACACCGGGTGAACTAGGCGCCATGTCAGTGCTTCCCTTCATTTCATGTCGGCTACACTTAACTGGACGGAAAACACGAACTATTTACATAGCCGTTTCGACCGACGTTTCCAGCCCGGGTGGAATAAACCCTACCACCTAGTAAGTTAAGAAGGAAAGGGACGAGAAGAAGAAGAAGAAAGATACGCACAACGGGTCCAAATAGTGCGACCTACATGCGGAAAATGCCCATCAAGAAGAAGAAGGGAAGGGACCTACAGTTTAACGTGGAATCCGAACCACGGTCGGCCTCCAACGGTCGAGCGGTCACTCATCCAAGTACCGACCGCCCACTGAGCTACCGAGGCTGACATGGCGTGAATACTGAGCAATCGAGCGCAGTGCGCGCGTTTATATGGTGAATTTTGTAGTTCTTGTTTGTTGATAAATTATTGGGATTTGTTTTTTTTTTTTCAAATAATGCTGCTTCAGTGTCTAGAAAATTAAACTTCCTATACAATGACGTAAATTTTATTCCAAAATAATTATCCACTATGGCGCTAGCTCGCCATAAGAAATTAAAATAGAGTCACATTCAGAAAAAAATTTCACCATGAAAAAATACTGTAAATTTAAAAAGCCTGCGTCAGTGTTTTGTCAGCCTCGATAGCTCAGTGGTGCAGACAGTCAACTGTCGCTATTGAATGTTAAGCAACGCTGGGTGCGGTCAGTACTTGGATGGGTGACCGCTGACCGTTGGAGGCTGACCGAGGTTCGGATTCCTCGTAAAACTGTAGGTCCCTGCCCTCCTAATCTTACTTGGTGGTAGGGTTTAACCCGCCCGGGTTGGTACCACCGCACTGAATGAAACGTCGGTCTAAACGGCTATGTAAATAGTTTTCCGACCAGTTCACTGTAGCCGGCACGATCAAAGGGGGAAGCACTGACATGGCACCTAGTTCACCCGGTGTTATGGGCTGACATCACGGACGTTGCAGGTGATGTAGCCAACCGGAATCTGACAAAATTCCATAAAAAAAAAAGTAAAGTTTAGTAGATAATTGTCTAGTTTAAAAAATAAATATTATTTTTCATATTATGTACTTCATAGAACTAAATTTTTGTTTGAAGTTTTCAAAAATATAAAAAAATTCGTTTAATGTCCTATAGATTCCTCTTAACTTGGAATAACGCTTGCAACGATCACCAAGCCTGGCTCGTTCAGCCCTACACAGTTCAAGCTGCCGCCGTAAATCATGGTGTCGCCAGCTACCGCCTGGATTGCCGCTAAAAGTAAAAGATGCACCAGAGAGGAGAAAAACTGCATTCTGGAGCACTTCATCAAGTGAGGTGTCGCCGTGCCCCTTGCGGAGGGCCATTTATCTGGAAAAGAGAGACGGAGCTTTATTACTGTGAATCCTCGTCAGCCTCGGAAGCTCAGTGGAGCGGTGGTCGGTCGAATGTCGGTCGGATCATAAGCACATCTGGGCGCGGTCAGTGGATGGACGGGTGACCACTCGACCGTTTGAGGCTGAAAGTGGTTCGTATGCCACGTAAAACTGTCGGTCCCTTCCCTTCTTGTCTTACTAGGTGCTTCCCTTCCGTCGTGCCGGCTACACTGACTGGACGGAAAACACGAACTGTTTAACAACCCGGCACCGGTACATGTGGTATCAACCCGGGCGGGTTAAACCCTACCACCTAGTAAGGTAAGAAGGGAAGGGACCTACAGTTTTAAGTGTAATCCGAACCCCTGTTAGCCTTCAATTGTCGAGTGGTCACCCATTCAAATGCTGACCGTGTCCGGGTGTGCTTATGATCACGACCAACAGTCGACCGACCGCACCACTGAGCTACCAAGGTTGACGATATTATCTAATAGATATTCTCTAATTTGAACCATAAACAGTACGAAATACACACATTTGCCAAATGTTACCTAATCTCGACTGCAAATTAGTTCCAAATACAAGAACACAAATTAAATTTCAACCTTCTCGCTATATGTAGAAGAGAAAATTCCACAATGCGCTAGGGTTGGTTATTGTACATACAATGGCTACATAAGCCGTGATTAGATTAACCCTTGAACGCCAACCGGGGCGCCAATGAACCCCGCCTATATATTTTCGTTGGCGACGACATGGATGAGACAATTTCCATACTCTCATCCCAAAACTTTCGCCGCGTTGCGTTGCGTCGTCTAATCTCCTTTGAAAATAGTTACCGTGTCGTCCATTGCTGAGCCCTGATTCGACGCTACCTACACGTGCAGAGATCCCTGTGGCTGCTATCCATGATTCAGATTCAGATTCAGATATTTATTGGGTTTTCATAATTTTTTTTGTCATGTCCCGTTCAGCAATGCAATCTATAAAGAAGAACCGGGCAAGTAACCTTACAGAGCTTTTTTTAAAGATATAAATTACATACTAAATTCTCTTTATGTTAAATATTACATACTATATCTAAGCATAAAATTAAAAAGATTAAGTCAAGATATACCCATAAAAAAAGATAATAAATAAAATACAAAACAAAGAACACTGTTCTGTCAAGTTATTAGTAAAATTTGTATAAGCTTATAAACAATTTGAATTATCAAAGTCAGCAGAATTCTTATTTACAGTAAGAAAAAAATTCACTTAACTTATAAAATGGATTGTCTAAGAGAACAATTTTCAGCTGACTCTGGAACACATTGTCACTATTTATTGATTTTATGTGCAAGGGGTTCCTGAGCGCCCTTGGGTAGCGTTAACCAAATTGTTTTCGATATTTTTTATGAGTAAGAAATTTATTGTAAGGTTTCTAAGTACCCCGTGCGGAAGCCTTACTAAGCCTACGCCGTATGTCTGTCTGCCTATCCTACTGCTGTATCATTGAAACTGTAATAGCGGGCCGGTTGAAATTTTCATAGAACATGTGTTATTATGGCGGATATAACAACAAATAAAAAAAAATGGAAAATGAAAAATATTAAGGGGACTCCGATATATTATCAAGTCGCAAACATTATCACCTAACATTATATATATAATATGGGTATATATTTTTATTCGTTTCTCAATTGTTTAGTTCTACATTGTTATATCATCTTATTTACTAACCGATTGACAACTTGATACTTCAAGTATCTTAATATTTTTATTATAATTTTTTTTTATTATTATTTGACAATACTACGTCGTAGTATGTATACTTATTACTAACATTATTGAGTTGATACAAATGACGTATCAAAAATTTGACAAAGGCTCTTTACACCTGATACCACCTGTTCAGGACGACGGCCAGCCGGAGCGGCGACGACGGACCCCGGCCTGGGACACGACGCGCACGTCGTCACCCCCGTAGCATGAGAAAGTAGGAAGCGGCCGGCATAGCTTAGTTTAGGTAATTTTAAGATGTAAATATAAGATAAATAAGTTAAACATAAGTTAAACATAAGTAAATAAATATATACCAAATCGTAGATTAAGATAGTTAAGATATGGAAGTTAGTTTAAGATAGATAATCTAGCTTAAGATAGGTAGGCATAGTTATAAGATAGGTAGAATTAGATATAAGTTATATTGAAAATAAATATGTTGCCGCGTACTGGTTTTCATTTGGGACGAACGGAGATGTGCACTCGCCAAAATAGTTGGAGGAATGAACCGAGCCGAGGCGCGGCGGCGGGCGCGGCGCGCTGTGATTGGTCCACGCGGACGCTGCGAGATCTGCGAACTCAGATCGCAGCATCCGCGGCGCGCGCCGCTCCCGCATGTATACAAATATAGCGCGTTTCGGCCGGTTCAATCAGTACTCGCCCAGCATCCAACAAGAGAAGTCGTCTAGAGCAGAGCTCGACGCACCGGTCGACCGAGGAACGAATAGTCGGAAGAGACTTGCTTCAGAACGTAACGACTCCCTCGGCCGATCGGACGGCTTCTCCGGCGAGTGCTCCACCCCCGTACGCCCCGGGTGCGACCAGTGCGTGGCTACACTGAAAACCGCAAACGTTGTTTCTTTGTTACGCTACGCTACGCTACGCTACGCTAGGCTACGCTACGCTACGCTTTCCCTCCCTGCGCCCCGCGGCGTAAAGGTCGAGGACTACCTCCCTGCGCCCCGAGGCGTATAGGTCGAGGACGACGCGAAGCACACCGGGTCGACCGATCGCACCACCCGTGAACGACCGCCGCGAGTGATCTCTCCGCGCCGCACGCCCGTCTGCGCCGGCCGCGAGAGAGAGAGACCGTCGCCGCGTCGCCGAGTGAGCGAGACGGTCGCCGTACCGCCCGAGAAGAAGTTAAGCACACCCGGTCGACCGATCGCACCACCCGCGAACCCCCGCGAGTGACGCTGCCGAGCCGCACGCCCGTCTGCGTCGGTCGTGCAGAAGCGAGACGGTCGCCGAATCGTGCGAAAGCAAGAAAGAAGATTTCCGATCTCCGGCCCTTGCAAACGCTCCGTGAAGACTGGCAGCTCAAGTGAACGGGTGAAATTCATACAGTCCACACCTGAGCTACGTGCCCAACATTTGGTCCTTCGAGCCGGATTGGAGATGCCAGTCACACGGAGCCAGAACAACGGGCGAGGGCGCACCACGCCGGTGCCGACTCCGTCAGAGCAGCGAGTGCTGCCCCCGAGCGCAGAGGCGACCGAACCGCAGCTGCAACCGGGCGCCGACCAGACGACGGAGCCGACTACAAGTGCGCCTCCGACGAGTATGGAGACGGAGATCAAGACGTGGTCGTCACACGAAACGACGGCCACACCAGTCGCGACAGATTCAGAGATTCGCGAGCGCGCGCGTACCGACACCGACGCGCGCGCACCGAGCCGCGCCCGCACGCACAGCGGCGCGCGCGCGCCGAGCCACACCTCACGCTCGGCCGCGCTCGAACGAGTGGCGACCGCACGCACCGATAAGGACGGGCGGAGCAACCACTCTGACCGTTCGTCCAAGTCGGTGCGTCGGCGCGTAATTGAACGAGAATTACTGCGCGCACGCCAAGAAGAAGTGCGACGGGCGAGAGAAGAGGCGAGACAAGCCAGAGAGGAAGCACGTCTCGACAAGGAAGAAGCGAGACTCGAAACGCAAATCATCGAGTCTCGCCTCCGCGACTGCGATGAAGAAGACTCATCAGACGAAGAGGACAACCAAGAAGCGGCACGCAGCGAGCTTGTTGCGTCATGGGTCGAAACACAGGCAGATTTACACCGGCGGGAGGCGAGTGAAACCGCTCCGCACGCAGCGCACGCCACCGCGTCCGCCGCCGCGCCGGCGCAGCCGACCGCCTCCCACTACGAGCTCCCCACCGCTGCCTCCGTCGCCGCCCCCCTCCGCGCGGACCCCACCGCCGCCGCCGTCGCCCCTCCCCTCGACGCAGCCCCCACCGACGCTGCCTCCGCCGCTCCCCTCCACGCGCCCCGCGCCTCGGCCGCAGAAGCCACGCCCCCCTGCGCTGCGCTCGCCGCCACACACTACAACGAGCAGCCGGCCGCACGCCTCAGCGCGCCGCCGCACGCCGCCTCCGCCTCCGCCGCGACCGAGCATCTCTGTGCGCCTGCCGCCGCCGCCGCCGCCGCCGCCGCACCGAACTCGCACGCGCCGCTCGCCGCTGCGACAATAACAGTGGAGATGCTCGCCGCCGCTCTGGGCCGAGCGGAGCACAGCAGACCGAGTGCTCCGCCCAAATACCTACGGGAGCTACCATTTTTCGACGGTTCCGCGGGAGAATGGCTGCAGTTCGTCGCCGCGTACCGCGAGACGGAGCATTATTTCTCGCCGGGCGAGAACGCGGCCCGCATACGACGCTGCCTCCGAGGCAAGGCGAAAGAGGCGGCCTACAGCCTGATGCTGTCAACGCCGGAGCCCAGCCGCGTGTTAGCTGCACTGGAGCAGCGTTTCGGGCGGCCGGACTTCCTCGTACTGGGTGAAATGGATAAATTAAGAAGTTTACCCAGACCGAAAGACACGCCGAACGAATTAAATGAGTTCGCAAATAAAGTGCACAATATTGTGGCCACGGTCGAAGCACTAGGCCGGCCGCAATATTTGCACAGCCCCGAAACGATGCGACTACTCGTCGACAAACTGACGCCGCTGCGTCAGGCCCGGTGGTGTGATTTCGAAGACCGGACGAGCGACGACCGCCCCGCACTAACGAGGATGGCGGCCTTCCTGAACGAAGAAGCCCGCAAGTACGGTGCATACGCCCGCCCGGACGCCGCCGCAGCTAGCGATGTGTCGACGAAGGACGCTCGCCGCAGCAACAACAACCGCCGCCCCGCGGAGAAGGCCTACGCCGCCGGCGATGGAGAAGCTAGTGCCGACAATACACCTAAGTGCCCGACGTGCGCTAAGGAGCACTACCTTCTCGCGTGCCCCAAGTTTATTGAGGCCGACACGGACGACCGCTGGCAGCAAGCCAAAGATGGCAAAATGTGTTTCCGCTGCCTCAAGAGCAAACATCGCAGAACGAAATGCAAGGCGAAGCCGTGTGGGGTGCAGGGCTGCACGTTTGGACACCACCGGCTGCTACATCACGAGCGCAGCAAAGCAGAGACGTCCGCCACCGCGGTCACAGCCGCCGCCCGCTCGGACTCGGTTTTACTAAAGATCGTCCCGGTGCGACTGAGCGGGCCGAGCGGCTGCGTCGTCGACGTCTTCGCTCTCCTGGACGAGGGGTCCACCGTGACAATGGTGGACGTCGCCGTGGCCGACTTGCTGGGTGCGCAGGGCACGACGGAGCCGCTGCACGTCGTGGGCATCGGCGGCGGACGCGTCGCTACTAACTCGTCGCGCCGCCTCAATTTGCGCATCCGCGGCAAGTATGAGTCAGAGGAGCACGACCTCGTCGGAGCGAGGACCGTCGACAGCCTGCGCTTCCCGCCACAGACCGTCGCGAGAAAATGCGTGGAAGAATGCGACCATCTCGCGGAACTAGCAGCGACGCTCGCATACACCGACGCACGCCCGCGGCTACTTATCGGCCAAGACAACTGGCCGTTGATAGTGTCGCGGGCGATCAAGTGCGGCCGCCGCGACCAGCCGGTCGCGTCGCAAACTCAGCTGGGCTGGGTGCTGCACGGTTGCCGCACGTCGATGGCCGAGCCCGTACAACGCTGCGCCCACGCGACGGAGGAAAGTGACAACCACTTCGAGGAGCTCGCTCGGGCCCACTTCCGGCTCGAGTCGCTGAGCGTGGAGCCCCGCAGGCCCAGGAGCGACCCGGAGGAGCGGGCGCTCCGAATACTCGACGCCAGCACGCGCCGACTAGCTGACGGGCGGTACGAGACCGGATTGATATGGCGTCGGGACGAAATCACAATGCCCGACAGCCGCGAGTCCGCCTACAAACGACTCGTAAACTTGGAAAGAAAATTGGAACGCGACGCCGAGCTGAAACGCAAATATCACGCGCAGATGGCGCACACGATCGCGTGCGGATACGCTGAGCGTGCGGCGGCCCCGCCGACGCCGGGCCGCACGTGCTACCTGCCGCACTTTGCGGTCGTTAATCCCGCGAAGAATAAGATTCGCATTGTGCTCGACGCCGCCGCACGGACCCGCGGCGTCAGCCTCAACGACCAGTTGCTCCCCGGCCCCGACCTGCTGCAGTCCCTGCCCGGCGTGCTGATGAGGTTCCGGCAGCACCCGATCGCCGTCACCGCGGACATCAGAGAGATGTTCCTGCAAATACGCATCCGCGACGCCGACCGGGACGCGCTGCGATTCCTCTGGCGGGAGAGTCCGGACCGAGCGCCGACGGAATATAGAATGACATCGGTCGTGTTCGGCGCCGCCTGCTCTCCGTGCACGGCGATTTACGTGAAGAATCGTAACGCCGCGGATTTCGCAAGCACCAAGCCGGACGCTGCGCGCGCCGTGGAGCTGCACCACTACATGGACGACTACTTGCAGAGCTTCCAGTCCACCGAGGAGGCCTACCGCGTCTCGCGCGACGTCGCGAGCATCCACCGAGCGGCCGGATTCGAGCTGCGCGGCTGGGTGGCTAACGACGCTCAAGCCGTGCGGCACGCCGCGCGGGACGAGCGAGGCGACCGCCGAGTGAACATCGGCGGTTACGCGGCGTACGAGAAAACTCTGGGCATGCAGTGGGATACGGATGGGGACCGCCTCGGCTACGCGCTCAGTTTCGCCCGGACTTCGCCAGACATTTTGGACGCACGACGGACGCCGACCAAGCGGCAGGCACTCAGCGTAATAATGTCACTGTTTGACCCGCTGGGCCTTGTCGCGCCCGTCACCACACCGGCGAAGCGAATACTTCAAGAAACCTGGCGCCTGGGCACAGGCTGGGACGACGCCCTGCCCGACGAGCTGCACCGCGCCTGGCTAGAATGGGTGCAGAAGCTGCGCGCACTCAGCGAGCTGCGCGTGCCCCGCTGCTACGACGTGTGCAGATGCGTCACGAGAGAGCTGCACACGTTCGTCGACGCGAGCGAGGCCGCGTACGCCGCCGCCACCTACTGGCGGTTCACTCGTACCGACGGCTCCGTCAAGGTCGCGCTGGCCTGCGCCAAGACGAGAGTCACGCCGCTCAAGCCAGTGTCCGTCCCGCGCCTCGAGCTGCAAGCCGCGCTGCTGGGCAGCCGCCTGGCGCGCGCGGTGGAAGAGGAGCACGAGTGGAAGGCGGCAAAACGAGTCTTCTGGAGTGACTCGCGGACGGCGCTGGCGTGGGTACGAGCGAGCCCGCGCAGCTTCAAGGCGTTCGTCGCACACAGGCTGGCGGAAATCGAGGAGCTCACCAAGGTCTCGGAGTGGCGATGGGTGCCCACCAGAGACAACGTTGCGGATGACGCAACCCGCAACACACCGGCCGACTTCGCGGCCGATCATCGATGGTTCTCGGGGCCGGCCTTCCTCGCACACGGAGAGGAATCGTGGCCCCGAGAGCAGCCGCAGGAGGCTGCACCCACAGGAGAGGAGCGAGCACCGGCCGTCTGCTTCACCGCGACCACGGGGGGCGCAGCACCAGAGGCAACACGCTTCTCGTCGTGGCTGCGACTTGTACGCGCCACGGCACGGGTCCTTCACTTCGTGGAGCTGTGCCGGGCCAAAACACACGTGGCCGCGGCGGGCCGACACAAGAGGACGGCCCGGGCGGGCAGTCCGCCCCGCAGACGGCAGCCGCACAAGAGGACACGACCAGGACGGCAGCAGAGCAACGAGAGTCGCACCCTCCTACCCCTGGAGGCGCGACACCTCAAGGCGGCCGAGCAGCTGCTGCTAAAGACGTCGCAGAGGGAGTCCTTCGCGCACGAGATCGACCGCGTGCGGAAGGACGAGAAGCCGACAGGAGCAGACCGGCTGGCGCAGCTGGCGCTGCGCATCGACGACAGCGGCGTCCTGCGCTTGCGAAGCCGCGTGGGGGCTGCAGAGGGCGTACAGCACGAGCAACTCAGCCCGGCCGTGCTGGACGGCGACCACGCCTACACGCGACTCTACGTGGAGCACGTGCACCGTCTGCTGCACCACGGCGGCGTCGAAGCCGTCGTCAACGAGCTGCGGCAGCGGTGCTGGGTCGTGCGCCTGCGCCCGACAGCCCGCACCGTCATCAAGGGGTGCCTGCTGTGCCGCATCCGCCGGACCCGACCGACCTGCCCGCCGACCGGCGACCACCCAGTCTCCCGGCTGGCACATCACGAGAGACCGTTCTCCTATGTCGGCGTGGACTACTTCGGGCCGGTAGAGATCACGGTCGGGCGGCGGCACGAGAAGCGCTACGTAGCCCTGTTCACCTGCCTCACCGTCCGAGCTCTGCACCTGGAGGTAGCCGCGTCGCTGAGCACCGATTCGGCCATCGCAGCTCTCCGCCGCTTCATCGCGAGGAGAGGGTGCCCGAGGCGCATCGTCAGCGACAACGGCACGAACTTCAGGGGCGCCGACGCAGAGCTCCGGCAGGCGCTCGCAGCGATGCAGGACGCAGCCACGAACCGGCTCATCGAGTGGCAGTTCATCCCGCCGGGGGCGCCGTTCATGGGAGGCGCTTGGGAGCGCCTGGTCCGCTCGACAAAGGAGGCCCTGCGCGTCACGCTCCACGAGCGGTACCCCAAGGAGGAGACCCTGGCCACGCTGCTCGCCGAGGCGGAGAGCACCGTGAACTCGCGGCCACTGACCCACGTCGCCGTGTCACCCGACGAACCGGAGGCCCTGACGCCGAACCACATCCTGCTCGGCGCAGGGAGCCACTCGCCACCGCCGGGCCGATTCACCGCGGACGACGAGGGCGCCAGGGCGCTCTGGCGGCGAGCGCAGTGGCTGGCCGACGAGTTCTGGCGCCGGTGGGTCCGCGAGTACCTGCCCTTACTCCAAGACCGGCGGGAGCCACGAGGAAGCGGCCAGGCGCCAGCAGTCGGCGACATCGTCCTGGTGGCCGACCCCGACCTACCGAGGAACACCTGGCCGAGGGGCAGGGTGGAAGCCGTCCACCCTGGCAACGACGGCATCGTCCGCGTCGTCGACGTCCAGACCGGCGGGAGGCTGCTTCGGCGGCCGGTGAAGAAGATCGTCGTCCTTCCGACGTCGAATATCGCCGAGGCGACGGCGGGAGAATGTTCAGGACGACGGCCAGCCGGAGCGGCGACGACGGACCCCGGCCTGGGACACGACGCGCACGTCGTCACCCCCGTAGCATGAGAAAGTAGGAAGCGGCCGGCATAGCTTAGTTTAGGTAATTTTAAGATGTAAATATAAGATAAATAAGTTAAACATAAGTTAAACATAAGTAAATAAATATATACCAAATCGTAGATTAAGATAGTTAAGATATGGAAGTTAGTTTTAAGATAGATAATCTAGCTTAAGATAGGTAGGCATAGTTATAAGATAGGTAAAATTAGATATAAGTTATATTGAAAATAAATATGTTGCCGCGTACTGGTTTTCATTTGGGACGAACGGAGATGTGCACTCGCCAAAATAGTTGGAGGAATGAACCGAGCCGAGGCGCGGCGGCGGGCGCGGCGCGCTGTGATTGGTCCACGCGGACGCTGCGAGATCTGCGAACTCGGATCGCAGCATCCGCGGCGCGCGCCGCTCCCGCATGTATACAAATATAGCGCGTTTCGGCCGGTTCAATCAGTACTCGCCCAGCATCCAACAAGAGAAGTCGTCTAGAGCAGAGCTCGACGCACCGGTCGACCGAGGAACGAATAGTCGGAAGAGACTTGCTTCAGAACGTAACGACTCCCTCGGCCGATCGGACGGCTTCTCCGGCGAGTGCTCCACCCCCGTACGCCCCGGGTGCGACCAGTGCGTGGCTACACTGAAAACCGCAAACGTTGTTTCTTTGTTACGCTACGCTACGCTACGCTACGCTAGGCTACGCTACGCTACGCTTTCCCTCCCTGCGCCCCGCGGCGTAACGGTCGAGGACTACCTCCCTGCGCCCCGAGGCGTATAGGTCGAGGACGACGCGAAGCACACCGGGTCGACCGATCGCACCACCCGTGAACGACCGCCGCGAGTGATCTCTCCGCGCCGCACGCCCGTCTGCGCCGGCCGCGAGAGAGAGAGACCGTCGCCGCGTCGCCGAGTGAGCGAGACGGTCGCCGTACCGCCCGAGAAGAAGTTAAGCACACCCGGTCGACCGATCGCACCACCCGCGAACGACCCCCGCGAGTGACGCTGCCGAGCCGCACGCCCGTCTGCGTCGGTCGTGCAGAAGCGAGACGGTCGCCGAATCGTGCGAAAGCAAGAAAGAAGATTTCCGATCTCCGGCCCTTGCAAACGCTCCGTGAAGACTGGCAGCTCAAGTGAACGGGTGAAATTCATACAGTCCACACCTGAGCTACGTGCCCAACACCACCACTAAATTAAGTCCTTGCAGTCAGAACTTCAAAAACAAAACAAAAATCTGTTTTTGATCTTGCTCTCAAGCTGTATTTTCAATCGACTGTAGGCGGTGTTATTATGTGGATAGTCACTAAATGCTTGTAAAAATTATTATGAAAAAAAAACCCTGCGAAGTTTCTTACCGGTTCTTCTTCGTGGGTGTAATCGAATCGGATAGAACAAATTGTGACAAATTCGAGTACAGTCATGCTGTCTAATGAATGCTTAATAAACAATATACAACAATATACAATATACAATAGTTGTTATATCTACATCTTATTCTATTATTCCTGGTTAATATTGTTAGTATTTTTGTTCTTTTTCACCTGGCTTTGTTTTGTGTATGTTACTGAAGTACCTAATAAATAATCATTGTATATTGTGTAATTTTAAGCGCTAACACTTCGCATATAAGAGTTACTTACCAACTACTGGAAGAGGATAGG
Source organism: Nematopogon swammerdamellus (assembly GCA_946902875.1). Classification (NCBI taxonomy): domain Eukaryota; kingdom Metazoa; phylum Arthropoda; class Insecta; order Lepidoptera; family Adelidae; genus Nematopogon; species Nematopogon swammerdamellus. Next base: position 3,090,894 of record OX336334.1, on the reverse strand, counting down.
CTTAAAACCAGCAAGGTGTGCACAATGGGCTCACCTGCAAGCTGCGCCTAGACCCGTTTCACTTTTATCTATTGTATTATTTTAATTTAGTATGTAAGTGTAACAAAAAGTGAAATAAATGGTAATTCTATTCTATTCTATTCTATTCTATATAAGAAACGTGTTTTTCAACTTTTTGTGTGCTGCGGAAATCTCGGTTTGCGCAACCGACTCACTCTTGATCGATTTTCAGGGTTCCGTATCTATACGGAAGACTATTACTAAGCCTACGTCGTCTGTCTGTCTGTCTGTCCTACTGCTGTATTTTTGAAACCATAATAGCTGGCCGGTTGAAATTTTCACAGAATATGTGTTATTTTATTATGGAGGATATAGCAACATAGAAAAAAAATAATAATTAAAAAGTAAAAAAATTAGGAGAACTTCTTTTATATAACACATTGACGGAAAACACGAACTTAGTTAGAATTTTACTACCCAGGGTTACCCGGGACCCCGTTTAAAAATAAGTGTTTTAGTAATGAACCAGTGAGTTTTGAGGGTGAAATGGAATTACTTAGCGAGAGCGTCTCAAGGTGACTGTCGAACTGATCATAAGCACACCTGCGCGCGGTCAGTAATTGGAGGCTGACCGTGGTTCGGATTCCACGTAAAACTGTAGGTTCCTTCTCTTTTTACTTTACTAAGTCGTCTTACTTTACTTTAACTCGCCCGGGTTGATACCACTGCATGAAAGATCGGTTGAAACGGCAATGTAAATAGCCCGGGCGAGTTAAAGTAAAGTAAGACGACTTAGTAAAGTAAAAAGAGAAGGGACCTACAGTTTTACGTGGAATCCGAACCACGGTCAGCCTCCAATTACTGACCGCGCGCAGGTGTGCTTATGATCAGTTCGACAGTCACCTTGAAACGCTCTCGCTAAGTAGTTGGGTCAACGTCCAGATTCCATTTCACCCTCAAAACTCACTGGTTCATTACTAAAACACTTATTTTTAAACGGGGTCCCGGGTACCCCTGGGAAGTTAAATTCTCTTATAGAATTTGGGTAGTAATTAAGGGGTAGTAATTAAAAACACACGTGAGGGTACAGCTGGCTCTCGGCTGTGAGTTGTTCTTATTACAAATGCCTTCCCATTTGTACGTCTCAGCTCTAGTCGCCGCATCGCGCGTACGTCTTTATCCTTCTGAATTTTTCAAGTAGGGTGACGGATAATTCGACTTTTTCCCACTAAGGCGAGCAATTAATTATAGTAGAAAGCAATCAATTTAACCCATAAAGGTATTATTCAAATCTCAATTGTTTCTGATTTATATTTTATTGAAAACAAGCTGTGCCCGCGGCTCCGCCCGCTCTCATATTTCACTTCACTGCTAACCTCGTAAGCCATTTAGCGTGATAGTAAGTAGCCTATAGTTGATGGGAAGAATCAAGCTATCCGTAGATTTTTTTTTTATTAAAATCAGTTCAGTGGTTCTCGAGTTATAAGCGGGCAGACAGACAGTCAGACAGACAGAAAGCAGACGTTGGATTTTATTATAGGTAAGGAAGGATAAGGAAGTACACTATCTTGAAAATAAAAAAAAAACAAGGAGAACACCTTTTATTTTTACTACTAATAAACTCTGGACAATACTTCAACGAGCAATCGAGTATCTCTTTTTTGATATGACATATCTGTTATTATGGCCGATATAACAACAAATAATAAAAATAAGGAAAAGTAAAAAATTCACGGGGGTTCCCATAGAAGAAACTAAAAAGTGTGTGCGCGCGCCATCGACCCAAAAGAGTATGAAGCATTTTAACTAATCTTGAATTTTAAATAATATGAAGCTTTTCATAAACACGCCATAGATGGCGTGAGTGGCGCTGACATGGCGATACGGAAACCTATTTCTTTTTTTTTATGGAAACTGACACGGTTGGCTACATCACCTACGACATCCGCGACATCAGCCCATAACACCGGGTGAATTAGGTGCCAGGTCCGTGCTTCCCTTCATTTCTATAGTCCAATAGTTTCATGCTTTCGTGACGTTTCACTTTTTCTGAGTTAGCAAAGAGCAAAGACGCTTTGTTGAGTCTCTAGGCTAAGTTGTCGATGGCCGAATCCATCAAGGTTACGTACGAACCAAACGCCGAGAGTTGCGAAAGCTGACTATTGACAAATGGCGATGGCCACGCATTAGCCGGCTCTTCAGTCACCATCAATATTCATAGTAGAGAATCGCCTCCGCCGCCGCCGCCGTCTCGGCGACCACAAACTCTGATTAATGGCGGGACCACACCGCCGACCTACTTCGGCGATATGGCGCCTTCTGAAAGACGCCTTTTGGAGTGTTTTTAACCTCCGACGCAAAAAGAGGGTGTTATACGTGCGTGTGTAAGTGTGTAAGGGTGTGTCTGCTGTGGCATCGTAGCTCCCAAACGGATGGACCGATTTGGGTGCGGTTTTTCTTTTATTAGAAAGCTGGTTTAATCGGGATGGTTCTTAGCTATATTTGTAATCAAGTAATTAAGTAATCAAAAAATTAATTATCTCAAAAAGTGGACCGATTTGCATGCGGTTTTCTTTTAACCTTGAAATAAAAGTTATATTACAAAGTTACTTACAGCTTTTGCCCGCGGCTTCGCTCGCGTGAAATTCGTATTTAAAAAGAAGAAAGTCAGTAAACACGCTACCGTACCTTTATTTCGGCGCGTGGAACAATTCGGTTTGTATGAGAGCCACATCTTAGCATAACCAGAGCCTATCCTGTGTCCCCTGTAGTAAAAATGTGCGTGTACTAAGTTTCATCGAATTCGGATAATCGGTTTAAGAGTTATGGAAGGACATACATACATACAGAAGAGATTTCTAAAAATCGTCAATTTAATTTTAGTATCATATAGAGTCTACAAACGCGCAGTATCTCGTAAAACAAAGTAACTTCCTCCAAGACCATCCCTTACAGATTTATTATTAATATTGACGGTGTTCCCCTAATAAATGTTGCCATTCAAATGAACCGTCCGTAAAGGGGGGGGGGGGGGGGGGGGGGGGGTTTACATTTTGCATCAAACGTTAAAGTATTAATGCATAAAGCTTAAAATCCTTGCCGCGGGATTTTTGACTTGCTACAGTTTTGAAGTGAAGCGCAAAATTTAATCCTCAACTCAAATAAAGGATCTGAAGCCACTCAACTCCCGCAATTCCTTCACCATCAATTAGTATTCGAACTTTCTAACACAAATAAAATTAATATTCGTTTCCGCTCTCAGTAGACTAGAGAATACTCTATTAACATATTTCAAATTAAAAAAACTGTTTAAAAAACAATGAACCGACTTCAAACATTAAAAAGTATTAAATAATATTTTGATCTTGAGTATCACATTCAAGATCAAAATATTATTTATTACTTTTTAGGGTTTGAAGTCGGTTCAATGTTTTTTAAACTGTTTATTTTATTTCACTCTTTTTAGTAATATCACATAATATTAAAATCGATTAACGGGAAGTGGGTGATTGACAAAATTCCTTAGTGTGAAAGTGTTCATCCCTTAATTTCCCACCTTCAGGGGTCATATTCTTTCATAAAATTTATTAAAGGACCACCCCTGCGAATCGCAGGGGTGGTCTTTTCGGTGGCTTGGTCGCAGGCTGCGATATACCCTACTCATGAAAAAAAGAATCATTAAAATCGGTTGAGAATTGGCCTAGAAATCGAGTAAAATACAAACAAACAAAAAACGGACGAATTGGGAACCTCCTCCTTTTTTTTTGGAAGTCGGTTGAAAAGAGATTCCCTCATAATTTTAATTCTTCGTTCGAATTTTTTCTCTTGGATATTAATGCAGCCAAAGTTGGCTTCAATTAAGACTGTTCTTGAATTATTAAATAGAATTTTGCGAAGTTTATTTATCAAAATAATAGAATGACTCAGTTTAAATAAACAAAAGGATATATTTGATATAAAATGAATACAAAATTAAAATGCTAAACAAACTACTTACATAACAATATAAAATATTTCACTGAAATTTTTTTCCATACTAGTATGGATGACTTGGTATGGATAGATGGAACAGGCGGAAATTTTGCCTGGCATGGAGCTGAGTGTCGTAACGAGGCAATCCGCCGACGCACCAAAGTAGTCGATATTGGACACCGGGTGGCTAAGCTCAAGTTGCAGTGGGCTGGGCACGTTAGCCGAAAGACGACGACCGTTGGAGTAACCGTGTCCTACACTGGCGGCCGTGGACAGGAAAACGGAGCGTGGGAAGACCACCTGCCAGGTGGGACGACGACATCAAGTACGCCGGCGGAAATCAGTGGTTCCGTATCGCTGAAGGCCGGGAGGACTGGAGGAAAATTGGAGAGGCGTATGTCCAGCAGTGGACGCTTACACACTGACTGACTGGAGCTGAGTGTTCCCAGCATACTCGCGGCATTCCCACGCTGAATGGCGTTTAGAGTTTAAATGACACAACGAAATAAACATTAACAATATTAAGGGCGACAGGTTAGCCGCGTCTCACCTTGACACGGTCCTTTCACCGAGACATGCAGCAGGTGGGTATTCGTAGCCTTACTTGCTGCTTGATAGTTATCTTACAATATCCTATCTTAATACATTGCTAATACGCGGTGATCGCTGTTGTGCTTACCAGAGTAATTGCAGCACAACACAGATCACTCTGCTCACCCCGATTGTTGGAATACAGCGTATGGTATGTATAACAATAAAGTTTACGATAACGACTTTATTAAATAAATATGTATTTATAAAATGGAAAGTTTTATGGAAATTAATTATCAAATTATATAAAAATCTTACGTTATGTTATCAAAGGCAGATAACCCGAGCTCGGACACACGAGAGTCGTTATCTGGGCCGATAACCCGGCGTCGCGACACATTATACAATCAGTTTTCAACCTGCCGGACAGCTCTTAAGACCTCTCACTCGACATGGCACAAAAGGTAGCTATCGTAACCGGCTCCAACAAGGGCATCGGTTTTGCTATCGTCAAAGGTCTGTGCCAAAGATTCGATGGCGTAGTTTACTTAACGTCGCGCGACAAGACTCGCGGAGAAGCGGCAGTGCAAGAGCTCAAGAAGCTAGGCCTCCATCCCAAATTCCACGTCCTCGACGTCGCCGACAGATCCAGCGTTATATCATTCCGTGATCACATCAAGAAGACTCACGGAGGAATAGACATATTGATCAACAATGCCGGCGTCGCCAGCACGAACGATAACGAAGAGGAGATCGCAGGAACCATCATCGATATCAACTATAGAGCCGTCCTGACCATTCAGGAGTTTCTGTTTCCGCTGCTCCGCAACAACGCCAGGGTCATCAACGTATCGAGCGACTGCGGCCATCTCTCCAACATCAGGAACAAATACTGGATCGATCGACTCTCTAAGAAGGATCTGACCGTGGACGATATTGAAGAGTTCGTAAACTGGTTCCTCAAGTCAGAGAGAACGGCTGCATTTAAGAGTGAGAATTTCGCGGATGGTGGAACAGTTGCCGAGTATCGAGTGTCTAAAGTTGCTTTGGCAGCTTTGACTTTCATCCAGCAGCGTGAGTTGGAGCCCCGTGGGATAATCGTGAACGTGATGCATCCAGGACTGGTGACGACAGACATGACGGCACAGGCCGGGTTCTACTCGCCAGATCAAAGCGCGGAGACTCCGCTCTACCTAGCTCTGGATGCGCCGAGCACACTTCGCGGTGCCTACGTGTGGTATGACAAGAGAGTGCTGGACTGGTACGACTACAAAGCCGATTACTACTTCAAGTACGATACCCTGTTTAAGACTTACAATTAAAAATATATTGGTGACAATTTTGGGATAGAATCTGTAGTCTGTAGCTCATAAGAAGGTACACAATAAAAATCGCACACAGAACCTGTTTTCGTTATTCTTCTGTTGTTTTATTTACTTAAAAGAATATAATTACTTATAAGTACTGTGTGAGGTGATGCCGGTAATAAAATTAAAAAGAATAGCCCCACTGCGGCTCTCCTCGTGCATGTCGTAAAAAGCGACTGAGGAATAAGGACGACATGCCCTGCTAAATGGCGACAGGGTTGCCACCTCTCACCTTGGCACGGTCCTTCCATCGAGTCATGCAGTAGATGGGTCTTCGTGCCTTACTTGCTGCTTGATGTAGTTATCTTGTACGAATACTTTGCTAAACGTGGTGGTCGGTGTTGCGCTGTAATTTACAAAAAATACTTGGCAGCACAACACCGATTTACTCTGCTTACCCCGATTGTCGGGATATAGCGTGTGATGTGTATGATACTCAACTGTTTTTGTTTTCAAACCCCTTATTCTCTCGCCAATCCTCCAAATGAATTTACGACCCTTCAACGAAAGCTGGCGAAAGGCTTTATCTGCACAAAATGGCGAGAGACGCTTTGCCCTCACCGGTTCCGTAGCTGCAGCTGATTTATCCACAAAACGCATTACAAGCTTTTGTTTAATGGTGGAGTGGCTGCTAAGGAGGTAGGTGAACTGTTAATCACGGCAGCAGAGTTACGTCGGCCGCACTAGTCGGCATAGAGCAGGGAAGAAATACATTACACAGCGGTTTTGCAGCACTCTTCATCGTTCAAGTATATTCATACATAGCGTTACGCCCGTTTCCCGGTGGGGTAGGCAGAGACAACGAATCTGTGGCCACGGTCCTGACACACCTCTGCCGCCTCTTCCACTCTCATAATGTTCTTCATGCACGCTCGTCGGTTACGGGTACTTTAGTTCAAGTATTTCAACAAAATGTTGATGCCATTGCTGGCTTCACCTGTATTTTGCTCGTGCCGACTACACTGAACAGCTGGTCTAACGGAAACAACTGGACACCCTAACTAACTCAAAATCTTGCCAATTTCAACAAATAGCCTTGTCGAGTGCATTACCTAAAGTTTCCTAACAGGTTAAATTATTCCCCGACTTTTTGTTTTTTTTTTTTATGGAAACTGACACTGTTGGCCACATCACCTACAACATCCGCGAAGTCCGCCCATAACACCGGGTGAACTAGGTTCCATGTCAGTGTTTCCCTTCATTTCATGTCGGCTACACTGAAATACGCAGAAAACACGAACTATTTACATAGCCTTTTCGACCGACGTTTCGTTCAGTGCGGTGGTATCAACCCGTGCGGGTTAAACCCTACCACCTAGTAAGGAAAAGAATCCTAGAATAACCAGCCAAGGTTTCGTCCAACGACACCCTCAAGGTTGCTGTTAAAGTGACTAGATGGGAATAATCCTGACCGTGGTACGGATTTCACGTAAAACTGTAGTTCCCTTCACTTCTTACCTACTATAACGGGTGGATAAAGTCTTTAGGCTTTAAGTTCCGCCTTTTTCCGAATTGTGCAATAAAGAATATTTTAATTTAATTTGCATTTTCATTTCCTAGTAACTCAAAATCAGAAATTATCAACAACCTTGTCTCGTCCGGCTACACTGAATTGAACAAACACACAGACTACTGCACATCTTCAAAAGGTGGTGGCAACGCGACGTTCTCCATTAGAATCTTTATCTACACGTACCTCAGTGAATAAGATAAGGTTTCGGAGTAGCTCTAAAGTGGTGCATGAACTGCGAAGTCATTTATATTTTGCGGACGGTCGCGCTCCCCCCGGCCCAGATGCATTACGACACACCGGCTTCTTGCAAGAAGCCACGATCCTCGAATCCCCAAATGGGACGATTGCAGCCAAATGGCTTGCTGTGTGCAAAATTTTAATGAAATTCAAGTGTGTGTGTGTACACTCCGAGGTTCGAATACGATCGGCGTGTTACCAATGATTTTTTTCTGACGAAAAAATTACCTGCATGCCTACAGCTGTTGCTTCACCGTTCGGAACTGATGTAATGATGGATGGGTGACCGCTCGACCGTTGGAGGCTGACCGTGGTTCGGATTCCACGTTAAACTGTAGGTCCCTTCCCTTCTTACCTTACTAGGTGGTAGGGTTTATCCCGGCCGGGTTGGTACCACCGCACTGAACGAAACGTCGGTCGAAACGGCTATGTAAATAGTTCGTGTTTTCCGTCCAGTTTAGTGTAGCCGACATGAAATGAAGGGAAGCACTGACATGGCACCTAGATCAACCTGTGTTATGGGCTGACATCACGGATGTTGTAGGTGATGTAGCCAACCGTGTCAGATTCCATAAAAAAAAAAAAAACCCTGTAGGTCCCTTCCCTTGCCCCGTACGCAAAGTGGTAGTCTCAAATTGTGACATATTCTGTGAAAATTTCAACCTGATAGCTAATACGGTTCCGAAGATACAGCCATCGGACGGACGGACGGACAGACAGACAGAAGTTGTAGGCTTAGTAATAGGCTTCCGTACGGGGTACGGAAACCTAAAAATGAAGATAGTATTTCTGAACGTGCTCGTAAAATCACGTAATGGCAGTCAGAAGTTACATTAGGAGCGAATTTCTAAGTCAACTTTCAAAGTTTTGCCACTTTACAAGAACAATTTTCTTAGTCGTGCGGTATTACCCTGTGGTAAAGAACTTGCGAGATGGTATTACTTACGTTTAAAAATAAACGTTCAATTTGAAGAATATTTTCCGATCCTTACTGATTTATAATGTTGGGTCATGGAGTAAGTTACTTTGTTTTATGAGATACTAGCTGGGCCCGCGGCTCCGCCCGCTCTCATATTTCACTTCACTGCTAACCTCATAAGCTATTTAGCGTGATAGTAAGTAGCGTATAGTTGATGGGAAGAATCAAGCTATCCGTAGAAATTTGTTTTATTAAAATCGGTTCAGTGGTTCTCGAGTTATAAGCGGACAGACAGACATACACTCAGACACTCAGACAGAAAGCAGACGTTGGATTTTATTATAGGTAAGGAAGGACTGCGTTTATAGACTCGTAAGTATGTATGATACTAAAACTAAATTGACGATTTTTAAAAATCTTTTCTGTATGTATGTACCTATGTTCCTCCATAACTCTTAAACCGATCATCCGAATTCGATGAAACTTATTACAAGCACATTTAACTATTTGTGACACAGGATAGGCTAAATAGAATTTACAGTACGAGTTTTATAGTTACGCTAAGATGTGGCTCTCATACAAACCGAATTGTTCCGCGCTAATATAGGTGGTTTAGATAAAATAAAGATATGGTAGCGGGCTTACTTACATTCATCTTTTCAAATACAAAGGGGGGAAAGGTAGTTTTTTTTATCTAAACCAACATGGGTGGCTGTGTCGAGGGACCAATGGTACAGTCGACAGAGCAAAAAACCCCTCTCCTCGCGAAACCACGCTCAGTGAGGCGCCATGCCAGCAGATTTGCGGACTGTTGCTAGGCTGTCTGGCCCATTGAGACAGTTCCACACCCTATTGGTGCGACAAAGAAACGATTTTGAGAACCGATGGGCTCTCAAAAGCCCAACGTCAACAACAAAAGGGTGCACAGTTTCTCTACGGCGAGTGCTGCGAAGATAGGTTGGATGGCAAGCATAGGCGCCGACTACGTGGGTGCTCGGGGGCTCCAGCACCCACGAGGGGTGAGTAGTGGGTGCGGAGCACCCACGACGATAGATACAAAAACTGATCAGTAATAGGATTTGAGCTACGATAAAAGTGCCTTATTTACTTACAAGCCTTTGAGCGGCCGCATTTACACATTCGCACTAGTGGCGCGACGAATAGCGAACGATGAATAGTACTATACATACTCCTATATTATTCCATACTATGCATGCAATAGAATATAGGGGCACTACATGCGTAGGTACATCGTGCGAATGTGTAAATGCGGCAAATGCAAAACATTGTGCGAACGTTTTGTGAATCCATGCTGCCGGGTGCCGGGAGAATTAATGAAAAATTGGAGAAGCATATGTCCAGCAGTGGACGGCAACACGTTGATGATGATGATGATAGTTTAATAAAAAAAAAATTGCATGAGCACCCACGAGGATTTCTAAAAGTCGGCGCCACTGTGGCAAGGAATAAGGAATAATTTGCTGGCTTCTTTTTATTTCTTGTTCTATTTTTTAAACAGTCGGATTTCGTTCTGTGAGTTGAACTGGAGATGGTTTGGTTTAGATGGATATTTCGTACAATAAACGCGCAAGAAAGCTACAACAACGCCTGGCCGCGTTGTACGTTTACTTCGGATATTGCTTCGGACAGATTGATGGACCGACCGCTCTTAGACAACGGCGCTTTAAATTTCCGGTTCAAAATTATCATGTTTCGTGCAGTAACCTCCTTTTCAGGCGAGATGAGTTGCCGAAATTCTCAATGTAAGGGCTTTGCGGGAATCTTGAAACGTGCTTACATTATCTCTGCGGATTTTGAAGATTCATACCGGCTTTTAAATTCGGGGCTTAGACGGAGCTCCTGTAAGCGTTCGCTTTGAATGCTTCGAGTTCCATTTCACAGCGACCGCTGAATATTTTATTCGCGAAATTCCAAGCTTCGAAAGTTTCATGTGCACGTACGTATGTAGGGAGCTAGAAAAGTCTTCAGCCTAACAGTGAAAGACGTGAAAATTATTGAAACCTTTATTGTTAACTAGCTTTCGCCCGCGGCTTCGCTCGCGTGGGATTCGTATTTCAAAAGAATATGCTCTTTTTATTAACTCACTGATCAGAGGCCGACTAATCGCTTTTTATAGCTCACAGTCAGCACGCTCACAGTCGGTGACTCACACTTATATTTGAATACACTCTAAAAGTCATTTTCAATGTACCCGAACGTCATGTAATACATGAGATCTGTGATTTTTTATTTATAGTTAGATTTATTTTTATAGTAAATTTAGTTATTATTTTTAGGTCTAGATTTTATTATTTTATTTGAAACTAGCTTTTGCCCGCGGCTTCACTCACGTGAAATTCGTATTTAAAATAGAGAAAGTAAGTAAGCCCGCCACCGTACTACCTTTGTTTCGGCGCGCGAAGAACAATTCGGTTTGTATGAGAGCTACATCTTAGCGTAACCGGAACTGATTTTTATTTAGCTTATCCTGTTTCACGTATAGTTAAATCTGCTTGTAGGTAATAAGTTTCATTGAATTCGGATTATTGGTTTATGAGTTATGGAGGAACATACACACATACAGAAAAGATTTAAAAAAATTGTCATTTTAGTTTTACTATTATACATAGAGTCTACAAAAGCAAAATCTCCTAAAAAAACGCCGTGACCATCCCTTACAGATTTATTATTAGTATATTGGTTTTCGACGTTATCCCCTTGAATCTAAATCTACTTTTTTCATAACGATCCCACTGAAAACCCAGTTTGAAACTTCGTTCTCAAAATACTCCGTAACGGAGGCATGGACCTCTTCATTGGACGAAAATCGATAGGTTTGCGAAGATGAAATAGTCACTTGGGGCCACGTCTGTAGAATATGACTGAATTGTGATAAATTTTTACAAATAGTGATGACTCGTACAATGTAGGCAGTGGCAAACGGGTTCCGTATCTCAAAGGAGGAAAAAACGGAACCCTTATAGGATCACTTTGTTGTCCGTCTGTCTGTCTGTCTGTCAAGACCTTTTTTCTCAGGATCGGGTAGAGGTATCAAGTTGAAATTAATATCAAATACTAAGGTCTACGTTTCCCCGGAGATTTAAAAAATGTAAGCTTCTAGTTCAACGCAAGCACTAGATACGCCCATTTAAGTCACATTTTTTGCTATCGGCAAATCAAATCAAAACCTATAGAGTACTTCCCGTTAACCTAGAATCATGAAATTTGGTAAGAAGGAAGGTCTCATAGCACAATTAAAGATTGTAGATATGTTGTTTTGTCATATAAGAAATATGTTTTTGTATATTTCAACTTCACGAATGCCGCGCAGTCAAACCATTGCTGTAGTGTTTATTTAGGCGGTTCGTGATTTTCCAAAACAATGGTTTTGTACATACATAATACAAATATATTGAGTGATGCTGATGATACGGAACCCTCGGTACGCGAGTCCAACTCGCACTTGCCGACTTTTATAAATGTAGACTAAGCCATTAGTTACATGCTTTATTCGAGAAGGTTTATGATCATTCATGAACGCAGCTCAACCTTCGGCCTCGCACTTAATGACTTACTTTCTTCTTTTGAAATACGAATTTCACGCGAGCGAAGCCGCGGGCAAAAGCTATAAGAAATCATTTACGGACATGCTGGTAACGAACCTATAGTTACAAACAAATAATTTTATTTAGTGACTTAATCCAGGTAGTGAACTTTTGTATGGAGAAAACGCCGCCCCGGTTTCGTCTGTACTTTCGCGAAGAAAATTATCTATTCAATTAGAAAAAGTAAACGAAAGGCAAGAGAAACATTGAATTATTGTGTAAGAAAGAAAGAAAAACTCTGTTAAAAAATTACCAAACTTTTCTACGAATTATTCTTTGTAAGAATTTAGGTTTTGTTTGCTCTCGGTGGACTCATAAGTTTAGCTCATGAATTGGTAATGAAAATTATTGTAATAACATTTGTTGTTCTAACATTTTCGATATTTTAAGGGTTCCGTATCTGTCGTACGGGACCCTATTACTAAGCCTACGCCGTCTGTCTGTCTGTCTGTCCGTCTGTCCGTCTGTCTGTTCGAGGGCTGTATCTCATGAACCGTAATAGGTAGCCCGTTGAAATTTTCACAGAATATGTGTCATTATGGCCGATATAACAACAAATAAGAAAACCGGCCAAGTGCGAGTCGAACTCGCGCACCGAGGGTTCCGTATGGCCATGTCATGGCTAGCGCCACTCACGCCATCTATGTTATGAAATGCTTCATATTAGTTGAAAGTCATGCGCGCGCGCATACACTTTTTGGGTTCTTCTATGGGAACCCCCGTGAATTTTTCACTTTTTCTTATTTTTATTATTTGTTGTTATATCGGCCATAATAACACACATTCTGTCAAAAATTTCAACGGGCTACCTATTACGGTTCAAGAGATACAGCCCTCGGACAGACAGACGGACGGACGGACGGACAGACAGACGGCGGAGGCTTAGTAATAGGCTTCCGTACGGGGTACGGAAACCTAAAAATCACTCAAACATCGCATTAATTCTCGTTTATGCACCAACAAAATATTGTTGTAGCTCCGCTGTCGTCGCTCCGTTGGCAGCTTGTCTGCTGTCTCATTAACATAATCAGTTCGCGCTGCGACCAGCAGCATAGTAAAATAAGAATAGTAACCCATCTCCATACTAGCACACCGATTTATCACTCACACAAGCGCGCGCCAGCAACGCCCGCTGTCCGTACGCAACCACTACTTACATTCTCACCGGGTCTCGACGGGCGTCAGTCAAGGCCGCCCCGCGCTCAGTGACGCACATGTGCCGCTGCCTGCCTGCCGCTCGCTCGCTAGTCGAAATATTTATACCTACATAGGATACATTTCAGCCTAGGTAGCTCAGTGGTGCGGTCGGTCGACTGTTATTAAGCAGCCCTGGACGCAGTCAGTACTTGGATGGGTGACCGCTCAACCGTTGGAGGCAGACCGTGGTTCGGATTCCACGTTAAACTGTAGGTCACTTCCCTTCTTACATTACTAGGTGGTAGGGTTTAACCCGGCCGGGTTGGTATCACCGCACTGAACGAAACGTCGTCGGTCAAGGCTACGTAAATAGATCGTTTTTTCCCACCAGTTCAATGTAGCCGACATGAAATGAAGAGAAACACTGACATGGTACTTAGTTCACCCGGTGTTATGGGTTGACATCACTGATTTTGCAGGTGATGAAGCCAACAGAGTCAGTTTCCATAAAAAAGGCTGTATAGTACCAGAATGGCTCCGCGCTGTTGCAGTGCATTGCATGCAGTGTGCGCGTTGTGTTGGTGTTGTGAGTTGTGGCTGCCACAACTCACAACTGTTACCCAACAGTTACCCAACTGAAGAAAAACATAGAAGAAGGTTTAACGGAAGAAACCATTTCCTGTCTGCCCCGCCAGGAAATTCCTCGAGGTGTAAGCGAGAATAAGAAAAAAGATCTCATTAAATTGACTAACAGCATCCCAATCACACGAAAGCAGTTCTATTATGATCTGTCTATCAACCATGATGCAAAAGATTTGGCCAAGCACCGTGATACTGACTTATAATTGACAAGCAGTGCCCACGGCTCCGCCCGCTCTCATATTTCACTTCTCTGCTAACCTCATAAGCCATTTAGCGTGATAGTAAGTAGCCTATAGTTGATGGGAAGAATCAAGCTATCCGTAGATTTTTTTTTATTACAATCGGTTCAGTGTTTCTCGAGTTATAAGCGGACAGACAGACACTCAGACAGAAAGCAGACGTTGGATTTTATTATGGGTAAGGATAAGGATAAATGTACTGTGTGTTTAATAAATATATAATTGTGCAACAAACGATTTTTATTTCACTATTTTCGAGTTAATCAATCTCAATACACCTGTAGGTATAAAATATTTTTAAGCACTAATATTTAATTTATCTCTTGCCCAAATTTAAGCTCTTTCTCAAATCGAATCTCTTTCTCAAGGCAAATCATGACAAGCAGAGTTATAGGCATTTTCAATACAAGCTAGAAGTTAAAATATTACGGCAAACAACTGCAACTCAAGACTTGCCGTAGTTTGCCATATCGATTTTCAATACTTATCTAGTGAATGTTCCGCCAGAATACGTTTTTTGAAACCTCCCATGAAAAGGGTACAATAATGCTTCTTTCTGTATATTTTTCATAACTAGAAAATACATAGATCAAACTTTATGAAACAAAGAAGTCAAAAATTTTATTCTTGTTATTTATTAACGATTTGCTGTGCCTAGGTAACATTCACAGTTATGCAGACGACAGCACCGCACACGAGGGTTACATCAAGGACTGGACTGCTAGAGACGTGCGCATTAACGAAGCTCGACGTCTGAGGGTTGAAAGAGTAGACGGTGCTCTATTTAAGGTAGCCTACTGGGGCCGCGAGAACCTAGTAGATTTCAACGTCAGAAAAACACAAGCTTGTGCCTTCTCTACCAAGGCCGACCGGTTTCCCTCCCAAGCCACATTTCAGGGTACGGCTGTACCCAACAATGACAAATTGGACCTCCTGGGCGTGGAACTGACCAAAGATGTAGGATTTAGGAGCTTTATAGAGTCCAAAGCTACCCTTGCCTCCAGGAAATTGGGCGTCCTCTACCGCAGCAGGCGATTCTTCTCACCGGCGCAACTCCTTATGCTATACAAAGCGCAAGTTCGCCCGGTGATGGAGTATTGCAGTCATCTGTGGGAAGGATCCCCCCTTTACCTGTTGGCCTCCTTGGACTCTATCCAGCGCCGCGCCATCCGCCTAATTGGTGATCCCAAGCTCACGGAGGGACTTAAATCATTGCAACACAGGCGAACAATTGGTTCCCTTAGCCTGTTTTATAGGTACTACCATTGCCGATGTTCCGAAGAACTGGCTTCCCTCATCCCTCCTGCCCCGATCCGTATACGTCACACCCGCCGGACTCGCTCGGAACATCCATATGTTGTTGACACACAACTTCTGAGAACGCATCGCTTTTCGAAATCGTTCCTATGTCGTACGGCGAAAATATGGAACGGTCTTCCGGCGAGTGTGTTCCCCACCACCTATAACCTGGGAATCTTCAAAAGGCGTGTTAATAAATTAGACAACAACCTCTTTGTCCGCCTTGTAGCTGGCATGGCGCCTCTCTGAGCGTGGTTTCGCGAGGAGTGGGGTTATTGGCTGTGTGTTAATCGTTCTTTGAACTTTTGGGCACAGCCACCCGTGCCGGTAGTCTATAAAAAAATAAAAAAAAACTTTAAACTTGATTATCTCAAAACCAATGTTTTCGTCTTGCACGACTTTGCCATCGGACGGCAGGGCAGCCCTGGTGACTCGGCGCGGCGTAGCTAATTATTTCAAGAAAAGGGCTCGAGATCAAAGATTTCAATAGTTTAGATTCCTAATAGGACGCTAGCACTCGTCACCAAAAATGCGAACAATAAATGCGGTCGAACGAATAACTATCTCTGTCGCACTAATGGATTGTGTATGTTGCTGTCTAATTTTAATGAGTGGCATGCCGTACATTTGATGCTAACGTGTTTGATAGCGTGCCGGGTATGGCGAAGCTGTATCTAACTATTTAAATCTTTGCTCGAGATGGTATACTCTTTTTATTTTACTATGCCAGCAGCGCGAGGCGAGTACGTTCTCTTTTTGTTTTTCGCGCATTTTACGCCAAGTCTGCGCCGCCGCCACGCTCCGACCAGCTATCACCTGGTCGAGGAACCAGCGAAATGAAGGGAAGCACTGACATGGCACCTAGTTCACCCGGTGTTATGGGCTGACATCACGGATGTTGTAGGTGATGTAGACAACCGTATCAGTTTCCATAAAAAAAAACTCCAAAAAAGTGCCATAACGGAGACTTCCGAAGAGTATTTAACATTATTTTTATCTCATTGAATCATTGGTTCACTGAAAATATTTCACACATCCCCTAATAAAAGTTAAATAAAAAATAAAAAAAACACAAATTTTAAATAGTCAAAAATAATTTCCTTTTACTTACTTGAAGGAGTCAGGGAACCGCTAACCCGTGCAGCTCTGAGTATTTATATTTTATTTACCTGGCGGTCCCCCGACTCCTTTAAGTAGGTAAGTAAACGGAAATTATTTTTGACTTTTTAAGGGTCAGGATATTGTTTTTATTTGTAATTTAACTGTTATTTCAAGCTTTAAAAAAAACCTATCCAAATCGGACCGACTTGGATGTGTAAGACGTAATTTTTTTATTACTTCTTAATTACTTAATTATTTGATTACTAACATAGCCAAGAACCATTCCGATTAAACCAGCTTTCTAATATATTATGACTTTGCCTGGACAAAAAACGGACAGGTTCTACTAAAAAAGGATGAAAAATCAAAGTCCGTTCATCACATCAACTCTACAAGGGATTTTTTAAAAATTTGAGAACCGAAGCCGTAAAGCGAAACCATTTTATTTTTAATTATTTTAAGTATTATCTCGTTTCTATGCACCATTTCTTTGAATGGTATTTTACGTTTTTTGTTTTAAACTACCATAATTATTACACACTACATATAGTATTAATTGAAAATCCAAATTATAAATTATCTATATATGTTTATGATGAACTATATTACAACACAACGCTCTCACACGTTTCAAGCACTTTAGTTAAGATTGATGTGAAATTAATCAACTATATATATATCTCAGACTCAGAAAATAAAAACTTTTTGTATACTCTTTTCTACAAATCTGAGTACTGTGCCTTCTCATACCATAATTTAAAAACAAAAAGATATACACTTCCAATCTTATTAATAATGAAATTCTTAAAACGATGGATTGCCTGCTTTATAGATATAATGAATTTAAATGTATTAAATGTATTAAGTTTATCATGGACGTTTTTATGTAAAAATTATGTACTTTCGTGTTTTTTATACATACATACATAACACACGCTGTATCCCGACAATCAGGGTAAGCAGAGTAATCGGTGTTGTGCTATAAGGACTCTGGTAAATTACAGCACAACACCGACCACCACGTTTAGCACAGTATACGGACAAGACAACTATCAAGCAGCAAGTAAGACACAAAGAACCCACCTGCTGCATGACTAGGTGGAAGGACTGCGCCAAGCTGAGAAGTGGCTAGCCTGTCGCCCTTTAGCGCAGTATCTTGTCCTTATCCCTTAGTCGCCTCTTACGACATGCATGGGGAGAGATGCAGTGGGGCTATTCTTTTTAAGTACCGGCCCCACACGGTTCTTTATGTAAACAGAATGTAGATAAAAATAACCCACATAGACGTGGTGTAACGCCCAGTGCTCAAATTGTACTTAACGAGGTTCAAACTGAGATCTCACTGCTATTTTTATATAATATAATAAACACATGCAAAGTATTGAAAATCTGTCGCTTCATTTCCACTGCTACACTTACAAAATCAACAATAATAATAATAAAGATCTTTTATAAACTAATAAACTTACACAAGAGACTTAATACTAACAGTTATTTTAATTTGTCGTATTGGTGTAAACGTGTGGATAGTACGTACAAAATTAACTATGATGCCTCAAGATCGCATAATTTGTTTCTATCTACTCACTCTACACATAAAATACTATTGTACGTAATCTTTTTCTACGAGTCTGCCTTATCTCATATGGAATGGAGAATACAACATTACAAATCGAATGAAAAGGTCTATAAACGATATCACAAACTAGGTACATAAAAACGGATAATGAAGACACATGCAGGGATAATTTAATAAAAGCTGACAGACCGGAATTAGATAATTGTTCTCCAAAAAAAAGTTTTTTTATGGCACCAACGGACACAACAGAAATAAAAAACATAATAAGAGATTTAAAAACAGAGAGTGCCCCAGGCTGGGACAGAATCACTTCTAAAGCGCTTAAAATAATGTCAACACATATAATCCAACCAATTACTTACCTTGTTAATCTTAGTCTATCTGCAGGAATTTTTCCCGATGCATTAAAAAACTCAATAATACGTCCTATATTTAAAGCAGGGGAACAAAATGACGTTAAGAACTTTAGACCGATCTCTCTCCTGCCGTCGCTATCTAAAATTTTTGAAAAAGTAGTGAAAAATAGACTATCGATATACCTTGAAAAAAATAATCTACTATCCAATAACCAGTATGGTTTTAGACCAAAGAAGAGCACCGAACATGCTGTTTCAAAAGTAACTGATTTCATTGTTGAAAGCCTTGACAAGGGAAAGAAAAGTATTGCAATTTTTTTAGACCTTGCCAAGGCTTTCGACACCGTTTCCTTGTCTCTATTAATAAATAAAATGGAACACCTAGGTATACGCGGTCTACCTATTGCATGGTTTAAATCCTATCTTAGTGAAAGGACGCAACAAATTAAAATTAAAGACATCACGAGTAAAAAAGAACGCATAAAGTACGGAGTTCCACAAGGAAGCATCCTTGGGCCTACACTTTTCCTTATTTATATAAATAAACTGTGCGATATGACGTTAAAACAAGGACAAATAGTTACGTATGCAGATGATACTGCCCTGTTATTTAGTGCAGATACTTGGACAGAAACTTTTGCCTTAGCTGAGGAAGGATTAAAGAAAGTTAAAAAATGGTTGGACATGAACCTGCTTACCTTAAACATAAAGAAGACAAAGTACATGAGTTTCTCAATAACTAAAGCTGGACAACCAAACATAATTAGTGAACTGAAATTACACTGTTGCACCAATACTACTCACTGCTCATGCCTTCATCTGGAGCGGTGTGCTGAGATCAAATATCTAGGTGTAACATTAGATAAACACTTAAACTGGAGTCAACACATCTTAAAAATAGCCGCACGCACGAGAAAACTAATTTACTTCTATAAATGTATAAGAAACGTGGCAAATGAAAAACTCCTAAAAACCGTATATTTTGCTATGAGTCAGTCTGTACTAACCTACTGTATTAGTGTTTGGGGTGGTGCCGCAAAAACATTTCTGATTGACCTTGAGCGGGCACAGCGCTCTAACCTAAGAGTGCTTTTTAAGAAGCCTTTTCGTTACAACACACATGCGCTGCTTTCCGAGACAGGGATTTTATCAATTAGACAGCTATTTATAGAAAAAATTATTGGATACTTTAAGGAAACGGAGACCCAAGGAATCGTAGACAGGCCACGTACTAGAAATTGTGATGACACTCAACCTCCACAAATGAAAACAACATTTGGACAACGGTCAAAAATATTTTTAACTGCCTATATTTATAAACAGGCTAAAGCAGCGTGTAATTTTACTGAGAAAGCTGGTAAAGCACGAAGAGACTCAATTAGAACCTGGTTAAATAATCTGGATTACCACGGAACAGAGCAGCTACTGGAAATCTTAAGTTAAACATTTATACATTGGAATTGATTAATGATTCGTAATGCTTTATGTTTTTCTTTGAATGTGTTATTTATTTATTAAGTTTAGTATTAAAAATCTGTAACTAAAAATATATATATATATATATAGCATAAATATATATGTACCTATATAAATTATAACAATAAAAAGGGGAAAAAACAGAATAGTTAGATTTACTCACATCTTGTATTTATTACACTTATTTATTACATAATTTAGATTTAGACGGGCGCAAATGTAAATGTAAAAAAAAAAAAAAAAGAAGTTACGGATAAACTCCTGCAAGACAGAACTTTCTAGTGCAGGAGAACTGAAATGTATGTATCAAGTGCCAATATTATGTTTAAATAAATAAATTTTCATTTTCATTTTCAAAATTTTCATTTTCAATAAAAAAACTCGCATCCAAATCGGTCCATCCGTTTGGGAGCTACTATGCCACAGGCTGACACACAGGCAGACAGACGGAGGGGTAAAACTTATAAAACCCCTCCTTTTGCGTCGGTGGTTAAAAATACACTTCAATTAATCCGAGCTCATAGATTATACTTATTTTAAATTCCCACACTCAAGTCTTTTTTTGCTACTGCCTACTTATATCTCACAGCATACGACTCTCAAACATCCAAAAGTTGACTGGGAGAAATCCCTGTAAGGGATAAGTCCGCCTTTGCCCCTCATGTAAATTACTTATCGTTTGTTTCAGTAAAAATTTTTTTTTGGAGCAATAAAGAATTTCTCTCTATCTATCTATCTATCTATCAATCTATGTGTCTCCAGCGCTCGCTCGCTCACTCTCAGACCGAGCTTTTGAAACTGTAAACTGAAACTGTAAACACACGATAAGACATCTCGAAGGAGGCTAATTCGCTCAGGGTGACGTATGGCGGCCATCGCTCACGCCGCCTCCGCACCGCACCGCCCGCGCCGCCCACGCCGGGCGCCATATATTACGCCCAGTTGAGATCCGGGCGCGCCGCGCCGTACGCGCCCACAGGGTGTAGTGGAAGAGATGCGCCACTAGCCACAATTTTTAGGTTTCCGTATCCCGTACGGAAGCCTATTACTAAGCCTCCGCTGTCTGTCTGTCTGTCTGTCCGTCCGTCTGTCTGTCCGTCCGTCCGTCCGTCCGTCTGTCTGTCCGAGGGCTGTATCTCTTGAACCGTATTTTTATAGTGTGCGCGACCTGTGGCGCGCCGAGCCACCCATAAAGTGTCCAGCGACGCCCATGGACATTCGGTCGCATGCGGGGGCTGAAAATGCCATGCCGGCCTGACAGGTGCCCATTCACGCCTCTCTTGAAGGACCCGAGACTGTACTTGAGTGGAAATATGTCTGCCCACATATTCGTCATGAAATGAAGGGTAGCACTGACATGGCACCTAGTTCACCCGGTGTTATGGGCTGACATCACGGATGTTGTAGCCTACAACATCCGTGATGCCTACAACTTGTAGGTGGTGTAGCCAACCGTGTCAGAGGTTGGATATTATGTTAAAAACACAAGCACAAACTTTTGAAATTATTTTTTACAAAATAAAAATTTGGATTTCATTTGAACCAGGGTTGCTGCTGATGCACATTTTTTTTCACATCAGCTGATATTGATGCTGATGCTGATATTTTATCATTGACATCAGCGGATGCTGCTGATGCTGATGCTGATTTTAATTATTTTCTTTAAAAAAAAGGAAATATTTGAATATTATGACATGTCTCAATGTAATATTGTTATTGTTGTGTGTTCTTTATGGCGAAATAAATATCTGAATCTTAATTTATATGCAAAGTTTTGGTTGGTATTAAAATAAATAAAAGATTGTGTTTTAATAATTTTGTGACATTTAATAAAAAAAAAGAATCAATCTGATACCAGTGCCAGTTCAGTAATTATCTTAGCAATTAAATTATTGGTATTGGATGAAACTTTGGAACTATTTGGAACTGTATGTACTGCTTTTTCAGCTTCAGCTCCGCCCCTCCGCGGGCATGTCACGACTCGAATATCAGCATTAATAATCAGCATCGATCAATGCGGATGCTGTTGCGATGCTGATGTTGAATATGATGCTGAAGTTCCGCGGATGCTGGTGCTGATGCCGATGTTCGCAAAAACCCTGATTTGAACTATTTTTTTTTTTTATGTAATCCTTTATGGGTGGCTGAGTCGGAGGGGCCAAAGCACATGCTCTAACCAGCCAATATCACCTCCGAGAAGGTAGGTGCCATACCGGAGACTTCCCTGGATTGCTGACTATACTGGACTAGAGGAGAACACAACCGAGGTTGCTTGCGGCCATCTTACATCCAGTACGGTGGTACCAACCCAGTCGGCAACAATTTGAGCCTACCACCTAGTAAGGGGCAAGGGAAGGGACCTACAGTTTTACACCGGTTCCGAACGGTGAAGCAGCGGGTGTAGGTATGCACGTAAATTTTTTTGTCAGAAAAAACTCATTGGTACACGCCGACCGGATTCGAACCTCGGACCTCCCGCATGAGAAGCCGATGCCCAAACCACTCGGCCACCCGCCGCACCAACTATTGAATCTGCAACGACGCGCCGATGCACCCGCTTCGTCGATTCGAATTTCGCTAACTCTAGAACTATAGAACAACTCATTCACTTCACATGGGGTGTGCACGGACGGTTTTTGACACATCTAAGGATGGATATTTGATAGGATAGGATAGCTGGTATAATACAAAGTTTTAAAGCATTAAATCCCTATTCCAACAGAAAGTTCTACCGTGTCGCTTCTCCACAAGGCTCTATAGTATTACCCCGCCCGCCCTACACCTGCCGAACATCCCGCCGGAGCCAGGGGAGAGCCAACCGAGCCTCGGTAGGCTCTCTAGGAGTCGGAAGACTAATGAGCACCTTCGCAGAAGGCAGTCGGAATGTGCAAAATCGTGGTTTTCCCGATTTACGACTGAAATCGATCGGATTTGTGGTCGCAGATCATTTTACAGCTTATGTTAGTTATGGAACGTGACTTGGGTGGCTGTATCACCTAACTACGACACCCACTGCATCTTTATTTATTTATTTATTTATTGGGGATAAGATGTTTCGGGACAAGATGTTTATTTTGTATAATTTTCTTTACATTGTACATGTTTAGTATCAACCCCTGACCTCTGCACTAGCGTGAGCTGCCTTGCTTGCAGGGGGCAGGTAGCTGTCAATAGAAAAAAATATATATAATATAGAAATACATTTAGAGAGTGAAATTTACAAGTTTTTTTTTATTATTAACTTTCTCAGCCAGTACCTGTGTATCTAGTGGGGATGTTAATGCGATAATTTCATGGGAGCCTTGCAAATCTTCAACAAAGGATGGCACCTAGCACTGGTGCACCCTGTTGATGTTTTTGTTTATTTATTCTTTTATTTATTTATTTATTTATTTATTTATTTATTTATTTATTTATTTATTTATTTATTTATTTATTTATTTATTTATTTATTTATTTATTTATTTATTTATTTATTTATTTATTTATTTATTTATTTATTTATTTATTTATTTATTTATTTGTTAGAAAACAGACAGCCTAACCACAAACAGATAGAACATAAGTTGTACATACATTGAAGTCTGGCCATATATTGTTTCCCTGGTTAGACTATAGTTTAGTGAGATCAAA
The DNA here is from genome assembly GCA_946902875.1 of Nematopogon swammerdamellus. Lineage (NCBI taxonomy): Eukaryota > Metazoa > Arthropoda > Insecta > Lepidoptera > Adelidae > Nematopogon > Nematopogon swammerdamellus. The sequence goes on along the minus strand of OX336334.1, from coordinate 3,067,288 downwards.
CATGTGTGTGTGTAGTGAATGTCAATATGCAGTTTAGTGTTGTGTAATGTCGTGTGGTGTAGTGTAGTATTTTGTGGTGGTTGTGTAGTGTAATTTGGTGTAGTGTAGTGTAATGTGCTGTGATGGAGTAGTCACGTAACAGGCAGTTACCTCACAGAATTTTGAGACCAAACAGAAATGAAAATAAAAATTATAAATTATAAATTATTGTTTTAGAGAAGAGATGATAATACGTATTGTTTTATAGTTTGGGTCATTTTTTAACCGACTTCCAAAAAAGGAGGAGGTTCTCAATTCGTCTGTATGTTTTTTATTTTTTTTATTTTTTTTTGTATGTTTGTAACACGATTTCTCCGTCAATTGAGGGCCGATTTAGAAAATTCTTTTTTTGTTAGTTAGGTCATACTTCCGAGGTGGTCCCATTTCAATTTTATCGAAATTGGTTCAGTGGTTTTCGAAAAATCAGCATAATACTATGGTGTGTGGTTACCTTCAGCAAAACTTGTGATGTGGTCGTTTTCGGCAATTTTCAGTTTGATAAATTAGTATGGTGTGTGGTTACCTTCAGCAAAACATTTGTGATGTGGACTTATTCAGCAATTTGCAGTCTGACACATATGGCGAATAATTCTGTACCACTTCAATCGATTTCGATTATTCGATTTCGATTATTCTTTTTTATGTAATATTACTAAAAAGAATGAAATAAAAACTGTTTTAAAAAATATTAAACCGATTTCCAAAAAACAAAAAAAAAAAACTAAAAAGTATTAAATACCTAATATTTTGAAATTTTCTCTGTCCTGTTGAAATACATGAATCGATATACTAGTGATACATATTCGGACCCTTGTTTCATGAATATTCTAAATTTGAAATTTTTTATCTTTTCCGATCGGCGCTTAATTTATTATGGTACCTGGCCGGTACCTACTGTACCGAGTACCATCGAGCTGGTTTGATGATGGAGACAGAAGGTGGCCATAGGAACTCCTAAACTACACATGATAAACCCATCGTGTTTGGGCTCGTTGCATTTGTCTTCACGAGAAATTTACTTTAGACCTAAGAGATTCTCAATTCGACGGTATGTTTTCTTTTTTTGGATGTTTGTTACGCGATTACTCCGTCAATTGTGGGCCGATTTTGAAAATTCTTTTTTTTTTTATTTGAAAGGGGATAACCCTGAGGTTTTTGAAGTGAAAACTTCTTTAGCGGCTCTTGGCACTTTTTTAGGTGGGTAAAAATGTATAACTCGTGACATCGCGTCAGCGTCATTTTTAAAATGAAACCTTAAGTGATTGCGTTAAGGGTTAAGTTAGAGTGGCACGGGATCTGCCGGCACTCCCGGAGTGCAACTGTTAAGTAGGGTTCCGTAACACGTTTATGTCTGTCCATTCTACTAAGTTCTGCAACATCACCTACAACGTCCGTGATGTCAGCCCATAACACCAGTGCCATGTCAGTGCTTCCCCCTTTGATCGTGCTGACTACACTGAACTGGTCGGAAAACACAAACTATTTACATAGCCGTTTCGACCGACGTTTAATTCAGTGCGGTGGTACCAACCCGGGAAGGTTAAACCCTACCACCAAGTAAGATTACGAGGGAAGGGACTTACAGTTTTACGAGGAATCCGAACCTTGGTCAGCCTCCAACGGTCAGCGGTCACCCATCTAAGTACTGACCGCACCCAGCGTTGCTTAAAATTCAATAGCGACAGTTGACTGTCTGCACCACTGAGCTATCGAAGCTGACGTGGTCCTATTTTAATTGGGTCAAGATCGGATTGGAAAGCGAGGCGGAATCGCGAGGCCGAAGGCCGAGCGATTCCGCCGAGTACATTAATAGCAAAAAATTACTAAAAAAAACTGTGAAATAAAAAAAAAAGTTTTAAAAAACATAAAACCGACTTCCTAAAAAAAGTAAAACTAAAAAACTATTTAAAATAAAAATATAAAAACCGCCTTCAAAAATATATGAAATAAAAACCTAAAAAAAAAAACGAACCCTAGAGTTGAAGGCGGTGCTAAAGCAAGCAAAAATGATGCATGAAAGAAAACATGAGTGGATGATAATATCCTTTGTGATTTGTGTAGCCTTTTTAGCACCGCCTTCAACTCTAGGGTTCGTTTTTTTTTTTAGGTTTTTATTTCATATATTTTTGAAGGCGGTTTTTATATTTTTATTTTAAATAGTTTTTTAGTTTTACTTTTTTTAGGAAGTCGGTTTTATGTTTTTTGACGATTTTATTGTTAAAAATCGAGGTTTGCATATGTATGATTGTATGTGCGTGTAATTCGAGGTATGAGGGCATTACGGGCAAAGTTGGTCGTGTGCGGTGACTCGTAGAAAAGTTGTGTATACCGAGTGCGTCGAGTCTAGAGTTGGTGAACTGAGTGCCATGTCAGTGCTTCCCTTTGATCGTGCCAACATGATCTGACAGCGTTATTGTCTCCCCACTACTAATTTGTACACAATCTATTGTACTCGAAGCTACATGGAACTAGACTAGGGTTGCCATTCGTCCCGGTACACCGGGACTTGTCACCGGTTTAGAATCTCAGTCCCGGCCGTCCCGCCTGACCACCAAATGTCCCGGTCGGGAACTAAACGCCAGTTAGTTTTATCCATACTAACATTATAAATTCGAAAGTAACTCTGTTGTCTGTCTGTTACCTTTTCACGCCTAAACCGCTGAACAGATTTCGATAAATTTTTTCACGGAGATGGATTGCATCCTGAGAAAGATACCTATCATCTAAATTTTAAGATTAAATGTAAAATAACTTTGTTCGCGTATAAAACTTTATTTCAGAATGAACAGGAAAATATACACAATACAAAATGTAAAATATACCTATCATCTAAAATTTAATGTAATATTCATAGAACAGGTGCTGCATTTCCTCGCTCAAAGATAACCAACTTTTCTTAGGCTTTGATATAGTGTCCCGGTCAGTACCTGCACCTATATGGTAACCCTGAACAAGAACAAGACACACAGAAATCGCCCGAACACAGATTGTCTCACGGCCTAGTCCCCATTTACCCTTCACATCAAACTTTAACGTTTAAGTTCGCAACCGTATTACACATCAATATGCAACGAGTCGCCGACTAGTTCGCTCAGCGGAGTAGGGTTTAACCGACTTAAGTGAAGTTTGTGTTGATACGGCGAGCTCCAATGATACGGTCATGGAAGATTGTCTTGTAAACAGACTATCTGCCAAGTTATGTGGCGGGGGTCACCAGTGGGGATCGTTTTAAAACTTATCTGCATATTGGTAAAGTTCGCAGTTCAAATAGGCTAAATAAGCCATTGACTGCGGAAGGATGGTTTTATCGTGGATCGTGGGACGCTCACGCACATATTGTATTATATATTTTTAGGTTTCTGCACCCCGTACGGAAGCCTATTTACTAAGCCTACGCCGTCTGTCTGTCTGTCCGTCCGTCCGAGTGCTGTATCTGTTAAACCGCAATAAGTAGCCGGTTGAAATTTCCACAGAATATCTGTTATTTATTATGGTGAATATACCAACAAATAATTAAAAAATCAAAAAATCTACAATGGGGGAGGGGTCTCCAAACTCCCCATACAAGAAACGTGCTGAGATTATTACTCACGCAACTAAATAATATAATATAATAGATACTAGTTTGCATGCGTTAGTAACCGCCATTAGCCTAGCTGTATATAATTTAGATCCGACGGTCGAGGGCTCGAATCCAATTCCAAAAAGTGCACAAAAAACATGTCCACGTGGTATGTGCGAACGGTCCTCATTAATAGGCATCCGGGATGGATACGGAACCCCTAAGAATGTTGAGCCGTCGTCTGCTCAGCTTGGGCGGTCGCAATCACTAATTTGCCCAAGCCCCCAGTAAAACCCTCGCAACGTCGCTCCACACACTGGGAGTATCAAGAGCAAAGGCGAGCAAGTGGAAGTGATGCCCTCGGGATTTGTACGGTCGGTGGGCGTCTCAGTGCGTCCGCGTTCCCCCGGTTTGCATATTTCCAAAGTCTACTACGCGAGTTGCTCTGATTGGTGGAGAAACGAGTCTGGCTCCGGCTCCGGCACCCCCAGCGAACCTAGCGGAGAAAACGTTCAACATCTGATTGTTAACTATATCCGATATTCGTATGGTCATTTATGTACTTTGTTGGCTCAGTGGTAGTGTAGGGTTTTTATTTTTTCGATCTCGGCCATGGGTTCGTGTCCCTTTTGCCAAAATTTGTTTTGTTTTACTTTTTTTTAAGCAGTGTTAGGGTGTTAAAATTAGGTTATGGTAATTTTTTTTTATAACCACCTAAGAAAAATTTATTTTCGGAAATACTTCCGAAATTTATATTTCCCGCCAAAGTTCAGCCTCAAGCCTCACTGAAAACGACCAATCAGAGCAACTCGCATACTAGACTTTGGAAGTATGCCGCCGGGTTCGTAAGCTGATTATCATTAAGAAATCCTTAACTTCTGAGGATTTTGAGGGCGCGCTCCGTGGCGTTACCCGATCCTATACTGTGGGCAGTGAAACTATTGTATATTATTGTTTATTAGGGTTCCCTATCCGTCGTACGCGACCCTATTACTAAGCCTACGCCGTCTGTCCGTCTGTCTGTCTGTTTGTCAGTCAGTCCGTCCGTCCGTCTGTCTGTCCGAGGGCTGTATCTCTTGAACCGTAATAGGTAGCCCGTTGAAATTTTCACAGAATATTATGTGTTATTATGGCCGATATGACAACAAATTATAAAAAAAAATAAGAAAAAGTAAAAAATTCACGGGAGTTCCCATGTCAGTCAGTCAGTCAGCGTGTAAGCGTCCACTGCCGGACATACGCCTCTCCAATTTTCCTCCAGTCCTCCCGGCCTTCAGCGGTACGGAACCACTGCTTTCCGCCGACGTACTTAACGTCGTCGTCCCACCTGGCGGGTGGTCTTCCCACACTACGTTTTCCCATAGAAGAAACCAAAAAAGTGTATGCGCGCGCGCCATCTACCGAATAGATTATGAAGCATTGTAAGTAATCATGACATTTAAATAATATGAAGCATTTCATAACACACCATAGATGGCGTGAGTGGCGCTAGCCATGACATGGCGATACAGAACCCTCGGTGCGCGAGTTCTACTCGCACTTGTTTAGGGTTACGTATTGGACCCTATTACCAAGCCTACGCCCCGTCCGTCTGTCCTACCATTAGCACCACTGAGCTATCCAGGCTGGTAGTGATTAGACGAGCCAATATCACAGATTACTAAATAGTTACTTCCCAATATGCCTCCAGGCACGCGTAGGACATATGAAGAATGTAGTGTGCGAGTATTTTTCGAACTAATTCTACCTAGACATAAAACAGTTTCATTAAAAGTAAGTAAGGGAATATGATGAGGTATAATTTTATTTATTATTTCAGAAAAAAAAATTTTAAACATTCTTTTACCGTAGATTATCTTATAATATTGAAATCTCTGGTATGACACCTATGAGGTGATATTAGCTGATCGGAGCATGTGCTTTGGCCCCTCCGACTCAGCCACTCATACTGGATTACATAAAAAAAAAACTTACTCATTCCAAGTTCTGTCTCAATAGGTTGTTATCATTTTAACGACCAAAAAGTCGTAAAGACGCGATATAAGCGACAAGACGCACCTGAATAAAAGTCCAATGCATCATTAGTGACGAGGGTCGTATCTCCGACCTACGTTTAATCAGAGAAACGTGCGCATTAATCACGACCTACCTGCGAGACCGCACGCAGAGCAGTTTGGAATAGAAGTGTCGTAAGCGCCGAAAATTTAGTAGTTAGCCAGCACCTCCATTTGTACCGTGTGGGGTCGGTACTTTAAAAGAATAGCCCCACTGCATCTCTCCCCGTGTATGTCGTAAAAGGCGACTAAGGGATATGACTCCCTTCTTATATTACTAGGTGGTAGGGTTTAACCCGCCCGGGTTGGTACCACCGCACTGAATGAAAGGTCGGTCGAAACGGATATGTAAATAGTTTGTGTTTTCCGTCCAGTTCAGTGTAGCCGGCACGACTGAAGGGAACCACTGACGTGGCACCAAGTTCATCCGGTGTTATGGGCTGACATCAGGGGTGTTGTAGGTGATGTAGCCAACCGTGTCAGTACCCATAAAAGAAAAAACCGCCAAAGGGAAGCACTGACATTTCCAAGTTCTACATACTTTCAGTCAACTTTTCTCGTGTTCATTAAAATATTTCCTGGTGTTCACGAAAGACTTTACTCGTGTTCGCGAAAGAGTTTACTCGTGTTCCCGAAATACTTCACTCGTGTTCACGAAAGAATTTACTTGTGTTCACGAAAGACTTTACTCGTGTTCACGAAAGGCTTTACACGTGTTCACGAAATACTTTAGTCGTGTTCACGGAAGAATTTACACGTGTTCACGAAATACTTGACTCGTGTTCACGGAAGACTTTACTCGTGTTCACGAAATACTTTACTCGTGTTCACGAAAGACATTCCTCTGCTCATAATTCTTTTGGAACTATTATAAACTCTACGTAAGGGGCCTAGCTTCCATTACTGTTGGCGGTCGGTGGGAGCTTCCTGATTCCAGAAACAGTACTGGCTTGGATTCCCACCTGACCTATGCACCTATATACTGAACATAGTTACTGCCAAAAGTTAGGAAACAATAATCAAATTGCTGTTTTTAGTTAAATTTATTCCGTGTTTTTCGTCCAGTTTAATTTTAAAAAAAAATTATCAACAGCTGCCACGGGTGGTGATGCCCAAAAGTATGTTAGAAAATCTGACACAGTCAATAATGTCTATGCGGGATGCAGACATTATTGACTGTGTCAGATTGAAACTACATACATACATATCACACACGCTGAATCCCGAAAAACGGGGTAAGCAGAGTGATCAGTGTTGTGCTGCAAGAACTCTGGAAATTACAGCACAACACCGACCACCACGTTACGCACAGTATTCGAACAAGATTCAATCGATCAATCAGCAAGTAAGGCACGAAAACCAACCTGCTGCATGACTCGGTGGAAGTACCGTGCCAAGGTGAGAGGTGGCGCTGGCGAGCCTGTCGCCCTTCAGCACGGCATCTTGTTCTTATCCCTTAGTCGCCTTTTACGACATGCATAGGTAGAGATGCAGTGGGGCTATTCTTTTTAAGTACCGGCCCCACACGGTACTGTATGAAACTAATGTATGTTATTGTTTATTAGGGTTACGTATCCGTCGTACGGGACCCTATTACTAAGCCTGTACGCCGTCTGTATGTCTGTCTGTCTGTCTGTCGGTCCGAGGGCTGTATCTCTTGAACCGTAATAGGTAGCCCGTTGCGAAATGTTCACAGAATATGTGCTATTATGGCCGATATAACCACAAATAAGAAACTAAAAAAAAAAAAAAAGTGCCTTCAAAAATGTATGAAATAAAAAAATTAAAATCGAACCCTAGAGTTGAAGGCGGTCGGTTATTTTTGCTTGCTTTAGCACCAACGCCTTCAACTCTAGGGTTCGATTTTTATTTTTTTATTTCATACATTTTTGAAGGCGGTTTTTATATTTTTTTAAATAGTTTTTTATTTCACAGTTTTTTTAGTAATTTTTATTTGCTATTAATGTACTCGGCGGAATCGCTCGGCCTTCGGCCTCGCGATTCCGCCTCGCTTTCCAATCCGATCTTGACCAAAATAAAATGGGACCACCTTGGAGCTAGACTGAACCGAACACAAAAAGATTCATCGAAATCGGTTCACAATTGGGGAAGATATTGCTGAACATACATAAAAAAAAATACATACAGCCGAACATAGAACCTCCTCCTTTTTTGAAGTCGGTTAAAAAGTATATGCGCGCCGTATGACTAATTTTAAATTTTAAGTAATCCATAGATGGCGTGAGTGGAGCTGACCGTGACATGGCGATACGGAACCATCGGTGCGCGAGTTCGACTCGCACTTGGCCGGTTTTTTTATAAGTTCAATGTAGACGGTCGCAGGGAGGCACATGGTACCTAGCTTCGGGAGGTATTACAGGTGTGTTGCCAAAACCATTTCGTCATCAAAACGTTAGAAGAAGCCACAAGTACCTATAGGCGAGGCTGGTATGGCACTCGGCTCCCGCAGGCGTCTTGATGAATGCCGCCCGCGGGTCACGTTGGAGGCGGACGCGCCAAAACTAGAATGCAAATTTATACCCTCGAAGAATTTCCATATCAGCCGCTCGGCACGGGAGGTATAAAAACTTGGATCAGTGCGCACTTTGTGCGCACCGTTAGGGGTTTCGTGAAATACAGTGAACTTATGTAGTAAGAATTAGATACTTAGACATTTAAATATACAGCGTATTTCAGGATAGGGTTTCGTAACTTCAGGCTTCGAAAGGGTTCCATATTTGAAGATGAAAAGCTTTGAAACTCTTCCCCAGATTCGGCCATTTCATAGTACTTTTTATTGGTGAAAATTGTTTCATCGAGATTTGGTGGACGGTTAACGTTGCCTTTATTTAATACAAATAAAATGACTAATTTGCTTGAATTGAACTGCATGTAGGTAAATTCCAAACACTAAAATTTTAATGACATCAAAAGAAAAGGACACCCCCTTTTCTATGAATAGGTCATTGCACTCCCTAGACCTAAACAGCACTGTTGCCAAATCTCCCCAGACTCACTGGTCATAGAGTTTTTATTACAGTTTTCAATTTGTGTATGAAAAAAAATACGGATTTTCGATTTGAGTGATAATAATTGTTTTCTTCTAATACTTAATGAGTACTTTCTATTCCTGAAGTTTCTGAAGCCTATCCTGAAACACCCTGTATATATATTGTAAAAATAATACATTCAGTGGGGTCCAGTTTCTTCATTGGCTGCTGTCGGATACTCTTAGTATGTCTAGAATGCGTTTTCTCCAAATTATGTTCCTTTTTCGCAGTTTAAGTAGTGAGTCCAATTTCTAGTACATTTGGATTATGTGAGAGCGCATGTAATTACGGTACTTAAAAATACATAATAGCCCCACTGCATCTCTCTACGTGCTGTAAAAGGCAACTAAGGGATAAGGACAAGATGCCGTGCTAAAAGGCGACAGGTTAGCCACCTCTCACCTTGGCACGGCCCTTTCATGGAGTCATGCAGCAGGTGGGTCTTCGTGTCTCACTTGCTGCTTGATAGTTGTATTGTCCTAATACTTTGCGAAGCGTGGTGGTCGGTGTTGTGCTGTTATTTACAAGAGTCCTTGCAGCACCACACCGATTACTCTGCGTACTCCAATTGTTGGGATACAGCGTGTAGAATGTATGTATGTATGTACTGTTACTAGGTACGTAATGTAGAGATAGAATAATCGGATACATATTTGCCTAAACCCTAAAAAATATGGAAGTGGCTTCTTTGAAAAATTTATTTAATTAAATAATTCCCGGGATTCCCGGGAACGTTACTATACTATAAAACTTAGTAGATCTATTCAAAATAAATGTTCATAATGCGCTTTTATCATACTAGCTTTCACCCCCGACTTCGTTCGCGAGAATATTTATGCGACTGCGTCACTAAGTCTATAGTTACTATTCGGGATTGAAATTCAAAAAATCATTTTGGCCCACCATTAACAGGAACCTATACATAATTAGCAGTTTTTATTATTATGCATATCAGTTTAAAAATTAAAAAGTGTCTTTCCATACTTATCCAACCTCTCAAGTTTAGGTAAATATGTATCCGATTATTCTATCTCTGAATGAGGTATAGGCACAGATTGACTAATATTACCCTAGCCCCTAAAATAGTCTCACGGAAGCCTCAATTCGCCCGCACCCAGCAGCGCGAAGCAGCCGTCTGCGTGCAATATTACGCGTGGAGGCATAAAAGTGATTTACAAAATGAAAGAGGCTGCCTCGCGTCGGGAGCGGGACTCGGGCGGGACCCAGCAGCGCGGGAACCTCGGAATCTTCAACTGCCTTCTCAATCTGTTGATATATTTGTAGAGAAATCCTTTTACCTTGCCAGCCTCGGTAGCTCAGTGGTGCGGTCGGTCGACTGTTAAGCACTCCTTAGCGCGGTCAGTAATTGGATGGGTGACCGCTCGACCGTTGGAGGCTGATCGTGGTTCGCATTCCACGTAAAACTGTAGGTCCCTTCCATTCTTACCTTACTAGGTGGTAGGGCTTATCCAGCACTGAATGAAACGTCGTCGGTCGAAACGGCTATGTAAATAGTTCGTGTTTTCCGTCCAGTTCAGTGTAGCCGGCACGATCGAAGGGAAGCACTGATATGGCACCTAGTTCACCAAGTAGGTTATATAGCCAACCGTTTCAGATTCAATTTTTTTTTTCTTTTAATTAATCTTTACAATTCTAAGTAAGTAGGTTTTTTTTTTTATGGTAACTGACACGGTTGGCTACATCACCTTCAACGTCCGTGATGTCAGCCCATAACACCGGGTGAACTAGGTGCCATGTCAGTGCTTCCCCCTTTGATCGTGCCGGCTACACTGAACTGGTCGGAAAACACAAACTATTTACATAGCCGTTTAGACCGACGTTTCATTCAGTGCGGTGGTACCAACCCGGGCGGGTTAAACCCTACCACCAGTAAGATTAGGAGGGAAGGGACCTACAGTTTTACGAGGAATCCGAACCTCGGTCAGCCTCCAACGGTCAGCGGTCACCCATCCAAGTACTGACCGCACCCAGCGTTGCTTAACATTCAATAGCGACAGTTGACTGCACCACTGAGCTATCGAGGCTGACAAATCGAGGTATATAAGAAAACCAGCAAAATATAAATATATTTAGGTCATGTGTTAAATAAATAACAGGTATAATAGATAATGTTACTAATGTGCTTTAATATTGTGAAAGAAACAGTATAATAAATGGATTTCGGAATAAAAATAACAATATACATTTATTCAACAAACACCCACACTGGATAAAAATAAACTAACTATTACGTCATTCATTTCATTACATTACTGAGAAACACAATAATTCAAAGGACCACTAATACATCACTAAGTAAGTAAAATAACAAACAACGCTCTCTCCGGCGGCTGTCCATCAAAAAACCTTTCTTTTGCCGCACAGGTTATTGTTGAAATGGAGTCCAGATAGAGATAAGGAGACGCGAAGAAAAGCCTCCTCGCCCTTTCGCCCCGGGCGGGGGGGTGCCGCGGGGCAGGGGGCGCGGGCGGGCTAGGGACGAACATAGACGTAGTACATTCTCCCTTCCATCTAGACTGGTAATTTAAATTTTTTTTTTAATACGGTATGGGTGGCTGAGTCGGAGGGGCCAAAGCGCTTTTTTTCTTTTTTTTTTTATGGAAACTGGCACGGTTGTCTACATCACCTACAACATCCGTGATGTCAGCCCGTAACACCGGATGAACTTAGTGCCACGCCAGTGATTCCCTTCGGTCGTGCCGGCTACACAGAACTGGACGGAAAACACAAACTATTTACATAGCCGTTTCGACCGAACTTTCATTTTTTCATGCGGTGGTACCAACCCGAGCGGCTTAAACCCTACCACCTAGTAATATAAGAAGGGAGTCATATCCCTTAGTCGCCTTTTACGACATACACGGGGAGAGATGCAGTGGGGCTATTCTTTTAAAATACCGGCCCCACACGGTACTTTGCACAGCGCATGCTCCGGCAAGCGAATATCACCTCCAAGAAGGTGGGTACCACAGAGCACGAAATGCCGCGCGCCGCGCCTCCTAGAGGCGCCCTGGGGCCTTATTCTGAAACCTAACGCCTAATCAGCGAGAGCGGCTCTCGTCTCGTCGCCGTCTGTGTGTGTGTCTGTATTTTGCACACGCACACAAACGCGGCTCTCGTCTCGTCGCCGTCTGTCTGGTGTCTGTATTTTGCACACGCACGCAAACTAATACGCAACGACATGAGAGTGTGTGACCACCACGAATGAGTGAATGTTGACAGCTATAAATACAAAATTTACCCAAAATAATAAATTTAAACTATTCGTAAAACTATTTTTCTTTTATCTTGCATATTATATTAGTGACCGTACCTAATTATAACACCTTTAAAAACATTTCTGTTGGGCACGTAACTCAGGTGTGGACTGTATAAATTCACCCGTTCACTTGAGCTGCCAGTCTTAGCAGAGCGGTTACAAGGGCGGGAGATAGGAAATCTTCTTTCTTCTCTTTCGCACGACTAGGTGACCGTCTCGCTCTTGCTCGACCGACGCAGACGGGCGTGCGGCTCGGCAGCGTCACTCGCGGTGGTCGTTCGCGGGTGGTGCGATGGGTCGACCGTAGGTGTGCTTCACTTCTTCGAGCGGTGCTGCGACCGTCTCGCTCACTCGGCGACGCGGCGACGGTCTCTCTCTCTCGCGGCCGGCGCAGACGGGCGTGCGGCGCGGAGAGATCACTCGCGGCGGTCGTTCACGGGTGGTGCGATGGGTCGACCGTAGGTGTGCTTCACTTTCTTCTTCCTCGACCGGTACGCTAGGGCGCAGGGAGGTGCTCGTCTTCCTCGACCGATACGCCACGTGGCGCCGGGAGGTAATCCTCGACCGATACGCCACGGGGCGCCGGGAGGTGGTGGTGCGATCGCTCGACCGTACGCCGCGCAGCGCCGGGAGGTAATCCTCGACCGATACGCCGCGGGGCGCCGGGAGGGAAACGTAGCGTAGCGTTTAGCAAAGAAAAGTCGTGGGTGGCTTTTACGAAGCCACGCACTGGATAACACCCGGGACGTGCGTGGGTGGAGCACTCGCCGCGAGAAGAACCGTCCGATCGGCCGAGGCAGTCGTTCCGCTCTGAAGACTCTCTTCCGACTGTTCGCTCCTCGGTCGACCGGTGCGCCGAGCTCAGGCTCCAGGCGTCTTCTCTTCGTGGTGTTGCGGCGAATACTGGTTGAACCGGGAATCTGGAATCTGCATCTGTAAAAAAGGTATTAGTCGTAAGACTATCACACCGCTACCGGTCTTTTTTGCGCGGTAGACCGCGCTAGGCCTGCCGTCACTTTGTCCGCCCTATATAAAATAGGGCAGTCGCCGTGGCCGGCCGGCTGGCGATTTAGTAGCGGTCACTTCGTCCGCCCTAAGTTAGGGCGGTCGCAGTGACCGACTGCTGGCTAGGGGTGAGCGGCATCGAAGCCGCTACTGCTGCTGGCACGTTCTGCAGTCTCTCGACTGCTGCAGCTGCCTGTGGTGTGGAGAAAAGCGAATGAGTCGCGAATGTAGGTCGAACCGCCTGCTTGCTCGACGCTTGCTGGAAGAAAAGCATGTCCGCCAGTTCGATTATCACAGTGAAGAAGAACTGGCAAGAAACTTCACTGGGTTGCTTCCTGGACGTCGGCGGCTGCGCGGCGTGGAGGCTCTGGACCTGCGAAGTTAAACGGATGTGTTAGTATCGACAGGGGGCGCCTGGTCGATGGATCCCGCAGTCGGTAGTCGCAAGCGCTAGCGATCAGCTGGTTGTCGTGTCGGTACGCCCCCTTGAAGAAGCCCGTGGACAGCTTCTGGAGATACTCCTCCAGCGGTGCTATCCCTAGGTCTCTGTGCAGGTTGGCGTTTCTATGGTACCAGGGCGCACCTGTGGCGATGCGCAAGAATTTGTGTTGCCTGACCCTCACGTTGTTGATGAGTCCTTTGGCCGCATGCGCCCACGCCGGTGAGGCGTAGGTCATGACAGGTCTGATGCAGGTTTTGTAAATTGTCAGCTTATTTCTAAGTGACAATTTACTTTTCCTGTTCAACATGGGGTACAGGCGGCCACAAATACTTGCGGCTCTAGCAGTCACGTTTTTGATGTGAGTCGCAAACGTGAGCCTTCTGTCCAGCGTGACGCCCAGGTACTTCACCTCGGCGACCCAGGGTATGGCACCGCCGAAGATCTGCACCTGTTTGGGAGGTAAAATCGGCTTATTAGTCCGGCTAAAGATGATGGCCTGACTCTTGTCGGGGTTGACCTCGACCCTCCACTTTCTGAACCAGTGTTCGAGAGCGGAGGCGGCCTGCTGCAGCAGCTTTACGATACGCTGGATCGGTCTGCATCTGTAATAGAGAGCGGTGTCGTCGGCGACAGCTGTCGTCGGCGCCAGCTGGACCTGTGGATGGGAAGGCATGTCGTTGGCGAAGAGTACAAACAGGAGCGGTGATAACACCGACCCCTGCGGTACCCCTGCCGTTATCGGTCGGTGGGTGGAGCGCGCTCCTTCTACTCGTGCGCTAAGGGTCCTTCCCGTGAGAAAGTCTCGTATTGTGAGTACGAGGCTATCTGGCACACCGATCTCATACAGCTTGTATATGAGGCCGTTGTGCCAGACCTTGTCGAAGGCCTTCGTGACGTCGAAGAAGAGCGCGCCCGTGTGCTGGAGTCTCCGCCGCGCGAATCCGTCCAGCACGTGCTCTACTATCCTGTGGAGTTGGTGGGTACACGAATGTTTCGGGCGAAAGCCGAACTGCTCGTTTCGTAGAATCTTGTTAGATTCCACGAATCCGGACAGTCGGTTGTGGATGATTCGCTCGTAGAGCTTCCCCAATGTGCTGAGTAGACTGATGGGCCTGTAGCTCTCTGGTTTGGACTTGTCTTTGCCCGGCTTGGCCAGGCTGATGACTTCGGCTGCCTTCCATGCCTTCGGAAAGTGGCATTGAGCGAGTGAAGCATTGAAAATAATTAATATTATTGTCATAATATTTTCCGGAAGGCATTTCAGGACTTTGTTGCCGATGCCATCGGCGCCGGCCGCCTTCTTGACTTTCAGAGCCCGCACCAGAGGGCGCAGCTCATCTTCTGTGACGGGTGCAATGGTCGTGACGGGTGGCTGGGTTACTCTACGAGCTACCTCTTCCTCAACCATGGCGACGTGTTCTGCATCCGCTCGCTGGCGGCTTACCGAACATTGTCGCTCTAAGCTGTCCGCGATCACCTCGGCTTTCTCCTCATCATCGAATGCGGGTGTAGTGTGTGGTGGTTGCCTCTGCAGAGGCGGCATCGAGAGCAAGGGCTCGGCCTTGAGTGCTTTGGTCGTACGCCAGAGGGCGTCGCTGCCGGGCTCGATGCCCGCTAGATGTGCTTCCCAGCGGTTGTTACGGAGCTCTGAGATGGTCTCCTTCACCTCTCTCTGCAGAGCTCGGTAACGCGCTCGGTTGTCATCGAGCGGGTATCGGTAGTAGCGCCTCATGGCCGAGTTTTTCCTCGTGAGGAGGTCCCGCACGTCATCCGGGAGGCGCGGACGAGTGTTGCCGTCGTCCGGCACCTCTCTGGAGGCCGCTGCGATGCTCGCCTTTATGGTGCTTGTGAGTGTACCTACAGCTTCGTCTATCTGTAGTGTGGTGTCTAGCGGTGGCGGGTCAGGCAACTGCTCCGCCAGACTCTCCGTTAGTTTGACCCAGTCCACGATGGTCTTGGTCGCACCCGGCTGAGGGCCGGCTCGACCTAGCTTCATGAGAACCGGGCGGTGATCCGAGTCCAGCTCATCGATTGCCTCGATGCTCCTTATCGGCAGCGCCACGTTCCTCATGACAGCTATGTCGAGCACGGCTGGGTAGCTGTTGCCTGACTTGTGTATAAATGTAGGTGAGTCAGGTGCGGTGATTTCGAAGCTCAGCCTGTCTGCCAAGTCGAGCAGTTTCCGGCCACGAGCGTTCATCACAAGTGAGTTCCATGCAGGATGTTTGCTATTGAGATCGCCGGCCAGAATGACCGCGTCCCCTAGACCAAGAAGCGCTTCGATGTCGCTTCTGAGCAATTCCTTTGATGGTGATAAGTATACCGAGGCGATATAGATAGGCTGGTGGCCTTCCATGCCGACTCGGCAGACAGACGCTTCGATGTGCGTGAGTGTCGGTGTGTCTATTTGCATGCAGTGTAATGCTCGCCTGAAGTAAAGAGCCGTCCCTCCCTTGGGGCGGTCCGTCCGGTCGTTGCGTACGAGAGTATAGTTAGGGAGTTTAGGGTCTCGCCACGCCGGCTTCAGGTGAGTCTCGCCGACACATAATATGTCGACCGTGTGTGTCCTAACAAATTCTAAAATTTGTTCCTTTTGATGTCTCAGACCGTCGGCGTTGAAGAACGCGACGGTCAGGTTGTGTTGTTTTACCCTACCTAACTTAGCCATTGAGACCGTTTTTGAGAGCTAAGATTATATCTTTGTGTTCGCAGATCGCTTCTATGCGATCTTTCATCGTCTTGGCCTTCGCCCACTTATCGGCGAGGGTGAGTACCTCGTCGACGTCGACGCTGGCCAAGAAGTCGCACAGAAGCGACATGCTATCTTGGATAGCATCGTTTTGGCCGAAACGCGCTATCTTTATACAGGCGCGGGCGCGCCGTGCGCCGTGAGAGGTGCGGAGGCTGCGATATCTCTCCGTCAGTCTCCGCGCCGACCAATCACAGCGCTCCGCGCCCGCGGCGCGCCCCGGCTCGGCTCATTTTCCTAATGATCGCGGCGAGTGCACACCTCCCGTCTGTCCCGAATGAAGGGTAGTCGCTGGGGAGCGATCGCAGCGGTAGACTTCAGTCTACCCAAGGTGTCGGGCCCGGCCACCAGGATCCAAAGGGTCAATTGGTGATTGACCCTTTGTACGGGATCGCAGAGGCGTTCAGTCGTCCAAGGTGTCGGAGTTGGGTACTAGTATCCGTGACGTTTCCCTATGCAGACCACACGGTGGCTACCCTTAAAACTAGCAGTTGGCTACCCTATCCCGCAACTGGGCGGTGTAACGGGCGTCACTGTTAGAAATAATGTGTGGTAGAGAACTTGTTCTCGACGATTACTCATTAAACGTTGCTTGTCTAACATGAGTACTAAGTTGGGTGTTTCGACCTCTGCTTAGCTCACGCTGCTGACTCCACTCAGGTCGGTGGGTCAAATGAGATACTACCCTAAACGCTGGGTTGAGTACTGCGGGGTTCCGTTAAAAGCCCCAGAATGCTTCGTGCTTCTGCACGGAACACTGGAGTTGGTCTCGCAGGGGTTGTGGTTTAGCGTTGATTCCCTGGTGCTTCTGCACTTGTGTAGTCAAGCACCTAACACGGGAATAAGTAGCGAAAGCTGCGAGTGGTGAGCCACTTAGAGCTCCGTAACCAATGTGGAGAATTGGTAGACATGCGAATAATGTAGATCGGTATGTCGGTGCAACACACACTTATATGTGGATGTGGAATGGATTTTCCACGAGCTAATGACGCTGACGTAAGTCTGTCATTCGAGACCGGTGGATCCCCGGTACACATTAGGTGGTGGTCATATGCACTTCCACGCATATACATAGCTGGTGAAAACAAAAGCCTTTAGGCTAGTACAAAACGCTGAGGCCCTGGGCACAGGTTGTGGTTGGATAGGGTGCTGACCCCAGTGGCAGTGAAGGCTTCACCCCCGGCTCTCGACTTCGGTCGGGGGTTCCCTCGGGTGGACGGGTGGTGGCTCGGATCGGCTGGGGAAAGGTCGCAGCCTGTGTTTCCCACGGGATTTTTTCGGAAGAACGGATGTTCGACAGAGCAGCTATGGGGCCTCAATCTGGCATACATGATCACTGTACTCGCAAGAGTGCAGGTAGTAGACGTCTGGATTTTGTGGCCGAAAGGCTGGTATCTCTGGACGTCTATAAACAAAACGTAAATCAAACAACAAATGATAGTAAAAGGAGGTTGTCCCGAATGAAACCCAGTACGCAGCAACATATTTATTTTCAGTATAACTTATATCTAATTCTATCTATCTTATAACTATGCCTACCTATCTTATCATATTTTTACCTATCTTAAGCTAGATTTACCTATCTTCTAGCTGTATCTATCTTAACTAACTTCCATATCTTAACTATCTTAATCTACGATTTTGTATATGTTTATTTACTTATGTTTAACTTATATTTAACTTATTTTCTATATATTTACATCTTAAAATTACCTAAAACTAAGCTATGCCGGCCGCTTCCTACTTCCCTATGCTACGGAGGTGACGACGTGCGCGTCGTGTCCTAGGCCGGGTCCGTCGTCGCCGCTCCGGCTGGCCGTCGTCCTGAACATTTTCTCTACATCTATTCATTCGCTTTCAGCGGTTTTCATACATTATTAAATACTTGTAGTACAAACCTTTCCTAAGTGTTGGTAACACTGAACTGTCGATATCGTCCTTGACAAGAGACGTCTAGCGAGAGGGTCTTGGCTGCCGCCGATTCGGTCTCGATTCTCGCTCTCGCGGCGATCGACGATACGTCATAGTGGCGTTCGGAATACCAATATTCATACAAAAGAGAGCTAAGCGATATTCGCTCTCGCCTAAGCGAGATCGATTAAGCGTTAGGATTCAGAATAAGGCCCCTGAGCGCGATTTCTCTACAACGGCGTTGAAGCCTGTAGGCGTGGCCTATGACTTACATATGTGTGTTGTGCGTGTGCATGTGTTTTGTGCGTGTGCCTAACTTGCTCCTCTTTGTATGTAGTGCCGATACTAACACACACACACATACGAAGCGCTAGTAGCACTGCGTCCAGTTATTGGGTTTCAAATATTATCGCTTAGGGCGTCTCTAGGAGGGGGCGCGCGCGGGGGGTATTCCGTGCTCTGTGGTGGGTACCATACCGGAGACTTCCCTGGATTCTATACTGCTAGAGGAGAACACGACCGAGGCTGCTATGCGGCCATCTTACATCCAGTATGGTGGTATCAGCCCAGTCGGCTACAGTTTGAGCCACCTAGTAAGGGGCGTACCTGCGACAGAGCATGGGTCAATCAAATTCCAAGATCCGCTATCTTTTGGTGATTGTCCCTTTTTCTCCTTCACGTTTCTTTCTTGTTATCGAATTCTTGTTTTCGTTTTATATTTGTCTATGATAAATTAATCAATTCATTTCATTTCGTTTCATTTCGCTTCGTTTTATTTCATTTCATTTGATTTCATTTCGTATTCTTTTCCTATAAATTATTCCAATTTAGAGTTTTTGGCCGATGCGAGAGAAATCTACAATTCGCTATCAAATTTATCTCTTCAAATAATCTCACTCGTATCAGGTATCAGGGCTAGCTATACAATGAATCGCACTTTTCACTTCACGCATGACCAGGCCAGGCGCACTCCGCACTTTCGTACCGTGTGGAGCCGGTACTTCAAAAGAATAGCCCCACTGCATCTCTCCCCGTGTATGTCGTAAAAGGCGACTAAGGGATATGACTCCCTTCTTATATTACTAGGTGGTAGGGTTTAACCCGCCCGGGTTAGTAACACCGCACTGAATGAAAGGCCGGTCGAAACGGCTATATAAATAGTTTGTGTTTTCCGTCCAGTTCAGTGTAGCCGGCACGACCGAAGGGAAGCACTGACGTGGCACCAAGTTCACCCGGTGTTATGGGCTGACATCACGGGGATGTGGTATGTGATGTAGCCAACCGTGTCAGTTTGCATAAAAAAAAGGTATGAAGCTATAAGTATTTCGGCGGGCCCGGCTTGACGGGCCAATTCAATGAAACATGCCGAGTCAGAAGAGATAAATTTACTCAATAGAAAGAGAAGCGTATTGTAGGTGCATATAATGTTTTGCAAGCAGCGCTGTGCGAGCTGAATTGGACTTTATTGCGTCGTTGCAAGAGTAGCTATTTACTTGTTCGTATTTGTAAAGTGATTCTTCTGTACGTTAATACTATTAATGCATTCTGTGGCATGATGACGCACACCAACACAATCGATTTGGTCTCGTTTGGCGGTATGGAATACAGGTATAAAGATACTAGGTCTATGGCGACGAGGATGGCGGGGGGAGGGCGCTTGCGGGGGGCGGCGCCCTAAGTCATTGTGCTTTTAATCTGCCGAGGACAGACTCGGCCGTTTAAGAGGAAATGGATAATAAATGATGGTGCGTGAGGACAGCGGGGTATGACAACGCAGGGAACTAATCTTCTTACAGAATTGCGTCGGATCGACACTTGAATGGGACGATTAGTTGGAGAAATTTAAGGCCAACTTGGCCGTCAGATAAAGACGAAATAATTGTCGATCACGCTGTATATATTTGGCTATTCAACTGTGAATAAAGCTCGACTTGGACCAATTACGCAAGTATATATATTAATCCAGCGGCTCCGAACCTTTTCCAAACTAAGATTGTTTTTTTTATCGAAACTGACATCGTTGGCTACATCACCTACAACATCCGTGATGTCAGCCAATAACACCGGGGGAGCTAGGCGCCATGTCAGTGCTTCCCTTCGTTTCATGTCGGCTACACTGAACTGGACGGAAAACACGAACTATTTACATAGCCGTTTCGTCGGACGTTTCATTCAGTGCGGTGGTACCAACCCGGGTGGGACAAATCTTACCACCTAGTAAGGTAAGAAGGGAAGGGACCTAAAGTTTTACGTGGAATCCGAACCACGGTCAGCCTCCAACGGTCGGGCGGTTACCGACCGCGCCGACCGCAGCACTGAACTACCGAGGCTGTAGTAAGGGCAGCGGTAGCGGATGGGGTGCAGTCACAGATCAGAGGAGTTCTGTGGGTGCAGTATAAGACAAAACCAATATTTAACGCAGAGATAAAGTATCCAGTATTCCCTCTTCGCGAAGGAACAACGGGCGACAATGCAGATCCGCTTACATTTTCCGAGAAGCTGAACGTAGGTCGATTGTGCTGAGACAATGAAGGCATCGGACTGCCAAGATGGCACCTAACGCCCACAGTATCGCTGCCGGCGGCGGCGTCGGCGCCGACGCTGTGTGACGTGCGAAGTGACACATTCAGCGATGCTCCTTGCGATACGATCAAGACTTGGCACAGAAGCGCCTTGCTCCGGCGGGGCAGTCCACACAGGTGCAAATTTTGCCAATTTTTCTATGAAGAATTATTTTTTCTATGAAAATGTCTTTCTAGTGGAAGAATTCATTTGCAGTGATAAGTCCGCCTTTGAGCACTCCTGTATTTCTTGTTTCTTGAACTGTTCTTCTTTCAATTGTGTGCAATAAAGAGTTCCTATTATATTCTATTCTTTTTCTTTTATCGTCGTTTTTAATTTTAGTTTTAGTTAGGTACTTATACTTAATTTCTCAGCCTCAGTAGCTCAGTGGTTCGGTAGTTGTTCGCGATCATAAACACACCTGGGCGCGGTCTGAACTTGGGTGGCTGACCGTGGTTGGGATTCCAAGTAAGACTGTGGGTTCCTTCCCCTCTCACCTTATTAGGTGTAACATAATACCGTAACCGAGATGTGTTGGGTCAAGAGATTAGATAACTTTGAAGAGATGCTGGTGGTCGCCTTAGACATCTCTAAGGCTTTTGATCGTATTTGGGAACGACTCTCTGTAAGTGGATGGCTAGCTTTTTGAGTAATCGGTAGATTTTCGTAACAGTTGATGGTGCAAAATTGTTATGTTTTCCAATCAACACTGGTGTTCCCCAGGGTTCGGTATTGTCGCTCACATTATTTCTGATATTCATTACATTAATGATCATAATATGTCACTCAGAAATATTCACAGTCAGTCGTCCTCGGTACAGTGCCCACATCGTCACACCTGGAGGAGGGTTATTAAGTTTTGTATTGGTTATAGGTTTATATTTTATTTTTTAGTTAGTTTTTAGTTTTTAGTAGTTTTTAGTTATAGTTTTGTATTTTATTTGATAGGTAGTTTAAGCTTATTTAATAATTTTAATTTATTAATGTCAAATTTATATTAATAAAGACTAGAATTCACAGTTATGAGGATGGCAGTACCGAAGTCGAGGGATACATTATATGGACTGGACTGCTACAAAGGCGCGCAGTTAGGAAGCTAAGCTTTTTACCGTTGAAAAAATCGATAATGTTCTCAATAAGGTTGCCACCTGGGCCGTGAGTAAATTATTGATTTCAACGTCATCAAACGCTTCACAGGTAGTGCATGTTTATGATTTATGATTTAAAGTGTGGGAGTTAGGAGCCCTGTTGTCACTGCGACCTAGGAAGATCTATTATGATCTCTCAAAAGTTTATAGCTCTCCCGCAAGTCCTGATTTCCGCTATGAATGGATTTTCCTTTTTGGGGTTGAGTGCCTCTATTTGGCATGGGTTCCAAATATAACCTCCAATAATATGGCTTCTACTGTGAATAAGAACTTCATATTCACAAAGGATGTGCATGGGCGTTTCATCCTCTTTTATATACAGAAACGTTTTCCTCCGAAAGCCTATTACTATTATTTATTATTATTATTTATATTCCTTTATTAACACATATTCTTAAAACTAATTTTGTACATATTCAAAACCTAACATAAAAAACATATACAAAATTAACCTTAAAAAAATGGAGTTTCCACCACCGGCGGCGGGGCGAGCCCAAGCTACCGATGATCGGGTCCCAAAGAGAGGAACCTCCGGACGATGCGTGCAGTGTCGAGCAGGGCTGCCTTCTGGATCTGGCCCTTGACCCAACCACTCAGCGAGAGCCTCTCAAGGTGGTCGTCGAGGCTCTTCGCTATCAGCCCATGCGCCGAAACGACTATGGGCACAACGATCGTCGAGTCGACGGGCCACATTTTGGTAACCTCGTGCTGCAGATCTAGATACTTTAGCATCTTCTCTGCTTCCTTACTGACGAGGTTACCATCGTGCGGCACGGCGATATCGACGAGCGTTGCGCGCCTCGCCTCCCGGTCCACTATCACAATATCAGGTCTATTCGCGAGAATAGTCCTATCTGTAATAATGGACCGGTCCCAGTAGAGTGTGACATGACCGTTCTCGAGAACTGGCGGCGGATTGTACTTATAGTAAGGCACTTCGGTACCTACAAGGTTGAACTTTAAGGCAAGTTGCTGGTGGATAATCCTGGCTACTAGGTTGTGTCTATGCAAATACTCGGTGTTGGCAAGCTGCGAACAACCGGAAATCACATGTCTGAGGGACTCGCCAGGTTGGTGGCAGGCGCGGCAGATGTCAATGGTCCCGTCCTTCATTATGTGTCTCCTATAGTTGTTCGTCTTGACAACCTCATCTTGTATTGCAAAGACAAACCCTTCAATATAAGTCAAGTCGGTGGACGAACGGGGCGATTGCTTTCGTCAATATGGAGCACTTTATGGTAGCTACATTTTGTGCTCTGCTTCGACGGAGCTTGGACAACAATGCAAATTATTGGTTCCCTTATTTATATTATTATTAGACTACCTACGAGTATATTTTATACCAGAATCTTTTATATATTTTTATTTTTACAGAATATTTTAATTTTGATACAGGCTGATGATGATGCTAACTTCATCAGCATCATCATCAGCCTGTATCGGTCCACTGCTGGACATAGGCCTCTCCCTATTAACTTACAAATATAAAATTTTAAATAATAACATTGTGCGAGAATATGCTTGTATGAACTAGGTCTTGAACGCCCAAGTGTGGTAGCACCATCCACCGCACATTGCTTTGTGTGAAGACCGCCTCCGCCGCCGCCGCCTCCGCCTCCACCGCGGGCTACGTCACATTGCCCCACCAGTGAAGGCCTCTACACCTTGAATGCGGCCGACGAGACTGAGGCTCGCCTTTGAACGGGAAGTCAAGTCGGTGGACGAACGGGGCGATTGCTTTCGTCAATATGGAGCACTTTATGGTAGCTACATTTTGTGCTCTGCTTCGACGGAGCTTGGACAACAATGCAAATTCGACCGAGCTTCGCATACAAACTGAAAGCGAGTAAGCTTACTGAAATTGCGTGTACATATTTTGTGTTCTCGATGAATTTGATACACTTTGTACACAATTGTTGAACTGATGGCGAAAACCGCATGAAAATCCGTTGCGTGGTTTAGGAGGAGTTAGCGGATATACAGACAGAGGCGGGAAGCAACTTTATTTTATAAGTACTATGTTTATGCCCTACGCAAACATAAATAAAAAAACCGGCCAAGTGCTAGTCGGACACGCGCACCGAGGTTTCCGCACGACAAAAAAAAACATCGAAAAAAAAAACACGTTCCTTGTTTAAATTTTTTATTTTTTATTTGTTGTTACATCCGCCATAATAACACATACCTATTCTGTGAAAATTTCAACGGGCCACCTATTACGGTTCAAGAGATACAGCCCTCGGACAGACGGACGGACGGACAGACAGACGGACGGACGGACGGACAGACAGACAGACAGACGGCGCACTAACGGGTATTGGAATGATCTGGGCGGTCAAAAGACCATTTTGTAAAAATGAACGCAAGTTGAAAATACGGGCAGCGCACCAAAGATGACTCATGAGGGTACTATGCAGTAACATTCGTTACGTGGCCCGCGTAACTACAGGCCCGCACAGTCGAAACTTGATTGTCCTTTCGAGCGTACGTGCATTTCTTTGAGTTCCGTGCGAAACAACATTTTCTTAATTTAATATTAGAACCGTGGGTTTTTGATAACAGTGAAGCTTTATGGATTTTAACAGAGCGGCTAAGTGTGTATAGTTTTTATGTAGTTTCATTGAAATAAGTACTACTATGACCACTGTAGAAAAAAATTAAATAATTATAAAATAATTATTGTTTTTGTCCCGTTTTTGTAGATATCGGAGATGATTAGTTGCACTTCCCGGCATTTCCCGGCAATTCTTTTTTCTGTATCAACTACCTTGATCTTTCTACTATATAATTTTGTAAAAACTAGCCCCGGAATCACTTGGTCTTGGGAAAAAATGGTCATAGAACGTCATAGGTCGTAATTGCATTTATTTACGAAGTGTAAGTTTTCCTTGTATTTTTAGGGTTCCGTACCTTAAAAGGTAAAACGGAGCCCTTATGAGATTACTCCGGTGTCCGTCCGTCCGTCCGTCCGTCCGTCCGTCCGTCCGTACGTCCGTCTGTCAGAGGTTTTTCTCGAAAACTAAGAAACGTAGAATCTTGAAATTTGGCATAATGATAGATTTTGATGACGCGCACATATATCGCTAGCCAATAACTAGATAAAATTTTATTTTATATTATAAAGGGGGGTTAGTTTAGAATGAAAAAAAAAATATTTTTATTAACATATCGTGTGGGGTATCGTTGAAAAGAGCTAATTGTAAGGATTTTAGAATTTTTTGTGCAGTGGTCTTAAAGAAACGCATAAAATTGTGAAAAAATTACCGTTGCCCTCCTTTCTCCTAGGAGACAATTTCAAGTGGACTCAAAATTCACATTGAAAAGTTCACAGAGTTTACCCAGAAAACAGCAGAACTGTATGTACAACTATACCCATGGTATCTCATGACACCAACTATACACAACATATTGGTGCATGGGCCCACCGTAATAAAGCACGCCATTGTTCCAATAGGCCAGTTATCAGAGGAGGCCGCAGAAGCATGAAATAAACATTTTCGTTTATTCCGTCAAAACCTAGCCAGAAAATTTTCAAGGGTTTCTTGTAATCAAGATGTGCTGAACAGATTACTGTTAAGCTCGCATCCGTTATTAACTGGCATGAGACCCTTGCAAAGGAAGAAAACACAACCTGTATTAAAAGAAACGAAAGATATGCTGCTTCCTACGGAACCCCATGAAGCACAAGACCCGAAGAGTCTGATGATGGGGAAAATAGAGGTGAATCTGAATTGTCATCTGACGAGGAATTCTCATCTTCTGACTGATCTACGTTGTAAATTTGGTTATTCTTATTTCATGTAATTAAATGTAGTGAAAATAAGAAAAAAATCATTTTATTCAATGTTAAAATAGTACCCATCACTAAAATTGCTATAAATTAGTTGGATAGTACACTTACAACCGATTAAACTACAAAAATAATATTGGCCGCCCAAATCGCTCAAATACCCCACCGTGCGACGGTCAGTATACAGCGTGATTGTATATATTATGTATTTTTTATGTAATCCGGTTTGGGTGACTGAGTCAGAGGGGCCAAAGCGCATGCTCCGACCAGCCAATATCACCACCGATGGCACCTACCTTAGGTGCCATACCGGAGACTTCCCTAGATTGCTGGCTATACTGGACTAGGGGAGAACACAACCGAGGCTGCTATGCGGCCATCTTACATCCAGTACGGTGGTAGCAAACCAGTGGGCTACAATTTGAGCCTACCACCTAGTAAGGGGCAAGGGAAGGGACCTACAGTTTTATACCGGTTCCGAACGGTGAAGCAGCAGGTGTAGGTATGTACTTAAATTTTTTCGTCAAAAAAATCTCATTGGTACACGCCACCGAATGGATTCGAACCGCGGACCTCTCGCGTGAGAAGCCGATGCCCAAACCACTCGGCCACCCGCCGCCGCTTGCGTATGTATAAGATTTTAATTTCGAGTCTGGCAAAGGGGAAAGCGATTGCTTCGTTACCAGCTGGCAAAATAATTTAGCCACTCTCCTACTATTAATCTAGGCTAGGCTTTGTTCCTTGACGTCTAGGATAGCTCGTCTGTGTCTAGTGCCTGACTGCGACCTCGTCGACGGCAAAGAGACCTAGGCCAAGAACTAAATTACCTTGTCAGAAGCAGTCATCTGGCGGAGAGACTAGCAAATATATTTTATATACGTTCGTAGCATTCCGAATGATGGAGTTTCTTTTAGAAATACGTTTTTTCAAAAGCCTTCAAAAATTTAAAGTGAAAGCATCTGTCAAAAAGATTAATCACACGATTGAAAATTTAAATTCAAAATAATATTTTTCAAATTAGTGATAAACTATTGTCAGAGAGGGGAAAATATTTTAACATTATTTCATCAATTCGTCTATTGTAAATTTTTACGCTGTTCATATTTTGGGCTAACAAGGAATGTTCCGCGTTTACTTTTCTAGACTAATAATAAAATATCTGTAAGGTCTTAGAGTATGGAGTAAGTTAGTTTGTTTTATGAGATATTGCGTTTGTAGACTCTACGAGTATGTATGATACTAAAACTAAATTGATGATTTTTAGAAATCTTTTCTGTATTTTTTTTTTTAATGGAAACTGACACGGTTGGCTACATCACCTACAACATCCGTGATGTCAGCCCATAACACCGGGTGAACTAGGTGCTATGTCAGTGCTTCCCTTCATTTCGCGCCGGCTACACTGAACTGAACGGAAAACACGAACTATTTACATAGCCGTTTCGACCGACGTTTCACTCAGTGCGGTGGTACCAACCCGGCCGGGATAAACCCTACCACCCAGTAAGGTAAGAAGGGAAGGGACCTACAGTTTAACGTGGAATCCGAACCACGGTCAGCCTCCAACGGTCGGGCGGTCACCCATCCAATAACTGACCGCACCACTGAGCTGCCGAGGCTGACGATCCCTTAGTCGACTTTTACGACATGCGACGGGGAGAGATGCAGTGGGGCTATTCTTTTTAAGTACCGACCCCACACGGTACAAATATGTACTTATGTATGTTCCTCCATAACTCTTAAACCGATCATCGGAATTAGATTAAACTTAGTACAACCACATTTAACTATACTATGTGACACAGCGGATAGACTAAATAAAATTCAGTTCCGGTTACGCTAATATGTGGCTCTCGTGGCACCGAAATAAAAGTACGGTAACGGGCTTAATTACTTGCGAATTTCACGCGAGCGAAGCCGAGGGGAAAAGCTAGTAAATAAATAAATTATAAAAATTTCAGCATTTTATGGATATAAAAATGACAAAAAGGTGTGTGGTGACATCACGGATTTTTTAGCTGACGTTGCCAAGCGTGTCCGTTTTCATAAAAAAAAGCTAGCCAAAATTGTATGAAAACGTATTTCATGAATTGTTTGTCTCCAATGCTGCCGTGCCTTTATAGCCGTAGCTCGCAGGGCGCGAGCAGCCATTCAGTTTTCCAATTTGCGAACGACCATAAGCCCGAAGCCGCGAAATATGGCTTCATCAAAAAGCTGGCCTTGCTCAGTTGGCGCGAAGCGGACTGTCTCGAAACGCTGGGATTATAAAACGAGCGAGCATTCCATTTTCGGGTTTTCGGCGGTTGTATGGAATGGAAATAATCTTCTTATTTCTAGTTTAGAACACGCCACGCCACATCTTCCACTGTCCTATAACTGTGATGGATGATAGTGGTCCAGAAGGACCTTAACAAGGAAAATTCAAATCAAATCAAAAAATGTTTATTGCACTTTAAAACATAAAGCAGGTAGTTATTTTAATAACTATGGCATTTTCCGACAGTTTACCCTTTTTCACATATTGTTACCAGGGTAGATGCAATAAGACATAATTATGATACACGCTTTATGAAAAATAATGCCATAACATCATTATATGTAATAAAAAAGTCTATATATGTTCTAACGATTAAAACTTGCCACTAGGTACCTACCTAAACAGCTGATCATCAGTGGCCCATCAGTGCGCTAAGGTAGATGCAATAAAACATAATTGTGATAGACGCTTTATGAAAAATAATTCTATAAAAATAATATGTAATAATAAAAATGTATATGTTCTAACGATGAAAACGTGTCACTTGGTACCTAAATAGCTGATTGAATTGAAATTGAAAGATCGAATGAAGTATTCTGTGCCCGTGCGCTAAAGGAGGGCCAATGACCTTGAACGCACGGTGCGCACCGCGGCGCGGCGCGTGGCCATGAGAGTCAATGACATCAAATAATCAGCTGTTTAGATACCTAGTGGCACGGTTTCATCGTTAGAACATAGACGTGCTTTGTTAAATTTCTCGAAATATAATGCTATTATTTTTCTTAACATATTTGTTATGATGTGTCCCTCCTAAAATATTACAGTTAGTATAGAAACATCTTATACAATATATGCTTAATATTTTTACACTCTTAAGGCGAAACAAACAACTGGACTAAACCTATTATGTCACGATCACGAAGACACGAATTGGCATGTGGACCCTACTCAAATAATTTGGCATGTGTTACAACTTACAGATGTTCGAAAACAGACGCTCGATAGCGGACCTCATTTCAAATGTGCCAAACGGGATTCAGCACATCGCATAAATACCTACAATATCAATATATCAATATACTAATAATAAATCTGTAAGGGATGATCATGGAGTAAGTTACTTTGTGGACTCAAAGGTATGATATTAATAAGACTAAATTGACGATTTGTATAAATATGTTCTGTATATATGTATGTTCCTCCATAAATATAGACGAGAATGGTTTTTTGACAGGTATGGTATAGATAGAGGATCTACGGAAACCTTGTCAGCCTTGGTAGCTCAATGGTGCGGTCGGTCGACTGTTGTTAAGCAAACCTTGGGCGCGGTCACTACGTGGATGGGTGACCGCTCGACCGTTAGAGGCTGACCGTAGCACCTAGGTAGGACAACGCGTGTGGCAGACAGACAGACAGACAGACTCAAAGACTCAGCACCCTTTTGTTGTTGACATTGGGCTTTTGAGAACCCATCGGTTCTCTAAATATTTTCTTTGTCGCACCGCTAGGGTGTGGAACTGTCTTCCGGCGAGTGTGTTTCCCGAATCTTTTAACCTGGGTGTCTTCAAGCGTCGTATTAACGGGCTAGACAGCCTAGCAACAGTCCGCAAATCTGTGGCATGGCACCTAACTGAGCGTGGTTTCGCGAGGAGAGGTATTTTTGACTCTGTCGAATGCACCATTGGTCTCTTGGCACAGCCACCCATGTTGGTTTACAAACAAAAAGGGCAAACGGACCGACTGACATCCGTCTGATTCTTTATGGATCCCTGCGAGCAATCGGGCTACGGGAACCGTAAAAATAATTCCCCATAACAACTGCACCAGTTTAAAATACACTTTCAGGGACCATTCTTTCTCTGTCGGTTATATTATTTCTTGGTCTGACTGTCGCAAAAGCGGTACCGACTGTTTTCTCAGCTGCCATTGTTATGTCAGTAGTCTCGCTGAGGAGAGAGTCTTCACAGAGAACATGGTATAGCACGCATTCTACCAGAAGTGGCAAAATGTTTTGACCAAACTTTAAAATTTCGTGGGGCAGATACTTAAAAAAATGTATGAAATAAAAAAATTAAAATCCCACCCTAGAGTTGACGGCGGTCGGTTATTTTTGCTTGCTTTAGCACCACCGCCTTCAACTCTAGGGTGGGATTTTAATTTTTTTATTTCATAAATTTTTTAAGGCGGTTTTTATATTTTATTTCAGTTTTATTTTAGTTTAGTTTTTTATTTCACAGTTTTTTTTTGTAATTTTTATTTGCTATTAATGTACTCGGCGGAATCGCTCGGCCTTCGGCGTCGCGATTCCGCCTCGCTTTCCATTCCGATCTTGACCAAAACAAAATGGGACCACCTTGGAGCTAGACTGAACCGAACACAAAAAGAATCATCGAAATCGGTTCACAATTGGGGAAGATATTGCTGAACATACATAAAAAAAAATACATACAGCCGAACATAGAACCTCCTCCTTTTTTGAAGTCGGTTAAAAAGAAACCCTCACTGCATCACTGCCTGAGCATGTCGTAAAATGCGACTAGAAGAGATGCCGTGCTAAAGGGCGATGGGACAGTCACCTCTCACCTTGGCTTGGTCCTTCCACGGAGAGAGGCAGCAGGTGCATTTTCGCGCTTACTCGCTGCTTGATAGTTATCTTGTCCTAAACGTTGTGGTCGATTTTGCGCTGTAATAATTGACGAGTTCTTGCAGCACAACACCGATTACTCTGTCTACCCAAATTGTCGGAATACAACTCGTGGTATGTATGTTAAAACCCGTATATTAATGTTGAAAAAAATCACAGATCTCATTCATTACATAACCTTCGGGTACATTGAAAATTACTTTTAGAGCGTATTTAAATATAAGCGTAAAGTGATCGCCGACTATGAACGTGAAAATATCCTGGTGTGGCTGAAGCGACGAACTCGACGAGCTAACGCACTCCAGATTCTAACAGCGCGCACCTGTTTACTATAAATTACTTCTACTCCTCTAAATACTAACATCTATTCATATATAAAATTTTATTATAATTTACTTACTTGCTTTTTCATACTGAAATATGTCAGTTTTGAAAAATTTACAAATTGTCAAAAAAATATATAATTTTTTTTAACTCCTTTTGGCCAGTCTCATTTTTATTGGTCTCGTGCTCAATTGATACCTCTCCTAGTGGAAATGGGTCCGGGTGTGTATCGCATTGACTTATTTCTATGGTGTATCGTTTTCTTGTTTTGGTTTATGTCTTTACTTATAGGAGAAATAAATGTTTTTCATATAATTTCATATCGTTTCATTTCGTTTCGTCTTTTTTCGTTTTGTTTCGTTTCGTTTCGTTTCGTTTCGTTTCGTTTCGTTTCGTTTCTTTTCGTTTCGTTTCGTTTCGTTTCGTTTCGTTTCGTTTCGTTTCGTTTTGTTTTATTTCGTTTCATTTCGTTTCCATTTCGTTCCATTTCGTTTCATTTCGTTTCATTTCGTTTTATTTCGTTTCCATTTCCTTTTCATTTATTAACCGACTTCCAAAAAAGGAGGAGGTTCTCAATTCGTCTGTATGTTTTTTTTTTTTTTATTTTTTTTTTTATTTTTTTTATTTTTTTGTATGTTTGTAACACGATTTCTCCGTCAATTGAGGGCCGATTTAGAAAATTCTTTTTTTGTTAGTTAGGTCATACTTCCGAGGTGGTCCCATTTCAATTTTATCGAAATTGGTTCAGTGGTTTTCGAAAAATCAGCATAATACTATGGTGTGTGGTTACCTTCAGCAAAACTTGTGATGTGGTCGTTTTCGGCAATTTTCAGTTTGATAAATTAGTATGGTGTGTGGTTACCTTCAGCAAAACATTTGTGATGTGGACTTATTCAGCAATTTGCAGTCTGACACATATGGCGAATAATTCTGTACCACTTCAATCGATTTCGATTATTCGATTTCGATTATTCTTTTTTATGTAATATTACTAAAAAGAATGAAATAAAAACTGTTTTAAAAAATATTAAACCGATTTCCAAAAAAAACAAAAAATAAAAAAACTAAAAAGTATTAAATACCTAATATTTTGAAATTTTCTCTGTCCTGTTGAAATACATGAATCGATATACTAGTGATACATATTCGGACCCTTGTTTCATGAATATTCTAAATTTGAAATTTTTTTATCTTTTCCGACCGGCGTTTAATTTATTATGGTACCTGGCCAGTACCTACTGTACCGAGTACCATCGAGCTGGTTTGATGATGGAGACAGAAGGTGGCCATAGGAACTCCTAAACTACACATGATAAACCCATCGTGTTTGGGCTCGTTGCATTTGTCTTCACGAGAAATTTACTTTAGACCTAAAAGATTCTCAATTCGACGGTATGTTTTCTTTTTTTGGATGTTTGTTACGCGATTACTCCGTCAATTGTGGGCCGATTTTGAAAATTCTTTTTTTTTTTATTTGAAAGGGGATAACCCTGAGGTTTTTGAAGTGAAAACTTCTTTAGCGGCTCTTGGCACTTTTTTAGGTGGGTAAAAATGTATAACTCGCGACATCGCGTCAGCGTCATTTTTAAAATGAAACCTTAAGTCATTGCGTTAAGTGTTAAGTTAGAGTGGCACGGGATCTGCCGGCACTCCCGGAGTGCAACTGTTAAGTAGGGTTCCGTAACACGTTTATGTCTGTCCATTCTACTAAGTTCTGCAAAATGAATGTAGGGTTCCGTAACATATGCATGTCTATCCGTTCTACTAAATTTTACAATTTTCAACCAAGGTCCTCCGACGGTTATTTTATAATAAAAGTAGGCTTCCGTAACACGTTTATGTCTGTCCATTCTACTAAGTTCTGCAACATCACCTACAACGTCTGTGATGTCAGCCCATAACACCAGTGCCATGTCAGTGCTTCCCCCTTTGATCGTGCTGACTACACTGAACTGGTCGGAAAACACAAACTATTTACATAGCCGTTTCGACCGACGTTTAATTCAGTGCGGTGGTACCAACCCGGGAAGGTTAAACCCTACCACCAAGTAAAATTACGAGGGAAGGGACTTACAGTTTTACGAGGAATCCGAACCTTGGTCAGCCTCCAACGGTCAGCGGTCACCCATCTAAGTACTGACCGCACCCAGCGTTGCTTAAAATTCAATAGCGACAGTTGACTGTCTGCACCACTGAGCTATCGAAGCTGACGTGGTCCTATTTTAATTGGGTCAAGATCGGATTGGAAAGCGAGGCGGAATCGCGAGGCCGAAGGCCGAGCGATTCCGCCGAGTACATTAATAGCAAAAAATTACTAAAAAAAACTGTGAAATAAAAAAAAAGTTTTAAAAAACATAAAACCGACTTCCTAAAAAAAGGAAAACTAAAAAACTATTCAAAATAAAAATATAAAAACCGCCTTCAAAAATATATGAAATAAAAACCTAAAAAAAAAAAAACGAACCCTAGAGTTGAAGGCGGTGCTAAAGCAAGCAAAAATTATGCATGAAAGAAAACATGAGTGGATGATAATATCCTTTGTGATTTGTAAAGCAAGCAAAAATGATGCATGAAAGAAAACATGAGTGGATGATAATATCCTTTGTGATTTGTGTAGCCTTTTTAGCACCGCCTTCAACTCTAGGGTTCGTTTTTTTTTTTTTAGGTTTTTATTTCATATATTTTTGAAGGCGGTTTTTATATTTTTATTTTGAATAGTTTTTTAGTTTTCCTTTTTTTAGGAAGTCGGTTTTATGTTTTTTTCATATCGTTTCCATTTCGTTTCATTTCATTTCATGGAGTACCAAGTTCACCACCCGCCATTTCATCTCGTGCATTTCTCTTTGCTCCGTGGCCTTCACAATGCTCCGTAGAGCTGATTCCCCGGTGTCCGTGCAACGCCTGCCAATGCTTACTTATGAACATTCAATGAACTATCTGCGAATCAATGCTGAAATGCACAGTATATATATATTGTACTATAAAATAAACGAATCTGGGAAAAAGGATCGTTTCGTCTTAAAATATGGACCTCTTTCGAACCCTGAAGTTACGAAACCCTATCCTAAAACACTTGTGTATACATTTTATTATTTAAAATTAAAAGGAAATAATTTTACACGGGAAAAAATATTTAATAAAAATAATTCTTATCATACTTAATTAATTCTAAAATATCAAATTAATGTGTTACATTTCACTAACAATAATAAGATTTATATAATGAGTTATTGAGCCATTTCTACTCGTTTTTTAGGGTTCCGTATGCATAAGGTCCATACTATCCGGTTTTTATTGCGTTCAAACTAATCTCCCTTCATATTATATGCGGTCACCAAACTATTAAACAGTTCTCAAACTAATATTAAATTAACCCACAGAGCTGACTCGTAAGGGAAGTAATTGCCGAATGGAATGGAATCCCACTTCCTTATTGCCTGCGTAATGTGTACCCCTTAAGGTGACGTGAGGCTGCGTCTGACTCGAATTTCAAGAAGTTTACCACCAATATTACTCACCTGACAGATTCAGTTTTAATATTATATGTAATACTTCATCTATCAGCGCAGATCGATAGCTTTTTGAAAACAGAATTTGATTAACTTCGCTCAATAGAAAAAAATCATGAACGTGCCTCTGAACTTAGTTATAAAAACATATTTAAGGCAACGTGACTAAATCAAGGCTTTGGAAAAAATATATTTTATTTGTCGAATATATTATATCTAAATTCGTAGCTTTTACTTTTTGTTTTGATCCGTATTTTGGAATAATAAAATAGCGTCATAGCATGCTTAATGACATCTTCAGACGGGCATTTGCATCTGCTGGTGTACCAGCTGTTTTAGAGCCTAATATCAGCCGAGACGACGGAAAACGCGCAGACGGGATGACATTAATACCATGGTCAGAAGGTAAAACTCTCGTCTGGGATGTGACTTGCGTAGACACCCTGGCTCCATCACACGTCACCAAGTCTTTGAGAGAAGCTGGTTCTGCTTCTGAGGCCGCTGCCCGTCTGAAGATAAATAAGTACCAAAGCATTATCAACCATAACTATTTGTTTATTCCGCTAGCTTTCGAAACCTACGGCCCGTGGTGCAAGGCTTCAAAATCACTTTGGGGAAACAACCAGCGTTAAAAATTCGGAAAAGTTTTTAAGGGAGAGAATAAGCTTCGCTGTGCAGAGAGGGAATGCTGCGAGCATTATGGGCACATTCCCGACATGCCGAACTCTAGAGGAGCTTTTTTATGTTTATTAGGTAGATCTTATTGTATATAGTGTAGATAATTAATTTATTTCTGAGTAATTAATGAAAATTATTTTGTTATTAATAAAATATGTTGTGTGAATAAAAAAATAAAAACCTAATTTTTGATTGATTGATTGTGTTGCATCCTACTCCGACCAGTGAAAGCGGCGGCGGCGGCGGCGCCTTGAAAGAGGTGTACAGGGGTGTACGAGTTGACAGGGCCTTAAGAGCATCGTTTACTGCGAACCGTTTTCAAATTTCGAATTTCCTTCATCGTATTGCTGTCCCTGTGGGCAGCGCCGCTGCCCACAGGAAATTCGAAATTCGAGAAAGAAAAAATCTAGAAAAGATATAAAAAAAAAAATTCCGAATTTTTGATTTTGGCGCTCGATATTTTGGAAACGAAGAATGATATAAAAAATTTGAGAAAAACTCCTCTGGACAGTTTAGTCAGCTACAATTTGAGCCTAAAACAAAGACGATCGGGTTAAGGGTTTGCCCTGTAGCTCAACCTTTCTGAAAAAAGAAATTCACAGATTTCGTGCCTCACACGACTATCGAGCACATTGCAAATGAATCTACGGAATTCGAAAAAATATTGTCGCTGAGCGACACGAGAAAGTCGGGATGAGGAAAAGGTTAGTTGGGGTCTGATGATGGAGCCGGAAGGAAGCCATAGGAACTCCTAAACTACACATGATAAGCCCATCGTGTTTGGGCTCGTTGGATTGGTCTTCGCAAGTACTCTTGTAATATATGATGTCCAGGGCCCTGATGATGGAGCCGGAATGAAGCCATAGGAACTCCTAAACCACACATGATAAATCGAGCGTGTTTGGGCTCGTTGGATTTGTCTTCGCAAGTACTCTAGTCATATGTTATTTCCAGGGTCCTGATGATGGAGCTGGAAGGAAGCCATAGGAACTCCTAAACTACACATGATAAATCCACCATATTTGGGCTCGTTGGATATAGGAATATAGGAATATAGGTTAGGTTGCGGTAAGATGCGTCGCATTGAAAATGAATTCAACAAAATAAAAAATAAAAATTACATTAATAAATTTTTTATTATTTTTCAAAAACACAAGCAGCTTAAAAAATGTAAACTAAAATTTCGACAGAAAAAAAAGTTTTAAAAAACATAAAACCGACTTCCTAAAAAAAGGAAAACTAAAAAACTATTCAAAATAAAAATATAAAAACCGCCTTCAAAAATATATGAAATAAAAACCTAAAAAAAAAAAAACGAACCCTAGAGTTGAAGGCGGTGCTAAAAAGGCTACACAAATCACAAAGGATATTATCATCCACTCATGTTTTCTTTCATGCATCATTTTTGCTTGCTTTACAAATCACAAAGGATATTATCATCCACTCATGTTTTCTTTCATGCATAATTTTTGCTTGCTTTAGCACCGCCTTCAACTCTAGGGTTCGTTTTTTTTTTTTTAGGTTTTTATTTCATATATTTTTGAAGGCGGTTTTTATATTTTTATTTTGAATAGTTTTTTAGTTTTCCTTTTTTTAGGAAGTCGGTTTTATGTTTTTTAAAACTTTTTTTTTATTTCACAGTTTTTTTTAGTAATTTTTTGCTATTAATGTACTCGGCGGAATCGCTCGGCCTTCGGCCTCGCGATTCCGCCTCGCTTTCCAATCCGATCTTGACCCAATTAAAATAGGACCACGTCAGCTTCGATAGCTCAGTGGTGCAGACAGTCAACTGTCGCTATTGAATTTTAAGCAACGCTGGGTGCGGTCAGTACTTAGATGGGTGACCGCTGACCGTTGGAGGCTGACCAAGGTTCGGATTCCTCGTAAAACTGTAAGTCCCTTCCCTCGTAATTTTACTTGGTGGTAGGGTTTAACCTTCCCGGGTTGGTACCACCGCACTGAATTAAACGTCGGTCGAAACGGCTATGTAAATAGTTTGTGTTTTCCGACCAGTTCAGTGTAGTCAGCACGATCAAAGGGGGAAGCACTGACATGGCACTGGTGTTATGGGCTGACATCACAGACGTTGTAGGTGATGTTGCAGAACTTAGTAGAATGGACAGACATAAACGTGTTACGGAAGCCTACTTTTATTATAAAATAACCGTCGGAGGACCTTGGTTGAAAATTGTAAAATTTAGTAGAACGGATAGACATGCATATGTTACGGAACCCTACATTCATTTTGCAGAACTTAGTAGAATGGACAGACATAAACGTGTTACGGAACCCTACTTAACAGTTGCACTCCGGGAGTGCCGGCAGATCCCGTGCCACT
Organism: Nematopogon swammerdamellus; assembly: GCA_946902875.1. Taxonomy (NCBI): domain Eukaryota; kingdom Metazoa; phylum Arthropoda; class Insecta; order Lepidoptera; family Adelidae; genus Nematopogon; species Nematopogon swammerdamellus. Next base: position 3,029,946 of record OX336334.1, on the reverse strand, counting down.
CTAACTTAACACTTAACGCAATGACTTAAGGTTTCATTTTAAAAATGACGCTGACGCGATGTCGCGAGTTATACATTTTTACCCACCTAAAAAAGTGCCAAGAGCCGCTAAAGAAGTTTTCACTTCAAAAACCTCAGGGTTATCCCCTTTCAAATAAAAAAAAAAAGAATTTTCAAAATCGGCCCACAATTGACGGAGTAATCGCGTAACAAACATCCAAAAAAAGAAAACATACCGTCGAATTGAGAATCTTTTAGGTCTAAAGTAAATTTCTCGTGAAGACAAATGCAACGAGCCCAAACACGATGGGTTTATCATGTGTAGTTTAGGAGTTCCTATGGCCACCTTCTGTCTCCATCATCAAACCAGCTCGATGGTACTCGGTACAGTAGGTACTGGCCAGGTACCATAATAAATTAAACGCCGGTCGGAAAAGATAAAAAAATTTCAAATTTAGAATATTCATGAAACAAGGGTCCGAATATGTATCACTAGTATATCGATTCATGTATTTCAACAGGACAGAGAAAATTTCAAAATATTAGGTATTTAATACTTTTTAGTTTTTTTATTTTTTGTTTTTTTTGGAAATCGGTTTAATATTTTTTAAAACAGTTTTTATTTCATTCTTTTTAGTAATATTACATAAAAAAGAATAATCGAAATCGAATAATCGAAATCGATTGAAGTGGTACAGAATTATTCGCCATATGTGTCAGACTGCAAATTGCTGAATAAGTCCACATCACAAATGTTTTGCTGAAGGTAACCACACACCATACTAATTTATCAAACTGAAAATTGCCGAAAACGACCACATCACAAGTTTTGCTGAAGGTAACCACACACCATAGTATTATGCTGATTTTTCGAAAACCACTGAACCAATTTCGATAAAATTGAAATGGGACCACCTCGGAAGTATGACCTAACTAACAAAAAAAGAATTTTCTAAATCGGCCCTCAATTGACGGAGAAATCGTGTTACAAACATACAAAAAAATAAAAAAAATAAAAAAAAAAATAAAAAAAAAAAAAAACATACAGACGAATTGAGAACCTCCTCCTTTTTTGGAAGTCGGTTAAAAAGAGATAAGCTTGACATTATGTCTAACTAAAGTAATCAATTAATAAATATCAAATATAAAAATATAATATAAGGATATAGAAGATAAGAATATAGGTTAGGTTAGAAGATGCGTCGCGTAGCGACGCATCTTCTAACCTATCCTATATTCCTATATTCCTATATCCAACGAGCCCAAATATGGTGGATTTATCATGTGTAGTTTAGGAGTTCCTATGGCTTCCTTCCGGCTCCATCATCAGGACCCTGGAAATAAAATATGACTAGAGTATTTGCGAAGACAAATCCAACGAGCCCAAACACGATGGGCTTATCATGTGTAGTTTAGGAGTTCCTATGGCTTCCTTGCGGCTCCATCATTATAGAACCCAACTAACCTTTTCCTTATCCCGACTTTCTCGTGTCGCTCAGCGACAATATTTTTTCGAATTCCGTAGATTCATTTTCAATGTGCTCGATAGTTGTGTAAGGCACGAAATCTGTGAATTTTTTTTTTTTTTTTTTTTTATGGAAACTGACACGGTTGGCTACATCACCCACAACATCCGTGATGTCAGCCCATAACACCGGGTGAACTTGGTGCCACGTCAGCCTTCCCTTCGGTCGTGATGGTTTTTTTGCATAAACATTATTACAAGTATTTCAGTGACTATAGCCACATAATAACATCGCCCACAGTCTATCGAAAGTACAGCTTGAGAGTAAGATTAACAATTTTACTGATAGTTCTGGCTTATTAATTAAGACTTATTAATAATTTGTATCAACTCAATAATGGTAGTACGCTATTATTCTGTTCTATTCTATTCTGTTCTATTCTGCTCTATTCTGTTCTATTCTATTCTCTATTCTGTTCTATTCTGCTCTATTCTATTCTGCTATATTCAATTCTGCTCTATTCTGTTCCATCCTATTCTATTCTTATCCATTCTGTTCTATCCTATTCTATTCTGCTCTATTCTATTCTATTATGCTATATTCTGTTCTATTATGTTCTATTCTTCTCTATTCTGTTCTATCCTATTCTATTCTGCTCTATTCTGTTCTATTCAGTTCTACTATGTTCTATTCTGCTCTATTCTGTGCTATCCTATTCTGCTCTATTCTGTTCTAATCTATTCTTAATCATCTTATACGCGTGGAGAGATGCAGTGGGCATATTATTTTCAAATACCGGTTCACATACGATACATATCATGCGAAAATTAATAATCTCAGACACACACTAAGCGAAAAGGCTCCCCTAATTTGATTGCCCAAAATCTCATAATTAGAAATATCTCAGCCGCGAGAGGTCGCACTACGGCGGGTTTAGTTTTAAGTGCATCTGCATAATAACGCAAAAGTGATTATCTTTTGAGGCGCGTATAAATATTCATGCTATGTCTCCCCAAGCCATTACGGCGCCATGAATATTCGCGAGCGGACGCGCGCCTGCCCTGCGACTCGACGCTGAAGGCTTTCACGCTGTGACAAGACGGGGCCGACACGCACGGATCCGTGAGCGAAGCGCTCAAGTCGGCCAGCTTGAAAATAAATTGAATGAGCTGGCGGATTTTAAAAGTGTAAAAATGTGCAAAATTCACATACATAGCGTCACGCCTGTTTCCCGGTGGGGTAGGCAGGAGACAACGAATCTCCACGTGCCACGATCCTGACACACATCTGCCGCCTCTTCCACTCTCATCGTGTTCTTTATGCATGCTCGTCGGTTACGGTTAGTATTCTATTCTATTCTATTCTATTCTACGGGTACTACGCACTTGACCCTTTTTGCAGCACATGCCCGATCTGGTCCAGGTACTTTTTTTTGTATGTAAACCAGCATGGGTGGCTGTGCCGAGAGACCAATGGTGCAGTCCGCAGAGCCAAAATCACCTCTACTCGCGAAACCACGCTCAGTTAGGTGCCATGTCAGCAGATTTGCGGACTGTTAAAGAGACCCAGGTTAAAGGATTCAGGAAATACACTCGCCGGAAGACAGTTCCACACTCTAGCGGTGCGACAAAGAAACGATTTAGAGAACCGATGGGTTCTCAAAAGCCCAATGTCAACAACAAAAGGGTGCTGTGTCTCTCTGCGACGAGTCATGCGGAGATAGGACGGGTGGCAGGGAATAAGGGATGCTAGTTCCACAGAGCAGCGTCCGTGATAGTATCTGTAAAACCGACTAAGCGAACCCACAAATCGTCGGTGACTCAGAGACCATCTGTAAGTTTCGGGTCACCAACAAGGCGGATGGCTCGGCGCTGTATCGAGTCCAAGGACGCAAGCAGATAATGGGGACTACCCTCCCAGACGTGACTGCAGTACTCCATCACCGACCTAATCTGTGTTTTGTACAACAGGAATAGTTGTGCAGGTACATGCGTCTAGGGCGACCCTTCCCGAATTCTCCACTCACATTTGCTCCATAAATTTCTTTCATTAGTCTCCTATCATCCATTCTTTATGTTTTATAATGAAAATAAAAGGGCGACTAAGGGATATGGCTCCCTTCATATAATACTAGGTGGTTGGGTTTAACCCGCCCGGGTTGGTACCACCGCACTGAATGAAGGGTCGGTCGAAAAGGCTATGTAAATAGTTTGTGTTTACCGTCCAATTCAGTGTAGCCGGCACGACCGAAGGGAAGCACTGACGTGGCACCAAGTTCACCCGGTGTTATGAGCTGACATCACAGAGCCAACCGTGTCAGTTTCCATTAAAAAAAAAATTCTTTTTTCATTACAATTTTTATGGTTGCGATATTCCCAAAATTGCTCGCTCCGTTGCTCGCTGGGCAACTCCTACTATAACCTTCTTACCCTTCCAACCTTGCTGCAAGAAACTCACCCTCTTTGACATACAGGAATTCGAACTCCGCCCCTCCACCCGCCCGAGACGGCGATGCCTGCAGGTATTCGAGGGTCGTAAATTGTGCATCCCTTAATAACCGTCCCTCCTTGACACGCGTCGCATTAAATCACTGAAGTTTAGGCTGTAGTGGGTCAGCGGGCGCGGGGCGGAAGGCTTCGCCTGCGGGGCGGCGGCGGCGTGGCTAAACGCCTGTGAATGTTGCCGAACGATGGAACTTGAAATCAGGATTTTGGAAACACTTGTCAATCGTCAACCGGTACTGTGTGGGGTCGATCAGTACTTAATAAGAATAGCGCTACTGCGTCTTTCCCCGTGCATCTCGTAAAAGGCGACTAAGGGATAAGGACAGGGTGCCGTTCTAAAGGGCGACAGGCTAGCCACCTCTCACCTTGACACGGTCCTGCAGACGAGTCATTCAGCAGGTGGCTCTTCGTGCCTTACTTACTGCTTGATCGATCGATGTCTTGTTCGAATACTTTGCGAAACGTGGTGGTCGGTGTTGTGCTGTAATTTAGCAGAGTTCTTGCAGCATAACACCGATTGCTCTGCTCTGATAGTTATCATGTCCTATTACATTGCTAAACGAGGTGTGTGGTGTTGTGCTGTATATAATTTACAAGATCACCTGCAGAACAACTCCGATTACTCTGCTTACTCTACGGAACCCTCCGTGTGCGAGTAAAACTCGCACTTGACCTATTTTTTTATATTATTTTACATAACTACCTGCAATCAAAATAAAAAAACATCAATAATAAAAATTAAGCAGGAACTTCATTCATTGCTATCGTCGCTTAAAACAAATATTTTCTTGGACCGACACGAACTTCGCAAGTTACAAGCTGAGCTGTTGTTTGAGAAACTAGAGGTCTTAGCCGTTTCCGCGACCATCGGAGGCACATGTTGTTGACGCAGTTGGCCGCGAGCCAGTCGCCATTTAGTCAAACGCTTCGTACTTACTACGTCTAAAGCTCTTCGCTTCAAGTTTATGCTCTGCGAGCTCTATGGGCTAGTCTTGAGGTCCGCTGACAACTTCTAACCATACCGGGTCGCATATTTCCAAAGTCTAGTATGCGAGTTGCTCTGATTGGTCGTTCTCAACTTTGGCGTGAAATATAAATTTTGGAAGTATTTCCGAAAATAAAGTTTGTTACGGACGACGACAAGCCCTGCAGTCCTGTCCGGTCTAGATCAGCATGTAGCTAGGAAGCGGCCGGCGTGTAGCATAGTTCCATTTTTATAGTAGGTATAAATATATATGTTTTGTAAGTTAAGATATAAGATAAATATAAGAAATAAACGTATTTAATAACCGTAGACTAAGTTAGTGCGTAAATTAGCTACTAGGTTAGGAAATAGATAGATAGGCGTAGCGATAGATTATAGTAAATAAGATAGATAAAATATGGAATAGGTTAGACATAAGTTATTTGAATAAATAATATTATTGGACGGCCTTTTACTGGAGTAACTCAAGGCGAGAGCGACAGATATGAGTCACAGCCGAGCCGAGCGCAATAGTACGGCGGCCCGCCGCCCCGCTGCCGCGGTGCACCATTCTGTTGCCCGGCGCGTGGGTGCAACATTCTGTTGCTCGCGGCGTCCCCAGGCAGGTTATAAAAGGGGGCCGCTAATCCGCCGCCCGCGCCTTACCTGCAGACACCCCAACGGATGCCATCTGCGAAGAGCTCAAGGAGCGTGGCTTTGAGGCCACCTACTGCCGCCCCATCCAGGCGACCAAAGGCCGATTCGGGGGAATCTTCTTCGCGCAAGTGAGGAAGAACCCGGACTGGCAGAATATTTGGAACGTGGATGAACTGCTCTTCATGCCCGGGGTGCGCATAGAAGCGTGGAGAGGGAAGGCTGGAGCCGTGGCACAGTGCCACAGGTGCCAGCAGTTCCGCCACAGCTCTCACCACTGCCTCCGCCCGATCAAGTGCGTGCGATGCGGCGAGGCCCACTCCGCACGCGACTGCCCACGGCCGAGGGAGGAGAAGCCGACCTGCGCGAACTGTGGAGGGGAGCACACGGCGAATAACCGGAGTTGCCCCTTCCACAGGCGCGAAACGAGGAACCGGAAGGCCGGCACCGTCGCGGCCACCACCCAGCGCCGCAACACTCCCGCGACCGCAGACCTAGCTGCCACCACCACTACCGCTGCTACCGCGACCACGCTGATGTCGGAGGCCAACCCTGCAACCGAAAGGGGACCAGGGAGGGCCAACCGCCGGCGCGGCCGCCGCCACCGAGCAAGAAAGAAGCCGGGTGCAGCGGAAGCCGCACCAACCCACGTGCCGCAGCCCACGACGACAGTCGAGCCGCCCCAGGAGCCGCCGTCTCCCCCTCCACCTCATCCAGTCCCGGCGCCGCAGCGCCAGCGTGACAGGATGATGTCCACGTCTACACCGACACCAAGCCCAATATTTACCCCGACGTCTGACGCGCGACCGCTCGTCCCGATGTCGCCGAGCCAGACGTCCCAGCTGAGGGTGATGCTGGGCATCATCCACAGACTGTTGCAGGCGCTGGAAAGAGGGGAGAATCCAGTGCCGGTTCTCATGGTCGGACTCCGTGAGCTGTTCGCCCACAGCGGCGAATGAGTGCTCCGCAGCGCCCACAATACCTACGCGCCTGGGTCGACCCAGGTCAAGGATGACCTACCCTTTGTCAAGGGTAGCGAATTGCAGCCACGGATAAGGAGGCTAGCCTCGATACCGTTACCCCACTTCCCCCTTGGGGGGGTGAGAGAAGACAGAGTTTGTTGCCGCCCGCGCCAGTACACTACGAGCAGCGGGAGAGAGCGGACCTCAAGCAACAAGCGCAGCGAGCATCAAGAGCGTTCCCGCCGAAGCGTTTGACATCAAGAGCGAGCTCGACAGCGCTACCGCCGTCCCTCTCTCTCCGCGTCGCGTTGTGCTCCCTGAGCCCCCTGTCTGTCGTTCGTCAAGTCCGAAGTTGCTCCGGTGGCGGGCCGTCCTGTTTATAGTCGACAGAGCACGGGCGTTTTATTTCGCATCGTTATTCCCTCTCCGCGAGTCGCTGACCGAGTAACTTGGGTGTCTTCGCCGATCCAGAAGAAGAGAAACTACAGTCCACCGCTCCCTGAGCGTCGATCTCGAACAAAGTTTTAAGGTGGTTATAAAAAAAACCATAACCTACATTTAAAAAAAAGTAAAACAAAACTAATTTTGACAAAAGGGACACGAACCCATGGCCGAGATCGAAAAAATAAAAACCCTACACTCTACCACTGAGCCACCAAAGTACATATGCGACCAAACGAATATCGGATTCAGTAGGTTCGCTGGGGGTGCCGGAGTCGGAGCCAGACTCGTCTCTCCACCAATCAGAGCAACTCGCATACTAGACTTTGGAAATATGCTACCGACTGGATCACTCTAGTTCGTGCTACGCTGACTCTTTCACGGTTCGTGCAGCCAAGACTGTGGAATCGGCTACCTCTACCTGCATATTCGATGTTTTTTACCCGACTACGGCGAATCCAAAAAAGTAAGGGTTATCCTTATTTCTCGTTATTGATGTGTCGGGGGTTTTTTAATTCGTATTTTCGTTTTTATTACAAACTTTTTAAGTTTCTCAATTTAAACTTGTAATAATTATCTTAGGTGAAGGTTAGGTTACGTTAGGTTAAATTACAAGTACAGAAATTCGTTTTGTAATAATTTCCGTTATTTTCTTAAAGGCGACGATTGAAAGTGTAATAAATTTCTATTTTACAGCAGCGATCCCTTTTTTTATGGAAACTTACACGGTTGGCTACATCACCTACAACATCAGTGATGTCAGCCCATAACACCGGGTGAACTATGTGCCATGTCAGTGCTTCCCTTCATTTACATAGCCGTTTCGGCCGATGTTTCGCTCAGTGCGCTGGTACCAACCCGGCCAGGATAAACCCTACCACCTAGTATGGTGAGAAGGGAAGGGACCTACAGTTTAACGTGGAATCCGAACCACGGTCAGCCTCCAACGGTCGAGCGGTCACCCATCCAAGTACTGACCGCGCTTATCGTCGCGTGGCTTAACAACAGGTGACCGACCGCAGCACTGAGCTACGGAGGCTGACACCTTCCATCCCTCCGCCAAATTAGGAAGAAGTGTCGATGATCTTAGAATCGGCTGACCTGATCTTCATCAAACATAGTTAAGAACCGTCCCGGTTTGTAATATAAACGGTTTTGCAACCCGAAAGGGGGTGATTTGTTTTTGTTCTACGACTTTTTAATATGAAGAAAAAAAATTTTTTTTCTCCATACATTTTGAGAATAGGTATTTCAAATTTGTATAGAAAAAATAATATTTTTTTTCTTTCAATAAATTTTTTTTCGCCACAGAAGTTGTTTAGTTTCACATATAGAATCACCCCCTTATGTCAGTTAAAAATATTACGGGGGCAACTGCAACACCGTTTTAGAATTAGTTTTCGAGAAATTTTATAAAGCATGCCTATGCTCTAACGATGAAACTGTGTCACTAGGTACCTAAGCAGCTCATTATTTGAAGTCATTGCCTTTGACCCCCTGCGCTAAAGGGGAGTCAATAACCTTGGCCGCACGGGCGGGGCGCACCGCGGCGCGGTGCGCGGCCACGAAGGTCAATGACCTCAAATAATCAGCTGTTTAGATACCTAGTGGCACGCTTTCATCGTTAGAACAGAGACATATTTTGTTAAATTTCTCGAAAACTAATTCTAAAAATATATTATTTTAACTGTTCATTATGATGGGTCCCTCCCAAATTATTTACAATCAATATGGAAACATCTTATTTATTCCACGATAGCCCCTCCTGGCCTACTACCACCGTCGGTAGCGGAAATACCAATCAATTGACGGGTAAAGGTGGGAAGATGCCTTGAAATTTTACACACGTGCACAGCAGCTAAGGTCGGCGTCTAAACTTGATTACTGAACAAATGAGGAAAAAATTTTACCCTACGCCTTTCGTAGGGCAAAATGTTTACAGGGTGATTCAGCAATAACTACCAAAAAAAAAAACCGGCCAAGTGCGAGTCGAACTCACGCACTGAGGGTTCCGTATCGCCATGTCATGGTCAGCGCCACTCACTTCACAGTCTTTTCGGTAGATGGCGCGCATGCACTTTTTAGTTTATTTTATGGGAACCCTCGTTTATTTTAACTTTTTCTTATTTTTCTTATTTGTTGTTATATCGGTCATAATAACACATTTTCTGTGAAAATTTCAATGGGCTACCTATTACGGTTCAAGAGATACAGCCCACGAACAGACAGATAGACGACGGCGTAGGCTTAGTAATAGGGGTCCTATACCGGATACGGAACCCTAAATATGTGGCATGATTTTGGAAAGCGACGCGAATGGACCCCCATGCTAAGCGCTGCGCTACACTATTTATTACTCACATATTAGTGTGTGGGCCGGTACTTAAAAAGAATATCCCTACTGCATCTCTCCCAGTGCATGTCGTAAAAGGCGACTAATTGATAAGCACAGGATGCCGTGCTAAAGGGCGACAGGTCAGCCACCTCTCACCTTGGTGCGGTCCTTCCACCGAGTCATATAGCAGGTGGGTCTGTGTGTGCTGCAGTTTACATAAGTACCTGCAACCAGCAAACCAGCTTTCTAATAAAATAAACCGCATCCAAATCGGTCCATCCGTTTGGGAGCTACGATGCCACAGACGCAGACATACAGACAAACGGAACGTCAAACTTATAACTACCCTCCTATTGTCTGAGTTTTATTTTGTATGTGTTTATATATCTTTACTATTTATTATGAATACTATATGTGTATTATATGATATACAAGCTGTGCCCGCGGCTCCGCCCGCTCTCATATTTCACTTCACTGCTAACCTCATAAGCTATTTAGCGTGATAGTAAGTAGCCTATAGTTGATGGGAAGAATCAAGCTATCCGTAGAATTTTGTTTTATTAAAATCGGTTCAGTGGTTCTCGAGTTATAAACGGACAGACAGACACTCAGACACTCAGACAGAAAGCAGACGTTGGATTTTATTATAGGTAAGGAAGGGGAAGGATACTTTTTGTCCTTCTATTTTCTATTTTATAAGACTTTGTTTTGTTTATTTGTCTTGTTGCACCCACCCTGGTTCTATATGTAAATAAGGGTAGGCTGGTGGAAAATGCCATAGGCATTAAGTGCTACCTTCTGTATAACATTATGTGCTATAAACGTTTTTTGATTTCATTTGATGTTGCGTCGGGGATTAGTAAATAGAACGAAACATGAGTGCGACTCTCAACGGCGGCGTTCGTTCGCGCACTAATTCGAGCACAATAAATTCCCTACAGACGAGTGAAGCCCTCTCGCGAAATCGATCTGTCATCCATCAGAGATGCGTATTTGAATAATGAACCGGCTAAACCATCGCGTGAGCGTAATTGAAGAAGTGAAAGCTATTAAAATTTTACGCGCCACGTCTCGCTCGGTGGCGCCATCTCTGGGACGTAAATCAACAGCGGCAGGCACCGGCTAGATGGCGGTACAATCGCGAAACATAACGTCACGCTCACAAAATGTTGGTGGGTCGTCGCTCGCGGCACGTATTGTTATTCGGAGGTTAATTTCGTTGCGACGCTGCATAATTTATGGCAACAACGTGTGGGGAAAATTCCGATGCGAATATATATCTAATGTAACCTAGTCTTCTCTCACGCGATATAGCGATAAATTGATGTAAGTATTAACTAATTTCGTTAAAGATGCTCGTTCGAAGGAAGCAGAGAAGATGTTAAAGTATTTGGATCTGCAGCACGAGGTTACCAAAATGTGGCCCGTCGACTCGACGATCGTTGTGCCCATAGTAGTGGGGATGTTAATGCGACCCACCTTGCAAATCTTCAACAAAGGATGCCACTTGGCACAGGTGTACCTAGGGTTGTTCTGAGCTGATTTAGCCCTGGAGCCAAGAGGAGCCTCCGTGCAGGGGGGCAAGGGAGGGGGGGTAAAAATGCATCCGCCGCCCCTCACTGCGAGCTTGATATCTGCATACATTAAGCAATGGCTTGCAATTGAAACCCATATAGAACAAAGCGTCCGTAAGGCATTCGGTAAATTGAAAACATTATACAGGTTCAGAGACTTAATCAGTACAAGTGTAAGACGTCAGTTGGTCGAAGCCCTAGTTTTATCCAACTTCAACTACTGTGACGTCGTGTACGGTCCCTGCCTTCTCGAGCGTACATCTAAGCGCATCCAGCGTGTCCAAAATGCTTGCGTTAGATTTTGCGAAAGACCAAAGAGGCGTGCTCGCATCACCCCTATTCTTAATAAATTGGGCACGCTGAATATGAAAAACCGGAGGTCTCTCCACTTCGCATGTCTGGTCTATGCTGTAATAAACAAAAAACGTCCAAAAACACTGTATGAAAAATTAGCATGGCTGAGTGACACGCATTGTTACGGTACTCGATCCGTAGGGAGGCTGCTAGCCATTCCTAGGCATCGGGGTGCTGCATTCGAAGGATCCTTCAAATATGCAGCATCTCGGTGTTGGAATGATCTCCCTCCTCCCATCCGAAATGTTGCCAGTTCTGGGTCCTTAAAGTTAAATCTTAAAAAATACCTCTTGACCCTGCAACGCCAGGATGGCGGGATCCCTAAATAAAATTATTGTGATACATGTTCTGAGTTATAAGCATAGTTATATGTTTTTTGTTATTTGTTTTCTCATTTTTTATAGAAATGTGTAATTACCGTGCACCTTATTTATTTTAATTTAATCTTATTGTAAACTAATATAATTATTGTTTAAAACTTTACGTCTTTAGGCTAAGTGTTTTTCATTTAGGCTATGTTGCATCATGCTCAAAATTTTATTGACTGTGTGGGGCAGGCTTAAATTCAGCGCCGCACACTCCCAGCTCGGAGACGAGCGGGTGTGTAGCGGCATAGGCTGCGCCTGTCCATTTTTCTCTTTTAGGTTTTTGATAAACCGTTTGTTATTATTTTTAAGGATTAAGAGAAAATAAAAATAATTTCTTTCTTTCTTTCTTTCTTTCAAGCAATTTGACCAAGTTTGGGGGCGTTTTCGTATAATTCGAGGACGGGTAATCACTTTGTGGAACAAAATTTGCACTCGTCCATATAAAAAAAATTTAATTCTAAGCAAAAATAAAAAAATATATTTTTCGTTTTTTTTTTAATCTTAGCTCACAGCTATACTATAAGGTTAGGCTTTAGAAAAAAAATATTTTTGAATAGCCCTGTTATTCTAGAGTATGCAGGTATAAACTTTATTACTAAACTTAACTTATAAATGCGTAGAAAAAAAATTTTCTGTCGCGCGGCGGAGCTGCGCATTAGGAGCGGTACTAGCAGCTGTTAAGCTAGAGTTAGTTTTTTGGATATAACTCGGTATTTAATAAGATGTATTTATAACTTTAAGTACTTGTAGACGTTATATTATATTTATTTAAAAACACAAAATGGATCTATTTAGAAAAATTCAATTTCTATAAAAATTTAAAGGCAGTCAAATTAATAGTTCTAGTTACCATAATTACTTGCAATGCAAGGTTTTATAAATTTAAGATAAATTTATTTATCAGCTTTTGTAATGAAATTATATTAACTGGAACTATAAATTTTCGAGTTATACGAAAACGCCACCAAACTTGGTCAAGGAGCTTAATGTATGCAGATATCAAGCTCGCAGTGAGGGGCGGCGGATGCATTTTTACCCCCCCCCCCCCCCTGCCCCCCCGGCACGGTGTCTCCTCGTGGCTCCAGGGCTAAATCAGCTCAGATCACCCCAAGGTACACCTGTGACAAGTGGCATCCTTTGTTGAAGATTTGCAAGGTTCCCATGAAATTATTGCATTAACATCTCCACTATAGTCGTTTCGACGCATGGGATGATAGCAAAGAGTCTCGACGATCACCTTGAGAGGCTCTCGCTGAGTGGTTGGGTCAAGGGCCAGATCCAGAAGGCAGCCCTGCTCGACACTGCACGCATCGTCCGGAGGTTTCTCTCCCTAGGGCCCGACCACCGGTAGCTTGGGTTCGCCCCACCGCCAGTGGTGGAAACTCCGAAATTTTCTTAAGATTAATTTTGTATATGATTTTAATGTTAGGTTTTTAATATGTAGATATGTTTTATATTGTGGGGTGTTAATATGTATTTATTATGTATTTTATGTAAGTTATTATGTATTTTTTTTTAAATATTCATTTATTTATTTGTGTACAAAATTAGTTTTAAGCAAATGTGTAAATAAAGAAATAAATATAGGAATAATATATGAATTAAGTAATATTTTTATTAAGCTATTCCCATCTTATAGATTTGCTGTAGGAGAACCAATTTTCCTTAGTAACAGAATTATTTCTATAAAACTTTTCCCAGAAAATCTGTCTTCACCTATCGGCATATCGGTAATTTGAGAGGCTCATACAATCAACTCTATAGCTAAACTACGGAGTTATTTTTCCTATCTGTTTTCCCCGACATTCCCAAGAATAGCCAGATAGGAATATTTTCTTGTTCCCGGCTACTGTTGTTTACGCTTCTATCGAAAAGCAGCGATCATGTTATGATATTTAATGAGGGAAGATAGAATTCTTGTAAGAAGGTTTCGTATTTACGTAAATATCTACATACATACATACATAACACACGCTGTATCCCGACAATCAGGGTAAGCAGAGTAATCGGTGTTGTGCTATAAGGACTCTGATAAATTACAGCACAACACCGACCACCACGTTTAGCACAGTATACGGACAAGACAACTATCAAGCAGCAAGTAAGACACGAAGAACCCACTGACTAGGTGGAAGGACTGCGCCAAGGTGAGAAGTGGCTAGCCTGTCGCCCTTTAGCGCAGTATCTTGTCCTTATCCCTTAGTCGCCTCTTACGACATGCACGGGCAGAGATGCAGTGGGGCTATTCTTTTTAAGTACCGGCCCCACACGGTACTCTTACGACATGCACGGGGAGAGATGCAGTGGGGCTATTCTTTTTAAGTACCGGCCCCACAAGATAAATATCTATTTGTACGATATTTTTCTGAAAAGCTAGTTTTTAATAATAAGATAATATTTCTTACCGTGAGGGGCCGGTACTTACAAATAATAGCCCCACTGCATCTCTCCCCGTTCACGTCGTAAAAGTCAACTAAGGGATAACGATATGGTGCCGTGCTAAAGGGCGACAGGCTAGCCACCTCTCACCTTGCTAAACGTGGCGGTCGGTATTGTGCTGTAATATACAAGAGTACTTGCAGTACAACGCCGATTACTCTACTTACCCCAATTGTCGGGATACAGCGTGTGTTATGTATAATATTTATTATCAGATTGTTACGATTCCAAGGTTTTATCTTCCTCCAACAAAAAAGCCAATTTAAATGTCGTCATTTTGACATGGGGTACCCCATCCATTCTTCCGTCCAACTCTGTCCTGCATACGTGGTTAAAATGAGAATTTGGAATTCGAATAAGCTTTGACATTTCGAATACAAATTGATTCTCATTTTGGTCATTTTGAAAACTGCATCGTGGGCAATCTTCGATCATAAAAAATATAACTATTTTTTCCGTCGACGTGGGCAATGCCATCGCGTCGCTCCAAAAGCGGAAATTGTGGCAAGGGCGGGCTTATTGCCTTAAGCAATTTCCTCCAGTCAACCCGGTGGACATACATTTTTACATGGAACCATGTAGCAGTAGGTGAAGGTATGCAAGTAAACTTTTTCAAATCAGATAAAACTCATTGGTACACGCCGGTCGGATTCGAACCTCGGACCTCTCGCAAGAGAAGCTGACGCCCAGACAACTCGGCCACCCGGCCATTCATTCGGCGCGCGGAACAATTCGGTTTGTATGAAAGGCACGTTTTAACGTAACCGGAACAGAATTTTATTTGGCATACCCTGTGTGTCATATAGCTAAATGTGCGTGTACTAAGTTTCATCGAATTCGGATGACCGGTTTATGAGTTACAGTGGAACATACATACATAAATAAATACATATAGAAAAGATTTCTAAAAATAATTTAACCTACAAGTAGGTGTCTGACGATGCCCATGGACATTCTGTGAAGCATGGGGATTGCGAATGCCATGCCAGGCTGACAGGGGCATTTTCACGCCCCTTTTGAAAAACCCCAGGCTGTACTCGGGAGGAAATAGATGGGCAGGGAGTGCGTTCCACATTTTCCCGGTTCTGTGAATAAAAAACCTACAGAACCGGCTGGTATTTTAGGTCGGTTATCCGTGGTAGGTCGATTGAATAGAGGTGCATCCCCTGCCCAGAGTACGCGTAGTGCGGAGGTGGAATGGGGACGGCGGAATCGCGTTAAACAGCTCCTCCGGACACTCCCCACTCCCCAAACATACATTATCTGAAACAGTGGTAATGGTACTAAATGACTTTGTTCCCGCTAGAGCTGCAAGCACCCAATGGCTACTAACGCTCCAAGGAGCGGCAAAGTGCTCCAGTTTCTATACAAAAGGGCATACGCTGACAGCTGCGATGCAATAAGAGAACGACTCATTTGGCGTACAGTCGTTCTCGACATGATTTAACTTTTATGAAATACGTTCCTCTCCAACCGCTCGAGATACGTGCGGTCCTCTGCGCTCCTCTCGACGCCTCCGTCCTATACGGTTACCTTCGTCTGTACGGCGTACGTGTTCGGAAAATACTGAACACAGTGAGCCGGCGCCACCGTAGCTGTACGGCAACGCACGTTTGTTTTATTGCCGCAATAACAGAGGGCGCTGTACGGCAGCCGAGAGCGACTGTCGGAGAGCACTCCTAAATTGCGATAAATGTCTGAAGATAGTCTGTTTGTTTGGGCGCGTTTGAATTATGGAATAGGAATAGGGATTTGATTCAGAGGCCCCAGTCTGAGTTTACGTGTCAGCGGCGTAAACGCAATACCGATCTATTTTCAATGTTCAATTTAGCGGCGGGTAGCCGAGTGGTTTGGGCATCGGCTTCTCATGCGAGAGGTCCGAGGTTCGAATCCGGTCGGCGTACGAATGAGTTTTTTCTGACTAAAAATGACACCTGCTGCTTCACCGTTCGGAACCGGTGTAAAACTGTAGGTGCCTTGCCCCTTACTAGGTGTATTTTAGCCGACTGGGTTGGTACCACCGTACTGGATATAAGATGGCCGCATAGCAGCCTCGGTTGTGTTCTCTTCTAGTGCAGTATAGCCAGCAATCCAGCTCCAGTATGGCACCTACCTTCTCGGAGGTGATATTGGCTGGTCGGAGCATGCGCTTTGGCCCCTCCGACTTAGCCAACCATACCGGCTTACGGGATTACATAAAAAAAAAGAAAGTATGTAGCTCACTAATGGCGCCGCAGTCAGCGTCCGTTAGTCAGTCATTCAGAGTGTAAGCTTCCACTGCTGGACGTACGCCTCTCCAATTTTCCTCCAGTCCTCCCGGCCTTCAGCGGTACGGAACCACTGCTGAACCTGCTGCTGCAAAAGTTGACTAGTTTGAGCGTCCTATGCGGAATCTAAACCTTTTAAATCTTTGGGTAAAAGCCTAAACGAACATATTGTCTATTTTCCAACAAACATTTACGGTGCGATGATCGAGCAACGTGTCGTCGTCGACTGACGGATCTCGTACGAACGCTCTGTCATAGCAGCGGAGCGCAGGCAGCTATATAGCATTTAGCACTTAGCAGTACCACAGATAAATAGCACATACTTAATTGCTTTGTGCGTTCCAAAACAAACGAACCAACTAAGTTTTACGAACGAAACAGCAATGCTAACTAAATTTAAGTGTGATTATTGCTTAGCATTTAGCATTAATTTTTATTCATCAGGGCGCTTAGCAGTGCTAAATGCTAACGGGGTATTCATTATGAATTAATTTTGTTATTAATGCTAAGCATAACAAGACTAGTCACTATTCGATCGGTTTGGCGTTTAGACGCGACGACGATAGTTACGTTTACGGGCGTTTCGTTGAAAACTCTGACTAGAGCCTCAGGTGAGTTTGGTGAAAGAAAGTGAATCATTCGCCACATTAATTTGTGGATGCTTGTGGTAATAAGGAAATCATAATTTTATGCCGTGTGGGGTCGGTGGGTACTTAAAAATAATAGCCCCACTGAATCTCTCTCCGTGCATGTCGTAAAAGGCGACTAAGGGATAAGGACAAGATGCCGTGCTAAAGGGCGATAGGCCAGCCACCCCTCACCTTAGCACGGTCCTTCCACCGAGTCATGCAGCAGGTGGGTTTTCGTGCCTTACTTGCTGCTTGATAGTTATCTCGTCCCAAAACTATGCTAAACGTAGTGGTCGGTGTTGTGTTGTAATTTACTGGAGTCGTTGCAGCACAACACAGATTACTGTGCCTATCCCGATTGTTGGAATAGAGCTTGTGGTGTTTATTATATTCGGACAAGATATGTAACTATCAAGCAGCGAGTAAGGCACGTAGACCCACCTGCTGTGGAAGGACCGTGCCAAGGTGAGAGGTGGCTATCCTGTCACCCTTTAGCACTGCATCTAGTCCTTAGACGCCTTTTACGACATGCACAGGGAGATATGCAGTGGGGCTATTATTTCTACCGGCCCCACAAGGTACTCTTTGGAAGTACCGTCCCCACACCTCACACTGGCCTTACGAGCAAACATTACCATCAATAAACATTCAGTTCATCTGTTTGTCAATGTGCAAAAACAATCTCAGCACTTGGCAGCGAGCCGACATATCGCTCGAACGCAGAGGCGGCGCAAGGCGTGGGCGACGTGGGCGCTCGTTCACGGCCTCGCGGCCCGTGGGGCCTCGCGCCTCGAAAGTTCATGCAGCTTTGATTCATGAAAAATATTCAGCTAGATCTATTAAAAGAGACCCCGAGTAAACATGTTCAGACTTAATCAAAGGCAAACGAAAGCTTACTATAAAGCCTTTATCAGACACAAGATGGAAAAGCAGAACAGAGGCAGTGAATATTGAAATAATACAGTATAGTGGCTGTATTATTCCGATTTGATGATGACGATCGAAGGGAAGCACTGACATGGCACCTAGTTCACCCGGTGTTATGGGCTGACATCACGGATGTTGTAGGTGATGTAGCCAACCGTGTCAGTTTCCATAAAAAAATGTTTTTGAATGTATTGAGTATTGGCAAAATTGAGAGGGCCTCGCAAAATTTACCTTGCCCACATCAAATTAAGTCCATGCCCCGCCACTGCTCGAGCGCTCTCGCCGTAGTTCGCTGCATCGATTCTCTTCGCTGTTATTTTTCCCTGGCGCAATATTTCAGGGGAGGACAGGTCAATAGGTTCCCGAATGACGTCACGTGCTCGCCGGGCACATAGGGCGTTTGTCATGCTACGCCGCCCTAACTGCACTGAGAAACCTTGATTCTTTTTAACTCCCGACGTGAAAAGAGGGGTGTTATATGTTTAACGTGTGTGAATGTGTGTCTGTCTGTGTGTGGCATCGTAGCTCCCAAACTGATGGACCGATTTGGATGCGTTTTTTTTATTATAAAACTGTTTTAATCGGGTTCCTAGCTATGTTTGTAATCAAGTAATTAAGTAATCAAAAAAATTAATTATATTAAAAATTTGACCGATTTGCATGAGGTTTTTTTTAAAAAAGCTTGAAATAAAAGTTAAATTCCAAATTAAAAACCCCGACCCTTAAAAAGTCACAAATAGTTTCCATTTACTTACATAAAGGAGACGAGGGACCGCTAAGTAAATAAAATATAAAAACTCAGAGCTGCGCTGATAGGTATTTACTTGACCCGACTCCTTAAGTAAACGGAAATTATTTTTTACTTTTTAAGGGTCGGGATTTTTTTTTAGATTTAATTAGGTTATAAGGGTTCCGTATCCATACGGAAAAATAGCGTAATAAAAAAAAATTATCTTGGAATCTTGACTTTTTGCCCCTTTTCAGTGTTTTCAAGTGAAAATACTAAAGAAATGCTAAAATTATTAAAATTCTACCAATGTTATACTACCGTGTACCGTGTCATGCCGGTACTTAAAAATAATAGCCCCACTGCATCTCTCCCCGTGCATATCGTAAAAGGCGACTAAGGGATATGGGACGAGATGCCGTGCTAAAGGGCGACAGATTAGCCACCTCTCACCTTGGCATGGTCCTTCCACCGAGTCATGCAGCAGGTGGGCCTTCGTGCCTTACTTACTGCTTGATGTAGTTATCTTGTTCGAATAATTTCCTAAACGTGGTGGTCGATGTTGCGCTGTAATTTACAAGTGCACATGCAGCACAACACCGATTACTCTGCTTACCCCGATTATCGGGATACAGCGTGTGGTATGTATGTATGTATGTATTACCTATATTGAAATTTTGAAAATGTACTAAAATAATACTATTCTTATTCTGCAGAGTCTCAAATATACCAATTTAGTACGGAAAATACTAAAAACGGTCACACAGAGTTTTTATATACGCCATATCTTGAAAACGAGGAACTCTTGCGCCGATATTGTGAATCCAAACGATCTCCTATCGCGTTGCGCGCTTTCGTTGCCGTAATTCTCAGTAGATTTCGTTGTATATCGCGTGGCAGGGAAAATCGTAAACCAGTCGTAAAGCGCAGGGCATACGGCAGCGCGCGGTGCGATAGGCTACGCGCCTTGTTGTACATCTATTCCAAATTTAGGTCGTACTACCCTACCAAAACTTTTAGACCAATGGCATTAGTGTTAGTTAGTGAGTTAGTGTGCGTGAACGCCACTGCGGTGCTCGGCACACTAATAGATGCACTCAGCGCGTACACTTGTACATATTATCACTAACACTAATGCCATTGGTCTACAAGTTTTGGTAGCGTTATACGTACCTTTTCAAAAGAATTCAAAAATATCAGAGCTCTCATTGTAATAGATTGCATAGAGTTTACTTCATCCGCAACTTCCTTCCTTACCTATAATAAAATCCAACGTCTGCTTTCTGTCTGAGTGTCTGAGTGTATGTCTGTCTGTCCGCTTATAACTCGAGAACCACTGAACCGATTTTAATAAAACCAAATTCTACGGATAGCTTGATTCTTCCCATCAACTATAGGCTACTTACTATCACGCTAAATAGCTTATGAGGTTAGCAGTGAAGTGAAATATGAGAGCGGGCGGAGCCGCGGGCACAGCTTGTACTTTTAATAAAATCGAACGTCAGGTTTCTGTCTGTATGCATGTCTGTATGTCCGCTTATAACTCGAGAACCACTTAACCGATTTCAATACAGTTTGCTTCTACGGATAGCTTGGTTCTTCCCATCAATTATAGGCTACATTTCAACACGTTAATAGCTTAGCAGAGAAGTCAAATATGAGAGCGGGCGGAGCCGCGGGCACAGCTAATAATCCATAAATGCACACAATATTTACAAAATGGTGGACATAATATTTGCATTTTGTTATTTATTACTATCTTATTTTTTCCGTTCGACGAGTTCTACTGTTTTCTATACTCGTAATATATATTTAGTTTTGATCGCACAACATCTATCATTATATTCATATTCATGTGTCTGAACTCGAGCAAACGCTTCGGTCTATTTCCGAATGGGGCCGTAGTAATTTGGTCGAGTTCAACGCTTCCAAGACACAAGTTTGCGCGTTCAGTGCGTAGAGAACGGCGTTCACACCAGCTCCTTCCTTCCAGGGCTCGTCGCTAAAATTAAGCGACCACCTCGGGGTCCTCGGAGTCGAACTGTCGCACGACCTAAACTTTCGGCGCCATATCGAAGGCAAGGCCAAGATGGCTTCTAAAAAGCTGGGAGCTGGGCGTACTCAATAATTTGCGACGGTACGTCACCCCGGGCCAAAGGCTGCTTTCGTATAAATCGCAGATTAGGTCCTGCTTGGAGTACTGCTCGCACTTGTGGGATGGTTCAGCTAAATACCAGCTTGCGCCTTTGGATTTGATCCAGCGTAGAGCCGTGCGACTAGTGGGTGACCACGATATGTCCAGCGATCTAGAAAAACTGCAAGTCCGTAGGGATGTCGGCGTCCTAAGTTTGTTCTATCGCTTATTGCATGGGAATGCTCGGAGGAGTGGTTCAACGCAATCCCGCCGTCCCCTTTCCACCTCCGCACAACGCGCACTGCGGGCACGGATTGCATCCCTATACGCTGGACTTACCACGGATGCGTACCAATTGGTTCTGCAGATCTTTCCTCCACAGAACTTCACAATCTTGTAGCCCATGTCGATACGCGTCATTTGACACCCTAAATATTTATACGTAGCTTTAAAACTCACGACACCAGGGCGAAGTCGCACTCTTGCTGGAAATCGGGGACTATACTGAAGCGATCGAAAAGACATTTTCAATGTCAAAACTTCAAGAAACAACTCAACTGTAACCAGTAACGAGTTCACCTGTTCGACAAGTTGATTCCGTTTCATTTTATAAATACTTTGTTCGCACTTAACTTGGAATGGAGATACCGAGAGCATTATCTGGAACGTGCGTGATCACTCGCGACGTCTAACTTGGTACCATCTGGATATCTCTGTGTTACCTTGATAATAGTTTCACTAGCTAGGTTTACTTGCTTTCTGTTACTCAAATATTAATTACAATTACTGTAATTCTATTTTATATTAATTATTTAAACTCTTTATCCCTCACACCACTGATATATAAGGTGTTTCCACACTAACTTCAAATATTTTGGGAGAGACACATACCCATGAGAAAAACACCTTAAGCAAAAATAAACATATTTTTTTTAGCATTCGTTTTCGAGAAATTTAACAAAATATGTTCTAACGGTGAAAACGTGCCACTGGGTATCTAAACAGGTGATTATTTAAGGTCATTCAATTATGTATTGGACGAAGGCATTTTTTGATTGATAAAAATATTAACTAAAATTTTAACAAATCAAGTAAAATACTTTATTAGAAAAATGCAAAGCGAAAATCATTGGAAAAAATACATCCCGGCCAGGATTCGAACCTGGGTCTTTGGCTTGAGCCGCCAACGCGATAACCAACTACGCCACCGGACCGTTAAGTATTATCTCCAAATTTTCGCTCTCTTGCACCTTCATGATGATGTCGAATTTTTCGTTCGAATCCTGGCCCCGGTTCCCAGGTTCGAATCCTGCAGGTCTATTCTTGTAAATTCTGACAGCGGACTCAGCGCTGATGTGGCGCTGAGAGCCACTTTCTAAAGTGGCTCTCAGCGCCACATCAGCGCTGAGTCAGCTGTCAGAATTTACAAGAATAGACCTGCTGGCCGGGATGTATTTTTTCCAATGATTTTCGCTTTGCATTTTTCTATTAAAAATATACATAAAGCGAGTACGTGCTTAGTACTAACATATAAACATAAAAATATTAGTATATATGTATACACACATCACACGCCGTATCCCGACAATCGGGGTAAGCAGAGTAATCGGTGTTGTACTGCGAGTACTCTTGCAAATTACAACACAACTCAGACCTTTCGAATGAAAAGCCGATGCCCAAACCACTCGGCCACTCGCCGATTCATGAGCATGCAATATGAGCATTCCGCTAGCTCAACGAGTGGACGGCCACTCTATGCTTTTGACTTATTTGGTTAGTAGAAAAGCTTGTCGCTACAAGTCGGCGGAGCTCTGCGGATTAGTGCCTCACGTTATCGTGTGTTCCGGCGTAATAAATTCCGACTCGCCTTGTCGCCTGTCTTGTCTGATCCAACGCGTCACCGCCAATTTATAGCTTGTCGCCGCATACCGTACAATACACAACCTCATGATTGTGGCCACAATGCGTACAGAGCAATGGCTATGCCAACCATATCATTTTAAATACATTTCATTTCATTTCATTTCCAACCTCGATAACTCGCTAGTGCTAATCGACGTCCGATCTTTATTTTTTTTTCGAATTTGGAAACACAAACAATAATTTACAGCGAGAACAACAAAGTAATACAAAAAAAATTTAACTTGATAAATTGACTTTGCAGTTACCGCGCCCTACACTGTTAGCCATAGATAGGAAAACAGTACCATTATCACGAGATATGACCTACACCGCGTACTACGCTACGCCTCCGCGCCGTGTTCTCCGCATCATTTTATATGGAGAAACGAAGTTCGCAAATCTAGTGATAGATTTGCGAACTTCGTTTCTCCATACAAAATGATGCGGAGAACAAATCTAGTGATAGATTTGCGAACTTCGTTTCTCCATACAAAATTATGCGGAGAACAAATCTAGTGATACATTTGCGAACTTCGTTTCTCCATACAAAATGATGCGGAGAACACGGCGTAGCGTAGTACGCGGTGTAGGTTAAATCTCGTGATATGGGTATAGAGCGTGGGAAGTCTGGGAAGACGACATCACGTACCTACTCTACGTCGGTGGAAAGCAATGGTAGGTACCGCTGAAGGCCGGAAGGACTGGACGAAACATTGGTGTGGTGCATGTCTCGCAGTGGACGCATACAGGCTGTCTTACTAACAATTCAATTTCTGCGTAATTATTTCTTCACGTAAGAGCTATCAATCAATCAGGATGGCAATTGTAATGTATTCATGAGAGAGATAGTTCCCGTACATTGGCTCAGCTCCAAAGTTTGGCGCCGCGCCGCTCCGCTAAGAAGGTTTAACCCGCATGTTGGGTGCGCTCGAAGGTAGGTAGTACGACGACGCGGCTATCGGACGTGGAATCGGAGTCAACGAAGCATGTGCTTATTTAGTAGCAGCTTTTATGTAGCTACAACAAAGAGAAGGCATGAAGGGGTAGCCATAAGTTGCAGGTTCATATTCTGGTTGGTATATTATTTATTATACAGGGTGTTTCAGGATAGGCTTGAGAAACTTCAGGAATAGAAAGTTCTCATTATTAGAAGAAAAAAATCCTTATCACTCAAATCGAAATTCCGTATTTTTTTTTCATACAAAAATTGGAAATTGTAATAAAAACTCGATGAACAGTGAGTCTGGGGAGATCTGGCAAAAGTACTGTCTAGGTCCAGTCCCCTTTTTCATTTGATGTCATTGAGTTTTCAGTATTTGGAATTTACCTACATGCAGTTCAATTCTACTAGTTATGTACTATGCAACATAACCATTTATATCAATGAGTTAGTGATTTTATTTTTATTTAATAATGGCGGACGTTAACCGTCCACCAAATCTTAATGAAGCGATTTTAATCAAAAAGTACCATAAAATGACCGAATCTGGGAAAATGGTTCAGAGCTTTTCATCTTCAAAGATGGACACCTTTCGAACCCTGAAGTTACGAAACCTTATCCTGAAACACCTGTATATCGTTTGTGAATTTCGAACATTCTTCAGTTAGTAAAGCATAAAAGGTATAAGGTTCTTCCAGTAGTCACTGCGTTAATTCCTACAGGTTGATTCTCTTAGTTTTCTGACAAAAAAACGTGTATGAAACAATGACAATTATGATAACAATGCCAGACGATGGATCCACGCACGAGTCCTTGACTCGTGGATCCACGTAATGGATCCTTATTTAATTTTTTAACGCCCGACGCAAAAAGAGCGGTGTTATAAGTTTAACGTGTGTGTGTATGTGTGTATGGATGTGTCTGTGGCATTGTAACTCCGAACCTAATGTACCGATTTGGAAGCGGTTTTTTTTATTAAAAATAAGTTTTTTTTTATTTGTGACTAGCTTTTGCCCGCGGATTTAAACCAAAATTATACTCTTCATTCTATGTATCTAACATCGCTTCTACCAAACTAATACTCCAACGCAACACAACAGAACTGCTAACGCCATCTATTAATAACATACGACACTAAATTCCATTCATGCTATACTTTATTTGATAATAATCAGCCCTGAGGTTATTTAGCGTAATTGTGGCTATAGTGAGCCTCAAGACAATAACTACTCTTTATATTGGTCCAAACCGCTTCAAAATATGTTCAGTGTTTCCGGAGTTTACCTTAAACATGCATACAGACACGTTCCCTTTTATAAGAAGTAGAGAAGACGTGACTTTTGATATTTTCCTTCAATAATAAAGCTTTATTGGTAAGTTTATAATTAAAAAAATATATAATGATGTAAGTGACAATAGTAAATTATTATGCGTATACTAATCGCATAAATAAAACAAGATCGGGGAGGCTGTGGTAAGGATAGCGGAAGCGGGCGGTGTGCAAAGGAATGCGGTGTCGGTACAGTAATACTCATACCAATTTACATAAAAAAATGTAATACAAGTCAGCATTTTAAAGGACGACACGACGACGTCCTCGGGAACATTTTTGTTGCTCAATGATTACAGGTTGAGCGAAGGGGGACAGGACATCTATCATGGCGGCGCGTCACGTGGCGCAGCGCTCAGCTGCTTACTGGCGACACTTTTTATGTAAGGATGGGGGAAGCCGTCCGCGATAATTTTGTTAAAAATAAAACAAACACAAATTATTACGAGGTTGCAACTGAACTCACGACACGACATCTTCGGAAACATTTTTGTTGCTTGATGATTACAGGGTGAAGCGATGATATGACATCCGTTATGACGACGAAAAAACATACAAATTAATACAAAAAAGCATCTGAACGCACGACACGACGTCTTCGGAAACCTTTTTGTTACTCTCTGATTACAGGTTGATTGAAGCGAGGACAGGACATCCATCATGGCGGCGCGTCACGTGGCGCAGCGCTCAGCTGCTTACTGCCGTCAATTCTGACGTAAGCATGGGGGAAGCCGGCCACGATCATTTTGTTTAAAAACACACACAATTCATACGAGATAGTATCTGAACGCACGACACGACGTCTTCGGAAACATTTTTGTTGCTTGATGATTACAGGTTGAGCGAAGCGAGGACAGGACATCCATCATGGCGGCGCGTAACGTGGCGCAGCGCTCAGCTGGTTACTGCCAACACTTCTGATGTAAGGATGGGGGAAGTCGGCCACGATAATTTTGTTAAAAAAATAAAATTCTAAATAAAAAAAAACATCTTCTGTGCTTAATTTTGCAGGATTGTTTTTGTGGGCTATTTCATTCTTTTACGGAGTATCTGTGAGAATTCTTGCTTTTTATTTCTTCCTTCATCTTGTCCATTCAATAGTTTAATGTGGAATCCGAACCACGGCCAGCCTCCAACGGTTGAGCGATCACCCATCCGAGTACTGACCACACCCAGAGTTGTTTAATAAATAACAGCGACCAACCTCATTACTGAGCTACCGAGGCATGTAGGGCCGGCTACCTCATTAAAGAAACAACCTGTGTAGCATCCCGAAACATCCCGTTCGCAACCGGTGTAAAACTGTAGGTCCCTTCCCTTACCCCTTACTAGGTGGTAGGTTCAAATTGTAGCCGACTGGGTTGCTACCACCGTACTGGATATAAGATGGCCGCATAGCAGCCTCGGTTGTGTTCTCCTCTAGTCCAGTATAGCCAGCAATCCAGGGAAGTCTCCGGTATGCCACCTACCTCCTCGGAGGGGATATTGGCTGATCGGAGCATGTGCTTTGGCCCCTCCGACTCAGCCACCCATACCGGATTACATAAAAAAAAGGAAGTAGAGAAAATAAAGATTTATTACAAAATTCCACTCAGTTTATCGATGTCGACGTTGCTACATGCCTCGACGTCATCACGCGTCCTCGCCGCGGCGGCGGGAGAAGGACGGCATGCAAATTTCGCAAGTTTTACCCCCTCGTTTAATCACATCACCGCCGCCGCTAAGTTTCTTTCGCGAGTTTTCTTTTTCGGAAAGAGTGGAGGCGTTGACGAAATAAGATCGTATCGCCGCAACGCGCCCGTAAGTTCGGCAAGTTAGAGCTGTGGGAAATAAGACGGCTGTTTTTCTTAAGAGCACTTCAGAGCTTATGTTTGCGGGACAAGTTTCGTGTCGATGCAGTAGTCACATTCAAAGTCTAGTGCATTGTAAAACAATATGCTGCTTAAGACGAGACGGAAGTTAACTTTCTCCGTACAAAATCGTCTTTTTTTTTTTCTTTTTATGGTAACTGACACGGTTGGCTACATCACCTACAACATCCGTGATGTCAGCCCATAACACCGGGTGAACTTGGTGCCACGTCAGCCTTCCCTTCGGTCGTTTCTTTCGGCATTTATGTTTTCTAGCCCCCTAAACCTTATCCTATTTTTACAATTTTTTTTTTCTTGTCTTGAGGACAGTCCAATCTACGTTTCTGTCATCTTTTGGTTAGATGTAATATACCTACAAGACCGGAGCTAAAAAATTATTTCGACCGAAAAAAATAGATTTTTGTATTTTTTGATGTCATGAAGTTCATGAAGCTTTATTGAGTCGTCAGCATCACTTTAGAATTAAAAAAGTAAAAAGACAGGAACGTAGCTTCGACTGTTCTTATTACAACAAATGTAAAAATCGTAAAATATTAAGAATCGCTCTAGAGAAGTAAAAATACTGTTATTTAAAACGTACTGTCAGTCCATGTACACCTGCCAGCTGTGGTCCAATTACACACAGCGTGCCTGTAACTCACTGCGTGTGCAGTACAATAACGCGTTCCGGTGCCTCCTCAGACTCCCGCGGTTCTGCAGTGCCTCGGGGATGTTTACGGAGGCGAGAGTGGATGGATCACAGATCAGAGCTGGTTACTGGGCCACTATAAGGAAGAGGGTGGCCAGTTTCGCAGACTGTGTTTTAAAAACGGATAATTGTACTGTTCAATCAGCGGTGAGGGGTGGATGTGGGAGAATGTTTCAATACTGGTCCCACATACACTCCTCGCCTTGTCTGTAATGTTGTCTTTTTCTTGTTTATTTTTATTTAGTTGTTTTGTATCTATTTTTGTGTTATGATTTTATGTTGTGTTTTTGTATGGGCAGAATTGTCTGAAATAAAGAAGTTATTATTATTATTATGATTTTCTTTATTTCACATTTTAAAAATTTTCTATTAATTTTACATATATTATACAAGGACACCCCCCGGCTAGGTGGACAGATGACCTAAGAAAGGTAGCCGGGAGTGGACAGGGAGTGGATGGATGAGAAGAGCGGAAGACCGCGTGTGGTGGCGTGCCTTGGGAGAGGCCTATGTCCAGCAGTCGACCGATACAGGCTGATGATGATGATGATGATGATGATATTATACAAGTATTAAAAATACAAAGTAATAAAAATACACAAAATTAATAAAAAAATTAAAAACGGTAATACCGCCGGCGGCGGGAGACAAGCCTCCAAGCACGCCGGCGGGTGCAGGCCGTGGCTACGGAGTTCTCCGAGACGACGCGAGGCAAGCTACGAGCGACAGGTGGTGGTACTAGACACGTAGGCCACCACCACCCCCATCTCGGAGAGCTCCGTATCCACCGGACTGCACGGCGACGTCGTCGCGCAGCTCTTTGAAGTCTTAATCTTCGCGCACGCGTCGCCTCATGGTCGCACGCACCACCGGTAGCGGGGGCACTAGACGGGACGTGAGGTCCCGATGACCCCAAGCTTGCCGATGGTGGACGTCGCCCTCACCGTAGATGTTGTGGCTCGGCCGACGTCAACGCTCCATCTTCTTCGTCGATGAATGCACCGGCGGCGTTATTATTATTATTAATAATATTACAATAATTGTAAAAATCGGATAAGGTTTAGGGGGTAAAAAACATAAATGCCAAAAGACGATTTTGTATGGAGAAAGTTAACTTCAGTCTCGTCTTAACCTAACCTAATATGCTGCTAACCAAATCTTGAAGGATGGTAGTCTGGGCGTGCTGGGTATGGAAGTTTTTTTTATAGAAACTGACACGGTTGGCTACATCATGCGTAATGCCAGCCCATAACACCTTGGTGAACTAGGTGCCATCTCAGTGCTTTCCTTCGGTCGTGTCGGCTGCACGGCGGAAAGCACGAACTATTTACATAGCCGTTTCAGCCGTACTTTCATTCAGTGCTGTGATACCAACCAGGTCGGGATAAACCCTACCACCTTGCAAGGTAAGAAGCGAAGGGAGCTACAGTTTAACGTGGAATCCGAACCACGATCAGCCTCCAACGGTCGAGCGGTCACCCATCCCAGTACTGACCGCGCCCAAGGTTGCTTAATAACAGTAGACCGACCGCACATTGAGCTACCGAGGCTGACAAAAGGTATTAAATTTATTATTCAAATCGCGCGGTTCCACGTTACGGAAATTGTTATATTGGGATTCCCAATTCAGTGATTATTGGGATATATTCCCCTAGATAAATCTTCATAGCCCGCCGCCGCGCCGCGGCGCCGCCGCCTCCGCGCCGTCGCGTTCATTCTGGCGTAGTATTCTGCCACCGGCCGCCAAGTATTCTGCGGTACAACTTTTTTGTTCTCATCGCCAAGCCATCTCGCTTCAAGGGGTTCAGTTTTGATTGCGGAATTTTTAGAGATCTCATTTTTACTTTAAAAATCTGTTAAGTGCGAGTTTTACTCGCGCACGGAGGTTTCCGTATCTATCCGCTATTATCCGCCTATGTACAAGAATCTTAACCAAGGAAATAACAACGGTAACCAAGGAAGTAACAACGGTAACCAAGGAAGTAACCGTAGCCCTGGAAACAATCAGAACCGTGGTAACAATTATGTCCACAAATGAAATATAAAAAAGTGTGTGGGTAGTTTGTTGGTTTTTTTTTTTGTTATGTTAGTCTTGCTGATTCAAATTCAAAATTCAAATTCAAATATTGTATTCATACTTATATTTATATTTTATTGTTTCATAATTGTAAATTTTGTATTGTTAATTTCTGCCACTAAATGAAGTCTGACCGCAAAAAAGATGTCACATAAGCAGATTATATCACTTAGGAAGGGGGTAAGAGATTGCTCGTATGCAATACCCCTTGCCTTTTGAGTAAGCACCGTTACACCAGTCAGCAACAACATAAATCATGTAAATAAATGTATTAGGTTAGACTAAGTATTACTGCTCTGTATGCAAATGTTTATCACACTCAATAAATGGTTTTTTATTATTATTTTATTATTTATTAAAAAAGATGTCATATTTGAAAATCAAATACGTCAATGTGAAAACAGTCATGAAAAAATAAAAAACCAAAATGAAATTGTTTTTTCAAATTTCGAAAAAGTCAATATTCAAGAATATCTATCCGCCATTTTTATCCGCCTATCTTTTGTCTTTCAACATTGCAATGTACACGGTGATGCAGTTGCCCCCGTAATATTTTTAACTGAAGGGAGTTATTCTATATGTGAAACTAAACAACTTCTGTGAAGAAAAAAAAAATTTTTAAACAAAAAAAAAATATGTTTTCCATACACATTTTAAATACTACTTATTCTCAAAATGTATGGAGAAAAAAAAATTCTTTTCTTCAAATAAAAAAGTCGTAGAACAAATGTTGTTCTATTTCAAGTACAGAATCACCCCCTTTCGGGTTTTACGGTTGGGGTTGCAACACCGCTGTGGCGCCATCTATTATTCAATAGTGTGACTAATCTATTTTATTGTATGTTTCTTGTATGGGGGCCCCCCTTAATTTTTAATATTTTCTTATTTTTCTTATTTGTTGCTACATCCGCCATAGTAACACATATTCTGTGAAAATTTCAACGGGCTATACTAGATTAGGAGGTCGCGACTTTGGTAACGATATCGTAAGTGGCTGAATCTGGTTTCACAGGATGAAGAGCAACTCTCTAATGCTAAATATGTCGGTCTGCCTGCGTAAAGTGGTTGCGTTATTTAAATATGGCGCCTGAAAAATTCGTTATCGTGACCAAAAAAAAAATGATAAGGTAAATAGCTGAACACAGTAGAGCAAGTAAGTACTAGTTGTACTCACGTGACTTACGAAAAAACTCACCAAAAATTCGGTTGCGTTATGGAGCAACGCCCGTTCAAAGATGCTTTATCGTGACCAAAAAAAAATTATAAGGTAAATAGCTGAAGATGACGAAACATGAAAGTAACATCATGTGTGGGGGACGATGCTCAGAGGTGGACTGTATTTACGCTGGCGTTTCTTGATGCCCGTCCCGCAGAGCAGAATATGGGGTTCGGCGAGTGAAGCGTGCGCGGCGGTCGCACGTGACAGAGATGGCCGATGTTGCTGTCTCCTTCACTCGGTTGGTTCGGTGCGCACACGGGCACTGTACCCGGCGGCCGGCTGCAGTCTTGTACCACGTACCCTCGCGTACCACGTACCCTCGTACCACAACCGACGTACCACGTGCCGACGCACCACCGTACCGTACTTGACTGTCCCGACGCTCGTACCACTGTACCGCAACTCGTACCGTGGCGTACCGCTGTACCGTCGGACCGATCCGCACGACGGCAAGCACGAACGTACGCACTACGCGACCGCGTCCTCAACCTGACGTGCCTCGGGGCACGGGGAGAGACCTCGACCGGCGTGCCGCGGGGCACCGGGAGTTTAGCCGCGTAGTGTAAGGCGTGGAGACGAAATGAAATGCACAGTGCTGGCTATAATGCAGCCGCACACTGGCTTTCACCCGAGACGTGGGGTGAGCACTCGCCGAGAGAAGAACGTCCGATCGGCCGAGGCAGTCGTTCCGGAGTGAAGCTCGTTCCTCGGTCGATCTTCGCGGAGAGCCGGTGCTCGGGACGTCTTCTCTTCTTGCTGGCTGGACGAGTACTGACTGAACCGGCCAAAACGCGCTATATTTGTATACGCGCGGGCGCGCTGAGGCGCCGCGGACGCAGCCGTCCGGTTTTGCGGCTGCGCTCCGACGCCCCGCCCCCGCGTCGCGCCTCGGTCCGGCTCAGTCTCCTAACGATTTTGGCGAGTGCGCATCTCCCGTTCGTCCCAAATGAAACCCAGTGAGCGACTATATTTTTATTCAATATAACTTATAATCTAGACTATCTATCTTACAGCTATGCCTATCTATCTTATATCTATGCCTACCTATCTTATTCTAGCCTATTTATCTTATATCTATGCCTATCTATCTTAGCTAACTTATATCTACGATTTTTATATATATTTATTTTCTTATATTAACTTATTTTCTATATATTTACATATTAAAATTACCTAAACTAAACTACGCCGGCCGCTTCCTATCTCCCTACTCTACGGAGGCGACGATGCGCGCGTCGTGTCCCAGGCCGGGACCGTCGTCGCTGCTCCGGCTGGCCGTCGTCCTGAACATCATGGACTAGCTTAATAGTAAAAAAACTGACCAAATATTTGGTTGTATTTCGTAGTTATAGGCGAATTTAAAATTAAAGTGATTTATGGGACATAGGGATTTTTTTACACATTTATCGATCGAGACCTCTCAAGACTTGACCGAAACGGAGCATTTTATGTCTAATTCCATTCATCAAAATTTTAAAATATTTTTTTCCTGGCAAACTATCAGTTTTAGACAAAAATGTTTAATGACAATTATTCATCAGAATGAAGAGACATATCGATTGGTGTTGTTAAAAAATTAAATTTGTAAAAAAATCCCTATGTCGCTTATGCCACTTTAATTTTAAATTCGCCTATAACTACGAAATGCAACCAAATATTTGGTCAGTTTTTGTACTACTAAGCTAGTGCATGATGTTACTTTCATGTTTCGTCATCTTCAGCCATTTACCTTATAATTTTTTTTTTGGTCACGATAAAGCATCTTTGAACTGGCGTTGCTCCATAACGCAACCGAATTTTTGGTCAGTTTTTTCGTAAGTGTCGTGAGTACAACTAGTACTTACTTGCTCTACTATGTTCAGCCATTTACCTTATAATTTTTTTTTTTGGTCACGATAACGAATTTTTCAGGCGCCATATTTAAATAACGCAACCACTTTACGCAGGCAGACCGGCATTAGAGAGTTGCTCTTCATCCTGTGAAACCAGATTCAGCCACTTACGATATCGTTACCAGATTTGTCACGACCTCCCCGTCTATACCTATTACGGTTCAAGAGATACAGCCCTCGGACAGACGGACGGACGGACGGACGGACGGACAGGCAGACGGCGGAGGCTTAGTAATAGGCTTCCGTGCGGATACGGAAACCTAACAATGGAAGTCAGATTTCGAACTCAATGGAAAAGTCATGCGGCAGAATAAATCGGTGTTTTTTTTGTAGCTGTATCCCGACAATCGGGATAAGCAGAGTAATCGGTGTTGTGCTGCAAGAGCTCAGCACAACATCTACCTTAACCTGGGTGTCTTAAAACGTCGTCGCATCAACGGGCTAGCCAGCCTAGCAACAGTCCGCAAATCTGCTGGCATGGCGCCTCACTGAGCGTGGGTATCGCGAGTCGCGAGGAGAGGGGTTTTTGGCTCTGTCGACTGTACAGTTGGTCCCTCGACACAGCCACCCATGTTGGTTTACATAAAAAAAATTAAGTAAAGCCGGGTCTCCTTTGTTATTAATATTTAAGCCTTTACTTTAATTATTAATATGCGTATTAATATGTATACCCATACCAACTTACAACTTTCTAGTACTGAGGGTCTCTGAGATATGCCGCGGACAGACAGACGGACGGACATGGCGAAACTATAAGGGTTCCTTGTTGACTACGGAACCCTAAAAATTGTTCTCCGCGAGCGACTACGCCCAACGTCAATTGAATCATTGCGATGGTTAATCGAATTTGTTGTGTCGATGAATGCAAATATTTATTTACACAGCCCCTTTGATATTGGCGCAGGACTAGCAGATAAATTGAATAAATAATTTAATTTAAATGTTAAAACATAACTTCATTTTCTTCTTTGTCTGATCGCACGCAAATTCAGCTGTTCGTGGCTGCCGACAGAGGGCGTAACTCTTTTCACAAAAGAAACAAATTAAATTACAAATTTAAAAAACCCCCGACCCTTAAAAAACTCCGACCCTTAAAAAGCAAAAAATAATTTCCGTTTACTTACTTAAAGGAGTCGGGAGACCGCTAAGTAAATTCCCGCGCAGCTCTGAGTTTTATATATTATTTACTTAGCGGTCCCCCGACTCCTTTAAGTAAGTAAACGGAAATTATTTTTTGCTTTTTAAGGGTCGGAGTTTTTTAAGGGTCGGGGGTTTTTTAAATTTGTAATTTAACTTTTATTTCAAGCTTTTTAAAAGAAACCGCATGAAAATCGGTCCACTTTTTAAGATAATATTTTTTTTTATTACTTAATTACTTGATTACTTGATTACAAACATAGCTAAGAACCATCCCGATTAAACAAGCTTCCTAATAAAAAAAACCGCATCCAAATCGGTCCATCCGTTTGGGAGCTACGATGCCACAGACAGACACACACACACACACACACACACACACACACACACACTCACACACACACACACACACACACGTCAAACTTATAACACCCCTCCGTTTTTTTGCGTCGGGGGTTAAAAAAACAGTACAGAGTCAATAAATATGTCTGTGTAAAATTATTATTGTCAGTCGCGGTAGCTCAGTGGAGTGCGGTCGGTCGACTGTCTGTCGGATCTTAAGCACGCCTGGGCGCGGTCAGTGGATGGATGGGTGACCGCTCGTCCGTCGGAGGCTTACCGTGGTTCGGATTCCACGTAAAACTGTAGGTCCCTTCCATTCTTAACTTACTAGGCGGTAGGGTTTGTGCCACCGCACTGAATGAAAGGTCGGTTGAAACTGATATTTAAAGAAATCATTATAATGGGTTGTTTGATTGGTGGGTAACGGAGAGCGGAAGCGGTAGCGACCAGAAGGCCTGTGGTTCGGCTTTGTGTTTGGTCTAGAAGTTGGATCGCGGCTCGGTAGAAGCTGTCTTCTCTAGAGGTCTTGTCTCGGTAATTGGAGAATGCGGAAGCCTGTCGGGTGCGGCGCCTGTGGAAAAGTGAGGACACATCAGGCGAATGAAGCTCTGCGCTCGCACTGCGATTAAAAATACGGCATATTTATTTATATTAAAATCTCGGGTCCTTGAAGAGGGGCGTGAATGGACACCTGTCAGGCCGGCATGGCATTCGCAATCCCCGCATACGACCAAATATCCATGGGCTTCGTTAGACATCTTATAGGTGGCTCGGCGCCATAGGTCGCGCTGTCAATAAAAGAAAAATAAAAAAAATTGTACTTGTGTGTGCTTATAATACAGGGTGTCCAGGGTCTGTTCAGGAATATCGAAATGAGCTATTGTATATCATCTAATAAACACATTAAAAAAAAGAAAAATGGTCCTATCCGTACTAGTTTTCGAGATATGAATTTTCAAAGTTTTCAATTTATTCAATCTATGCGCGCTCTAAGTGACCAGACCGCGGCGGTGCGGTGGAGGCGGGGCGGCGCGGCGGGCGCGCCGGCCGGGTCGAATGTTCGCTATAGCACCGCACCGCACCGCGCTGTTGCGTGCGCCCCCGCGCCGCCCCGTGTCGGCATCGCACGCTGCTATCAAAGGAGACGCGGGCGCGGCGGGCGGCGGCGGCGCGCGCGCCGCGATGCCGCCCGGTGGCGGCATCGTGCGCTGCCATCAAAGGAGACGCCGCGCGGGCGCGGCGGGCGGCGCGGGCGCGGGGGGGGGGGCGGCGCGCCGCGCTGCCTGTGGGCATTGCGCCTCAGTCCAGCCAGTCACGCGGCGCGGAAGATCAATGTGTGTCAGTCGGTCAGTATGTCAAGGGCGGCCGACCGTGTTGACGTATTTTTGGTAATTCGATTCGTAAATTGAATTAGTGAAAGTTTCGCGCTCGTGTTTAACAATACGTACCTACCACAGGTTAAAGTGTTTGTTAAAAGTTCCATTCACGAATAACGAATATGTGGATATGTTGCTCGCGTATGGAGCAGCAAACGGAAATGGGCTTCAAACGCATTTATCGTGAAAGATTTCCAAACAGGCGTCAGACTGCCGGTGCTGGCTGAAGTGATTGTGCGTGCATTGTACTGTTTACGAGAACATGGCAATCTAAACCCGCTACTGCATCGCCCGGGTCTCGTCATAATGCATCGAGCTGCAAGGAGATCACGTAGAAAACCTTCACATCATTTGAGGTATGTAGATAATCATTTACTTTTTACTGGCTACATACATACACCTACATGCCTAATTGCAGTGACGTATTAATGCTACGTCTTATATCGAAATCTATGATTCTCGCTCGTCCGATCAGCGCCGCGCGCGCCCCGCGCGCGCGCTTCTCACGCCTCGCGATCGCGAACCGCGCGCCTCGCGCCGCGTCCCACGCATAGCCCTACGCGGCCGTGCACAAGCATAGAGCGCGCTCACACTATCGTATGCATTTACTTTGTTAGAAAATGGCAAAATTGGAAATAATTGATATTAAAAAAAAATTCTTTCATCACTGCACTTTACACACGATACATATCACGATCCTTCGATATTCCACATCACACTTTGGACACCCTGTATAGGCAGTAATTTGCTTATAACGTAAATTTTTCCAATATCAAAGACATTTGATAATATGTCAAGATATTATATGGATAATAAAAATTCTCAATCTATATTTTTTATTAGAAAAATGCAAATCGAAAATCATTGGAAAAAATACATCCCGACCAGGATTTGAACCTGGGTCTCTAAAGAAAGCAAAAATAACCGAACGCCTTCAACTCTAGGGTTCGAAATTTTTTTATTTCATACATTTTTTAAGGCGGTTTTTATATTTTTTTAAATAGTTTTTCTTAAACACGACCTTCGCAAACACACACATTCGTGTGCACAGTGAGTTCGTCTAGTGTGTGCTCACTACACCGTCGTGTCACTGCATTACTGGCGCGCGCTGGCCCTGGCGTGCTGGCGGCGGCGTCGAGACAAATTGAACTGGCGCAAATTGCGGCGTCGAGGGCTCGTCAACAATGAAGGCCCGTTACCCGGCCACGGGCCCCCACACCACACCACCGGGGGCGCCCCGTAGGCCACCAGACGATGGTGTTTAGGGCGCTAATGAAAATATGCACTTTAATGTTCATCTCGTCCGAAATACACGTGCCTTTCGAATGTTTTTAGCTATTTCAAATAGCCAACTTCTATCAGAACCATCGAATTTTTATGTATTTTGGAAGCATTGGATTTTGGAAGTCGTTTTAAAAAGTAGTGATCTCTCATTTTTGTTTTTTTTTTATATTTTTACAAGCTTAAAATAAATAAGATAAAATAGAGGTTTACACATAAAAAAAAACTAAGCCTCGGACCTAACATAAATAAGCCTCAATGCGAACAAGAATGACATAAACATTGAGCCACGTTTAGCATGGTCACGACAGGTCGTCGTCGCGACCTATTTCGGTGTCCTTCATTTGTGCGGGAACGATCCTGACCTCTTCACAAAAACTCGGCAACAGGCATTCTGTGACGAGCCTTGCTGAAAGCGGGCCCGAAATAAAAGTCGCCGACAATATAAATCTAATAGGCAACTCGGCTCTCCTCCGGCATAGTAAAAGGAGACGAGTAGGGCAACTGGAGCCCGTTTTTTAAATAATTACCTACGCTGCGCCGAGCCACCAGGGCTGTCGCTCACTCACTACACTAACACAATTGACAGGTAGTGAACCCATCATGGTGAAAATGCGATTCCAGTGAGAAAGAGATAGTGAGACAAAGGAGAGAGAGAGAGAGAAAGGGAGAGAGAGAGAGAGAGAGAGAGAGAGAATAAAGAGAGAGAGAGAGTAAATAACATAGAGAGAAAGAAAGAGAGAGCGACCGGCACAGGCTTCAAGCGAGGAAAGTAAGAATGTAAGTAGTGGTTGTGTACGGACAGGGTGCGCTGGCTCGCGCTTGTGTGAGTGCGAAATCGGCGCACTTGTATGAAGATGTTTAACTAGTCCTTTTCCGGTCATGGGGGTGGGCACTGTATGTATATCTTTATTTTTTAGGCTAGCTTCGTATTATCAACTTGTTATTTTAAGGTGTATTTATTGTACTGCCTCGTGATCGAGAATTAAACGTTTTTTACTTACTTTACTTACTTACTTACTAGTCTGTTTAAACTATGCCTCCGGGGCGACTGACGGAGAAAGACTGGTAGCGAACTCAGCGATCCGGCTAATGCCCGAATCTCTCCAATGAAAAATGACCGCTCGAAAACGTACCTAATGAAAAACTAATAAAATTCACGAAGACCGACCGAATGCTTCAGTGACCGAACTCTGCCGTTGGTTTTTAGGGTTCCGTGTCCGGTGCGGGACCCTATTACTAAGCGTACGCCGTCTGTCTGTCTGTCCGTCCATCCGTCTGTCTGTCCGAGGGCTGTATCTCTTGAACCGTAATAGGTAGCCCGTTGAAATTTTTACCGAATATTATGTGTTATTATGGCCGATATAACAACAAATAATAAAAATAAGAAAAA
Organism: Nematopogon swammerdamellus; assembly: GCA_946902875.1. Taxonomy (NCBI): domain Eukaryota; kingdom Metazoa; phylum Arthropoda; class Insecta; order Lepidoptera; family Adelidae; genus Nematopogon; species Nematopogon swammerdamellus. Next base: position 2,991,754 of record OX336334.1, on the reverse strand, counting down.
GTAAAAATTCAGTAATAGGGTCCCGTACGACGGATACGGAACCCTAAAAAAAGCATCCGTCGATGTGGGCGGACTTGTCAAAGCTTTGGCTCTCTGCATTTAGCCAGAGCTTCACAACTTGCCGGCTCATATGTCCGAGAAGTTCGGATTGACGCGCTGGCCGGAGCAAGTTTTGTGCTTTGGAGCTCTGTCGACACGCTGCTAGTGCAACAACAGAGAGAAAGTTCGACGAGATGAGATGGACACTGTCGGACACCGACTGACAATTTCGCCCGTTTGAAGTGATAGCTTTATTATTATATAGAAAGCGAAAAGTTGAGCTACCGGCTGAGGCGTTATCAGAGTGACGAAAGATGAAATTGACGATGACACTATTCTCTTACACCAGATCAAGCACCAGATATAGGTAATGTAAATAGGCAGAGTGGTCAGATTCTTCAGATGAATATCTTTATGCTCTAAATATGAATGCTCTTGTAAGCGATAGTTTGGGTTAATTATAATTTTAAGTTAAAAGCTATAATATAATCTTATAAGGTACTAACAAACATTGTGACTTGCTTGAAGTTTGTTTGTCAGTTCTTCTTCGCATTGAATTTAGAACTGGCCGAATTTTCGACACGTCCAAGGGTAGGTTACCTACCTATGGATGAAATTTAAAAAAAAAGGTTGAATGGCTTTAAGTGCATTGCAACACGATGTAGGATTGCAATAAGTATGGATTCTGGACCGTAGAATTACATTTTATAGAAATTATAGAAAAAATTTGAAAGTACATTTTATACACTTAAGACATGTCAAAATATTGTATGAAAAATTATTCTTATTCTAATTTCGTTCTAATCAAAAATAGGCCATCGTCAAAACAACAATTTATCAATCAAAATAAAAGACTTTAAATACTAAAATTTACATTTGAAATCAAACCTATAAAACCATTATAAACTCAGTGGATAAGTACTCTCCTTTACATAATATCCTTTACGTAAGTGAACGGAAATTTTTAAGTTTCCGTATCCCGTACGGAAGTGTATTACTAATCCTACGCCGTCTGTCTGTCTGTCTGTCAGTCTGTCTTTCTGTCTGTCTGTCTGCCTTATTGCTGTATTTTCAGAACCGTAATAGGTAGCCGATTGAAATTTGCACAGAATATTGTGTTATTATGGCGGATATAACAACAAATAATAAAAAAAAAAAGAAAAGGTAAAAAATTAAGGAGGGTTCCCATACAAGAAACGTGTTTTTTTCTTGAGGTGCGGAAACCTCGGTGCGCGAGTCCGACTCACACTTGGTTTTTTTCTTTACTTTTTAAGGGTCGGGGTTTTTTTTATTTGTAATTTAACTTTTATACATTTGCTGCCGTGCCGTGATCGTGACGTGGTCATTGGCGTGCCGTCATCGCCGATGCGCTGGCGGCCTACGGAAGAACTCTAATGCTCACGGCGGAGGCGGCGGCGGCGGCGCGGCGCGCGGGGCCGTCATTGAACGCTTCGGGCTCTGAAAGGCCGAAATAAAAAGTATTTCGTCGCTCCTGAATAATTAGGGAACGGGCTCGCTTTCATTTCAGGCAGCTGAAATCCAGGACGAGATTACAGAGAGGCAGTTTGTTTTATTTTTACTCATCCGACTTTATCTCGCATAATTAATTACGATTCGCCGCGCTGTACATATAGTATATAAAGGGTACGATACGATCCGTCTAGGACAACTCAGCACCGCAGTTTCATCACTAGTTTCAAGCGGGGAATAAAAACAGAATGGCTTGCTAAAGGACGTCAGGCTGCCAACCTCTAAGCTTGCCACGGTCCTTCCAAAGTCACACAGTAGGCACGTAACTCGACGCGAGATTATGTTTAATTATACAGTGTGTGTGTAAACAGTTTTTGGAAAGGGGTCCAGTTCAAGTTCGCCACCAATCCAAAATTGGGGGCGAAATGCTGAAAACTGTAGAGCCCTTTCCGCGTCGGGTACACTCCCCTACACTCCCCGATCAGCAGTTACGAAGTCATGTTGAACATGCTTGGTGCGTGCTCGCGTTGCCTGCGACACCCGAAAGACATTCCCGGCTCCTTTCGTGAACACTCGGCTCGAAGACTCGTAACAAAAACGACATGCGCCGCCTCAACAATAGGTTAGGGTTAATATTATTTTTATTATATTAACTCTGGTTATTTTTTTAAAACCACCAAAACATCACTCATACCACTTTCCTTCGAGCCGAAGTCTGCCGAAGTGTGCACGAAAGGAGCCGGGAATGTCTTTCCGGTGTCGCACCGGCTCGCGTCGACTTGCCCGAAGAGTCTGTACATAGTAAGTTAGACCGAGAGAGCCGCATGTTGGGTGGGCGGTGGTGAGTCGGTGGGGTCGAATCGGCGCGGAAGTGGTAGGATGGTTCATCTTCGGGTACGATTGCAAAGGAATTTCATATTAGCCTTATTTCCGTTGCATTGCTTCTCGTTTTACACACACATTTAAAATTGCTTTACTACGTACGTTTCCTAAATATATTTAACATCAAAAAGTTACATTCAATAAGATAATTTAGTAGTCCGCTCTGTGAATACGATAATCAACATGTTTCGTGTGAAGTTATATGAGTTGTGCTTTCACTTGAATAATCCAATAAACTTCTTAGAAATCCCGTTTCCAAATAAATCGGCTGTGAAATAATTTTCATACGGTGCATATATTAATAAAGCCAAGTGCGAGTCGGAGTCGCGCACCGTGGTTTCTGCACCACAATACAAAACATCGAAAAGAAACCACGGTTCTTGTATGGGGACCCCACTTAATTTTTCACGTCTTAAATCAATTATTATTTGTTGTTATACCCGCCAAAATTGGACACGATATTGGACACCGGGTGGCTAAGCTCAAGTAGCAGTGGGCTGGGCACGTTAACCGAAGAGACGATGACCGTTGGAGTGACCGTGTCCTACACTGGCGGCCGTGGACAGGAAAACGGAGTGTGGAAAGACCACCCGCCAGGTGGGACGACGACATCAAGTACGTCGACGGAAAGCAGTGGTTCCGTATCGCTAAAGGCCGGGAGGACTGGAGGAAAGTTGGAAAGGCGTATGTCCAGCAGTGGACGCTTACACGCTGTCTGACTGACTGACATATCCGCCAAAATAACACATGTTCTGTGAAAATTTTGAGAACCGGCTGGCTACTACAGTTCCAAAGGTACAGTCATCGGACTGACAGACGGACGGACAGACAGACGGCGTAGCCTTATTAATAGTGATTATATTAATAATAAGTATGCATACGGAACCCTAAAAAACCCCGGTCTTAAGTTTTTCCTCCGCTAAAATGGCTAAAGGTTGTTTTTATCGCCTATCCACAAGCCTTCTTTAAAGTGTGCGAGCTAAAACTGAAGTCGTAACATAAGCATGGAAATTGTTCTTCGTGTAAAACTGGATCCACATATGTATCAATGCGGCGTACGTACCGTATCCTCGTATCGTATAAGCGTATCTCGTATCGATCTCCGTATCTAGTCGCGGACACCTCGCTTGGCACCGTATCCTCATATCGTATAACTGTAACTCGTATCAGCTCCGTATCTGGTCGTGGACACCTCGCTTGGTACCGTATCCTAGTATCGTATAACCGTAACTCGTATCGAGCTCCGTATCTAGTCGTGGACGCCTCGCTTGGTACCGTATAGTATCGTATAACCGTAACTCGTATCGATCTCCGTATCTAGTCGCGGACGCCTCGCTTGGTACCGCATCATCGTATCGTATAACTGTAACTCGTATCAAGCTCCGTATCTAGTTGTGGACGCCTCGCTTGGTACCGTATTCTCCTTTGATGATCGTACAAAAACCGACTCTAAATGAAATGGACCGAGTCAGCGCGTCCACGCTAGCATTATAGTCGGGTATAGAGATACGTTGATCAGATCAGTTTGTACATATGTGGACGCAGCTTGAGGGAACGATACCATTTTCTTATACCGCAGGAACATTATTATGTGATTCTGAGTCTGAGAGCCTAGTACCCCTATGTAGTACGCAACTAGACTCTTTGAGAAAGCAAAGGTGCAATATACAGGTGTAATCGATTTATAATGCATTTCAAATGTATACTAGCTTTTTCCCTCGGCTTCGCTCGCGGTAGCCTCGGTTTAATGGAAAATCTGAAATCAACGCAAATATGAGAATAAACGATCGCTTCCTGTTTTATTCTCTCTCTCTCTCTCTCTCTCTCTCTCTCTCTCTCTCTTTCTCTTTCTCTCTCTCTCTCTCCATCCCTCCCTACCTCCCTCCCTCCCTCTCCTCATTCGCCTCCTTCCCTCCCACCCCCTGCCCTCCGTCCTCTCCCCTCTCCATCCTGCACTACCATACTACACTAAATTCTGTTCATACCATATGTACTTTATTTGATGCTGCTCATCCCTATTGCTATTTAGCGCGATATGCGACAGCGCGTCGGTCGTTACAGATTTTGCTCTTTATTAGTTAGGATACGATATTCCGTCGCGCGTGTCGCTCGAACTTGGCATCGAGTCGCAACGCTGGGGAGCTCCATGCGAGACGTCGTTATACCCCGGAAGGCGGGCGTTGAATGGAGACTGCTTCGTGGCGTGTGACAACTACGAGGCAGCGGGCTCGGCTCATTGCCCACAGCTTCCGTGTTTACTAGTCGCACCGTGCAGGCGGTGCGTATACCAGAGGGCATATAATTTGGACCATTGCTGTAGCCGATTTTGGGGTATGTTTGGTGGAGGGCGCGGGATGCGACGACGGGGGGTACCATTGGTCTCTCGGCACAGCCACCCATGTTGGTTTACATAAAAAAACGCGGATAATGACTTTGGGGCAAAGTTTGTACACACTTGGGCTGACCAAGGAATGAAGTCGTTTCCGAAAATATCGCAGGAACTAATGAATGAAGCGCTCTACTCTATCCCCTGATTAAGTGTAGCCACTGTGGTCGACCGCTCATCAATAAACGCTGGGTCGGTACCACTATTAGTCGATCCATTGCTCTTTTTAAGGTTCCGTACCTTATCCTATCCTACTCAGTGATAATAATCCTACTATCCTTCTAATATTATAAACGCGAAAGTTTTTAGGATGGATGGATGTATGGATCTTTGTTCCTCTTTCAAGCAAAAACTACTAAACGGATTTTGACTCTACAGTACTATACCTTATACATCAGAATAACATATAGGCTATATATCATCACGCTAAGTAGCCTTATGGCTCAGCAGTACCAAATAAAGTATAGTATGGACGGGAGAGAGAGAATATAAAAGACAATAAAAACAAAAGCCTATCAACGTCACATAATGACTTCAATTTCGAATTCTGCTCTTCTTTTTTTAATCTACGCGGACCAAGTCGCGGGCAAAAGCTAGGTCCTGATATGCAGGCGAATCGTAAAATGTCTCTTTGCTTACGGTGACGCTTGGTCCGGGTCACCTCTCACTCTCACCCTCAAATATGGTTTAGGGACGCGATGGCTGGTCCTGGCGTGATGCTCGTGAACGGGTGCTGTTTGTGGAGACTGGCCTGCTCCAATTGGCAGCATATTATCTGAATGATATACCTACTTACATATGTATATACTATTTACCTGACTGCATAAATAAGTAACGTTTGACTAGGTACGATTAGTAGCTCAATTCTATTAACCCATTGACAATTTAATACTTCATCGCAATATTTACATTTTTTTTTTATGGAAACTGACACGGTTGGCTACATCACCCACAACATCCGTGATGTCAGCCCATAATACCGGGTGAACTTGGTGCCACGTCAGTGCTTCCCTTCGGTCGTGCCGGCTACACTGAACTGGACGAAAAACACAAACTATTTGCATAGCCGTTTCGATCGAGTTTTCATTCAGTGCGGTGGTACCAGTCCGGGCGGGTTAAACCCTACCACCTAGTAATATAAGAAGGGAGTCATATCCCTTAGTCGCCTTTTACGACATACACGGGGAGAGATGCAGTGGGGCTATTCTTTCAAAGTACCGGCCCCACACGGTACGCATATAATATATGTATATTTTTTTTACATAATGTTTTTTTCAATTAGGTATACTAATTTGTAGTATTAGTACATTGTCCTTTTAAATTGCTGTATCTTTTGAACCGTATTAGGTAGCCGTTTGAAGTGTTCACAGAATGTGTGTTATTATGGCGTTTTATTTATCAAATATATTTAAAAAAAAAAAAAAAAAAAAGTACAAAAACAAGAAACGTGTGTATTTTTTTCAGTTTCCTCTTTTTGCTCTATCGTAAAAACGTTAATACGTGGAATTCAACAAAGTGAATATTGTTCCTAAGGGTGATTTCTTCCAGTGAAACTTTCTGATAATCCATTTGACCTAACATACGAATCCCCGTGAACTGTGGAAGAAGCGCTGCCCCGTCTAATGAAAGACAGATTGACACGTCTAATCGACGATCTAAAAAGGGGCGATTGTTTCAAGAGGATTTATCTATTTATTTACCACCCACTTTGTACTACTCTTTTGATCTTCGCTATCTGAGATTATCTCAGGGAAATGTATCCGTCGAAATGTTTTGGCAAGATCTTTCAAGTTTATTTTCAATCAGTTATTTTCTCTCACGAATTTCGGGGCTTTTACTCTCCTGCAGTACAGTACAGTTAAGTACGGTACAGTACAGTAAGGTACGCTACGGCACGGAGGGGCACGGCACGGCAAGGCACGCACGGCACGGTACAGCACGGCACGGCACGGTACAGCACGGCACGGCACGGTACAGCACGGCACGGCACGGCACGGCACGGTACAGCACGGCATGGCACGGCACGGTACAGCACGGCACGGCACGGCACGGTACAGCACGGCACGGCACGGCACAGTACAGCACGGCACGGCACGGCAGGGCACGGTACAGCACGGCACGGCACGGCACGGCACGGTACAGCACGGCACGGCACGGCACGGCAAAGTACAGTACACTATTCGTACAGTACAGTTATTTTACCTTTTTAGGTTTCCGAATCCCGTACGGTTAGGTTTTCGTATCCCGTACGGAAGCCGTTTACTAAGCCTCCGCCGTCTGTCTGTCCGTCCGTCCGTCTGTCCGAGGGCTGTATCTCTTGAACCGCGTAATAGGTAGCCCGTTGAAATTTTCACAGAATATGTATTACTATGGCGGATATAACAACAAATAATAAAAAAAAAGAAAATGTTAAAAGTTAAGGGGGCTCCCATACAACAAACGTACGAAAAATCGATTAGTCACGCTACTGCATAATAGATGGCGCCACAGGCTTTTATACATTGCATTGTTGAAAGACAAAATAACCACTCAATTGCGAACGACCTCATTGAGGTGCTGTCATTTTCCCACCGTCAATTGCCATCTGACTCGTGATTGCCATCGACCTCATTAAGGCTTCTCTCCGATCGTCCTACATAGCTTGGAAATTAAAATTCGAAGACCATGCCCCTTGAGCGGATGGGCGGATATTATTGATAGCGGATAGATACGGAAACCTCCGTGCGCGAGTAAAACTCGCACTTGACAGATTTTTTTATATTATTTTACTTTTATTTCCTCGACATCGACTACTATTAGCAGAAGTAGGTTAGTCACATATGACTACCACAATGGTAGGTAACCTACCATTGTGGTAGTCATATGTGAAAAAAAAAAGTTTTAAAAAACATAAAACCGACTTCCTAAAAAAAGTAAAACTAAAAAACTATTTAAAATAAAAATATAAAAACCGCCTTCAAAAATATATGAAATAAAAACCTAAAAAAAAAAACGAACCCTAGAGTTGAAGGCGGTGCTAAAAAGGCTACACAAATCACAAAGGATATTATCATCCGCTCATGTTTTCTTTCATGCATCATTTTGCTTGCTTTAGCACCGCCTTCAACTCTAGGGTTCGTTTTTTTTTTTAGGTTTTTATTTCATATATTTTTGAAGGCGGTTTTTATATTTTTATTTTAAATAGTTTTTTAGTTTTACTTTTTTTAGGAAGTCGGTTTTATGTTTTTTAAAACTTTTTTTTTTATTTCACAGTTTTTTTTTAGTTATTTTTTGCTATTGATGTACTCGCTTTCCAATCCGATCTTGACCCAATTAAAATAGGACCACGTCAGCTTCGATAGCTCAGTGGTGCAGACAGTCAACTGTCGCTATTGAATTTTAAGCAACGCTGGGTGCGGTCAGTGCTTAGATGGGTGACCGCTGACCGTTGGAGGCTGACCAAGGTTCGGATTCCTCGTAAAACTGTAAGTCCCTTCCCTCGTAATTTTACTTGGTGGTAGGGTTTAACCTTCCCGGGTTGGTACCACCGCACTGAATTAAACGTCGGTCGAAACGGCTATGTAAATAGTTTGTGTTTTCCGACCAGTTCAGTGTAGTCAGCACGATCAAAGGGGGAAGCACTGACATGGCACTGGTGTTATGGGCTGACATCACGGACGTTGTAGGTGATGTTGCAGAACTTAGTAGAATGGACAGACATAAACGTGTTACGGAAGCCTACTTTTATTATAAAATAACCGTCGGAGGACCTTGGTTGAAAATTGTAAAATTTAGTAGAACGGATAGACATGCATATGTTACGGAACCCTACATTCATTTTGCAGAACTTAGTAGAATGGACAGACATAAACGTGTTACGGAACCCTACTTAACAGTTGCACTCCGGGAGTGCCGGCAGATCCCGTGCCACTCTAACTTAACCCTTAACGCAATGACTTAAGGTTTCATTTTAAAAATGACGCTGACGCGATGTCGCGAGTTATACATTTTTACCCACCTAAAAAAGTGCCAAGAGCCGCTAAAGAAGTTTTCACTTCAAAAACCTCAGGGTTATCCCCTTTCAAATAAAAAAAAAAAGAATTTTCAAAATCGGCCAACAATTGACGGAGTAATCGCGTAACAAACATCCAAAAAAAGAAAACATACCGTCGAATTGAGAATCTTTTAGGTCTAAAGTAAATTTCTCGTGAAGACAAATGCAACGAGCCCAAACACGATGGGTTTATCATGTGTAGTTTAGGAGTTCCTATGGCCACCTTCTGTCTCCATCATCAATCCAGCTCGATGGTACTCGGTACAGTAGGTACTGGCCAGGTACCATAATAAATTAAGCGCCGGTCGGAAAAGATAAAAAAATTTCAAATTTAGAATATTCATGAAACAAGGGTCCGAATATGTATCACTAGTATATCGATTCATGTATTTCAATTTCAAAATATTAGGTATTTAATACTTTTTAGTTTTTTTTTTTTTTGTTTTTTGGAAATCGGTTTAATATTTTTTAAAACAGTTTTTATTTCATTCTTTTTAGTAATATTACATAAAAAAGAATAATCGAAATCGAATAATCGAAATCGATTGAAGTGGTACAGAATTATTCGCCATATGTGTCAGACTGCAAATTGCTGAATAAGTCCACATCACAAATGTTTTGCTGAAGGTAACCACACACCATACTAATTTATCAAACTGAAAATTGCCGAAAACGACCACATCACAAGTTTTGCTGAAGGTAACCACACACCATAGTATTATGCTGATTTTTCGAAAACCACTGAACCAATTTCGATAAAATTGAAATGGGACCACCTCGGAAGTATGACCTAACTAACAAAAAAAGAATTTTCTAAATCGGCCCTCAATTGACGGAGAAATCGTGTTACAAACATACAAAAAAATAAAAATAAAAAAAAAAATAAAAAAAAAAAACATACAGACGAATTGAGAACCTCCTCCTTTTTTGGAAGTCGGTTAAAAATTAAAAAAGGCATTACTACAGCCTAAGATATGTGTTCTAAAATTTTCATAAAGGTATGCTACATCGCAACACATCACATTAATTAAAAACGACATTGGGACATCTATCGAGGGGACCTCGCCTGAATGGCAATTTGTAGGTTTCAGTGCCCCGTAGCCTATTACTAAGCCTAAAACGTCTGTCTGTCTGTATGTCCGTCCGATATCTTTAGAACTGTAATAGCTATTTTGGCGGATATAACAACAAATAATAAACAAATTTAAATGGTGAAAAATTACGAAACGTGTTTTTTTTGGTCCGAAAACCTTGGTGCGCGATGGGTGCGCGAGCCTAACTCGCACTTGGCCCTTTTTATGCGATCCAAATGCAACAATAACCTTTTAGTTCGCGTAAACAACAGTGTTGTTTTGTTTTTATTTTTCGCATTTATTTTTTTCAAGGAAAACCAACAGGAAATAATCCTTGAGTTTGTTGCAGCACAATGCCACATATTTTTACAAGGAACTGTCACATTTTGGTTTTTTTGTCATTTCATTATTTAACATAGCTGAAGATGCTGTCATCAGACTTCGTTGTAAACATCTTGAAAAAAAACAAAACGATAATTAATTTGAATGTTTATCATCCACATCGTCAGCCCGTATCGGTTCACTGCTGAACGTAGGAACCAAGGCACGCCATCGCACTCAATGATAGCTTGACTACAAAATGTTCCATCAATTTTCGTAGTTGTCAGCCTCGGTAGCTCAGTGGTGCGGTCCGTCGACTGTCGGTCGGACCATAAGCACACGTGGGCGCGGTCAGTGGATGAATGGGTGAGCGCTCGACCGTTGGAGGCTGACCATGGTTCGGATTCCACGTAAAACTGTAGGTCCGTTCCCTTCTTACCTTACTAGGTGGTAGGGTTTAACTCGCCCGGTTTGGTACCACCGCACTTAATGAAATGTCGGTTGAAACGACTGAAGGGAAGCACTGACATGCCACCTAGTTCACCAAGGTGTTATGAGCTGACATCACGGATGTTGTAGGTGATTTAGCCAACCATAAAAATTTTTTTAAAGAAATCATAGCCCGCATTCAGAATTTTCGATCAATTTTCGTAGTTTTTTTCCTTTCATTTTTCACAGTCGGGTTTTATACAATCTTTATTTTTTACCTTGCTACTGTCAAATCAACAGACATGCGGGTTAGCGCAAGGGCTCAGTACATTTGTAGGCAGAATGTTGGGAATTCGTGTCACGTATCACATCGACTGCCGAGCGCAAACAAACACTAGCATGCGAGTGAAATATATCTTTGAAAAGTTTAAATTGGCACTCCCCGTGAGCGTAGTCGTGAATTCCGTAGCAGTTTTAGTAGCTGAAATGTAGAGCCATATATGCGTCGGCTTCTCTTGCGAGAGGTCCAAGGTTCTGTGGCGGTGACTCATTGGGCACATTGCACATTTCATGACAGTGCAGCAAGGTGGGGCACTTTCCCCCACGCGCCAGCGGACTTACGTGCCCTACTAGTACCACCACGTCGCCCCAGCTCCTCAGTCTTCGGCTAAGCAACCTAACGTGTATACATGCACTGCGCCTGAGCATCCGGCTCGCGCTGACGTTGTACTCGTGGGCAATATAAAGTATTAACCTAAACTGTTGCGTTTACTTTAGCTCCCACACACCGAGACTCAAGTTAAGTGGACACGGACATATATTACTTATATCACTCCAACACTTACAGTTCGAATCCAACCGGCGCGGCGTGTACCAATGAGGTTTTCCTGATTTGGAAAAAATTAAATTATTTAAAATTATTTAAATGTAATCCATCCATGGTTCGGATGACATTTAAAAATATAGGTCCACCGGGTTGAATGGAGGATTTTTCCTAAGGCAATAAGTCGTGCTAAAAGGAGACAGGGTAGCCACCTCTCACTTTAAAACGATCCTTCCACCGAGCCATGCAGCTGGTGGGTCTTCGTACCTTACTTGCTGCTTGATAGAGTTGTCTTTTCCGAATACTTGGCTAAACGTGGTGGTCGGTGTTGTGGTGAAGATACAAGAATACCTGCAGCACAACTTCGATTACTCTGCTTACCCCGATTGTCGGGATACAGCGTGTGGTATGTATCCTGAAACAACCTGTATATACAAGTTTAGCTCACTTAAATAAAAATTAGTAGGATATAGAGTAAATTTAATTTCAAAATGGAACACTGAGCGTTTGTAACTGGAACATAATCACATACATCGACAGCTCAGTAAGCATGGAGGGAGAGTTGCCTGGAGTACGCTTCCACCGATTCTGTATTAAATCTATCGTAAATAACATAGCTGTATTGAGGTTTAGAAGCGGCATGAAGGCACAGCACATGGTTAACACAGAAATATTTCAAACATGGAGTAAGCCGAAATATCACAAAAAAGAGTCAGAACACCGTGACGAATGAATGTTGAAAGAACCAAATTTTGTTTCAGCAAAGAGAGATGAAAGAAGCCACTCTCAACTCCCCCTTGTTCTGCAGGTCTACTGCGAACCGATCACTCATCCAAATCGATTTTAACCAATAGCCGTGTCTCTTGCCTGTTACAGACTCAAACTGTAGCCGATAGGGTTGATACCACCGTGCCGGACGAAAGATTGAAGCATACCACCCTCGGCTGTGTTCTCATCTAGTCCAGTGTATTCAGTAATCCAAAGGGAAGTTTTCGGTATGGCACCTTTGACTGGTCGGAACATGTGCTGTGGCCCCACTGACTCAGCCGTCCATACCGGATTGCATATAAATAAAAGATAGGTAAAAAACTTTGAAGTTAAACGGTTTTATTTAAAATCATCAGCTGTACCAAAAACTAGAAGATAATTAGGACACAAAACTAGGCATGTGAATTACTTTGTTTTAACCCCTAACGAAAAAGAGGTGTTATAAGTTTAACGTGTGTGTATATGTGTGTATGGGTGTATAGGTGTATGTGTGTATGGGCGTGTCTTTCTGTGGCATCGTAGCTCTCAAACGGATGGGATCCAAAAGCTGGTTTAATTTGGATGGTTTTTAGCTATGTTTGTAATCATGTCATCAAGTAATTATGTAATAAAAAAAAATCATTATCTTAAAAAGTGGATCGATTTTCATGCGGTTTTTTTTAAAGCTTGAATTAAAAGCTAAATTACAAATTTTAGAAACCCCTGACCCTTAAAAAGTCAAAAACAACAATTTCCGTTTACCTTTTAAATCTTTATTTGACATGACTTATTTATTACATCTCTTTGTAATAAACTTTTACTAATATTTGTTGAATTGACTTGATATATTTAAGTATCAAATTGACGATGGCACTATACACCAGATATAGGTAATTTAAATAGGCAGAGTGGTCAGATTCTTCAGTATTCGTGTTTATGCTGTAAATATGAATGCTCTTGTGAGCGGTAGTATGGGTTAATTATTTATAAGTTACTATAATATAATACTTATAAGGTACTAACAAAACATTGTGACTTGCGAAGTTTGTTTGTCAGTTCTTCTTCGCATTGAATTTAGAACTGGCGGAATTTTCGACATGTCCAAGCGTAGGTTACCTACCTGTGGATGAAATTATACAATAAACAATAAGACAACAATTTACTTAGCGGTCAGGGGACCGCTAAGTAAATAAAATATAAAAACTCAGAGCAGCGCGGGAATTTACTCAGTGGTCCCCCGACTCCTTAAAGTAAGTAAACGGATTTTTTTTTTACTTTTAAAGTGTCGTGGGTTTTTTTTTTATTGAAGTGCCGAGTCTCGCAAGAATGCCCACTCTAATCGTCCGTATACTCCGCGTACGAGCGAGCTCTCGACGGATCAAATACCTAGTAATACGTAGAGTAATGTAGAGAGGGTTTACGCGAACGGCTACCGAAGAGCTCGGCATACACATCGATAATTACCTGTGCAGCTGTAGTGCCATGCCAGCATCAATATTGAGTCAGTTCCTCGAGATCTCTGAGGCAATATTTATATGCTCTCATCCATTATGCACTTTGAGTCGGGTAAACACGGTGAATTTTACAAATCAGTTCAGGTACCTACCTATTTCAAAGCCGGGTTTTTTTTTATTGCTTACGAACTGGGTGGCTCTGCCCGAGGTCGAAGCCTCAGGCGCATCCAATTTCACCGCCGAGGAGGTAGATAATCCCCGGAAGCGCGTTCCACACCTTTGCAGTGCGGCACAAGAAAGATTTTGAGAATCGTGCAATTCGAAGAACTCTTGTCACGTAGTGAATTTTAATAGCGGACTGTCGAAATGCCGTTTACCGAAGTGTCAGAGACACATTGCCAGTACGGAGGAAAATACTCCGTACTAAGGCTACGCTACACGTGAGACGTCCGTTACTATTCAATATTATTACTGCCAACCTACATTTTTGAAAATTCAATCACACATATCTCGGCGTACTACACTCTCACTACGTAACCGAGCACACATTATAGCATCATTTACCGAGCGTGAATTTCCACGATCTCTTCCCGCTGTCAGCCCATACTAAAATTATACATTGTTTGACGTAACGAAAAAGATCTCAAGCGTCTGTATGGAATTTCTGTTTGCTGTATTTGGCAACACCGCACAGCGCGGTGTTGACTAATGGGTTGCCAGGCGGTTAAAATATATCCCAAATAGACGGGAATTCACATTCGCCTCGGTTGTATTTATCTTACATATTAATTCAGACATCATCTGAGGACCCCTAGTAGAGGTCCAATATTATCAACAAATGGTGTTACAGGCCTTCAGCCACTTAGATTCAGGTAACCACATACAGTGCGCGTCATTGCGTGCTAGCCGACTTCATTCCGCAGCCACACCACAAACGCGCGCTGTCGTCTATAAAAAGCGGGACTCAGTGAAACAAGACTTCACTTCTTCTGTTAAATAATTCTCCGCTACAAGATAAAATATAACGCGCTCGATCTGCCGCCGTGAGTCTTACTAGTCTTCCTCGCGACCGTGCCACTGTCAACGAGCCGCGGCGTTGCACCACCGCGTCGGTCACGCGTCGCCGAGCACTCCCTCACGGGCGCCTGCAGCCGTACATCTCAGCGTTGAGAGAGGAGTCCCCACAGCCAGGGTTACGGCTCCTACGTCTACACGTAGTCTCTTCTACGTTACACGTAGACTTCCCCGTTTCTACGTTCTCCGTCCGAGGGCGCCTGCATCATCTGCGACGGCATAGCCGGTACGAGCCACCTGGGCCCTACTCCTCGTCCGGCTGTTCCGAAGCAGAACACTGTGAAGAGGGTGGAGATCGAGCGACGCGTCGGAGGCTTCGTGTCGGCCTTCCTGCGAAGACCTTCGTCTCCCCTTCCGAAGCTAAGTTCTCGGATAGAATTATAGCTCTAATCGATTAGCTCGGTCGTCACCCCTACGATGCTCAAGTGATTCTGAAAACTCACACCCTGTCTTTTTTTTATATAGCAATCTTGTAATACTGTGAATAAATGATAACTTTATATTTCTGAGCGTATTTCTTATTTTAATCCCCCTTTTTTGTCTCACTCTTCCGTCTGTCCGAGGGCTGTATCTCTTGAACCGTTGAAATGTTTACAGAATATGTGATATTATGGCCGACATAACAACAAATAATAAAAATAAGAAAAAGTAAAAAATTCATGGGGGTTCCCATAGGAGAAACCAAAAAGTGTATGCGCGCGCGCCATCTACCGAATAGAGTGTGAAGCATTTTAACTAATCATGACATTTAACTAATACGAAGCATTTCATAACACGCCATAGATGGCGTGAGTGGTGTTAACCATGACATGGAGATACGGAACCCTCAGTGCGCGAGTTAGTCTCGAACTTGGCCGGTTTTTTTAGGTTTTCGTACCCCGTACGGAAGCCTACAACGAAGCGCACAACGTCTGCCTGTCTTGCTGTCTGTCAGGTCGGGGCGCGTTGTATTCCTATCGACACAATCAACACGATAAACGATATGTCCCACCAGCGAGAGGGGATACACTTTTACTTTGACAATTTTCCTCGTATTTCATTCGCTCAAATCATGTCGGCGAGGCAAGGTCGTAGCTCTGTAATCACATTTGACGCGGAAAAAAGAAAAACACAAGCCCGAGAGAAAAACATCAACAGAAAATTGTAACTCGAGCGCTGACCAATCGCGTCGACGATTTAAGGAATCAACGAATCAGAGGCGGCAGCGCCGATCTTGTCGAATATACAGGTTGTTCGGCACATCGACCGACAAAATTTGTTTGTAGGGAAGTGGGGTCATTTGCAACGTTTTGACCCATGATACCTCTTGTCAGATGTCACGTGGTATCGAAATACGATTTTTTTTCTTTATTTTTGAAAATTATCAAAATCCCAGCTTAATCCCGGCACCTACCTTCTCGAAGGTGATATTGGCTGGTCGGAGCGTGTGCTTTGGCCCCTCCGACTCAGCCACCCATACCGGATTACATAAAAAAAAATATTTTGTGATATTTTTACTCGTTCTCGGGACTTTGGGAGGTCATAAGACCTTTTCATAGCATTACCTTCATCAAATAATATTTTTTCTAGAACAAGGATACATCGCAAAATTCTATAAATTTTATTTCGTGCTGATACAATCATAAACAAAAAAGTTGCAAGGAATTTTGTTAATTTTCAAAAATTGAGAAAAAAAAATCGTATCCCGATACCACGTGACATCTGACAAAAGGTATCATCAGTCAAAACGTTGCAAATGACCCCATTTACCTCGTAGACAGAAAAAATAGTTCTGGACTCCGCACTTCATACTTCAATTATTACTAAAACGAGACACCGTGGTTATGGTAGTGTGCGTATCGCGTAATACAGGACCGACCATCTCAAGAGATCGCAGTGATATTGTGTCATCCTTTTTCCACGCGCAGTAATCCCGTATCGCTTGCCTGCACGCTCCACGCAAACATTTACGTGTTCCAAAACAAGCGAATGTCGCACGTAGTCGATCGATAAATTGCCGCTTGCTTCAACGGCTCAAAACTATGGAGGTGGCTTTTTACTTCTTATTATTAAATTATTTATTAAAAACATTTATTGCAATTTTTTTCGTTTATTTTTTTTATGGAAACTGACACGGTTGGCTACATCACCTACAACGTCCGTGATGTCAGCCCATAACACCGGGTGAACTAGGTGCCATGTCAGTGCTTCCCCCTTTGATCGTGCCGGCTACACTGAACTGGTCGGAAAACACAAACTATTTACATAGCCGTTTCAACCGACGTTTCATTCAGTGCGGTGGTATCAACCCGGGCGGGTTAAACCCTACCACCAAGTAAGATTAGGAGGGAAGGGACCTACAGTTTTACGATTTACATTTATTTGTGAAAGAAAACCTATGGACGATGAGTGAATTATTTTATAAAAAATTCAAACGCATTTGTCAATTTAGGTCGACTTTAGACGTGTCTTATATTATATCACTTGCAACTAAAATCACCTAAAATTTGACAGATGTGCTTAAATTAAGATTATTAAATCATTCGTTCATCTCCTGTCTTTCTTTCTCAAAATGACAATAATGACAGGAATATCTAAATTTTAGCTTTAATAGTGTTAAGTGTCTACTAGAAATAAAGCCAATATGTTACTAACATTAAAAACACAGACCAAGTTGACCAACCCACAAACCGAGGGTTCCGCACAAATACGACGGAGGCGTGGCTTTGAAGTGGGGAAGTTTGCTAGCAAATTGCTAGTAAGCTTATTGTGTAGACTGAAGTTAAAAAATAAATTTTAGTGAAATAATGTTTTGCCGGACGCGTAGTTTATTTAGTTTACTTAAAAGAAGAAACAGGTTTCCATACAACTTTTAATTTTTAATCTTTCATGCAAAATTAAAACTTTACTTTTTTTAACTACAAAAACATTGATTTTGAATAGACATGTATGCAAAAACGACACGGGCTGCCTCGACATGGTCCCTATTAGGTTACGGTTAATTTATAGAAGATGCGGAGCGTAGTGACGCATCTTCTATAAATTAACCTTGATAATTTTTTTTGAACCACCAAACTGGTTATAAAAAGAAAAACATTTCTCACCTCCACTCATCACCTTTTTGATACATAAATATATTACAAACAAACTTAATTTTGTAGTCAACCTAAATAATAATTTCTCACTAACTATTTAAACGAGACCAGTTTTAATATTTTCGTATTCCTCCCTTTGATGTTAACTTTTTTGAACCACTTTGTCATATACGTTTCATAAAGCAAATAAATATGTTATTCAAAATCTGTAAGAATCAAACAAGAACCAACCAAGAAATAAACACGTAAATTTCTTGTGCACCTAAGTCCTTTTGCACAAATCGCAGATCAGGTCATGCGTGGAGTACTGCTTGCACCTGTGGGATGGCTCTGCCAAATGTCAGCTTTTAAAAGGGAAATTTGTTTGAAAAGAGGAATTTGTTAAAAAGGATTGCATCCCCACACGCTGGACTTACCGTGGATGCGTACCAACCTCTTCTGCAGATTTTTCCTCTATAGAACCGGTAAACTCTGGGACGTTCTCCTGTCTATATATTTCCTCCCAAGTACAGTCTCGAGTCCTTCAAGACGGGCGTGAACAGGCACCTGTCGGGCCGGCATGACATTCGCAACCCCCGCATACGACCAAATGTCCATGGGCGTCCTTAGACATCTCCCTTCGGGTGGCTCGGCGCCACAGGTCGCGCTTTCAATAAAAAAAACACAAAGAAAACACAAGCAAAAATCTGTAAATAAAAATCATGTAAGGGTTCTGGTATTTTGGGATTTTATTGTAGCTTTTCAAATTGCCATCTAATATAGTAAAATATATATATTATAAAATAATTCTTTTGGGAATCCAGTGTTACCGCTTTCAAATTTGGTGACGTAAAAAAATATAATTTTAAAGAAGCCATCTCCACTTAATCCAAACACATTAAATGTATGAAGTGAAAATTTTTACTTTTTCTTATATAACATTGTATTTGAAGGGATTTTCACTCTTGAAATATAATGCCAGATGCTCTCGTATACTATGCAGAGGCCTGAAGCCGGCATTTGTGTAATATTGAAGACGCTGAAGCAAGTGCTCTCGCGCTGGCGGTCGATGGCAGAATGAGCGGGCGATGCACGTAATATTTGAATTGCACGTATTTTTGGTGGGGCACGAATCGCCCTGACATGCGGAATCTTAATATTTTTTATGATCGAAGATTTACCTACAAAAAAATGTTGTCGGTCGATGTGTCGAACATGCTGTATAATAGCGACATGTGGAATGCACTCCCACCTGCATCCTTTCCTTCAATCTACAGTACAGTCTGGGGTTAAAAATCGGCCTACTGTGAATCAGACTCGCGCTCCGAGGGTTCCGTGCCACCACGCAATATATTTGTGTTTTGTATTTGCCAAAAAAATTGTGTGTATGAATGAATGCATACTCACACACATTCGTACATACATTGTATTGTATATATTTATTGCACTCAAAGAAAATATGGGCAAAAGGTAGGTAAGGTAAAGGTTCAGCCACCCATATCGGATTACATTTAAAAAAATACTGCTTTCTCTGCCACGTATAGTTCTCTGCAGGGGTTGCGCCCCTCAAACGTATACCCGTATACATCCGCACTCTCGATTTTATTTTTGACGGTCCACCAGGGGATGGGGCGGGTGGGCTACCCTCCTGAAGAGAATCGATGACGCGTCCTCATATTTTTACTAGCTTTTGCCTGCGGCTTCGCTCGCGTAAAATTCGTATTTAAAAAGAAGAAAGTAAGTAACCCCGCTAGCGTGTCTTTATTTCGGCGCGTGGAACCATTCTGTTTTTATGAGACTCACATCTTAGCGTAACAAGAGCCTATCCTGTGTCACGTGTATAGCTAAATGTGCTTCTACTATGTTTCATCGAATTCGGATGATCGGTTTATGAGTTATGGAGGAACATACAGAAAATATTATTATATTATATTATTATATACTTACAGAAAATATTTCTAAAAATCGTAAATTTTGTTTTATTATCATATCATACATAGAGTCTACAAACGCAGTATCTCATAAAACAAAGTAACTTACTCCATGAACATCCCTTACAGATTTATTAATAGTATTGATTGAAAACAAAATAACTAACTCCATGACCATCCCTTACAGATAGATTATTAGTATTGATTGAAAACAAAGTAACTAACTCCGTGACCATCCTCACAGATTTATTATTAGTATTGATTGAAAACATAGTAACTTAGTCCATGACCATCCCTTACAGATTTATTATTAGTATATTGATTGAAAACATAGTAACTTAGTCCATGACCATCCCTTACAGATTTATTATTAGTATATTGATTGAAAACATAGTAACTTAGTCCATGACCATCCCTTACAGATTTATTATTAGTATATTGATTGAAAACATAGTAACTTAGTCCATGACCATCCCTTACAGATTCATTATTAGTATATTGATTGAAAACATAGTAACTTAGTCCATGACCATCCCTTACAGATTTATTATTAGTATATTGATTGAAAACATAGTAACTTAGTCCATAACCATCCCTTACAGATTTATTATTAGTATATTGATTGAAAACATAGTAACATAGTCCATGACCATCCCTTACAGATTTATTATTAGTATATTGATTGAAAACATAGTAACTTAGTCCATGACCATCCCTTACAGATTTATTATTAGTATATTGATTGGAAACATAGTAACTTAGTCCATGACCATCCCTTACAGATTTATTATTAGTATATTGATTGAAAACATAGTAACTTAGTCCATGACCATCCCTTACAGATTTATTATTAGTATATTGATTGAAAACATAGTAACTTAGTCCATGACCATCCCTTACAGATTTATTATTAGTATATTGATTGAAAACATAGTAACTTAGTCCATGACCATCCCTTACAGATTTATTATTAGTATATTGATTGAAAACATAGTAACTTAGTCCATGACCATCCCTTACAGATTTATTATTAGTATATTGATTGAAAACATAGTAACTTAGTCCATGACCATCCCTTACAGATTCATTATTAGTATATTGATTGAAAACATAGTAACTTAGTCCATGACCATCCCTTACAGATTTATTATTAGTATATTGATTGAAAACATAGTAACTTAGTCCATAACCATCCCTTACAGATTTATTATTAGTATATTGATTGAAAACATAGTAACATAGTCCATGACCATCCCTTACAGATTTATTATTAGTATATTGATTGGAAACATAGTAACTTAGTCCATGACCATCCCTTACAGATTTATTATTAGTATATTGATTGGAAACATAGTAACTTAGTCCATGACCATCCCTTACAGATTTATTATTAGTATATTGATTGGAAACATAGTAACTTAGTCCATGACCATCCCTTACAGATTTATTATTAGTATATTGATTGGAAACATAGTAACTTAGTCCATGACCATCCCTTACAGATTTATTATTAGTATATTGATTGAAAACATAGTAACTTAGTCCATGACCATCCCTTACAGATTTATTATTAGTATATTGATTGAAAACATAGTAACTTAGTCCATGACCATCCCTTACAGATTTATTATTAGTATATTGATTGAAAACATAGTAACTTAGTCCAGGACCATCCCTTACAGATTTATTATTAGTATATTGATTGAAAACATAGTAACTTAGTCCATGACCATCCCTTACAGATTTATTATTAGTATATTGATTGAAAACATAGTAACTTAGTCCATGACCATCCCTTACAGATTTATTATTAGTATATTGATTGAAAACATAGTAATTTAGTCCATGACCATCCCTTACAGATTTATTATTAGTATATTGATTGAAAACATAGTAACTTAGTCCATGACCATCCCTTACAGATTTATTATTAGTATATTGATTGAAAACATAGTAACTTAGTCCATGACCATCCCTTACAGATTTATTATTAGTATATTGATTGAAAACATAGTAACTTAGTCCATAACCATCCCTTACAGATTTATTATTAGTATATTGATTGAAAACATAGTAACATAGTCCATGACCATCCCTTACAGATTTATTATTAGTATATTGATTGAAAACATAGTAACTTAGTCCATGACCATCCCTTACAGATTTATTATTAGTATATTGATTGGAAACATAGTAACTTAGTCCATGACCATCCCTTACAGATTTATTATTAGTATATTGATTGAAAACATAGTAACTTAGTCCATGACCATCCCTTACAGATTTATTATTAGTATATTGATTGAAAACATAGTAACTTAGTCCATGACCATCCCTTACAGATTTATTATTAGTATATTGATTGAAAACATAGTAACTTAGTCCATGACCATCCCTTACAGATTTATTATTAGTATATTGATTGAAAACATAGTAACTTAGTCCATGACCATCCCTTACAGATTTATTATTAGTATATTGATTGAAAACATAGTAACTTAGTCCATGACCATCCCTTACAGATTCATTATTAGTATATTGATTGAAAACATAGTAACTTAGTCCATGACCATCCCTTACAGATTTATTATTAGTATATTGATTGAAAACATAGTAACTTAGTCCATAACCATCCCTTACAGATTTATTATTAGTATATTGATTGAAAACATAGTAACATAGTCCATGACCATCCCTTACAGATTTATTATTAGTATATTGATTGGAAACATAGTAACTTAGTCCATGACCATCCCTTACAGATTTATTATTAGTATATTGATTGGAAACATAGTAACTTAGTCCATGACCATCCCTTACAGATTTATTATTAGTATATTGATTGAAAACATAGTAACTTAGTCCATGACCATCCCTTACAGATTTATTATTAGTATATTGATTGAAAACATAGTAACTTAGTCCATGACCATCCCTTACAGATTTATTATTAGTATATTGATTGAAAACATAGTAACTTAGTCCATGACCATCCCTTACAGATTTATTATTAGTATATTGATTGAAAACATAGTAACTTAGTCCATGACCATCCCTTACAGATTTATTATTAGTATATTGATTGAAAACATAGTAACTTAGTCCATGACCATCCCTTACAGATTTATTATTAGTATATTGATTGAAAACATAGTAATTTAGTCCATGACCATCCCTTACAGATTTATTATTAGTATATTGATTGAAAACATAGTAACTTAGTCCATGACCATCCCTTACAGATTTATTATTAGTATATTGATTGAAAACATAGTAACTTAGTCCATGACCATCCCTTACAGATTTATTATTAGTATATTGATTGAAAACATAGTAACTTAGTCCATGACCATCCCTTACAGATTTATTATTAGTATATTGATTGAAAACATAGTAACTTAGTCCATGACCATCCCTTACAGATTTATTATTAGTATATTGATTGAAAACATAGTAACTTAGTTCATGACCATCCCTTACAGATTTATTATTAGTATATTGATTGAAAACATAGTAACTTAGTCCATGACCATCCCTTACAGATTTATTATTAGTATATTGATTGAAAACATAGTAACTTAGTCCATGACCATCCCTTACCGATTTATTATTAGTAGTGATTGAAAACAAAATAACTAACTCCATGACCATCCCTTACAGATTTATTGTTAGTATTGATTCGTGCGCATGCTTACTCTTGTTTCGTCAATTGGTTTGCCTTCGTAACTTCACTACTTATTGCCGCCGCCGCCCACGCGAGCAGGTAGCGGCAACGTGACAGAGAAAAATAAATTGAAACGTTTATATATGACACCTACCAGTTATTATCTGGAAATACTACTTTGAAAACCGACCAAGTGCGAGTCGGATTCGCGCACCGAGGTTTCAGCACCACAAAAAGAAAGTTGAAAAAACACGTTTCTTGTATGGGACATATGTCCCCCTTAATTGTTCACTTTTTCAATTTTATTATTCACTAGCTTTTGCCCGCGGCTTCGCTCGCGTGAAATGAAGTAAGCAAGTAAAAAAAGAAAGCAAGTAACCCCGCTCCCGTACCTTTATTTCGCCGTGAGGAACAATCCGGTTTGTATGAGAGCCACATCTTAGCGTAACCGAAACTGAATTTTATTTAGCCTGGCCTAGTCCCGTACCGGATACGGAACCCTAAAAACATTCGCTTTTAAAATGAGTGCATATAGTATCAGTGCGTCGTTGCACCGAATCCGCCCGGGTGCCGCTAGCACGCGGCGAGGGATAATTTCCTGTCTCAGCTCAGACAGCGGCGGGCGGCAGAGTAAAAGCATAGTAAAATAAGAAGAGTATATCGAGCCCTTTTCTTGAAATAATTACCTACGTTGCGCCGAGCCACCAGGGCTGTCACAACTCACAACACCAGCACAATGCGCACACTGCATGCAACGCACTGCAACAATCACAGCTTTCATTATTGACAGTGAATTTTTTTTTATGCTACATCATCGACGAGATCCGTCCATAACACCGGGTGAACTAGGTGCCATGTCAGTGCTTCCCTTCATTTCATGTCGGCTACACAGAACTGGACGGAAAACACGAACTAATTACATAGCCGTTTCGACCGACTGCAATAAAATATATTACAAGATGGTACACTCTTCTTATTTTACTGTGGTAAAAGCGAAGCACGAAGGCTTATTGTGCCATTATTCTATTACACCTTCAATAATGACAGCTGTAATTGTTGCAGTGCGTTGCATGCAGTGTGCGCAATGTGTTGGTGCTGCGAGTTGTGACAGCCCTGGTGGCTCGCCGCAGCGTAGGTAATTATTTCTAGAAAAGAGCTGGAGATGGTATACACCTCTTATTTTACTGTGGTAAAAGCGAAGCACGAAGGCTTATTGTGTCATTATTCTATTACACGGTCAATAATGACAGCTGTAATTGTTGCAGTGCATTGCATGCAGTGTGCGCAATGTGTTGGTGCTGTGAGTTGTGATAGCCCTGGTGGCTCGCCGCAGCGTAGGTAATTATTTCTAGAAAAGAGCTGGAGATGGTATACACCTCTTATTTTACTGTGGTAAAAGCGAAGCACGAAGGCTTATTGTGCCATTATTCTATTACACCTTCAATTATGACAGCTGTAATTGTTGCAGTGCGTTGCATGCAGTGTGCGCAATGTGTTGGTGCTGTGAGTTGTGACAGCCCTGGTGGCTCGCCGCAGCGTAGGTAATTATTTCTAGAAAAGAGCTGGAGATGGTATACACCTCTTATTTTACTGTGGTAAAAGCGAAGCACGAAGGCTTATTGTGCCATTATTCTATTACACCTTCAATAATGACAGCTGTAATTGTTGCAGTGCGTTGCATGCAGTGTGCGCAATGTGTTGGTGCTGTGAGTTGTGACAGCCCTGGTGGCTCGGCGCAGCGTAGGTAATTATTTCTAGAAAAGAGCTCGAGATGGTATACTCTTCTTATTTTACTATGGTAAAAGCGAAGCACGAAGGCTTATTGTGCCATTATTCTATCGCACCTTCAATAATGAAAGCTGTGATTGGAGCCAGTCGATTCTCGTAGATGGGCCTCAGTTACCGGTTCCAAATTGAGGTTGATTGGAAACTGTAATTTAGGACTGTTTCAATTTGCCATCCCTCATTCATCCTGAAATGCCAATTTAATTGAGTCCACAACTATCGAGAGCTTCGTAGGCAGGTATTTTGGTTGATGACGTAAGAGTGAAATTGAGGTAACTCTCTCTGTTTACGACTTCAGTAAAAACTAAAAAAGCTATTTTATTTTATTTATGTTATATATAATTCAAGTAGTTTCAAGTTTTCCATGTACGTATATTTGATTAGTTTTTCATTCTTCATGAAAATTGGTGTCATTCAGTTTTAAAAAACCCCGACCCTTAAAAAGTCAAAAATAATTTGTATTTACTTACTTAAAAGAGTCGGGCGGCCGCTAAGTAAATTCTCGCGCAGCTCTGAGTTTTTATATTTTATTTACTTAGCGGTCCCCCGACTCTTTTAAGCAAGTAAACTTTTTGACTTTTAAGGGTCGGGTTTTTTTTATTTGTAATTTAACTTTTATTTCAAGTTTTTTTTAAACCGCATTCATCTGTCCACTTTTTAAGTTAATAAATTTTTTTATTACTTAATTACTTGACTAATTGATTGCGAACATAGCTAACAACCATCCCGATTAAACCATTTTCTAATAAAAAAAAACGCATCCAAAACGGTCCATCCGTTTGGGAGCTACGATGCCACAGCCAGACACACTCATACACACATACACACACGCGTTAAACTTTTATATAATACCCCTCTTTTTTGTCGGGGTTTAAAAATAACACTTATTATGTAGGTCCCTTCCTTTCTTACCTAACTAGGGTTTAACCCGCCCGGGTTGGTACCACCGCACTGAATGAAAGGTCGGTTGAAGCGACTATTAAATTGTTCGTGTTTTGCGTCCAGTTCAGTGTAGCCGGTACGACTGAAGGGAAGCACTGACATGGCACCTAGTTAACCAAGGTGTTGTTATCTATGGGCTGACATCACGGATGTAGTAGGTGATGTTTCCGCACAACAAAAGAAAACGTTGAAAAAATACGAAAAATAGGGCTAGATATTACGGTTAAAGAGATACAGCCATTCGGACGGACGGACGAACAGACAGCGACGTTGTAGGCTTGGAAATAGGCTTCCGTACGTGGTACGAAAACCTAATAAAAAGGGAGTTCTTGAGAAAATATACATAGACGTTTTTCTTGGAAATATTTTCATGTTTAAAAGTGGATAGACCTCGTCCTTCTCATCACTTTGAGAATATTATTTGTACCTACGTAGAATTAATTTGAAAATAAATATCAAACGATTCTATCTCGCCGTTTATAACTGATATTATAGCGAGTATTTCCCTTTGTGTTTAAACTTTAAATTAACAAATAATAATGCTTTTTGATATTCATGTTTCATAGTAGAAATTTTGCGATATTAATTAATTCTTGTAAATGACGAAGAAATTATTACATTTGTAGCGTGCGTTCGGCGGCGGAGTGGGCAACACTTTTGTCTGTATTGGCGTAAATACAGGATGAGCGTCGCTAGACACCTTATGGGTGGCTCAGCGCCACATGTGTGGCGCTTACTATAAAAAAATATAACAATATTCTCTGAAGAATTATAAATTAAATACTTTTTATTAATATTAATATTTGATTTTAATTATTTTTAATATTATATTATTTACATTACATTAAAAAAAACACATATTTTATACAAATATCATGTCGAAATATTATAAAAAAAATATGTTTTTTTTAATGTAATGTAAATAATATAATATTAAAATCTCTGAAGATTACAAAGACAAGTTGTGCAATCTTAAAATGTATGATTTATTAATTTTATAGATTAAAGCATTTACAAATACATAATAAATACCGTGGAAAATATATACATTAAATAAATGGCAGAAGGAATCCAAGGCATCCAAGCCAATAATAAAAAAAATAAAAAAACTAATTGTATGCAGCAATTTCCATGGTCCGACGACCGTTAGATGCAGCCCTGGATGTAAGTTATGTGAAGAAGTGAAGTGCAGTAACTATCTTCAGAATCTGGAATCTGCGAAGAAAAAAGAGATCGTAAGACTTTCATACAGCAAGCAGTATTTTTTGCGCGGCTTCTGCTTTGCTATCAAACGCACTCAACATGCATCATATAAGTTTTAGGGTTCCGTATCCGTCGTACGGGACCCTATTACTAAGCCTCTGTCTGTCTGTCCGTCTGTCCGAGGGCTGTATCCCTTGAACCGTAATAGGTAGCCCGTTGAAATTTTCACATAATTGTGTTGTTTATTATGACCGATTTCGCAACAAATAATAAAAAGAAGAAAAAGTTAAAAATTCACGGGGGTCCCCATACAAGGAACTAAAAAGTATATGCGCGGCATCTACCGAAAATAGTATGAAGCATTAATAAATAGATAATAAATAGACTAATAGCAGGGCTCACGCACTCTATGTACTTGCGCGCGATAACTACCTACCGCCGGGCCGCCGGCGACCCATAATTCATTGGGCTGTCGACAGCCGCGCGGAGCTAACCTACTACGCGAGCGCGCTCACGCTACTGCTTCGTACGGTCGCACCTACCTATATCCAAAGAGTTTCTTTGCCTATATCTTAATTAAAGTTGACATGGCTTCTGTTAATAGTGGCAGTTTATGTGCAGTAGATGGATGTAAATCCAGCAAGAGGAGAGATAAAAATCTTTCTTTTTTCCATTTACCTGCTTATGAAGAAATTTGAGTAGGTATATTGTTTTTGTTGAGCAATAATTTATTCTAAAAAACCGAACAAGTGCGAGTCGGCCTCGCACACGAAGGGTTCCGTACCATCGTACAAGATTTAACACTATGTACTTAATTTTTTATATTTTTACTATTTGTTGTTATAGCGGTAATAGAAATACAGCCCGCTGACAGACGGACGGACGGCGGGGCTTAGTAATAGGGTCCCGTTGGCACCCTTTAGGTACGGAACACGGAAATAGGTATTTTGGTTTATCAGGCGTGGCGCGGCCTGATCCGTCGAGAGTCGGTAACTTCAAAGGCGCGGCACAGCGTCTCGCTCGCACGCGCGCACGCAGCCGTGTGCTCCGTGTCACTCCGGGCGACCCGCCACGCGAATACACTATACAAGTACGGTGCGGGTGCGAGGGAGAACACTGACGAACCGCTGCGGCGGCGACACGCCGAGATCCGCCCCGCGCATTATACGGGGCGCGCCGGGCAGTGGGAACAGCTAGGCGCGGGACGCGCAGGCGCGGCGCGGCGCGGCGTGCCACGGCGAGGCGCGAGGCGCGGCACTCAATGGGACCGCACCATAATAAGACCGACACGTGCGGTCCGCGCTTTCATCTGCTTTAAAGCAAACGTCGGCTTCCTTATATAATAAGTCCGCCTTCTGCCCAGCAGAAAGGTGTATGTAAAGGTCGACTGGAAGTAATTTCCGCCGGCAATAAGTCCGGATTCGCTTGGCAGATGTATTTTTAATCTATACCTAATAAAATCAGTTAGATAAGCATGCGTACAGGTAACAATAATAATATTACAGGGGTAGTAGGTAGGTAGGTAGGATTACCTGAAGTATTTTCGGGCTGAAGTAATTTCTTCCTCTAATATATTTTAACGAGGGCGAAGCCGCGGGCATAAGTTAGTAGTAGCCTATATGTTAAACCAAAAAAAAGATAGGTATCTATCTAACAGTAAAAAAACATTTTTAAATCTGTGCTGTAGCTCGCGAACAAACTTAAATATTTTTATCGAAAGTAGCAGCCCTAGCGTCACCGAGTTTGGTTCAAGGCCCCGCGTCCGCGCGCAGCTGCAAAGCAATAATCACTTTACGCTCTTTCGTTTAGGTACATTTTCGCATGCAGCGACTAGCGTCGCAAAAGTTTAGGCTATTAAAACCGAAGGTATGTAACTTTTTCTATGGAGAGATTCATCTGTTACGAAGTAACTATTAAGTAATCTGTGCTAATAGGCTAATAAATAGATGGCGTGAGTGGCGCTAGACATGACATGGCGATACGGAACCCTCGGTGCGCGAGTTCGACTCGCACTTGGCCGGTTTTTTTCACATACTTTTATAACATTACTTGTTTATTATATCTCATAAAAGCTTTTGCCCGCGGCTCTGCTCGCGACAATTAAGGTTAGGTTAGGTTAGCTTAAGAGGCTACTCCCCGGGACACAGAACACCAACCCGGGTCATCTGTACTTTCGAATTGATGCACACCTGTGAAAAGTTATAAATAAGTATAGGGGATGTTCTAGGTTTTCAATCTACAGGATTATCTTTAGTTAACTGAAACGTTGAAAGAGCAAGTTTTTTAACTTCGCTCGATAGAAAAAAAATCCAAACATTCCTCAATTTTTTTACAGCAATTTCTATTGTAAAAATATAAAGAATTAATGTACATTTTTTATAATTTTTCTCCAAATAAAATTTATATATTTTTAGTGAAATATAATTTTAAAACGTCACATAGCTAAAATTTTTCATACTTATTAAAATAAAAAAGATTTGCGCGTTATTCGCCTTCGCTTTGTTTTATCGTAAGCGCCTTGTGGCGAATTCCATCCCGCTGCTCTAGTAAAAAGAGGAAACTGCCTCGCGCCCGCTTTGACTCGCGACGCTCCCCACTCCGCTGAGCCATAGCCGTCTCTATTTTGAGCGCATGAAATTAGATATTCTGTGGCATGGGTGGAACAGGCTTAAGAGTTAGGTCATATGCTATCATGGACTCTTTTTAACTCCTGACGCAAAAAGATCATGTAACTGGTCAATGCTCATTTTCATTGTCAAAATCTATGCTCGTGAATTCAATATTATAAAAATGTATGCACGCCCGAGAACCTGTGACCACTTGTCCATGACCGGTGCCTCGTCCACTAGACGACCGGAAACTTAATTAAGTAACAGGAGTCAAATTAATCAAGCTAAGCGATTGCTTTACGCCCGCCGCCGCCGCTCGTCGAAGTGCTCACGAGTCTGACATCTCAGATACCAATTGGGAGTACGGAATGGGACTGCGCGTCGAATGCCACACAACAGTGCGTCCGATTACGGCGTACGCACACGAAGCGTACTACAATCAATAGTACAACGTTCCTTTTTAGGGTTCCGTACAAGTCGTGCCGGACCCTATTACTAAGCCTACGGCGCGGCGCCGTCTGTCTGTCTGTCTATCTGTCTGTCCGAGGGCTGTATCTCTTGAACCGTAGTAGGTAGCCCGTTGAAATTTTCACAGAATATGTGTTATTATCCCCCCTACAAGAAATTAAAAAGTGTATGCGCGCCATCTACCGAAAAGAGTATGAAGCATTTTAACTATTATGAAGCATTTCATAATACACGCCATAGATGGTGTGAGTGGCGCTTACCATGACATGGCGATACGGAACCCTCAGTGCGCGAGTTCGAGTCGCACTTGGCCGATTTTTAGGTTTCCGCACCCCGTACGGAAGCCTATCACTAAGCTTATAACGTCTGTCTGTCTGCCTGTTTGTTTGTCCGTCCGTCCGACGGTTGTATCTTTAGACCCGTAATAGCTAGCCGGTTGAAATTTTCACAGACAGACACACACGTTAAACTTATAACACCCGTCTTTTTGCGTCGGGGGTTAAAAATACATTCTGTATATTCAATAATTAATTGATTTACTCCTATAAACAAAACTTAATAAATTAATTTCGACTACATACACCGTGCAAGCCGAGTCAAACTGACATGCATGGCGATATGGCGATTGACCGATACCGTGGGGACGCCAGGACGCCAGTGTAATTACAGGCGCGCCGCTCGACAGAGTATCTACTGGCGTGACAGTCGGGCGGCGTGACACGTAGACGTAAACGAGGATCATTCCAACCAAAAGTCAAGTGACGTCTGTGGGATTATTTTGTATCGTGTGGGCGGGACGTAGCAATACGCTTCGAGTTTTAGGTTTCAGTAAAGCAGTTTTAAGTTGGTGTTTAAAATTGTTGGTTAAAATCCTTTTCTTTTGTTTTTTTTTATAGTATTATGTTTTAATATTCTTGTGCAATTTTAAATTTAATTTTTGTGTAATTTTAACATAATTAAATATGTATTTAATAATTATATCTTGTTAGGGTTCCGTATCCGTCGTACTGGACCCCATTACTAAGCTTACGCCGTCTGTCTGTCTGCTCGTCTATCTGTCCGAGGGTTGTATCTCTTGAACCGTAATAGGTATCCCGTTGAAATTTGCACAGAATATGTGTTATTATGGCAGATATAACAACAAATAATAAAAATAAGAAAATTTAAAAAATTATCGAGGGTCCCCAATCCCCATACAAGAAAGTAAAAAGTGTATGGGCGCCATCTATCGAAAAGAGTATGACGCATTTTAACTAATACATAGATGAAGTGAGTGGCGCTGACCATGATGGTGATACGGAACCTTCGGTGCGCGAGTTCAACTCGCACTTGGTCGGGTTTTTTTCCTTGTAGTCATTAGTATTTAATATTTTAATATTGCACGTTACGTAAATGTTCTAATGTGCTTATTACTGTTAAATATATCTTAGAGCAACAACGTATTTTCTATCTTTAAATAGTTAATAATAGTTCGAGTAATAAATAGTTCTTAGTAAAGTAAAAGTAAAGTTATTTAAATAATTTTTCTTATTTGCTGTTATATCCGCCATAGTAATACATATTCTGTGAAAATTTCAACCGGCTTCAATTCAAATTACGGTTCAAGAGATACAGCCCTCGGACAGACGGACAGACGGACGGACGGACGGACAGACGGCGTAGGCTTAGTAATAGGCTTCCGTACGGGATACGGAAACCTATTTTCCTTATAGTCATTAGTATTTAATATTTAAATATTGCACCTTACGTAAGTGTTCTATTGTGCTTATTTATTACTGTTAACTAAATCTTAGAGCAATAAAGTCTTTTTTATCTTTAAATAGTTAATAATAGTTCGAGTAATAAATATTTCTTAGTAAAGTAAAAGTAAAGAAGTTTATAAATAGTTAAATAATAGAGTTTTCCGTCCAGTTCAGTGTAGGGACGAGCGAAGGGAAGCACTGACACGGCACCTAGTTCACGAAGGTATTATGGGCTGACATCACGGATATTGTAGGTGATGTAGCGAACCTTTTCAGTTTCAATATTAAAAAAAAATCTAGATTTTTTTAAAGACTAGAATTTCCCTATACACTACCGACGTTTTAATTCCACATTATTTTCCTAAATACCGAAAAACAGAGTATATTTCCAGTGAAGTGCTCCTGACGACGACCATCCCATTTCATCCGCATCTTTACTCGACAGCTTGTTCGACTCTTTGTTGCAAGTTCGACGCGGAACTCAAAGTAAACGTTTGCGGGAAAGACAGACAGACAGAAAGACGGACCGACGGACAGACTTTCGAGTTTGCGGTAGCGTGATGTCTTCCTGATTAAGGTTTAGATGTTGCTTGCTTTTGACATTATGTACGAGCAGTTACGCGTACAGATAGTTCAATCCACGAAGACGCGCCCCATCCTTCCTCCTGATCGCTTACAGTGCAAGTGTGCAACCTGCTGCTAGTGTGTTAATACAATCCACGAAGACGCGCCCTACCTTTCCTCCTAATCGCGTACAGTGGAAGTGTGAAACCTGCTGCTAGTGTGTTAGTTCAATCCACGAAGACGCGCCCCATCCTTCCTCCTAATCGCTTACAGTGTAAGTGTGCAATCTGCTGCTAGTGTGTTAGTTCTATCCACGAAGACGCGCCCCATCCTTCCTACTAATCGCTTACAGTGCAAGTGTGCAACCTGCTGCTAGCGTGTTAGTTCTATCCACGAAGATGCGCCCCACCCTTCCTCCTAATCGCTTACAGTGCAAGTATGCAAACTGCTGCTAGTGTGTTAATACAATCCACGAAGACGCGCCCTACCTTTCCTCCTAATCGCGTACAGTGGAAGTGTGAAACCTGCTGCTAGTGTGTTAGTTCAATCCACGAAGACGCGCCCCATCCTTCCTCCTAATCGCTTACAGTGTAAGTGTGCAATCTGCTGCTAGTGTGTTAGTTCTATCCACGAAGACGCGCCCCATCCTTCCTACTAATCGCTTACAGTGCAAGTGTGCAACCTGCTGCTAGCGTGTTAGTTCTATCCACGAAGATGCGCCCCACCCTTCCTCCTAATCGCTTACAGTGCAAGTATGCAAACTGCTGCTAATGTGTTAGTTCAATCCACGAAGACGCGCCCCACCCTTCCTACTAATCGCTTACAGTGCAAGTGTGCAACCTGTTGCTAGTGTGTTAATTCAATCCACGAAGACGCGCCCCACCCTTCCTCCTACTCCTAATCGCTTACAGTGCAAGTGTGCAACCTGCTGCTAGTGTGTTAGTTCTGTCGTTACACACTACTACGATTATGAGTGCACACGCACACTAAGATGAATTGGCCAATCACGAGAGAGCGTCACGTTTCACCTATGCTCGGACCAAACTCTCCACACCGCGCAGGCACCGCGCGGACCCCCCCCCCCCCCCCCCCCCCCCCGCACATACACAAAAAATAGTGGGGCGCGTCTTCGTGGATTGAACTATCTATACTAACCGGGTGTAAAACGGTAGGTACCTTCCATAAGGGAAGTCTTCCATTGCACGTTACACTCAAGACACTTTGCGATTTTTTTATTGCTTCCGGACGGGTGGCTGTGCCCGGGGTCGAAGCTTCAGGCGCAGCCAATTTCGGCCCCGAGGAGGTGCCAGTCCGGCTTAGCGGTGGACTGATGTCGCTGGGGAAAGGATATTAACTCGCGATTTGAAGATCCGTGGATTGTATGTAGGAGTGGGGAAAGATATTCCCTGAAAGATAACTATCAAGCAGCAAGTAAGGCACGAAGAAAAAATGTCATAGTCTTCAGTCGAACGGACTTAGAAACTTTTCATTCTTAACGGGCGTCCGTTCCGCAACAAACTGAGATTGGAGTTCCCACTTAAATGGTTATTAATGGTCTAATAGACCGGGTAGCATATTACCAAAGTGTACTACGGGAGTGGCTCTGATTGGTGGAGAGATGAGTCCTGCCTGACGAGTATTTTTTTTTTTGTTAAGCATTGTTACTGTTTTAAAATGAGGTTATGTTTTTTTTCATAAACAAATAGAAAACTTTATTTTCGGGAGTATTTTTGAAATTGAAATTTCCGCCAAATTTTATTTTCTTTTTTTAAGCATCATTGACTTTTACTATATTTATACGTTAAAGCATTTTTTTTATAATAACATAAAAAACCTTAGTTCCAAAATTTATATTTGTACCGTGTGGGGCCGGTACTTTAAAAGAATAGCCCCACTGCATCTCTCCCCGTATATGTCGTAAAAGGCGACTAAGGGATATGACTCCCTTCTTATATCACTAGGTGGTAGGGTTTAACCCGCCCGGGTTGGTACCACCGCACTGAATGAAAGGTCGGTCGAAACGGCTATGTAAATAGTTTGTGTTTTCCGTCCAGTTCAGTGTAGCCGGCACGACCGAAGGGAAGCACTGACGTGGCACCAAGTTCGCCTGGTGTTATGGGCTGACATCACGGATGTTGTAGGTGATGTAGCCAACCGTGTCAGTTTCCATAAAAAAAAAATTTAAAAAAAAATTCCCGTCAAAATTCCTTCGTCACTAAGAACGACCAATGAGAGGCACTAGTAGTACCACAGAATAAATAGTAGTGACTGACTTTGAAACTATGGATCGGGTAATCGGTACCGCAGGATTGATGCAGACCACAGAGCATGAAATGCGCGCGCCCGCCCCTACTAGAGGCGCCGTGAGCGCGATTTCTCTACAACGCCGTTGAAGCCTGTGGGTGTGGCCTATGACTTACATATGTGTGTTGTGCGTGTGCATTTGTTTTGTGCGTGTGCCTAACTTGCTCCTCTTTGTGTATAGTGTCGATACTAGCACACACACACACATACGAAGCGCTAGCAGCTCAGCGTACGGTTATTGGGTTTCAAATATCATAGCTTAGGGCGCCTCTAGTAGGGGGCGCGGGCGGTAGGTATTTGATGCTCTGTGATGCAGACCTATGAAAAGTTAAAGATAAGTATCTATACATATTTTTTCAATGTACAGGTTCATCTCTAGTAAAGATAAAAGGTGAAACAGGTTTTGTTTAGCTTCGCTGTGTAGAAAAAAAAGTAATACAATAAAAAAATTATAAAACCCGACTGCTAAAAAATTTAGGAAACAAGGAAAGATCAGAAAAATAGCTGTAGTCGGCCTATCTGAATATTCAAATCCAACTACACGCCCGACTACAGTATTTTCTACTTGTTCGAGATCGACGCTCAGGGAGCGGTGGACTGTATTTTCTTCTTTTCTGGATCGGCGAAGACACCCAAGTTACTCGGTCGGCGACTCGCGGAGAGGGAAATAACGACGAGAAATAAAACGCCCGTGCTCTATTGAGTATACGGGACGGCCCGCCACCGGAGCAACTCGGACTTGACGAACGACAGGGCTTCGTGAGCACAACGCGACGCGGAGAGAGAGAAGGACGGCGTTAGCGCAGTCGATCTCGCTCTTGATGTCAACCGCTTCGGCGGGAAAGCTCTTGATGCTCGCTGCGCTTGTTGCTTGAGGTCCTCTCTCTCCCGCTGCTCGTAGTGTACTGGCGCGAGCGGCGGATTAGCGGCCCCTTTTATAACCTGCCTGGGGACGCCGCGAGCAACAGAATGGTGCACCCACGCGCCGGGCAATAGAATGGTGCACCGCGATGACGGGGCGGCGGACCGCCGTACTATTGCGCTCGGCTCGGCTGTGACTCATATCTGTCGCTCTCGCCTTGAGTTACTCCAATAAAAGGCCGTCCAATAATATTATTTATTCAAATAACTTATGTCTAACCTATTCCATATTTTATCTATCTTATTTACTATAATCTATCGCTACGCCTATCTATCTATTTCCTAACCTAGTAGCTAATTTACGCACTAACTTAGTCTACGGTTTTTAAATACGTTTATTTCTTATATTTATCTTATAATTAGCTTATATCTAAACTTACAAAACATATATATTTATACCTACTATAAAAATGGAACTATGCTACACGCCGGCCGCTTCCTAGCTACATGCTGATCTAGACCGGACAGGACTGCAGGGCTTGTCGTCATCCGTAACACTACTGAACTTTCTTCCTTGTTTCCAAAATTTTTTGAGCCGTCTGGTTTTATAAATTATTTATTGTATTTCTTTTTAAATCGCCTTTTCGAGCTCTTGACAATGACATAATCCACTCGAAGGGATTTGAAGTAAAACAAATTTCAAAGTTTGACGAAGTTGGTGCCCAACAGCCGCCATTTTGAAATTTCCCATTTTGAGTTTTCATCAGTCGAGTTTTACTACCGTATGAATGTTCAATAAACAATTTGCAATATGTAGGTACACAATACTATCAAACTCATGTAATTTTTATCATATACTGCTGACAAAAATAATAAACTACAGTTGCTTTCACGAGTCATGAGCACACTTTTCATTGGTCGGTTTGACGGGATGTGACGTCGACGGCGCCGACGCGACGCTTCACGCGATTGGTTCGTCACAGTGTTGCCGTTTTAGTGACTTTGTCACTAGATCTAGTGAGTTTTTGACGTCTTTGGTGACATTTTTTAAAGACTTAGTCACTAGAAAAAATCTAGTGGCTTTTAGTGACTTTTAATAGTGATAAAATTTTAAGCACGGACATTGACTTGGCTGTATACCCTCATAGATTTTACCTGTTCTTCATCACATCATCACATCATAGATCATCGACGATCTATGAACTTGATCGAATTAATCAAAATAATCGCTTTGACTGTATGTAAATTATATATTCTATATAAAAAATAATAAAAAAAGAAGAAAATATTTAAAAAAACATATCTATCAAATCATAATCATATTTACTTATTTCTCACTTGACTGAAGACGCCACCGACGACATCGGGGCGAAATATTTCCATAAATTAGCTTTTTTACTATTGCTATTACTAAAATATGTGTACATCAAAAATAAAGGAACAAAAAGTTGTAAAGTACCTATTTAATTATAAAAAATATATATTTTTAAATTGTAAATTATATAAATATAAACATTGAATGAATAAATCATTGATTATTTATTTCAAATTTTATTCTAATATAACTTATTTTAAAAATGGAGCTCTGATAAAAATATTTAGTGACTTCTAGTGACTCTTTGAAGTAATATTTTCCCCAATTCTAGTGACTTTATGGCAATAGTTTGGTGACTTTCTTTTTTCCTAAGCGGCAACACTGGTTCGTCAGTCAGCGTCAGTCGACGCTCGTCGCCTATTGGGCTCACACGCGTCGTTCGACTACTATACACTTGAGTGCAATGTTAGTGCACTGTCCATCTGTGCTCATGACTTTTGAAAGCAACTGTAGGACATCGAGAAGAATCGAAAAGATAAAAGAGTAAAAAAAAATATAAAGTCCTGATTGCAAAATAAAATTCGAATATGATACGTGATCATTAGAGAGATCCGAGTGTGTAAAACTCAAAACCACAAAGAAATATCGCGCTCTGAATCGGAAAATGTCTACCGCAACGCAAACGACGATCCATTCAGGCATAGTAAAAGGAGACGAGTAGGGTAACTGGAGCCCATTTTTAAAATAACTACCTACGCTGCGCCGAGCCACCAGGCAACCAGGGCTGTCACAACACTAACACAATTGACAGGTAGAGCGAGGTAGAGAGAGATAGAGAGAGAGAGAGAGATAGATAGATAGAAAGAGAAAGATAGAGAGAGAGGGAGGGAGAGATAGAAAGAGAAAGATAGAGAGATAGAAAGAGAGAGAGAGATTTCAAATAATTACTATTTATATAAGGTCTTTCATTAGTAGGTGGTAACGATACGCTAAGGGGTGTATGTGTATGAGATACTGATTACGTTCCCCATACCAATTTTTTTTACGATATAAAAAACCTACTCACTCCTCAAATTTAATAGGTACGTGAAGTGCGCGTATTTCACCTTAATAAGTACGTTTTTTGCCGTTGCGTTTTTTGCGGCCATCACTGACTACAAGCGAGGGAAGTGAGAATGTAAGTAGTGGTTGTGTACGGACAGCGAGCGCTGACGCGCGCTTGTGTGAGTGCGAAATCGGCGCGCTTGTTGCTTGAAGACGGCTAACTTAGTCTGTTTAAACTATGCTTTAGGGGCGGGGAGAGTACGCCGGCGGGGGTGG
Source organism: Nematopogon swammerdamellus (assembly GCA_946902875.1). NCBI lineage: Eukaryota > Metazoa > Arthropoda > Insecta > Lepidoptera > Adelidae > Nematopogon > Nematopogon swammerdamellus. Next base: position 2,953,262 of record OX336334.1, on the reverse strand, counting down.
TCGGGGCGGGGGATTCCCCCAGCGGACGCGGCCGGGCGCACGGAGCGAGCCAGCTGACCGGATGGAACGCGTTTACTTCCGGTGAGACGACCAAAGGCGCGAAGCTCGCCCGGGAGCTGTGAATCTGCGCCACAGAACACCGTTCCATCACTCGCGGCCCCTACTAGAAGTGTCCAAACATTGTATAATCGCACAGGCGCTCTGCTAAAAGTTTTTTTTTATGGAAACTGACACGGTTGGCTACATCACCTACAACATCCGTGATGTCAACCCATAACACTGGGTGGACTAGGTGCCATGTCAGTGCTTTCCTTCATATCATGTCGGCTACACCGACTGGGACGGAAAACACGAACTATTTACATAGCCGTTTCGACCGACTTTTCGCTCGGTGCGGTGGTACCAACCCGGCCGGGATAAACCCTACCACCTAGTAAGGTAAGAAGGGATCGTATTTGTGTTATCTTCTGAATGCAAGTGCCTAGGTTAGTTACATTGACGATGGCCTATTTTTAGGTTTTCGTACCCCGTACGGACTCTCTCTCTCCCATTTACATTTTAATTGAAGTCTAAAGAGGGTGCTAAAGAGTTTACCGCGCTATTCCATTTCTAACCAGCTAAGCACGTTATCGTTGTATTGTTTATTGATCATTCATATGACAGTTAGCCTGCTCTCGAACTTGTCACAATTTGTTCTATCCGATTCGATTACACCCATGAAGAACAAACGGTAAGAAAGTTCGCAGGGTATATAACGTGTCGCAAAAGTCAACTTCAAGCGGGAACCAGGGAGTAGGCCAGTTTATGACTAGCCAGGAAAAAATAAGAAAAAAATCGTAGTCACTTGTTTTTTATGATATGAGCATTTTTTTTAAAACGTTGATAATTTTACTTAATATTTTGACGTGATGACGTCACGTCACAACGAAAAGTGTCACGTTCCATCTGAGCCTGTGTGTGCAAGCGAGAGCGCGTAACAAGCGATAGAGAGGCATAATCGGTATAGTCAAAGTTACCATGGAAACGTCTTAAGAAGTAAAACTGTCAAGATCAGACAACAGAAGTTTATTGATTGCCAGTCACAAGATGATTAATCTTTCTACTGGAAATAGAATTACTGATCTTTGCTCTATGTACTACGATTATTCCACGTCATCACGTAAAACTATCGTCCGTAAACCGACTTTACAGACAACCAATTTTTTTGTGATAAAACTATGGACATTTTGGTTTTATTTGGGATATTGATTAATAGTAGAGTTACTTAATTAGGCCACCAATAAAGAAAAATTAACAATTATATTTGCAAATTTGTAGTCTAAAATGTTGTGCGAGATGTCAAATAAAATTTTTGTCAATGTGCACTTAGTCTGTCTACTTTACAAAAATGTTTGCCACTACCTAAATACGCATGCACTATAATATGACCTAACATTTCTAATTACTCTTTTACTCATCATCATTCAAAGACGAGGAATACATTTGTATCACAGATTACTTAATACTTTTGTATAGTTTTTGCACAGTAACATTTGCGCCTTCAGTGCAATATCTATAAGAAAGTATCGGAATTTCCTTAGCTCATGCTTCCCCGAGACTCATTCAGCGGTGTGATGAATTAATTGAACAATCAATTCCGAACCCATTATCACGATCGTTTTTTTTTCGACTTCGCAGTCCGCGCATACATGTGAGCAAATACATATGTATGTTATATACAGTGGGTTGCCAAATTATTAGGGACATCACATTTATATTCATACTTCTTCACACAAATTGACCTTCAGGAAAATATTTCTACCACCTAAACTCCCGAACCTAAACACTTCAAACTATGAATGCATGAATATTGATATATTTGCTTTAAACCTACGTTTATAGTTTTATCCTGTTCAAATCGCCTGTAGTTTGACACAAAGTACGAAATGGTAATTTTGTAAATTCATTTCAACAATAAAAAAAAAATCATACATTTAATAAAATTACATGACATTGTTTTTTACTTTGTCTCCAAGTAAAGGTAAATTTCTTAGGAAGAAACTATGAATGTACTCCTAAACCAGATCATTGGTTTTATAAAATGACCAGATGTATTAATAATTATATATAACTAGTTTCAAAAGTTTAGGATGAAGGGTTTAGGAGGCAGAATTTTTATCGAAGTCATATTTATATGAAGAAGTATGAACATTAATGTGGTGTCCCTAATAATTTGGCAACCCACTGTACATGTACATATATAACGTCACATCAGTTTACCAATGGGGTAGGCAGATTTTTTTTTTTTTATGGAAACTGACACGGTTGGCTACATCACCTACAACATCCGTGATGTAAGCCCATAACACCGGGTGTACTTGGTGCCACGTCAGTGCTTCCCTTCGATCGTGCCGGCTACACTGAACTGGACGGAAAACACAAACTATTTACATAGCCGTTTCGACCGACCTTTCATTCAGTACGGTGGTACCAACCCGGGCGGGCTAAACCCTACCACCTAGTAATATAAGTACCACCTAGTAATATTTGATTATTGATTCAGTGGATTTTCACATACCACTATCCTGACACACTCCTCATTCGTCCTTTTGTAATAACTCTTCCCAGATAAATGACAAGGAACTAATTTAGGGTTGCCATTCCGTCCCGGTACACCGGGACTTATCACCGGTTTAGAATCTCAGTCCCGGTCGTCCCGCCTGACCACCAAATGTCCCGGTCGGGAACCAAAAGCCAGTTAGTTTTATCCATACTAACAATATTAATTCGAAAGTAACTCTGTTGTCTGTTACCTTTTCACGCCTAAACCGCTGAACAGATTTCGATTAAATTTTGCACGGAGATGGATTGCATCCCGAGAAATGCCTATCATCTAAATTTAATTCAATATTCATAGAACAGGTGCTGCATTTCCCCGCTCAAAGACAACAATCTTTTCTTAGGTTTTGATATACCAAGTGTCCCGGTCAGTACCTGCACCTTTATGCTAACCCTAAACTAATTAAGCGGCTTTCCACAGAGGCTCAAGCAGGAGTAGTGGCTTTAAATCCTAAATCGATTACCTAATTAAGCCATTCGAAATCGTATAAGCTGCTTTAAATCGGGTTTGCACATAACTGAACGGAGTAAGAGAGAAGTGTATACTAAGACCAGCTGAGCCCTTGATCAGCCCATTGTTCCGCTCGCGTGACATTCCTGCCTGAGTCAGTATTGAGTACTTACGTATTTAATCAATCATTGTTTTTGTGGAAACTGACACGGTTGTCTGCATCACCTTTATTAATACATCCGTGATTGCTTAATTGCTTAATACATCCGTGATGTCAGACCATAACACCTTGATGAACTAGGTGATATGTCAGTGCTTCCCTTCGGTCGTGCCGGCTACATTGAACTGGACGAAAAACACGAACTGTTTACATGGTCGTTTCAACCGACCTTTTATTCAGTGCGGTGGTACCAAGCACGGCACCCTACAATTTTGTAAGGTAAGAAGGCAAGGGACCTACAGTTTTACGTGGAATCCGAACAATGGTCAGCCTCCAAGGGTCGAGAGCGGTCACCCATCCATCCACTGACCGCGCCCAGGGTTGCTTATGATCCGACTGACAGTCGACCGACCGCACCACTGTGCTAAGGCTGACATTATTTTTTTCATATAATCCGAAATGCCACAAAATTAAATTCGTGCACTCTTATTGAGACAGCCTACATTCGTTTTTCAAGCGCCTACTACATATTTTAATTCGATTCGAAACAGAAAAGTTGAACTCAAATGAAACATGGCCTAATTGGCATAAAAAATATAAATACGGAAAAAAAAATGAATATTCGTTTGATTACACCGAGAACCATCAGTCAAAGCCATCACTTTCATAAATCATCCCAGGAGCGTCGTCGTTTCAGCGTGTTCTCCGGTTGTCGGGCGGGGCGGGCGGAGAGGGGAGTGGAAGTGAAGAGGGGAACTGGATGCAGAGAGGGGAACTATAGTCTGTTCATTTTGCGAAGTCGCTTGCGAAAATCTCTTTCTTTAGTTGTCTCGTTCGCACAAGTTAGTTTCATTGGCACGGGCAGCGCGATGCACGTATTGCGTGAAGTTTTCCAAAAGTATAAAGTCGAAAACGCCGCCCCGAGAAGCGAGTTTTTTGCGTTTCGCTTCCGAGACATTGTTGTATGGCATTGGAAAAGAGCAAATTCCAATAGGATAGACAAGGACCGGCGTGCACGTTTTTCACAAGTGACTTCGCAAAATGAACAGACTTTAGATGCGGAGATAGGAATTAGAGACCGAGAGAGGAACTGAGAGATGGAGAAGTGAACTGGGGGCTAAGAGAAAACTAGGGACTTAGAGGGAAGTGAGGCAGTGAAGTGAGTGCGCAGGTGAGGGGTGTGCGGTAAATTTTTTGTAAAAAAATTTCGAAGACCACAATTTTTTTTTATGGAAACTGACACGGTTGACTACATCACCGACAACATCCGTGATGTCAGCCCATAGCACCGGGTGAACTAGGTGCCATGTCAGTGCTTCCCTTTATTTCATTTGTATCTGCTGGTTTTCATTACAGTTGATCGGCGCGACCGCAAAAAATAATACCTACACCCACGAGTTTAGGAGAAGTATGGCGGTACACTAGTGGAACCTTGTCGCACTCTCACTAGATTATTGACGTGCAGTATCAATATGGCAGGGTAGAATTATAGTGAGTGTGAGAAGGTTCTTCAGGACTCGCGAGCATGTGGAATAGTCCAGCGAACCATTGCCGAGGGGATGATGTAATTCCCGAAACATCTGCATACATGGGAGCAATTTGTCGTGCGCTCTCTGTTAGGGCTCCGTCACAGGATTGTAACGACCTTCAGTAGTCTGAATATTTAAATATTGATGATATGCTGAGAGTATGTGCCCCACGGCTCACACGACACGAACGTTAATAACTCTCTTGCTCGAACACTTCCCCGAACGTCCGAAGAAATAACCCTGCGATTATTTCATATGGGGATATCTAAATTCCTTGGTGTATATCTTGGTATATGTGCCGCACTGCAAAGGTGTGGAACGGACTCCCGGGAAATACCTTTCCCCACTCCTACAATCGACGGTCAAATCACGGGTTAATAGCCTTTCTCCAGCGACATTTGTCCACCTCCAAGCCCGACTGGCACCCTCTCGGGGGGTGAAATTGGCTGCGAATAATGCTTCGACCTCGGGCACAGCCACCCAGTTTGGAAGCAATAAAAAAATACCAATGGTCCAAAGACCCTGGGTGAGCTGAAGATTCGTGCTGCTATTGCCAACATAGACACAGACGTGCTGGACAAAGTGGACCGAAACTTCTGATTTCGACTCTCCAAATGTATTGAGCAGAACCGAGGCCACCTTCAGGATATGTTTTTCAAAAGCTAATTAAATAAAACTTTACATTTACCTCTGTGTAAAGAAAAAAATATTAAATTGTTATCTCCAATACTTTTTGTTTTATGATTTTCTTTTCATAAGGAAGTTCTCGCGCCGCACCCTGCATGATCGAAATATCCCGGCCTTTCCTTACCCTCGCGTCAGAGTAGAATTTAAGAACAAATTTAACTGGCCTAGGCCAGATCGATCATACACACACGTACATACATACAAAACGTCACGCCTGTTACCCAGTGGGGTGGGCAGAGACAACGGATCTCCCCGTACCTGACACATCTGTGCCGCCTCTTCCACTCTCATAATGTTCTTCATACATGCTCGTCGGTAACGGGCAAAGCACCAGCTGAAAAACAATTCAGTGACCTTAGCCGGGTCAACTGCCCTCAGCCTGGTCAGGAAAGCTTTGAGCGTGAACATTGTCAGTATGTACCTACTTTTCCGCTCGTCGGTTTTGACAAACTGCCAGCGAACACACTCACAGCATAGGAATTATTTGAACACAGTACTGCTTGATTTGGAACTCCAATATAAAATAGAATAAGCCTTTTTTTAAACGATTTTTTTTTAATTGTTGGCTGTATCCAACCCTCAGCCTCGGTAGCTCAGTGATGCCGTCGGTCGATTGTTGTTGAGCAACGCTGAGCGCGGTCATTACTTGGATGGGTGACCGCTCGACCGTTGGAGGCTGACCGTGGTTCGTATTCCACGTAAAACTATAGGTCCCTTCCCTTCTTACCTTCGTAGGGTTTATCCTGCCCGAGTTGCTACCACCGCACTGAATGAAACGTCGGTCGAAACGGCTATGTAAATAATTCGTGTTTTCCGTTCAGTGTAGCCGACATGAAATGAAGGGAAGCATTGACATGGCACCTAATTCGACTGGTGTTATGGGCTGACATCACAGATGTTGTAGGTGATGTAGCTAATCGTGCCAGTTTCCATAAAAAAACGCTTATGATTACGATCGACAGTCGAACGAGCGCACCACTGAGCTACCGAGGTGGACAAAATTTTCAATTTAGCATACCTAGCAATTTACAGTTTCAGACAGTTTAGCATACATACATATCACACACGTTGAATCCCGACAATCGGGGTAAGCAGAGTAATCGGTGTTGTGCTACAAGAACTCTGGTAAATTACAGCACAACACCGACCACCACGTTTCGCAAAGTATACATAAAGTATAAAGACAGTTTAGCATTAAAGAAAAATATCACATTTAAAATCAACAATACCAGACAACAAATTTTATGGATTTTCGCTGGGTTTAAACGGCGAAGACTATACTCGATATCAGTTTCTAGGAATGCGCGCCACCGCTCTAGGAGATTCCACTTTAGTCTAACGTTAGTGTAAACGTCGTCGGAAGCGGAACTCGTGTGGACCGAGCCGATAGTTTAATTAATTAGACCACATCGACTAAAGCGTGAACTCTAGTTGGAATTAAACTTAATATGGAAAGTTAGACTCGTACGTAAACTGTTTGGCCGTGGTTTGGCCGCAACTTGTCTACATAAACGATTTCCGTCAAGTTGGTCGGTGCGTGCAATGCCTGTTTTACCGGTACTACTTTGGCCGCTGCTCTGACGAACATGCTTCCCTCATCCCTCCTCCTCCTGTTCGCCTCCAAACAGGGCCGGATTTAGAGGTGTGGAGTCCCTGGGGCAACAAAGGAACCCCTATTTTTTTAAATAGGTTAATTAGGTAATATGTTTCTTGCAAGTGTTTCAATCACATTTAAATAATATAATATATTAAAATCATAAAAAATTTAAATTACTAAGTTAGGTGACATGTCAGTCCTTCCCTTCGTTTCATGTCGGCTACTACACTGAACTGGACAAACTATTTACATAGCCGTTTCGACCGACGTTTCATTCAGTGCGATGGTACCAAACCAACCCGGGCGGGTTAAACCCATCCAAGATCGCGCTCAGGATTGCCTAACAACAGTCGACCGTCCGCACCACTGAGCTACCGAGGCTGACAAAAGCAAGCTGAGGAAGGCCTTTACTCCTTGGCAAGGACAAGGAGCCGTTTTTACCTAATGAAAAGGATAAACCAACTTTATTGTACACGGGAACATTTCGTCAGACATTTAAAAGGCATTCTCTGCAGCCTTTGTTACAATGAAACTGTCAAGCTTATTACATTTTGTCTACATTTCATCCGGTACAATGTAGGCCGTATGGGGCACGAATACAAGCGAACAGGCACTACGGGGCATACCAGCTTGACGCAAAGATCTCAGCTAAAACTAATAGACAGTCCGTGTCGCACTTACATTAGCAAGCACTAAGTACATTAGAAAATTTACATATGGTGCAAAGGCGGACTTATCCCTTACAAAGATTTCTTAAAGTCAACTTTTGGATGTTTGAGATTCGATTAATATAGTTGAATATAAGTAGGCAGTAGCAAAAGAGTTGAGCGTGAGAATTGAAGATAAATTAATAATAAGAATACCTATTAATAATACATATTAGACAAATTGATACATTTAAGGATAAATTTTATTTTTTTGCAATATTACAATGTGGTATAAAAATAACTAATTGACATCATTTGATACGATATCTGTGTATCAAAAATTTTCTGACAAAGGCTCTATACACCTGATCTTTTACTTTTAATTTTATGTGGTCAGAATTATCAACCTTAAGCTATAGGTATTCTAGCTCTCAAGCTGTCGTTTAAAACTGTAGTTTAACCAAAGACGCCAAAAAACCCCCTGCGAAGTTTCTTGCCGACTATTCTTTGTGGGTGTAATCGAAACGGATTTTAAAAACATTAAAAATTGGAAAAATTCAAGCGTAGTGTATACTACTATACGAATGTGAGCGGTAGTATGGGTTAATTATTTGTAAGTTACTATAATATAATACTTATAAGGTACTAACAAAACATTGTGACTTGCGAAGTTTGTTTGTCAGTTCTTCTTCGCATTGAATTTAGAACTGGCGGAATTTTCGACATGTCCAAGCGTAGGTTACCTACCTATGGATGAAATTATACAATAAACAATAAACAATGATGTATAAAGAATAACCAATATCAATTACAAATTATTGATAAGGTGCAAACTGTTATAAATAACTCTATTTATTAACTTCCGGAACAAATATAATGAATAACTTGCATTCTTATCTTGCAACACCAAGAATATAATATTCTCTTCATAGACCTACGTGATAGTATGGCCAATATAACAACAAATAATAAAAAAAAGAAAAAGTAAAAAAATCACGGGGTACCCATACAAGACAGACAGACGGATGGCCGGACGGACGGACGGACAGACAGACAGACGGCGCGTACGCTTAGTAATAGGCTTCCGTACGGGATACAGAAGCCTAAAAATTAAGGAAACGAGTCTAAGTTCTGCGTTCTATGATACCCGATATATGACGAGGGCGCGTCATCGTCTGACCAAACTCTTATTGTGATTTCAACTCACCGACCAGCAACGATCTCACCTAAAACAAACCTAACCTAGGGGTGTGTCAGGATCGTGGCACGTGGAGATCCGTTGTCTCTGCCTACCCCACCGGGAAACAGGCGTGACGCTATGTATGTATGTATGTAGACCTACGTATCTCGTTCTAAGTTGTTCCATCGAAGAAAAAGACACAAAGGCGTCAGACGTCCGTTCATAATAAATGGCAAGTTGACAATTGACAGTAGGAGCGGGGCGTAAGCATGCTCAGGGCGTATGCTGCGGTATCACGCCTAGTAGGGCAAATGCTCCATCTATAGTTTTAGGTGAGATCGTTGCTGGTCGGTGAGTTGAAATCACAATAAGAGTCTGGTCAGACGATGACGCGCCCTCGTCATATATCGGGTATCATAGAACGCAAAACTTAGACTCGTTTCCTTCATTTTTAGGCTTCTGTATCCCGTACGGAAGCCTATTACTAAGCGTACGCGCCGTCTGTCTGTCTGTCCGTCCGTCCGTCCGTCCATCCGTGTGTCTGTCTTGTATGGGTACCCTGTGATTTTTTTTACTTTTTCTTATTTTTATTATTTGTTGTTATATCGGCCATACTATCACAAATTCTGTCAAAATTTCAATGGGCTACCTACTACGGTTCAAGAGATACATCCCTCGGACAGACTGACACAGACTTCGAACTGCACGATTCTCTAAATCGTTCTTGTGCCGCACTGCAAAGGTGTGGAACGGGCTCCCAGGAAATATCTTCCCCCACTCCTACAACCCACAGATCTTCAAATCGCGGGTTAATAGCCTTTCCCCAGCAAAATTAGTCCACCTCCAAGCCGGACTGGCACCTCCTCGGGGGTGAAATTGGCTGCGCCTGAGGTTGCGACCTCGGACAGAGCCACACAGTTCGGTAGCAATAAAAAAAAAAAAGACAGACAGGCAGAGAGACAGACAGACAGACGGCGTAGGCTTAGTAATAGGGTCCCGTACGACGTATACGGAACCCTAAAAATCACATGTTGTCCAATGGTGTGCAATCACAGAGCATCAAATGCGCGCGCGCGTAGGAATTTGATGCTCTGTCTGTGCAATGAAGAATTTATTTTGATTTGATTTAATTTATTGACACTCCTCTGGAAGGCACTCAAGTGAGAATAGTGCACGCAACAGTCCTGGATTTCCCATTAGGCGGTATAGGCCGCGGCCTAGGGGCGGAAGATTTCCGAAGGCACTAAAGAATTTTGCAAGTAGCACTTGCGCTTTGGTATAGTATAAGCCGTCAAGTTCGTGCGCGATTATGGACGCAATACTCAAGCATGTGACTTGTGGATAGAGTTGGCGATCTATTTAATGCTAAATATCATTTGGGTAAAGGTTTTAAGTAATGAAATTAAAATATACTTTATTGTACACTGTATAAAAAGGTTACAAAAGGCGAGTTTAATGCCTTGCGGCATTCTTTACGAACTAACCTTTGGGATCTGGAAAACACGTAGTGGCGGACAATGCAGTACTAAAGAGTGGACAGTATTATGAAATATAAATACACACATATACAAATTGTACAAAGATACATACAATCAATATATATTTATTTTTTTTTATGGAAACTGACACGGTTGGCTACATCACCTACAACGTCCGTGATGTCAGCCCATAACACCGGGTGAACTAGGTGACATGTCAGTGCTTCCCCCTTTGATCGTGCCGGCTACACTGAACTGGTCGGAAAACACAAACTATTTACATAGCCGTTTAGACCGACGTTTCATTCAGTGCGGTGGTACCAACCCGGGCGGGTTAAACCCTACCACCAAGTAAGATTAGGAGGGAAGGGACCTACAGTTTTACGAGGAATCCGAACCTCGGTCAGCCTCCAACGGTCAGCGGTCACCCATTCAAGTACTGACCGCACCCAGCGTTGCTTAACATTCAATAGCGACAGTTGAATGTCTGCACCACTGAGCTAACGAGGCTGACAGCTAAATCTTTACATATACATAATTACATATAAACAATAAGAAATATAAATATTATAATATACCTACATCAACTCTTATATACTATACATACATACTTATATACATACTTTACATATATTTGAACTGGATTGAAGATGCAAGGGCATCGACAAGTACCCATTTCGATTTAGTAATACTCCTATCCTATGTTATTTGTGTTTTGCGCAAGCGCCGAAAGTCAAGTGGCCTATACTTAAGAACAGTACAAGTCCGGCACTGGCACGCAAGCTTAGCTTAGTTAGAGTGTCAAAGCACTGTGCGGTCTTTCAGCTGCTTTCAAGCTTTTCAGTTTCACAGCGCGACAATCGCTTTAAAAATTGAAATTCATCGTAGTGCCAGTTTTACGGCAGCTTGCGAGCCGGATCAGCTGCGGCGCTGGCGCCTAGTGCGGTCGACGACATGGTTTAAAGCTACAAAAAAATATATAGCCTCGGGAATCGGGAACAGTGTTGCCAGAGCACTTTAATAGTTTTAGATTCAGTCGAGAGGATGTAACGCTCGGATTTTAGCGTAAGCGTGAATGCTGTTTATATTTTTTAAGGTTGCGTATTCGGTACGGGGCCGTCTGTCTGTCTGTCTGTCTGTCTGTCCGTCCGTCCGTCTGTCTGTCCGAAGGCTGTATCTCTTGAACCGTAATACATAGGTAGCCCGTTGAAATTTTCACAGAATATGTGTTATTATGGCCGATATAATAACAAATAATAAAAATAAGTAAAAGGTAATAATTCACGGGGGTCCCCATAGAAGAAACCCCCCATAAAAAGTGTATGCGCGCCATCTACCGAAAACAGTATGAAGCATTTTAACCAATAATGAAATTGTAACTAATATGAAGCATTTCATAAAACACGCCATAGATGGCGCGAGTGGCGCTGACCATGACAAGGCGATACGGAACCCTCGGTGCGCGAGTTCGACTCGCACTTGGCCGGTTTTTTTTTGTATCCTCCCATTCTATTAGCTCGCCGAGAAAGAAGTAGACCGAAGGGTTTAAGGTAATTTTTTTATTCTTGCCGACCCTGCTCAACGCATAACGACCAATAACATGTTCATTTTCATGAGAGTAAGTATAATAAGAATGTCCGTTTGCATGAAAATATGTGTTTCACTGTCTTGTTTCCTTTAATAATAATATCGCCGTGCCGCATGATGGTAACCTCGTCAGTAAGGAAGCAGAGAAGATGAAAGTTTTTTTTTTTCATGTAAACTGACACGGTTGGGTACACCACCTACAACATCCATGATGTCAGCCCATAACACCGGGTGAACTGGGTGCCATGTCAGTGCTTCCCTTCATTTCATGTCGGCTACACTGAACTGGACGGAAAACACGAACTATTTACATAAAGCCGTTTCGACCGACGTTTCATTCAGTGCGGTCGTAAACCCTAAGGAAGGGCGTACAGTTTTACGTGGAATCCGAACCACGGTCGAGCGATCACCCATCCAAGTACTGAAGTGTGTGTGTGAGAGAAAGGGTGTGTAAGGGCGTGGGTGTGGGTGTATGTGGTGAAATAAAAGTGTACCTATCTGTATCAAGCATGTTGCTTGGCGTTAGTTTTATTTTTATTTTTTTGTTGCCTTAAGGGTCTACCTCCTTAAATTGTGCCTCTCACTCTAACAATGCGCGTTTTATTTTATTATGAAGAAATTATACAACTTATAAAAAAAAATCCTCTGGGAGAAACATGCATAATAAAATTATTAATGTTTTTAAATAAAAATATTTGGTACTCCACATATAATAATAAAAAAAAACTAACACTTAATAAACTTTTAGTTTTTTTTTCAATTATTATAAGTGGAGTACCAAATTTTTTTGTTGAAAAACATTAATAATTTTATCATGCATGTTTCTCCCAGAGGATTTTTTTATAAGTTGTATAATTTCTTCATAATAAAATAAAATGTATGAAAAACGAGCATTGTTAGAGTGAGAGGCACAATTTAGGGACGTTGACCCTTAACATGTGTGTATAAGACCTATTCAATCGCCACAAATGGCAAACTAAAACTACCGTACACATACGGATACGCCACACGATACGGCACAACCGTAAAGCTGGTTGAAATAAAGTACCAGAATGACCACATCCACTCTTCCCAGGAATAGCCTTTCTATCCATTTTCTCGTCATATTTTCTCGCGAAGTGCCCTCCATCTAGACAAATTTATATGACTTTCGGCGGGATACGGCCCGACGAATTACTTACAATGTGGCCTCATGAGCTGTTTATGGGCCCTAAAAATGGAGACTCCGTCTGAGACTGCTTCAGCCCAGTGCTGATTTCTATAATTTGGCTAGGCGCCGCCAAACCAAATAAATTGAAAGCCACCATTTAATATCGGAGTATTAAGCAGAAACAAATGTGAAAAAATATCGGCGTTATATTATTTACTAGATGAGCCCGCGGCTCCGCTCGCGTGAAATTCGTATTCCAAAGAAGAATGTAAGTAACTAAGGGCGAGGCCGAAGGCCGAGCTGCGTTCAGGTAATCGATAAACCTTCTTAAAGAAAGTAACTAACTAAGGGCGAGACCGAAGACCGAGCTGCTTTCAGGTAAACGATAAACCTTTCTCAAATAAAGGATGTAAGTAAGGGCGAGGCCGAAGGCCGAGCTGCGTTCAGGAAGACGATAAACCTTCTGGAAGAAAGGAAGGAACTAAGTGCGAGGCCGAAGGCCGAGCTGCGTTCAGGTAAACCAAAAACCTTCTTCCGCCTTCGGGCCTCGCCCTTAAAGACTTCCTTTCTTCGATAGAATATAATATCGTATACTCAATCTATTTATTTCATAAAAATAAAAAAGTAATATTAATAACTAAAGAATTAAACCTACCTAACAAACATTAAAATAACTATCAAAACGGGCATTTTCAAATGTTCTTAGAGCACTTGCGGCATTACCCCGCTGGATGGCAAGGCGTGCATAATTTGAATGAAGTACATAAGCCCTTTATGACGGGACACCAGTTGCGTCAACCAGCTCAAGCCTCTTTTGGCTTCACTGCTCCACGGACCGAGGGTTTCAACCGCAAACGCAACAAATTCGAAATCTTCAATTATATTTCTATATTTGCTGCGTTTGAGGCTCTCCGCCCCAGCCTCGGCCGCGCCAGCCGCTCTTGAAGATGTCCTAACGTGACTTGGAGCCAATGTGAGAACAAAAGTGGCGTCCCACATCAAAGAACTACCCTTAGTCCATGGCACTAAGGTGATAGCATCGGGCCTCTTGCCATCCAGCCGGGAATAACCGCGAGGTTCTAGGATGCACGGTATATTTGCCGTTAGAAGCGTGGACTTTATAATAAAATTTAAATTAAATTAACTCAATCTTAATATTAATTAACTTTATTCGAGATGGTTTAGCTTCTTCCTGAACGCAGCTCGGCCTTCGGCCTCGCCCTTAGTTACTTGCTTTCTTCGAGATGGTTTATCATTTGTCAGAACGTAGCTCGGCCTTCGGCCTCGCCTTAGTTACTTACTTTCTTCAAGATGGTTTAGCTTCTTCCTGAACGCAGCTCGGCCTTCGGCCTCGCCCTTAGTTACTTGCTTTCTTCGAGATGGTTTTTCAATTATCTGAACGTAGCTCGGCCTTCGGCCTCGCCTTAGTTACTTACTTTCTTCAAGATGGTTTAGCTTCTTCCTGAACGCAGCTCGGCCTGCGGCCTCGGCCATAGTTACTTACTTTTTTCGAGAAGGTTTATGGTCTTCCAGAATAGAGCTCGGCCTTCGGCCTCGCCCTTAGTTACTTACTTTCTTCAAGAATGTTTTTCTTCTTCCTGAACTCATCTCCGCCTTCCGCCTCGCCCTAAGTTACTTTCATCGAGAAAGAATATCGTTTACGTGAGCGCAGATCCGCCTTCGGGCCCGCCTTTAGTTAATTACTTTCTTTTTTTTAAATACGAATTTCACGCGAGCGAAGCCGCGGGCAACAGATATATAAATTGTATTGCACCAATGACAGCGACATAACTTCGACTTTCAATTATTATTTTTATTTATCAAACAATTTGTCACCGGCCAGCTCACGTCGAGATGACAGTTCTCCGTTGTCAACATGACATTTAAAATTGTTTTTTACCTTTACTTTGGATTACGTGATTTTTATTATATTTTTTAATTATTATGTTCATCCGGGATATACACTGTCACTATAAAAAGTTTCGTCAAATTCCGTTCCGTGGTTTTTGTGAGATGCGCGTACAAATAGACATTTTTGCATTTACGATTTTATGATATGTATAGAAAGAATGGATATGTATAGACTATTGTGTTCAAGTTATAAAAAAGAAGAACTGTCATTTTCGTTGTATCTACTTATTTTTAAATTTCGAATGAATATTTTATTCAAATTGTATTTGCTGCCAGTTCTCAAGATATAATTATGTACTTTGGACTACGTGATTTTAAACGCGCAATAATGTTTATAATTGTTAATTTTTTTTTATTTTTGATATTTTTTTTTACGTATTATGTTAACCCGGCATATAAACTGCCACTATACAAAGTTTCGTCTAATTCCGTTCAGTGATTTTTGCGTGATGCGCGTACAGACAAACAAACAAACAAACAAACAAAAATTTTAAAAACTGTTCTAACATGTTCAGTATCTCATTTTAAGCCACCCTGGTTAGTTTTTTTCCGAATACATTCAATGTACAGACTTTCTTACCTCTACGATTTTATTATATGTATAGATTATATAACCCACGGTGAATAAGATAAAACGTTCATCCCGTTAGATAATTTGAAATTTCGCGCGCGTCAAACGCGGGCGACGAATGACGACACATCAAGGCATTCATTGGCCGGTTGGCTGCATTTAAAGCGCCATCGCATTCCATACAAACGGCCGATGTCCCCCCCGTCCCGCGCGCATCCGCTGATCAGCCTTTCGAGTTGGCGCACCGGGAAGCGCATTTAGTGACGATATGATAGCGACGAGGGAGCTAGGTGTGTTGTGTGTGCGTGTGTGTGCGTATGTGTGCGTGCTGTGCGCAGCGTGTGCGTGACTGCTTTGTAAACAAAAGCTCGCGAGTTGATAGCTGCATATATTCTGATATGTAGGTATGGACCTGATATGGATGAATCCATATGTATAATCATCATCATCATCATCAGCCTGTATCGGTCCACTGCTGGACATAGGCCTCTCCGAAGGCACGCCACTACACGCGGTCTTCCGCTCTTCTCATCCATCCACTCCCGGCTACCTTTTTTAGGTCATCTGTCCACCTAGCCGGGGGGCGTCCCACGCTACTGTGGCACTTTAGCTACTATATGCGAGTGTCCTATGTAGGGTGTTAGTGTTTAAGGTCCAAATGAAACACTATGATAGCTGTGTATAAACGTCTAATAAAACGACTGAGAATTATTATTGACTCAAAGCGACTATACTTGACTCCGTGGTGTGATCGACTGCCAGGGCGGCGGGCCGAGGCGAGCGCGGACGCACGCCGCGCCAGAGGGGCGCGGGGTGCGGTAACCGCGTCGCATCGGACCGATGTGTCGTGCGTGTCCGGCACATCAATTTCCCCCTTTATGAAAAAAATTTTGTCATTACAACATTACCAAAATTACCTTTAATTACGAATCGTTCATTGCTTGTGACAGTTATCTGCTTTTATACGACTGCCTCCACTTACTACAAATATAGAAAACATTTTAAAGACGAGATATAAACACGATGAGAAAGATAAAAACATTTCACTAACATACAGGGTGCCAGGAACCACAGAAATGATCGCGTACAAAAGAGACACTTGAAAAATTTGAAGAGGTGCAATAAAACTATCCTAACAATGACCCTAGATGATTGTGCTCACCAATGCGGTCGTAAAAACCGCTGAGGCGAGAGTCCTTTTGTTTTGCAAAGAGAGAGACCGCCAATGATTTCACACACAAGTATGACTAAGCTTAATACCTATTACATAACACAATCGTAGATAGGCATAGGCATAGATTTGAGAACACGTACCATTAAAATTTCTACACTAACTTTTTAACTAATTCGAAGTACTAACTAACACAGAATGGGGTGTAAATTTACACAAAATCAATAAACCATACCGCTGTATGAAAATAATTGTGTAAATATAATACATTTCTTCTATAATTTACTGATTACGTTAAGATGCATGCATACTACGATTATTAATTAAGTAAAAGTAATGAGTAAGTGTATTACGAAAAATCGACATTGCGATCAGGCAAAACTACAAGCGTTGGGCATGGAGTTTTGTGCGTAACCTTCCGTTGTCGTAAAATTCTTTACATCTCTCAGCATAAGTGCTTTACGCCCGTGTGTACGAACGAGGTTTATTGTTTGAACAAGAATGCATTTGATGAAACGTGCGTTATTATAAGTTATAGTTATAACTACGTACGATCTTGCGATATTTGTGTCTAATCTTACAAATTAAACATTATACAATAATTTAAAACTATTAAATGTTCAAATTAAATTACAAACTATTCAGTGTATCTTGGAACAGCAGGTATTAGCGCTATTGTTATAAAATATAAGTGATGCGAATGAAACGATACTCTAACAAGTTGACGGATCTGTCGTAGATTTCCTTGACGGATGTTAAACGACAGGTTTTCCAACATTTGTATGCTTCCTAATACAACTCACAAAACGTTATTGCGATTTCTAAGATTGATTGCGGCTTTGTTAAAACTAATACATATACATGCACATTTATCACTTTCAAATAGATTATGTGACACAAAGAAAGTTTAAATTGAACTCATTTTAAGCAACATATTATTAACATAACTATAATCACGACATAAAAGTAAGAAGTATAAAGTAAATAGCGTAATATTAGTCCTTTCATAATGTTTCTGGTGCAAGCAATAAACAGTTCGAGTATCATTATTGTTTGTAATAGTTTTATGGTAATTTTTTTGTCCACACCATTGCACTTTGTTTGGATGGGGCTTAGCGCCTCAGATACACCTGTTATTTGTTTATTTCACTGCACTTTCACTATTTTTATGGTTCACAGACAAACCGGGACGCTGACCGGCACTCAGCTGGTCGTCGATATGGGTGAGAATGAAACGAAAGTTATTGGTCTGCAAAACGAACAGTTTTTTTACATATTCTACCGAACTTAGACACGTGATATGGTATTGTAGTGTCTGTCTCACTTGAATTATGGGTAGGAGATGTGGGACTAGGCCTCGTTGTAGGTACTTGGGCGGAGTCGGCAGGTGCGTCGCGTGAACCGTTTCTTTCATCGTTGGGTAAGAAAGCCGGTTTCAGCCTGTCCAATGTTATTGCGACTTCCCTGTTAGGAAGTTTTACTATAAAATATTTGTCTTTCTTTTTTATTACCGAGAACGGTCCTTCGTAAGGTGGTGTGAGAGGTCGTGTCACGCGATCACACCTGACGAACACGTGTGTGCACCTACTTAGTTCCGGATGCACAAAAACTGACGTCTGCCTAGCTTCGCGCTTAGGTACAGAAGCTATTTTGCTTATGTGTTCGCGAAGTTTGTCCACATAGCTCTCGTCGACGGTGTACGATGTTGGTGAAGGTTCGAAAAACTCTCCCGGCAGTCTAATAGTGGTTCCATAAACCATTTCAGCTGCGCTGATTGATGTGTCGTCTCGAAGAGCTGCTCTCAGACCATATAAAACTGATGGTAATTCTTCTGCCCAGTTCTCGCTGTTTGATCGGGCCATTAATGCTGCTTTCATACTTCGGTGAAAATTTTCGATAAGGCCGTTCGATTGCGGGTGATAGCTGGTTGTCCTGATTTTTTTAATACCCATGCACTTCGCGAGGTTCTGAAACAGCTCTGCCTCGAAGTTACGTCCTTGATCTGTGGAAATTCGTAGGGGGCAGCCGAAACGGACAATCCAGTGCTCGTAGACAACCCTCGCGACAGTTTCTGCCGACATGTCGCTGACGGGGATTGCCTCTGGCCAATTTGTTGCTCGGTCCTCGATCGTCACTGCGTAGCGGTATCCATTTGAAGGCATGAGTGGACCAACCATGTCCACATTCAGGTGCTGAAACCGATCACTTGGTTCATACTTCCCAAATGGCGACTTTGTATGCCGTGATACCTTCGACTTCTGGCATGGTAGGCACGACTTTGTCCACTCCTTGACGTCGTTCAGCATGCCGGGCCAAAAGAATTTCTCCTTCATCAGCCTGCGCGTTCCTCTTACGCCTGGATGTGAAATACCATGTATGGTCGTGAAGGCTTGATGGCGAAAGTTCTTCGTGAGGTACGGCCTTGTCTTTCCGCCGGTCGTGTCACAATAAACATTCAATTTGATTGCCGGAATCTGAACTAATCGAAGAGTTGAGTTTTCTCGTGAAATAAATTCCTTCAGCTCTTCGTCTGCTTGTTGTTCTAGTGCCAGTTTCTCATAGTCTATTGCGCTGGGACAATTGATTTCGCCGAGGCGTGACAGAAAATCTGCCACAGGATTGTCTTCGCCGGCGATGTGTTCGATGCTTGACACGAATTGTGATATGTAGTCAAGCTGGCGTAATCGTCTCGGCGTATCATTAGTTGTTTCGTTTTTCTTGAAGGCGAAAGTTAGAGGTTTGTGGTCGCAATAAACTTTAACAAACGATCCCTCGATGAGCCGACGGAAGTGCTTGACCGCCATGTAGATACCTAACAGCTCTCGGTCATATGTGCTGTATTTGCGCTGTGTCTCACTCAACGTCTTACTAAAGAAACCCAATGGCTCTCTCCCCTTTGATGAATGTTGGTGCAATACAGCTCCGACACTAGTGTTGCTGGCATCTGTCATTATGCTTAGTTGAGCTCCCGCTGCGGGGTGCGCCAACATACACGCATTCTTAATTGCCTCTTTACAATTTTCGAAAGCGACGTCTGCCTCCGGTGTCCATTGAATTATTGTTTTGTCTCGTTTCTTTGAGTTCACCAAATATCTATTGAGTGGTGCTAAATAAACTGCAGCGTTTGGCAAGCATTCTCGATAGAAATTTATGGCACCAATGAATCGTCGTAACTCGAGAACCGTGGTGGGTTTTTTGTAATTGCTCAACGCTGAGACTCTTTCAGGTAGCGGAGTGATCCCTTCCGGGGAAACGGAGTATCCAAGGAATGTCAGCTGTGACCGATTGAATTCTGACTTCTGCATGTTTAAAGTAATGCCGTGCGCGTCGAGGCGTCGTAAGACTTCTCGCAGATGTTTTTTGTGTGCTTCCTCGTCCTCGGATGCTATTATTATATCGTCAACGTAGGCGAAGACATAATCTAGTCCTTGTAGAACGGTGTGAATAAACCTGCAGAAAGACATCCCAGCGTTTTTTAGGCCGAAGCACATGCGTCGGTATTCAAACAGGCCGACAGGTGTGGTTACCGCTGTCTTAGGAATGTCTTCTTTACGAACCGGTATTTGATGGTAAGCTTTGTTAAGATCAATCTTGGAGAATACCCTTTTGTTGTGTAAAATGTAGGTGAAGTCATGTAATCGTGGAGTGGGATATGCGTCTAAAATCGTGTTTCCATTGAGTAATCGGTAATCACCTACGATTCTGATGTCACCGTTTTTCTTGTCGACCACATGTATCGGCGAAGCCCACGGACTCTTACTGGGTTGTATAATACCGAGTTCGAGCATTGTCTCGATTTCCTGTTTAACTTTTTTGTACTTGTCCGGAGCAAGGGGTCTAGGTCGGCAGTGAACGGGGGGGCCTTTTGTCTCAATATAGTGCTCGACGCTGTGTTTTATGGCTTCCTTTCCGAAAACGGACGGCTTTGTTACGTTGGGGAAGGAGGCTATTATCTCACCAAATGGGTCGCCGGCGCAGACGGTTTTTATTGTCGGTTGATCGGACGATATTGCTGTAGTTTTCACGTGGAGTTCCGTTGTACCATCGATTAGACGTCGATTCCTCAGATCCACGAGCAGGTTATGATACTCCAAGAAATCTGCGCCTATTATAGGCATCCGCACGTTCGCCTCCACGAAACTCCATTTGTATGGCCTTCTTAGTCCGAGAT
Organism: Nematopogon swammerdamellus; assembly: GCA_946902875.1. NCBI lineage: Eukaryota > Metazoa > Arthropoda > Insecta > Lepidoptera > Adelidae > Nematopogon > Nematopogon swammerdamellus. Next base: position 2,932,374 of record OX336334.1, on the reverse strand, counting down.
CGAGAGTTAGTGACTTCTCACCGTATGTGGTTATCGCCGACCCGTTTGCCGCGTATAAAACATAATCCGAGGGTGAGCCTTTGTTCCTACTCAGTACCGAGATGTCTGCTCCGGAGTCTATGAGAAAATTTATGCCCGAGTTGCGGTCGGTTATATAAAGGCGTTTGGAATTTTCCAATGTGCAGACCTCCGCCTTAGGCTGCACTGCGTCTAGTTTTCCGATTGCATTTTCGTCTGGTCCTTCCACGCGCATGGCTGCTCACATTTGTTGGCCTTCTCGCGGAATGTATGGTGGTACCAGCATAGCCAGCCGGCCTTCTGTTCCGATGCACCTGTACGCGAGCTGGATCTGTACCTGTGTGCCGGTGTCCGCGAGCGGGGACGGTGCGGGCGTCGCTGATGCACCTGTTCGTCGCGTAGCGACACGATTTCGGCACACATGCGTGCCATCTGTGTGGTGAGAGCGACAATGGACGCCTGCATCGCATCTTGCGCCACTAAATCCGCACGTTCTCCGTCGCTACTCATGATTCCCAGTCTCTACTCAAACTAAATGTCACTTAAAACACTGAATGTCCACAATTAACTCGCGCGCGAATCACGTCGGGGTCACCAGTTGTGGCACTTTAGCTACTATATGCGAGTGTCCTATGTAGGGTGTTAGTGTTTAAGGTCCAAATGAAACACTATGATAGCTGTGTATAAACGTCTAATAAAACGACTGAGAATTATTATTGACTCAAAGCGACTATACTTGACTCCGTGGTGTGATCGACTGCCAGGGCGGCGGGCCGAGGCGAGCGCGGACGCACGCCGCGCCAGAGGGGCGCGGGGTGCGGTAACCGCGTCGCATCGGACCGATGTGTCGTGCGTGTCCGGCACATCAGAGCGCGGACGCACGCCGCGCCAGAGGGGCGCGGGGTGCGGTAACCGCGTCGCATCGGACCGATGTGTCGTGCGTGTCCGGCACACTACCTTTGCTTGTACGTGGCCTCCATTCGAGCACCCGTCTACCCCATCGGTTGTCGGGTCTACGACAGATGTACCCAGCCCACTGCCACTTCAGCTTGCTTATTTTTTTAGCAATGTCGACTACCTTAGTTCTTTGACGTATCACGTCGTTACGGATTTTATCGGTCAAAGAAATTCCGAGCATTGCTCTTTCCATAGCTCCACATCCAGTCAGAGTCCACGTTTCCGTATGTATAATAATAAATCGTCTCAGTTTTTGAACTCATTGTGGTAGAAATAAATTAATGCGGAAGTTATGAAATTAGGAAAAAAAAATCCTTAGCCAGAACCAACCCAATACTTAGCACCAGGAATCGCCACTGCTTCGGCCTCATACTATGTCGACGATATGGGGATAAAATATTATCAATTCGATTTGATCGTCGATCTAAACAGGTACTATGACGGTATTGTGTGCACCTAGGCTTCCATACTAACGTAACAGAACGATCACTTCGAGAAAGACTATTTGGCAGAGGATAAATATTTAACTTTCTGTTCTTTTCCACTCTTGATGTGTGTTTCTTTGGGTACAAATTTAAAAAACCCCGACCCTTAAAAAATCAAAAATAATTTCCGTTTACTTACTTAAAGGGGTCGGAGACCGCTAAGTAAATATGCGCGCAGCTCAGGGTTTTTATATTTTTTTATTTATTCAGCTTTACCCGACTCCTTTAAGTAAGTCAATGGAAATTATTTTTAATTTTTTAAGGGTCGGGGGTTTCTTAAATTTGTAATTTAACTTTTATTTCCAGCTTTTCTTAAAAAACCACATGCAAATCGGCCAACTTTTTAAGATAATATTTTTTTATTATTTAATTACTTGATTACAAGCATAGTTAAGAACCATCCCGATAAAACCACATTTTTAATAAAAAAAAACCATCCAAATCAGTCCATCCGTTAGGAAGCTACGATGCCACAAACAGACACTAACAAGTAACTATTAAGTAATCTGTGCCCATACACACACACACGTAAAATTTATCACCCATATTTTTTCGTCGGGGGTTAAAAACACACAATAACGCAGTTCCATCAAAAGAGTTGTCAAGAAAGGATATATAAATAGTAGTAGATAGGTACATAAAGAAAATTGATTTTTTTAAATTGAATTAAATTTCAATTAAAATTAAAACAAGAGAAACACATTAAACAATTCAAAAAAACACCAAATCGATACTAATAATAAATTTGTAAGGGATGGCAATGGAGTAAGTTACTTTGTTTTATGAGATACTGCGTCTGTACTCTATGTATGATACTAAAACTAAATTGACGATTTTTGGAAATATTTTCTTGTATGTAAGTATGTCCCTCCATAACTCTTAAACCGATCATCCGAATTCGATTAAACTTAGTACTTACATTTGATTATACGAGACACTGGATAGGTTAAATAACATTTAGTTTCGGTTACGCTAAGCTCTCATACAAACCGAATGGTTCCGCCCGCCGATATAAAGGTGCGGTAGAGGGCTCACTTACTTTCTTCTTTTTTAAATACGAATTTCTCGCGAGCGAAGCCGCGTGCAAAAGCTAGTCAACAATATCATTTTTGACAAGCACTTAATAGGGAAGTTACGCTAAGCTCTCATACAAACCGAATGGTTCCGCCCGCCGATATAAAGGTGCGGTAGAGGGCTCACTTACTTTCTTCTTTTTTAAATACGAATTTCTCGCGAGCGAAGCCGCGTGCAAAAGCTAGTCAACAATATCATTTTTGACAAGCACTTAATAGGGATCAAACCATTCCGAATATTTTCACCGTCCGCAAGTCGAAATCAAAGAAGGGGTGAGAAACTGAGGCCGGATCAATCAATCAATGGCTTGTTCAATTAGCTGAAACTCCATCGGCCACACTATATCCGGCTATTTGTCGCTATAGAGGGCGCTAGCGACCCCAATAAATGGCAAACCGACCGGAAACCGACCACGAGTGTGCTTAATGGTTGAATCGTTTGTAATATCATTTAATAGCAGGACATTTGCTTACCTATGCATGCATGTAATGTATGAAGACTGAATTTTAATATCAAAGTATCTATCCTGAATACTGATGTAGAAATACAGCATTATTTGCGACAATTGTATTTAAGCTGTAATGTTATACGTACATACTTATACTTACCTTTAATAAAATCCAACGTCAGCTTTCTGTCTGTCTGTCTGTCCGCTTATAACTCGTGAACCACTGAACCGATTTTAATAAAAAAAAATCTACGGATAGCTTGATTCTTCCCATCAACTATAGGTTACTTACTATCACGCTAAATGGCTTATGAGGTTAGCAGAGAAGTCAAATATGAGAGCGGGCGGAGCCGCGGGCACAGCTAGTACATACATAAACTGTGTGGGGCCGGTACTTAAAATGAATATCCCCACTGCATCTCGCCCCGTGCATATCGTGAAAGGCGACTAAGGGATAAGGACAAGATGCCGTGCTAAAGGGCGAGAGGCTCGCCACCTCTCACCTTGGCACGGTACTTCCACCGAGTCATGCAGCAGGTGGGTCTTCGTGCCTTACTTGCTGCTTGATCGATTGAATCTTGTTCGAATACTTTGCGAAACGTGGTGGTCGGTGTTGTGCTGTAATTTACGAGAGTTCTTGCAGCACAACACCGATTACTCTGTTTACCCCGATTGTCGGGATTCAGCATGTGTGATATGTATGTATGTATGTTATGTAATAATGTACGTTTTTCCGGATAAAATATTTCGGCCAAGTCCGAGTCACAACTCGCGCACCGACGATTCGTCTATGATACTTAAAACAGTCTGAACAGCCTTTTTGTCAGCCTCGGTAGCTCAGTGCGGTCGGTCGACTGTAGTTAAGCACACCTGGGCGCGGTCAGGGCGTGGTTCGGATTCCAAGTAAAACTGTAGGTCCCTTCCCTTCTTATCTTTTTAGATGGTTGGGTTTATCCCGCCCGGGTTAGTACCACCGCACTGAATGAAACGTCGGTCAAAACGGCTAATAGTTCGTGTTTTCCGTCCAGTTCAGAGTAGCCGACATGAAATGAAGGGAAACACTAAAATGGCACCTAGTTCACCCGGTGTTATGGGCTGACATCACGGATGTTGTGGGTGATGTAGCCAACCGTGTCAGTTTCCATAAAAAAAAAACTATATATTTTCGAGAAATATTTCCAGATCGTAACCAGATGCCACGAACTGCCATAAAATTTACTAAACGAGCCATAAGATAAACTGTGCAAACTCCTTTGCAGCAAACTTTCAAACTGCAGTTTCCCATCCAAAAACACGTCCATTCGTCACCAGCTCCGCGAGCGAACTGCAACTAACTGTCATTAGTGCAAATCAGACGAGTCGATGTCCTCTTCTGTTCTACACCCAACCTCACTCTCCTCCCTCCTCGCTATTCACGTCGCTGGGAGAGCTGGCTGAACACACAGAACATAAAATAAGAGTAGAAGTAGCGCGGTGACTCATTGTGCCTACCACGAGTAAGCGTAGCTCCGCTCACTCGACCTCCTACCATATCACTCGGCTGTCATTGCTGTCACGAAAACCATGCAGCTATAAAAATACGTAAATACCTTATTGTGCTCGATTCACGCCTTACATAAATGATAAATGCACAAAGAATACGTCTCCTCTTTACGTCTGTATCGTACGGTACGGTACAGTACGGAAGCCTATTTTTAACCCCTGACGAAAAAAAAGGGTATGAGCGCTAGGCAAGTAGGTAAATCTCATCCATGAAAAGTTGATTTACAAGTTTAAAAAACCCTCAAAAAGTAAAAAAATATTTCCATTTAAAGGTTCGATTTAAATGTTGTTTTTGTACCGTGTGGGGCCGGTACTTTAAAAGAATAGCCCCACTGCATTTCTCCCCGTGTATGTCATAAAAGGCGACTAAGGGATATGGTATGACTCCCTTCTTATATTACTAGGTGGTAGGGTTTAACCCGCCCGGGTTGGTACCACCGCACTGAATGATAGGTCGGTCGTAACGGCTATGTAAATAGTTTGTGTTTTCCGTCCAGTTCAGTGTAGCCGGCACGACCGAAGGGAAGCACGCCATAAAAAAAAATTATGTGTCGGGGGGGCCGAGTTGAATTTTTTTTTACGTAGCGATCCCCTGACGCACACGGTTCGGTGCGCACACGGGCACTGTACCCGGCGGCCGGCTGTAGTCTCGTACCACGTACCCTCGCGTACCACGTACCCTCGTACCACAACCGACGCACCACGTACCGACGTACCACGTGCCGACGTACCACGTACCACAACTCGTACCGTACCGACGTACCACGTACCGCAACTCGTACCGCGTACCGCTATGCCGTCGGACCGATCCGCACGACGGCAAGCACGAACGTACGCACTACGCGACCGCGTCCTCAACCTGACGTGCCTCGGGGCACGGGGAGAGACCTCGACCGGCGTGCCGCGGGGCACCGGGAGTTTAGCCGCGTAGTGTAGGGCGTGGAGAGCGAAATGAAATGCACAGTGCTGGCTATAATGCAGCCGCACACTGGCTTTCACTCGAGACGTGGAGTGAGCACTCGCCGAGAGAAGAACGTCCGATCGGCCGAGGCAGTCGTTCCGGAGTGAAGCTCGTTCCTCGGTCGATCTTAGCGGAGAGCCGGTGCTCGGGACGTCTTCTCTTCTCGGTGGCTGGGCGAGTACTGACTGAACCGGCCAAAACGCGCTATATTTGTATACGCGCGGGCGCGCTGAGGCGCCGCGGACGCAGCCGTCCGGTTTCGCGGCTGCGCTCCGACGCCCCGCCCCCGCGTCGCGCCTCGGTCCGGCTCAGTCTCCTAACGGTTTTGGCGAGTGCGCATCTCCCGTTCGTCCCAAATGAAAGGCAGTGGGCGACTATATCTTTATTCAAATAACTTACAATCTAGACTATCTATCTTACAGCTATGCCTATCTATCTTATAGCTATGCCTATCTATCTTATCTAACTTTATTTATCTTATAACTACGCCTATCTATCTTAGCTAACTTATATCTACGATTTTTATATATATTTATTTTCTTATATTAACTTATTTTCTATATATTTACATATTAAAAATACCTAAACTAAACTATGCTGGCCGCTTCCTACTTCCCTAAGCTACTGAGGTGACGACGTGCGCGTCGCGTCCTAGGCCGGGTCCGTCGTCGCCGCTCCGGCTGGCCGTCGTCCTGAACATCCTCCCGCCGTCGCCTCGGCGATCTTGGACGTCGGAAGGACGACGATCTTCTTTACCGGCCGCCGAAGCAGCTTCCCGCAGGTCATGACGTCGACGACGCGGACGATGCCGTCGTTGCCAGGGTGGACGGCTTCCACCCTGCCCCTCGGCCAGGTGTTCCTCGGTAGGTCGGGGTCGGCCACCAGGACGACGTCGCCGACTGCTGGCGCCTGGCCGCTTCCTCGTGGCTCCCGCCGGTTTTGGAGTAAGGGCAGGTACTCGCGGACCCACCGGCACCAGAACTCGTCGGCCAGCCACTGCGCCCTCCGCCAGAGCGCCCTGGCACCCTCGTCGTCCGCGGTGAATCGGCCCGGCGGTGGTGAGTGGCTCCCCGCGCCGAGCAGGATGTGGTTCGGCGTCAGGGCCTCCGGTTCGTCGGGTGACACGGCGACGTGGGTCAGTGGCCGCGAGTTCACGGTGCTCTCCGCCTCGGCGAGCAGCGTGGCCAGGGTCTCCTCCTTGGGGTACCGCTCGTGGAGCGTGACGCGCAGGGCCTCCTTTGTCGAGCGGACTAGGCGCTCCCAAGCGCCTCCCATGAACGGCGCCCCCGGCGGGATGAAGTGCCACTCGATGAGCTGGTTCGTGGCTGCGTCCTGCATCGCTGCGAGCGCCTGCCGGAGCTCTGCGTCGGCGCCCCTGAAGTTCGTGCCGTTGTCGCTGACGATACGCCTCGGGCACCCTCTCCTCGCGATGAAGCGGCGGAGAGCTGCGATGGCCGAATCGGCGCTCAGCGACGCGGCTACCTCCAGGTGCAGAGCTCGGACGGTGAGGCAGGTGAACAGGGCTACGTAGCGCTTCTCGTGCCGTCGCCCGACCGTGATCTCCACCGGCCCGAAGTAGTCCACGCCGACATAGGAGAATGGTCTCTCGTGATGTGCCAGCCGGGAGACTGGGTGGTCGCCGGTCGGCGGGCAGGTCGGTCGGGTCCGGCGGATGCGGCACAGCAGGCATCCCTTGATGACGGTGCGGACTGTTGGGCGCAGGCGCACGACCCAGCACCGCTGCCGCAGCTCGTTGACGACGGCTTCGACCCGCCGTGGTGCAGCAGTCGGTGCACGTGCTCCACGTAGAGTCGCGTGTAGGCGTGGTCGCCGTCCAGCACGGCCGGGTTGAGTTGCTCGTGCTGTACGTCCTCTGCAGCCCCCACGCGGCTTCGCAGGCGCAGGACGCCGCTGTCGTCGATGCGCAGCGCCAGCTGCGCCAGCCGGTCCGTTCCTGTCGGCCTCTCGTCCCTCCGCACACGGTTGATCTCGTGCGCGAAGGACTCCCTCTGCGACGTCTTTAACAGCAGCTGCTCGGCCGTCTTGAGGTGTCGCGCCTCCAGGGGTAGGAGGGTGCGACTCTCGCTGCTCTGCTGCCGTCCTGGTCGTGTTTTCTTGTGCGGCTGCCGTCTGCAGGGCGGACTGCCCGCTCGGGCCGTCCTCTTGTGTCGGCCCGCCGCGGCCACGTGTGTTTTGGCCCGGCACAGCTCCACGAAGTGAAGGACCCGTGCCGTGGCGCGTACAAGTCGCAGCCACGACGAGAAGCGTGTTGCCTCTGGTGCTGCGCTCCCCGTGGTCGCGGTGAAGCAGACGGCCGGTGCTCGCTCCTCTCCTGTGGGTGCAGCCTCCTGTGGCTGCTCTCGGGGCCACGATTCCTCTCCGTGTGCGAGGAAGGCCGGCCCCGAGAACCAGCGATGATCTGCCGCGAAGTCGGCCGGTGTGTTGCGGGTTGCGTCATCCGCAACGTTGTCCCTGGTGGGCACCCATCGCCACTCCGAGACCTTGGTGAGCTCCTCGATTTCCGCCAGCCTGTGTGCCACGAACGTCTTGAAGCTGCGCGGGCTCGCTCGTACCCACGCCAGCGCCGTCCTGGAGTCGCTCCAGAAGTAGCGTCGCGCCGCCTCCCAGTCGTGGCCGTCCTCCACCGCTCGCGCCAGGCGGCTGCCCAGAAGTGCAGCCTGCAGCTCGAGGCGGGGGACGGATACCGGCTTCAGCGGCGTGACGCGTGTCTTCGCGCAGGCCAGAGCGACCTTGACGGAGCCGTCGCTTCGCTCGAGCCGCCAGTAGGTAGCGGCGGCGTACGCGGCTTCGCTGGCGTCTACGAACGTGTGCAGCTCTCGGGACACGCATCTGCACACGTCGTAGCAGCGGGGAACTCGTAGGGTGCCCAGGGCACGCAGACTGGCACCCAGTCCAGCCAGGCCTGATGCAGCTCGCCCGGCAGGACGTCGTCCCAGGCGACACCCAGGCGCCAGGTCTCCTGCAGGATCCTCTTGGCTGGCGTAGTGACGAGCGCGACCAGCCCCAGCGGGTCGAAGAGGGACATCACGACGCTGAGCGCCTCTCGTTTCGTCGGCGTGCGTCGGGCGTCCAGGACCTCGGGCGACGTCCTCGCGAAACTGAGGGCGTAGCCGAGGCGGTCCTCCGCTGTGTCCCAGCGCATGCCGAGGGTCTTTTCCTGCGCTGTCTGCCCGCCGATGTCCACTTGCCCGCTGCCTCGCTGGTCCCTGGCCGCGTGCCGGATGGCCCTCGCGTCGTTGGAGGCCCACCCTCTCAGCTCGAAGCCGGCCGCCTCGTGTATGTCGGCGACCTCGCGCGAGACGCGGCAGGCCTCCTCGGGGCTCTCGAAGCTCTGGAGGAGATCGTCCATGTAGTGGTTGTCTACTATGGCGCGTGCTGCTGCTGGTTTGCTGGCTTTGAAGTCCGCGGCGTTTCGGTTCTTCGTGTAGATGGCGGTGCAGGGCGAGCAGGCGGCACCGAAGACGACCGAAGTCATCCTGTACTCGGTCGGCGCCCCTTGGTCCGGGCTCTCCCTCCACAAGAACCGTAGTGCATCTCGATCTGCGTCGCGGATGCGGATCTGCAAAAACATCTCTCGGATGTCCGCAGTGACGGCGATCGTGTGCTGCCGGAACTTCATTAGCACGCCGGGTAGTGATTGCAGCAGGTCCGGGCCCGGGAGCAGCAGATCGTTCAGGCTGACTCCTCGGGCCTTCGCAGCGGCGTCGTGGACGATGCGGATCTTCTCCTTGGCTGGGTTGACCACTGCAAAGTGGGGCAGATACCAGGTGCGCCCCGGCGTCGGTGTAGTCGTGGCGCGCTCGGCATATCCGCTCCGGATCATGTGCTCCATCTGCCGGTGGTACTTCTCCTTCAGGTCCAGGTCGCGAGCCAGCTTCTTCTCCAAGTTGACGAGCCTCTTGTATGCTGACTCGCGACTGTCGGGCATCACGATGTCATCGTGACGCCAGATGAGGCCGGTCTCGTATCGGCCGTCTGTCAGGCGCCGAGTCGTCGCGTCGAGGACTCGTAGGGCTCGCTCTTCCGGGTCGCTCCTTGGTTTGCGGGGCTCGACGCTCAGCGACTCCAGCTTGAAGTGCTCCCTGGCGAGCGCGTCGAACGTGCTGTCACTGGCCTCGGTAGCGTGAGCGCAGCGCTGTACAGGCTCGGTGATGGAGGTGCGGCACCCGTGCAGCACCCAGCCGAGCTGAGTACGCGAGGCGACGGGCTGGTCACGCCGGCCGCTCCTGAGTGCCCGCGAGACTATCAACGGCCAGTTGTCTTGGCCGATGAGCAGTCTCGGGCGTGCGTCGGCGTACGCCAGCACCCCCGTCAGCTCCGCCAGATGTGTGCAGTCGTCCAGGCACGTCCTCGCGATGGACTGCGGCGGGAAGTGCAGGCCCTCCACCGTGCGGGCTCCGTAGAGGTCGTGCTGCTCCGTCTCGTACTTGCCGCGGACGCGCAGGTTGAGGCGCCGCGACGAGTTGGTCGTTACTCGCCCTCCGCCTATGCCGACGACGTGCAGAGGTTCCGGGGCGCCCTTCGCGCCCAGCACGTCGGCTATGGCGGCGTCCACCATCGTTACGGTGGACCCCTCGTCCAGGAGGGCGAATATCTCCACGGTGCCCTTGGGGCCGCTCAGCTCCACCGGCACGATCTTGAGCAGCACCGAGTCGGACCGCGCCGTGGCTGTGATCGCGGCGGCGGCAGTCTCGTTGCTCGACTGGTGCTGGTGTAGAAGCAGGTGGTGCCCGTACTGGCAGCCCCGCACTCCGCACGGCTCGGCCTTGCACTTTGCTTTGCGGTGCCGGCTCTTGAGGCACCTGAAGCAGATCTTGCCCTCCTTGGCCTGCTTCAATCGGCCGTCCACGTCGGCAGCGATGAACCTTGGACAGGCCAGGAGGTAGTGGGCCCTGGTGCACGTAGGGCACTTGGGCGTCGAGTCGGAGGGTTCCTCCTCTCCGCCGGCGGCGTAGGCCTTCTCGGCGGCTCGACGTTCTTTCGGCTGGCGTCGAGGCTCCCTTGTTGACGCCTCTGCAGTTGAGGCGACGTCCGGCCGAGCGTACGCTCCGCACTTGCGAGCCTCCTCGTTGAGGAAGCCGGCGATCCTCGTGAGTGCGGGCTGAGGGGTGCCGCCTCGGTCCTCATAGTCGAACCACCGCGTCTGTCGTAGCGGGGTCAGCTTGTCGACTATGAGGCGAGTCATTTCGGGGCTGTGCAGATACTCGGGCCTGTCCAGAGCCTGGATTGTAGCCACGACGTTGGCTACCTTGTTGGCGAATTCGTTGAGCTCGTTCGCGTGGTCTCTGACCTTGGGCAAGTTTTTTAGCTTTTCCAGCTCACCCAAGACCAGGAAGTCTGGCCGTCCGAACCGCTGCTCGAGTGCCGCTATGACTCGATCTGGGTCCGGCGCCGACAACATAAGGCTGTAGGCCGCCTCCTTCGCCTTTCCTCGTAGGCAGCGGCGTATGCGGGCGGCGTTCTCTACGCGCGAGAAGAACGCCTCCGTCTCGCGGTAAGCGGCCGCGAACTGCAGCCACTCCCCGGAGGACCCGTCGAACGCCGGCAGCTCCTGCAGGTACTTGGGCGGCGCGGTCGACGGTCGGTTGGTCTCCGTCTTCCCAAGCACCGTGGCCAGCATCTGAATAGCCGCGGCGAGCGGCTCGGACGAGTGCGGCGTAGCGGAGGAGGACGCGGCGGCGGGCGCGGTCGTTGCGGCGGCGGCGGCGGTAGCGGAAGCGGTAGACGGCCCCTGCGTCGACTCCGTGTGTGTCGCCGGCGAGTCTGTGTGCTGCGGTGCTGCGTCGTAGCACTCGCGGCGTAGCACTCCGGCCGGCGTAGACCCGGAGTATTCGCCGCGTAGCAGCGCAGGCGGCGCTCCTTCGTAGAGGGCCGCGCGGCGTAGCGGGTCGGCCTGCGTAGCCTCGTAGCACTCGCGGCGTAGAGGCGCAGGCGGCGCGGGTTCGTATGGGGCCGCGCGTAGCGAGTCGGCCGGCGTAGGCCCGCAAACCTCACGGCGTAGAGGTGCGGGCGCCGCGGTTTCGTAGCACCCGCGGCGTAGCGGGTCAGCCGGCGTAGGCCCGCAAACCTCACGGCGTAGAGGTGCGGGCGCCGCGGTTTCGTAGCACTCGCGTAGCAGTCCCTGCGGTGCCGTTTCGTCGCACTCGCGTAGCACCTCGCGGCGTAGAGGTGCAGGCGGCGCTCGTTCGTAGAGGGCCGCCTGGAGGGGCGCGGGCGGTGCGGCTGGGGCGAGCGGTGCGCGGGGTGCGGGCGGCTCGGCCGGCGCGTGCGTGTGGAGGGGCGCGTGCGGTGCGGAGGCGGCGGTCTCGGTGCGCGGCTCGCGGTGACTGGCGAGCGGCGGCGCCGCGGCGGGGAGCGAGGCGGAGTCGAGCGCCTCCCGCTCCCGCCGGTGAAGTCTCTGCGTCTCGAGCCACGACGCGACTCGTAAACTGCGCGCCGTGTCCCCGAGCTCCTCCTCGTCCGACGTCTCTTCCTCTTCACACTCACGTAGCCGCGCCTCGATTATTAGCGCGGTGAGTCTTGCCTCTTCTCGCTTCGCCTCCAGCAACTGGCTCTCCATAGCCCGTTGCTTCGCCGTTTTCGAAGAGCGGCCAGATCGATTGCTCCGGCCGTCCTTGTTGTCGCCTGCGGGCACGTCTCGCCCTGGTGCGAGAGCGTGCGAGGCGCGGCTCGGCGCGCGCTCCTGGCTCGGCGCGCGGGTGTCGTGCGCTGCGCTCGGTGCGGGCGCCGCGGTCGGTGCATGCGCGGCGCGTGGGGCGTGCGCCGCGTCCGGTGCATGCGCGGCGCGCGCGGTGTGCGCGGCGTGCGCGGCGTGCGCGGAGTGCGACGCGTGCGCGGCGTGCACGGCGTGCGCGGAGTGCGACGCGTGCGCGGCGTGCGCGGCGTGCGACGCGTGCGCGGCGTGCGCGGAGTGTGAGGCGTGCGCCGCGCCCGGGGCGTGCGCGGCGCTCTCACGGTGCGAGTCCACCGTTGTCGCGACGGGGGTGCTCGTGCTCGTCCCGTGTGACGACCACGTATGCGGGTCCGTAGTTTGACCGGCAGGTGGCGCGCCCGTCGCTGGACTCGTTTCCGTCGGCGCGTTGTCGCCCGACCGCAGCGCCGAGTCGGCTGCGTCCGGTGGCAACTCTCGCTGCGTTGACGGCGGCGAAGGCACCGGCGTGGTGCGGCCTCGCCCATTCTTTTTGCTCCGCGTTACAGGCATCCTTGATCCGGCTGTCGAATGACCAATGTGGGGGACGATGCTCAGAGGTGGACTGTATTTACGCTGGCGTTTGTTGATGCCCGTCCCGCAGAGCAGAATATGGGGTTCGGCGAGTGAAGCGTGCGCGGCGGCCGCACGCGACAGAGATGGCCGATGTTGCTGTCTCCTTCACTCGGTGTTGGTTCGGTGCGCACACGGGCACTGTACCCGGCGGCCGGCTGTAGTCTCGTACCACGTACCCTCGCGTACCACGTACCCTCGTACCACAACCGACGCACCACGTACCGACGTACCACGTGCCGACGTACCACGTACCACAACTCGTACCGTACCGACGTACCACGTACCGCAACTCGTACCGCGTACCGCTATGCCGTCGGACCGATCCGCACGACGGCAAGCACGAACGTACGCACTACGCGACCGCGTCCTCAACCTGACGTGCCTCGGGGCACGGGGAGAGACCTCGACCGGCGTGCCGCGGGGCACCGGGAGTTTAGCCGCGTAGTGTAGGGCGTGGAGAGCGAAATGAAATGCACAGTGCTGGCTATAATGCAGCCGCACACTGGCTTTCACTCGAGACGTGGAGTGAGCACTCGCCGAGAGAAGAACGTCCGATCGGCCGAGGCAGTCGTTCCGGAGTGAAGCTCGTTCCTCGGTCGATCTTAGCGGAGAGCCGGTGCTCGGGACGTCTTCTCTTCTCGGTGGCTGGGCGAGTACTGACTGAACCGGCCAAAACGCGCTATATTTGTATACGCGCGGGCGCGCTGAGGCGCCGCGGACGCAGCCGTCCGGTTTCGCGGCTGCGCTCCGACGCCCCGCCCCCGCGTCGCGCCTCGGTCCGGCTCAGTCTCCTAACGGTTTTGGCGAGTGCGCATCTCCCGTTCGTCCCAAATGAAAGGCAGTGGGCGACTATATCTTTATTCAAATAACTTACAATCTAGACTATCTATCTTACAGCTATGCCTATCTATCTTATAGCTATGCCTATCTATCTTATCTAACTTTATTTATCTTATAACTACGCCTATCTATCTTAGCTAACTTATATCTACGATTTTTATATATATTTATTATCTTATATTAACTTATTTTCTATATATTTACATATTAAAATTACCTAAACTAAACTATGCTGGCCGCTTCCTACTTCCCTAAGCTACTGAGGTGACGACGTGCGCGTCGCGTCCTAGGCCGGGTCCGTCGTCGCCGCTCCGGCTGGCCGTCGTCCTGAACACTTAGTGTGCGGAATTGGCTTGGCGATCTCTTTTGTGAAGAAATTTTTTTAATCATAATAAATTGTAGCCCACCCCCTCCCCCCTTCCCTTATTCAGATGTAAGCGTGAACATACGTTCGAAAGGATCTAGCCCAGCAGGTCTATTCTTGTAAATTCTGACAGCGGAATCAGCGCTGTTGTGGCGCTGAGTGCTACTTACCAAAGTGGCTCTCAGCGCCACAACAGCGCTGATTCCGCTGTCAGAATTTACAAGAATAGACCTGCTGTATATCAGTACTGGTATTGCGATTCGACAAGTATATTTGCACAGTATACATGTTTTTTCAACTTTGATAAAGTTTATTCAAAATAACTAAAAGAGAACATAAAAGCGGCCAAGTGCGAGTCGGACTCACGCATCTAGATTTCCGCACCTCAAAAAAAAACTTTGAAAAAAAACGCGTTTCTTGTATGGGTATAATTCCCTTAATTCTCCCCGTGTATGTCGTAAAAGGCGACTAAGGGGTATGACTCCCTTCTTATATTACTAGGTGGTAGGGTTTAACCCGCCCGGGTTGGTACCACCGCACTGAATGAAAGGTCGGTCGAAACGGCTATGTAAATAGTTTGTGTTTTCCGTCCAGTTCAGTGTAGCCGGCACGACCGAAGGGAAGGCTGACGTGGCACCAAGATCACCCGGTGTTATGGGCTGACATCACGGGAGTTGTAGGTGATGCAGCCAACCGTGTCAGTTTCCATAAAAAAAAAAAATAAAAAAAAAATTATTTATTTCCTCCCATTTTCGCCTAGGGCTCTTAACTCGTGCCGGCACCTATAGTATCGCTTGCGCACTGGCGCGGCGTGCGCTCCTACTGCGTGTTCTGCGGTCTGCCCATCAAAATGCGCAGTGCGTAGTAGTAGAGCCGGTACTTAAAAAGAATATCCCCTCTGCATCTCTCACCGTGCAATTCGCAAATGGCGACTAAGAAAAAACATTAAAAAAAAAGAGATGAGGAAAATATTCCGTGCTTAAAGGCTGCGATATGCAAATTTTAGGAGAAAACGAGATTTTTGAAATTTTTAAAAATTTATTTCAGAGAAACCAGGCCACACAGAAAAAATAAAAAAATTGATCAGGAAAGCCAAGAATAAAGAGAACTTTATAAGAAACAATTGTAATCAAAATGTGGCTTATTTACTTAACAAAACCCCTTCAAACCCCACCTTGTCGTAAACAATTTGCTAACATGGTGTTTTTAGCAGCTTTTTCCAGGCTCAACCTACGCAAAAACTAAAAAAATAATCGTTCTCATCTTTTTCTTGTATTTCTCCAGAATATTTTCGGTACAGGTGTCTTGATTTTCTTAACAATTTCTTCTAAAAAAACGTAATTTATGGTCCCCTGTCGTGTTTTTTTTTTGGCAAAAGTTACATGTTATAAGAAATAAATCACTAAGCATGTTAAAATTCATATATTTTTATTGAAAAAATAATGCGATTAAAAAATATGAGTATTTGGTTTCGAAAATTATTCTAACAAATGGCACATAATATAAGCCAAAACGCTCATTGTTCGCATGTTTTGCATCGGCGGAATAGGGCCTTAAGGGCGATAGGATAGCCACCTCTCATCTTGGCACGGTCCTTCCACCGAGCTATACAGCGGGAGTAGATCCTCCGCCAATGGCGTAGAAACGAAACGGTCTTCAGCCCGAGGCGTAGTGAGCCGCGGACGAACCAGCAGTTTCACTCCATACTCCCGTAATTCAGTTGAAAATTCAGAATTACGGGTTGAACAAAGTTAAGCGAATTGTGCACGTCTGAACATAAATTATTACCGTTACGGGCGCTGATTAAAATTTTGCCCGCAAATTTGGGCAACTTTTAATAATTAGTGCCCCGGTTGAGATGGGGGCGCTAACTGCGCCAGCATCGCGTGTGTAGGGTTGTAATGTCTTATATTATCAACCTTAAAAAAAAACCTGAATACTCCCCAGCGGTATAAGCGGTACGCACAGTCGGCGGTGCAGGGTTGGTACCATAGAAACGCCAACCTGCACAGAGACCTAGGGATAGCACCGCTGGAGGAGTATCTCCAGAAGCTGTCCACGGGCTTCTTCAAGGGGGCGTACCGACACGACAACCCGCTGATCGCTAGCGCTTGCGACTACCGACTGCGGGATCCATCGACCAGGCGCCCCCTGTCGATACTAACACATCCCTTTAACTTCGCAGGTCCAGAGCCTCCACGCCGCGCAGCCGCCGGCGTCCAGGAAGCAACCCAGTGAAGTTTCTTGCCAGTTCTTCTTCACTGTGATAATCGAACTGGCGGACATGTTTTTCTTCCAGCAAGCGTCGAGCAAGCAGGCGGTTCGACCTACATTCGCGACTCATTCGCTTTTCTCCACACCACAGGCAGCTGCAGCAGTCGAGAGACTGCAGAACGTGCCAGCAGCAGAGCGGCTTCGATGCCGCTCACCCCTAGCCAGCAGTCGGTCACTGCGACCGCCCTAACTTAGGGCGGACAAAGTGGCCGCTACTAAATCGCCAGCCGGCCGGCCACGGCGACTGCCCTATTTTATATAGGGCGGACAAAGTGACGGCAGGCCTCGCGCGGTCTACCGCGCAAAAAAGACCGGTAGCGGTGTGATAGTCTTACGACTAATACCTTTTTTACAGATGCAGATTCCAGATTCCCGGTGCAGGGTTGAAAGTTGCCCAGCGGTGCTGTGAACGCTACGCGATGTTGTGCGTATCACCATAGTATTAAAAAGTCAAAAATAATTTCCGTTTACTTGCTTAAAGGATTTGCTTTAAGCGGCGGGTGGCCGAGTGGTTTGGGCATCGGCTTCTCATGCGGGAGGTCCGAGGTTCGAATCCGGTCGGCGTGTACCAATGAGTTTTTTCTGACGAAAAAAATTACGTGCATACCTACACCCGCTGCTTCACCGTTGGGAACCGGTGTAAAACTGTAGGTCCCTTCTCTTGCCCCTTACTAGGTGGTAGGCTCAAATTGAAGCCGACTGGGTTGGTACCACCGTACTGGATGTAAGATGGCCGCAAGCAACCTCGGTTGTGTTCTCCTCTAGTCCAGTATAGCCAGCAATCCAGGGAAGTCTCCGGTATGGCACCTACCTTCTCGGAGGTGATATTGGCTGGTTAGAGCATGTGCTTTGGCCCCTGCGACTCAGCCACCCATTTCGGATTACATAAAAAAAAACAAAATAAAGGAGTCGGGGGACCGCTAAGTAAATTCCCGCGCGGCTCTCGGTTTTTATATTTTATTTACTTAACGGTCCCCCAGACTCCTTTAAGTAAGTAAAAGGAAATAATTTTTAAAATCGGTCCACTTTTTAAGATAATTGCTTAATTACTTGATTACTTGATTACAAACATAGCTAAGAACCATCCCGATTAAACCAGCTTTCTGATTAAAAAAAACCGCATCTACAACCGGACGTTTCTTTTTTTGACAACTGACACGGTTGGCTACATCACCTACAACATCCGTGATGTCAGCCCATAACACCGGGTGAACTTGGTGCCACGTCAGTGCTTCGCTTCGGTCGTGCCGGCTACACTGAACTGGACGGAAAACACAAACTATTTACATAGCCGTTTCGGCCGACCTTTCATTCAGAGCGGTGGCATCAACCCGGGCGGGCTAAACCCTACCACCTAGTAATATAAGAAGGGAGTCTTATCCCTTAGTCGCTTTTTACGAAATACACGGGGAGAGATGCAGTGGGGCTATTCTTTTAGAGTACCCGCCCCACACGGTTCAAACTCTGCAAACTTAAATTTTCTCGCTCAAGAGCAATGGAAATTCTCCCGAATCGTTCACGAGGTGCCGTAAAAACCGGCTACGTTCAGGGAATATAATGGCACCCCTACCGGCGAATTGCACGGAATACCCGACTCAAAATTGCGCAGAAGTATTCGGGTCGCATGAGAAATGTGTGGGATTCGACATTATTTAGATAAGCATACCCGATGTAAATCGAAACTTTGTTCTAATTTTATACTAACTCACGTTCGAGGGGTGTTTATCGTAGTATTCCCCCACAGAACAATAAATGCGCTATTTATATGCGGCGTGTATGAATACTTAAGCAGGGAGAATTGTATATTTGTTTCATAACATGTACTTACATACATACATACCACACGCTGTATCCGGACAATCGGGGTAAGAAGAGTAATCAATGTTGTGCTATAAGAGCTAAATCACAGTACAACACCGACCACCAAGCTTAGCAAATTATTAGGACAAAATAATTCTCAAGCAGCAAGTAAGACACAAATACCCACCTTACTGCCTGACTCGGATGAATGACCGTGCCAAGGTGGGAGGTGGCTTTCCTGTCGAAGGAATATATTACACACATATGCATAGTAATATAGCCAGATGGTTCCGAATCAAGTCATAATTAGATATCAATACTAATAATAAATCTGTAAGGGATGGTCATGGAGTAGGTACCTATGTTGTTTTATGAGATACTGCGTTAATCTTTTCTGTATGTATGTCTCTCCATAACTCTTAAAACCGATCATCTGAATATGATTGAACTTCGTACAAGCACATTTACCTATACGAGACACAGGATAGGCTAAAAAAATTCAGTTCCGTGTACGCTAAGACGTGGCATAAAAACCGATTTTTTCCGCGTGCCGATAAAAAGGTACGGTAGCGGGCTTACCTACTTTCTTTTTTTTAAATACGAATTTCACGCGAGCGAAGCCGCGGGCAAAAGCTAGTAGGTGAATATAATTCAACCACTACATCACGAGTACGCGGAAATAAACAGGCCAGTCGGCCGCATGCAATTAAATTCGAATTGTATTATTTTATCGAAGCGACCAGCGGAACACATTGCGCTGCGTCAGGGGCGCGCCGTGTCGGTTCGTGTTTCGCGCCATTTTCGCCACAAACGCGCCAATGTACGCGCGGAAATCGTCACGCGACCGCGCGCCATGCTGGTGTTGCGCATTGTGGAAATAACCGCAATAAAACGTGGCTAGAAGCGCCTATGTGTGTTTTTAACTTTTTATGTTAGGTAAATGGGAAGTCGGAAATGGTTGTTATACATTGTAGGTAAATGTCCGTTTGCAAGCAAAACATTGGCCATTTCCATATTGGAGTGTACGGCACATTGAATATTTAAACGCAGTAGATTGCGTCAGACATACTAATAGAAGATGCAAATGTTCAAAAATTAGAGAGAATATTATACGTCATCGAACGGCGGAATAGGTAACGCGTTTTTTTATCCTGTATGGGTGGCTGAGTCGGAGGGGCCAAAGCGCATGCTCCGACCAGCCAATATCACCTCCGAGAAGGTAGGTGCCATACCGGAGACTTCCCTGGATTGCTGGCTATACTGAACTAGAGGAGAACACAACCGAGGCTGCTATGCGGCCATCTTACATCCAGTACGGAGGTATCAACCCAGTCGGCTATAATTTGAGTCTACCGCCTAGTAAAGGGCAAGGGATGGGACCTACAGTTTTACACCACCGGACCTACAGTTTTTCCCTGGATTGCTGGCTGTTCAAGCCGGAGTTCCAGGTTCAAACTACGTTCGTAAGTCTGGCACCGGGGACTCCTAAGCAAGCTTCCGGCCTACGATGTCCCTACAAACCTGTGCAATTGGATAGCTTTTTGAGTGGTCGGTCGATCTTTGTCACCCTAGATGGTGCCTGTTCGTCCGATTACTCAATCAATGCTGGTGTTCCACAAGGATCCGCGATGTCGCCTACGCTGTTTCTATTATTTATTAACGACATGCTCTCGCTCGGCGAAATACATTGTTACGCGTCGACAGCACGGTGCGCGAAGGGTTCATCAAAGACTGAAAGGGTAGAGAGGCCTCAGCAGCAAACGCGAGACGTAAAACTGTTGCTCGGGTTGACCTGGTTCTCGAAAAAACATTCTCTTGTGGGAAGGAGAACTTGGTCAACTTCAATATAGCCTAGACGCAAGCTGGGCCTTCTCTACTAAGGCTGATCCGTTTCCTCTCCAAGCCACCTTCCAGGGAAGCCCAGTCCCCAACAATGGTAGTCTGGGTGTCCTGGGTATGGAGGTGTCCAGGGACGTTGAATTTCGGTCATAGAGTCTAAGGCGAAACTAGCGTCTCGAAAATTAGGGATCCTTTACCGATGTCGGCGATTTTTCACGCCGGTTCAACTCCTTACACTCTATAAAGCACAAGTATTAGACCGGTGATGGAATATTGCAGTCATCTTTGGGAGGGTTCCCCTGAGTACCTACTTTCAGCCTTGGATTCTATTCAGCGACGAGCCATTCGCCTCATTGGTGACTCTGTACTCACAAAGGACCTTCAATCTCTAAAGCCCAGATATCGTTGGGTCATTGAGCCTGTTTTATCGGTACTACTATGGTCGCTGCTCTGACGAACTTGCTTTCCTCCTGTTCGCCTTCGCCAACTCCGTCATACTCTCGCGGAACACCCCTTTGTAGTCGACAGAAGAGTTCTTCGAACTGCACGATTCTCTAAATCCATCTTGTGCCGCACCGCAAAAGGAATGGAAGTGGCTCCCGGGGAAGATCTTCAAATCGCGGGTTAATAGCCTTTCCCCAACGACATTAATCCACCTCCAAGCCGGACTGGCACCTTCTCGGCGGTGAAATTGGCTGCGCTTGAGGCTTGGACCTCGGGTAAATCTCCCCATTTCGGAAGCAATAAAAAAATACAAATCGTATCAAAATCTCTTCAGTGGTTCCGGAGTTTACCTTAAACATACATACAGACACGATCCTTTTTATAAGAAGTAGAGATAGAGATACAGTACAGTCGATAGGAGTTAACCGGCCAATACACTTTAATTGAAGGTGGTGATTTTTTTATGGAAACTGACAGGATTGGCCACATCACGGATGTAGTAGGTGATGTACATATTACATATACCATACACCATACACCTTGGTGAAGTAGGTGCCATGTCAGTGCTTTCCTTCGGTCGTGCCGGCTACACTGAAGTGGACGGAAAACACGAACTATTTACATAGCCGTTGCAACCAACCTTTCATTCAGTGCGGTGGTATAAACCCGGACGGATTAAACTAACCGCGCCCAGGTGTGCTTATGATCCGACCGACAGTCGACCGACCACACCACTGAGCTACCGTATCAAAATATATTATGCCTCATAACCACTATGGATTTTCCCAGCTGTTTCCAAATATAGATACTAACGCAGACGGTACCGTCAAGTCACAAGGTAATTTGCGGTGATCGAGAGGAAATTATGTCCCCCGGCTGCAGTTGCTGGGAGCAGGTTGTAGTGCGGTGGGGGCCGTCCAGCCGGGGCTCCAGGGGCAGCGGTGACGTCATTACTGTCTCGAATAATGAAGATTGATCCCGCGCGGCTGTGATTATTTTGGCTGCCTAACCGAACAATTGATTGCACGCGCCTGTTCAAAATTGTCGTGTTAACACGGTTCTTGTAACATTCTATTTTTGACGTGAATTTGATGAAACGTCTTTAGGCTCGGGTAAGGGGCCCAAATCAGCCCTTCAAGCTGGCATGTTTTTAAAAATGCGAAAACACTCAAACTTCAAACACGAGAGGAGTTTGCGTGTTTTCGCTATGTAAATAGTTCGTGTTTTCCGTCCAGTTCAGTGTAGCCAGCACGACGGAAGGGAAGCGCTGACATGGTATCTATCTGTATATCTGGTAAGGTTTTAACCTTTGTAGTTCGTTAGAGTTGCCTCGATTATGCAGCGTTAACGACTAAAGCGCGAGAGGCATTTTTCAAAACATGCCAACCTGAAGGGCTGATTTGGGCCAGAACGGATGGAAGGACAAAATAAAAATGTATGACGTATTTGAAGTCGTCAGATGGATCTTTCATACGACATATTTAGAATTGTTGTGCATAGTCTGGTTGCTGAGTACTAAGCATCGCGAAGTACAAAAAAAGTCTTGCCCAAAGAGGTTTCATCAAATTCACGTCAAAATCAACGTTATTTATGAACATTTTCTCATAATTCAACTTAATTTGATAATGAACGTACTGATAATCAAGCTTCAAATTAAACGCAGGCGGGCGCGCGGCAGACGCCACACGAGACACTACATCATCCGACCCTGCAATAACAATTTGCGCCTGCAACAGGACTCGGGACTGTCGGGACCCACCGCAATATCGCGATCAACACTCGCCACAAGATGTATTGGTCGGGCCCCGGGGGAGACATACGGCGCGCGGTGCGCGCTGCGAGATATAATTACTGGACCTCATCATCGTTAGGAATTAATCAACAGCGCTGGCGGAAGCACTTTTAAGCTTTAAACACCGATGCGGAAATATTTGTCACGTGACATGTGTTCAGGACGACGGCCAGCCGGAGCAGCGACGACGGTCCCGGCCTGGGACACGACGCGCGCATCGTCACCTCCGTGGAGTAGGGAGATAGGAAGCGGCCGGCGTAGTTTAGTTTAGGAAATTTTAATATGTAAATATATAGAAAATAAGTTAATATAAGAAAATAAATATATATAAAAATTGTAGATATAAGTTAGCTAAGATAGATAGGCGTAGTTATAAGATAAATAGGCTAGAATAAGATAGATAGGCATAGCTCTAAGATAGATAGGCATAGCTGTAAGATAGATAGTCTAGATTATAAGTTATTTGAATAAAGATATAGTCGCCCACTGCCTTTCATTTGGGACGAACGGGAGATGCGCACTCGCCAAACTCGATAGGAGACTGAGCCGGTCCAAGGCGCGACGCGGGGGCGGGGCGTCGGAGCGCAGCCGCAAAACCGGACGGCTGCGTCCGCGGCGCCTCAGCGCGCCCGCGCGTATACAAATATAGCGCGTTTTGGCCGGTTCAGTCAGTACTCGTCCAGCCAGCAAGAAGAGAAGACGTCCCGAGCACCGGCTCTCCGCGAAGATCGACCGAGGAACGAGCTTCACTCCGGAACGACTGCCTCGGCCGATCGGACGTTCTTCTCTCGGCGAGTGCTCACCCCACGTCTCGGGTGAAAGCCAGTGTGCGGCTGCATTATAGCCAGCACTGTGCATTTCATTTCGTCTCCACGCCTTACACTACGCGGCTAAACTCCCGGTGCCCCGCGGCACGCCGGTCGAGGTCTCTCCCCGTGCCCCGAGGCACGTCAGGTTGAGGACGCGGTCGCGTAGTGCGTACGTTCGTGCTTGCCGTCGTGCGGATCGGTCCGACGGTACAGCGGTACGCCACGGTACGAGTTGCGGTACAGTGGTACGAGCGTCGGGACAGTCAAGTACGGTACGGTGGTGCGTCGGCACGTGGTACGTCGGCACGTGGTACGTCGGTACGTGGTACGTCGGTTGTGGTACGAGGGTACGTGGTACGCGAGGGTACGTGGTACGAGACTACAGCCGGCCGCCGGGTACAGTGCCCGTGTGCGCACCGAACCAACACCGAGTGAAGGAGACAGCAACATCGGCCATCTCTGTCGCGTGCGGCCGCCGCGCACGCTTCACTCGCCGAACCCCATATTCTGCTCTGCGGGACGGGCATCAACAAACGCCAGCGTAATTACAGTCCACCTCTGAGCATCGTGCCCCACAACATGACTATTAAATAAGGTGTTTCCATACTAAATGCTAGTATTTTGGGAGGTATCCATACTCATCATATTAAATAAACAATTTAAGTAAAAAAAACCGGCCAAGTGCGAGTCGGACTCGCGCACCGAGGGTTCCGTATAGCCATGTCATGGATAGCGCCATTCACGCCATCTATGGTTTAGTTAAAATGATTCATACTGTTTTCGGTAGATGGCACGCACACACTTTTTAAATTTCTTGTATGGGTACCCCTGTGAATTTTTTTTATTTATCCTCATCATCGTCAGCCTGTATCGGTCCACTGCTGGACATAGGCCTCTCCCAAGGCACGCCACCACACGCGGTCTTTCGCTCTTCTCATCCATCCACTCCCGGCTACCTTTTTTTATTTATTATTGGGTTTATTTTTCTTATTATTATTATTTTTTGTTATATCGGCTATAATAACACATATCCTGTGAAAAAGAGATACAACCCTCGGACAGATGGACAGACAGACAGACGGCGTAGGCTTAGTAATAGGGTCCCGTACGACGTATACGGAACGCTAAAAAAAATATTATATTTTGAGCATTCGTTTTCGAGAAATTTTACAAAGCATGTCCATGCTCTAACGATGAAAACGTGCCACTGGGTACCTAAACAGCTGATTATTTGAGGTCACGGCCACGCGCCGCGCCGCGTGCGCTAAAAGAGAGTCAAAGAAGCCGCGTCCGCAACACGATAATATGAAGAGATTTCTCCATATCAACTATCGATGATTTTGCGTGAGCACAAGTGGATGCAACACTTTGGATTGGCCAAAAATCGCTCGTGCGAATTTGTTCGTGCGTTCGTATGTGTGAATTGTGATTGTGTGCGATCGGATAATGGCCACAGCAGCGCAGCGGTTCCTATACGAGGAGGCTTTAACGACGCATCTTCTCTCCTTCCAAAATATTTGGTTTTTACGAGGTTTTTACATTTCCCCAAAAGTTCACATTCGCTCCCCGCCTGCCTATCGCCTCTCGTCTCCGTCCCACAAGTCCGCTGTTGTTGATGTCTGCGGACACGGCCGTCAACAAGTGGGCCTAGGAGTTATGAAGTCCGGTGGACTCATTAATCAATGCCTTCCCTCGGTCATAGTTTAAACAGACTAGTTAAACATCTTCATACAAGCGCGCCGATTTCGCACTCACACAAGCGCGCGCCAGCGCACGCTGTCCGTACACAACCACTACTTACATTCTTACTTGCCTCGCTTGCAGTCAGTGATGGCCGCCCCGCACTCGGTGACGCACATGTGCCGGCCGCTTTCTCTCTCTCTCTCCCTCTCTCTCTCTCTCTCTCTCTCTCTCTCTCTCTCTCTCTCTCTCTCTCTCTCTCTCTCTTTCCCTCCCTCTCTTTCCCTCTCTCTCTTTCCCTCCCTATATTTTCCTCCCTCTCTTTCTCCCTCTCTCTCTTTCTCTCAGGAATTGCATTTCCACCATGATTGGCTCACTACCTGTCAACATTTGTGTTAGTGTTGTGAGTTGCGACAGCCCTGGTGGCTCGGCGTAGCGCAGGTAATTATTTAAAAAAACGGCCTCCAGTTGACCTACTCGTCTCCTTTTACTATGGCTCAGTGATCAGTCGACCGACACCTACCGCCCGCGCCGCCGCGCCGCCGGCTAAATACATACACGGATCTAGGTTTAGGCCCTTGGTAATTTGATGACAGTGTGTGGGCCTGGTATGTAATTGGGTTAGGTTTTAGAGGCTATTATGATGATTTGTGGGCAAAGTTGTACCTTGTTGATGTTTATGTGATGATAATTATGCTTTATTGAAATTCCTCTTAACATTTTGATGTTATATTCAAAATTAAATTTACCCCACAACCCGTGTGAATGCGGTAATTAAAAAGAATAGCCCCACTGTATCTCTACCCGTGCTTCTTCACGTATATGCTTCCCTGAGAGCCTCCATGAGCATGGTTTCGCGATGAGTGGTGTTATTGGCTGTGTCCGATCTTCTATTGGACATTTGGGCAGAGGCACCCATAACGGCTGTTTATAAAATAATGCTGTGTCCTGATGAGCGGGCAGCTAGCATAGAGTTGTAAAAACACGGTATGATTCAATAAGACACGGTTTAATACCGGTATAATACCAATAGATCACCGTGACTTTGGTGACTAACCACATTCGTGAACTAATCAAGTTTGTGCTCCAATATATGGAGTTTGTACTGACTTAGCTGACAAGTATTATGCTAAATATCACTATCTTGACTATGTTAACTTGCAGTATATACTCGCAACATGATTCTTCCCATTTGAAGTGTTTAAGACTTGAAAATGTTGCCAAACCTCGCACGCAGTGTGCGGCATTTTGATTTTCGCGGGGATGTGTCGCGCGCGTGGCGTATGTATTGCTTTACGGAATGACAGAATCAGACGGACTGGTGGCAACAAAAAAATCAAAGCACAGCCGCTCAAGCTGCAAGTCCTTCTGTAAAGAGAGAGACCGATGCACAAAGCGACTGCCGCCGCTAGCGCCGACAAATGGGTGCGTATGTACGCGGAGCGCTGCGCGGCGCGGCGCGTGCTCTCTTTGGCGGTGCGGGCGGACTCTTTGATTCGGTCGGACGCAGCGCAGGTGTTCGTTGGTTGTATGTATGTATGTACTCACCAGCAAACTAAAAATCAACCTTAAGGCGCAAATAATAGTGAACGCGGCCTTGAATTTCGGCCACGTCGGTGGGGAAAGGGCGAGGATCCCCGCGAAACTAGTAGGTAGCTGTGAGTCGAGCTCAGCAACAGATACGAAAATTTTAACGCATTAGTGAAGTTGCATGTAGTGCAGCGCGAAAGGGCTTGCCTACGACCCGATAGGTCATCGTTTCAAATCTTGAAGATTTTTTATATTTTTTATATCATGGGCAAATATGTTTAAATCATGGGAAAGTGGTCAAGTTCGAGTCGAGCTCGCGTAAAGAGGGTTCCGTGGCATCCCGTTTTCTGCGAGAACTAGAAGGCTTAGGATTTTTTGACGAAACTTCGTATACCTAGTGGTAGTGTATATCGTGGAGTAACTTATTTTTTAAAAAGATCATATCTCGAGAACCGCTGACCAGACGTGGCACACGTGTAGGTATGAGCGCCGCGCCGGCGCGCCGCCGCCGCCGCGCTTTCCGCCAGGCCGCCCCCGCCGCCTAACGCGGTCGGCGCGCCGAACCGAGTGCGGTCAGTCAGTCTGATCGCACCGATAGACTTTTCGAAGAAAAAAATATGTTAAAACAAAACGATGTTGTCTTGGTGACCGACTCGGGCTCTACCATTAAAATAGCTACAAATTTAATTAATAAGTATACAGAATCATCTTTATCTTGGACGCGCTCGCATATGGGCGCGTTCAGGTAGAAAGCTGGTAGCCGGCGCCGATGTACCAGCGCCACGAGTCAGTAAGCCTGGATGCGCTATACATAGGAGGACAGGGGTAGCCGCGCGCCGGCGCAAACGCGCCAGCGCGTCAGTCTAGCGCCGGCGACCGATCTTAGTCTCCGTTCGCCGCTCAGGCGGAGCGAACGTGCGCGTCTGTCACAAAATGCCTCATTGTGCAGTACTTTGGTGCAAAAAGTCGTCGAAAAATTCAAACTTGAACACAGATGGAGTCACCTTTCACGAGTAAGTACTTTCATTCAATTTGATAGCATTTTTCGCTTTAATTTCAGTAACAAGCTGTTGAAGAGAAATGCAAGAAAAGAGAGCTCTTTTCTGCTTACCCACCATAGGTCGACTATCGTGTTGGATGCAGTTAGCTCTTGTAATTTTTTTTGTTTATTGATAAATATGTATGTTAAATGTATACAGATATTTCATGCATTCTGCCTTATTGCCAAAGGACATTTCTTCTAGTCAACCTCAGCAGGTTTCCTCGTTCAATATTCGTTTATCGCGCTTTTTTCATTCAACCAGTACCTACCGGTTTTTACTTTTGAGGGACTCTAAGGAGAAAGGAATTAATTTCTTTAGGTCATGCGTCTACCGGGAATATCAGATTGCGGATATTTAGGAGAATTAAAAATAATTGACGTAATAGTTTAAACGTTTGCCTTTAATGTCAGAGATTCAGAATGTATAGAACGTATATAAATGTACAGGATGTATATGTAGATGGTAGGGTTAAACCCGCCCGTGTTGGTACCACTGCACTAAATAAACGTCGGTCGAAGTCACTATGAAAAGTAGTACCTACGTTTTTTCCATCAAATTCAGTATAGCCGGATCGATTAGGGGCAATCGGTGACAAGGCACGTACCTAATTCACCTAGGTATATTTATTTATTTTAGACAGGCAGCCTTGGCTGATGTGTCTAAATCCGGTTTTTCTTCATATTTTTTGTTGTTTATTATTTTATTGTTTGTTTTTTTTTTATGTAGGTATTTATCGATCTTGATTATTTTTATTATTTTATTGTAGTTTTATTTTATTATTTATATATTGGGCTCCCATCATCGCTGGTACCAAACTGAAGCATTATTACGATGATGGAGCCATCCGTATCAGTTTCCTAAAAAAGTTAATCTTTATGCTTAACTATTTTCGCATACATTTTGATAATTTTTATTATGGAATACACAATTGTAGATTTATAATAAAGTATCCGAGGTATCTCAGAACTTAGAACTATGATCGTGTTTATGCGAAAATCTGCAAATTCGCAAAATTGTGAAAGGAGCGTTGCCTTTGTTCATTTAAGAGAAAGTTATATTATTCCCTTGATGTAAAGAAGGGTTAAATATTGTTAAATCAGTTTCATCTTTTCATCGCGAATCGACACAATGAGCGACTTATTGTATGAATCCCGTTCAAATGTATGGAAGACTGGCGTCACTTGGCTACCTGCTCGCTCGGCCAATCACGGCGTTCCATGCGCCGCTCCCGCCTCAGACTTCACACCCCTTTGGCGGCTACCTCGGTTCTCATACAAACGATGCCGTATTTCGCATCCAGGCTTACTGACTCGTGACCAGCGCCGACGGGCGCTGGTCGGCGCCGGTCATGGACGAAATATACTGGACCGATCATACATAGGCGAGCGGGAGTAACCACGCACGGGCGTCAGGCTCACTTACTGACTGAACTGCATCTCGCTCACTCACGAAGGCACTCGATCGCCTTATCTCTTTCTCCTCTTTAAGTGTGTGTAGGTGAATTCGTAGACGAGGAAAGAAATACTGTGCGACTGCGTGATTGACAGAGATGGAAAAACATCGCATACGCAACGTCCCCGCTCCCTCGCCGTCTTCTTACCCCTTTCGCTGCGACCCCGGTTCGCTTTGTTGACGACGTTAATGATAAGTCCAGTATATTTCGTCCATGGCGTCGGTAGTTGCTACATAAAGAAAGCCGGTAGAAGCTGATAAATCTGTGTGACTGAGTAGGTAGGTAGTGTGAAAATGAAAATCTCGGGCTCATCGGATGAAGACCTTTTTCTATTAGACAATGTATTTCTCAAACTCAGAAAACATTCCAACATTTATCCACCACGTATCTATTTTGGTGTCTTCTATCTCTTTTACCCCACACTACTATAGGTCTACTAAATACTAACGAAATCAAAATGTCAGTACACATTTTTTTACAATTTTAATAAACATTCACGAACAGTGAGACACGTTCGTTTCTCGCAAACGACAGCGCCGATCCGCGTTTCTCGGAGTTTGTCGGCGCTTATAGTCGCTGGTTCGGCACGAAGTATGGCGACTGTCTGCCTTAACAACCAGCGCTGGTCGGCGCTGGTACATCGGCGCCTGCTACCAGCTTTCTACCTGAACGCGCCCTATGGAGACTGTCTGCGTCAACAACCAGCGCTGGTCGGCGCCGGTTGGCGCTGGTACATCGGCGCCGACTACCAGCTTTCTACCTGAACGCGCCCTATGGAGATTGTATGCGTCAACAACCAGCGCTGGTCGGCGCCGGTCGGCGCTAGTACAAAGGCGCCGGCTAACAGCTTTCTACCGGAACGCGCCCATACAAGGTCGCGCCGCCGACAACGCCGCCGCCGCCGACAATTTTTAGTCGGCGCGCCGCCGCCGATCGGGTGGTTATCGGCGCTCATATCTACACACGTGTCGGAAATGGACACGAAACTGAGCACGAACACGAGTCGTGACAGATCGTGTCGTTATATCGCTAGGCCAACCGGGCTAGCCGGGCTAGCCCGCCAACCGGGCCAGTCCGGCCGTCACGAAATCACGAAATACGTCATAAATGGATGTTGTTATTCGACAGTGTCAAAAATTTTATAATCCTCTTTTCTTCTTCAACAGCCCTTTTCAATGTCTCACTGCTGGGCATGGACCTTTCCCAATGAAATGGGAATGAAACTTTCCCAATGATGAAACTTTATGCAACAATACGCACTACGAGTAAAGCTTATGTTAATGCCTACTGTGTCATTCATTATCATTACATTAATCAGTATTATCGTACTTTTATTTATTTAAAAGTAGATTTTTTTTTACAATACCTACCTACTTACTTACTACCTACTACTTTAATAAATATACAAAAATTACGTAATTCCTAATCAATACATAATTATACATATTCATAAATATAATACATTGAAACTGCATGTGCATATTAGATATTAGTACCTATTTCTGGTTGATTCCTCATTGTGAGTAGCGCGCTCTTCAGCTCTATGGCATGGACATAAAGTACAATTTCGAGAGTATCGGAAGTATTAAAGCTTTGACATCTACCAAGTAAGCCGCTCGACGCAAAGCGTGCCGCCGCGCTTTGACGCTCGCCGCCGCGCTTTGACGCTCGCCGCCGCGCTTTGACGATCGCCGCCGCGCTTTGACGCTCGCCGCCGCGCTTTGACGCTCGCCGCCGGCGGCGGCGGTGCGGCTAGGCTTTCTGTTCTTTGAGAGCGCCACCGCCACGCTTGAGTGTTATTTATTATTTTGAACCTTAATCTTTACGAAATAAAGTTAGATGTACTACTGACAATATAATGTTATGAATGCATAACTTGTAGGTTAAGGCTAATTTACATTGTGGCGTAGCATAAATGCAAAACATAACAATTTCACCCTGTATTGTATAGTATTAATTAAATTGCATATTTTTTTCGTTTGACCACACCATTTAAAAAAAATCTATTTAATTCTAACCCAGGTAGGTACTTCTATCTAGAGATGCCGCACCGCGCACGCCACATGTCAATCGAACCGTCCCATTCCCATACACACGTACGGCGTGCGGTGCGTGCTTCGATATGCTTGTATTTTGTTGAACGTTGTCGCTTTGTAGCGTGTGCAACATCGACCAACATTGTTGCATGCTACAGTGTAGCATGCCACAATGTCGGACGCTGTTGCCTCAGTGTAAATGAGCCGTTAGTCACCAAAGCAACGGTGACTTATCCGTTTTATACCGATCTAGGTGCACGCGCTCTTTGGCATTACGGGCGGCCTCGCGGTCCCCCCGCGAGGCCGCCCGTGACTACCTACCTACTAAACCAAGAATCAACCTTATGCGGGAGTACTAAACGTCCTTTTTTAATGTTATTTATACGCTAATGATTTTTTATGTTAGTCACCAAAGCAACGGTGATCTATCGGTATTATACCGGTTTTATACCAAATTTTTGGTATTATTCGGTGTGCAACTTATTGTATTTAAACCGATCGGCATCTCTAAGCTAGCATGAAGACACGCGAAAAATTTCACCCAATTTAGGTTCACACGGGACGGCATCCAAAATATTAGGTACGAGCAAAGCGTTTGACTCGGAAAAGCTGTCTATTATTTTTATTCTGTTTATGAATTACTAGCTGTGCCCGCGGCTCCGCCAGCTCTCATATTTCACTTCACTGCTAACCTCATAAGCCATTTAGCGTGATAGTAAGTAGCCTATAGTTGACGGGAAGAATCAAGCTATCCGTAGAATTTTGTTTTATTAAAATCGGTTCAGTGGTTCTCGAGTTATAAGCGGACAGACAGACACTCAGACAGACAGAAAGCAGACGTTGGATTTTATTATAGGTAAGGAAGGACTAATGCCTGGGTAAACTCTGCTTCACACATCACAGTCCCAGGACTAGCGTTGAACCAGAAATTCTAACAAAATGCAATGCTTACATCTTTTCACCTATATATTTTGATCATATTTTCACGTTTTTCCAAAAAACCGGCCAAGTGCGAGTCGAACTTGCGCACCGAGGGTTCCGTATCGCCATGTCATGGTCAGCGCCACTCACGCCATCTGTGTATTAGTTAAAATGCTTCATACTCTTTTCGGTAGATGGCGCGCATACACTTTTTAGTTTCTTCCATGGGGACCCCGTGAATTTTTTACTTTTCCTTATTTTTATTATTTGTTGTTATATCGGCCATAAAAACACATATTCTGGGAAAATTTCAGCGGGCTACCTATTACGGTTCAAGAGATACAGCGCTCGGTGGATACAGCCCTCGGACAGACGGATAACAGACAGACAGACGGCATAGGCTTAGTAATAGGGTCCCGTACGACGGATACGGAACCCTAAAAACAGGCGACGACTGCGTCGCTTCCTCTGGAGCGGTTCGTTTTCATCTGATTTTCCAGAAGCGATGTCATTTCGGGCCGTCATTAGTCTGATTAGAAGGCGAATCTTTTTGGGAGTGAAAGCCTTTTCGAGTCACGACGCGATGCGAGTGCGTTAATTCTGTGACGAGAGAGCCTTCGACTGAAGTGTGCGCAGATTATAACGTTTAAATACTTCGAGGATCTGCCAATTTGCCGATCAAATCCAGAACTTTTGTAAGTAAACTAAAAATAAAAAATATTAAATTACTAAAGAATTGAGTTGAAGGCGGTACAAACGCACAAAAGGGCTTCATATATTAGTAATTATCAGGTGTGCTTTTGTACCGCTATCAACTCAATTATTTAATAACATTTTTAATTTTAGTTCTAAGTAGTTGTTTTTTTAAAGTCGTTTCAATGTATTTTAAAACAGTTTTTTTTTTCACTCCTTTTAGTTATATCACATAGAAAGAGTTACAGAACTCGGTTGTCGTGGTATAGAATTATTCGCCCATTTGACACACTTAACAGTCCATATCTTGAAAACTACTGAACCGATTTTGATGAAACTTGCACTGCTCCCTAAGATGAAGTAAATGAAAGCAAATGTAATTAATGGTCTCTACACCTAAAAACTAAATTAACATTAAACGTGGACTCCACTGATTTTATTGCTTGACCGACCGCGTCGTGTTTACTCCTACAATTTCGCCCCACACGGCGCAACAACAAAGCTGCCTGCACAACTAGCAAAATAATCCCAACAGTTGCTCTACACAGCAGCAGCGGTGTCCAACCTGTGGTACGCGGGCCCTGGTAGTACGCGGCCTTATTTTTAGGCGCCTGCGCGCAGACGTTCCTATAAAAATAGACATTGAAATACATATTCCGCACTTTTCCGCAATCGGCGGTTCTTCTCACCGGCACAACTATTCCTGTTGTACCAAACACAGATTAGGCCGGTGATGGAGTACTGCAGTCACATCTGGCAGGGTAGTCCCCATTATCTGCTTGCGTCCTTGGAGTCGATACAGCGCCGAGCCATCCGTCTTGTTGGTGACCCGAAACTTACAGATGGTCTGGAGTCTCTGAGTCACAGACGATTTGTGGGTTCGCTTAGTCTGTTTTACAGATACTATCACTGACGCTGCTCTGTGGAACTAGCATCCCTTATTCCATGCCACCCGTCCTATCTCCGCATGACTCGTCGCAGAGAGACTCAGCACCCTTTTGTTGTTGACATTGGGCTTTTGAGAACCCATCGGTTCTCTAAATCGTTTCTCTGTCGCACCGTGTGGAACTGTCATCCGGCGAGTGTATCTCCTAAATCCTTTAACCTGGGTGTCTTCAAGCGTCGTATTAACGGGCTAGACAGCCTAGCAACAGTCCGCAAATCTGCTGGCATGGCACCTAACTGAGCGTGGTTTCGCGAGGAGAGGTGATTTTGGCTCTATCGACTGCACTATTGGTCTCTCGGCACAGCCACCCATGCTGGTTTACATAAAAAAAACAACATTTACATATCACACACGCTGAATCCCGACAATCGGGGTGAGCAGAGTAATCGGTGTTGTGCTGCAAGAACTCTGGTAAATTACAGCACAACACCGACCGCCACATTTCGCAAAGTATTCGAACAAGATTCAATCGATCAAGCAGCAAGTAAGGCACGAAGACCTCCCTGCTGCATGACTCGGTGGAAGTACCGTGCCAAGGTGAGAGGTGGCGAGCCTGTCGCCCTTTAGCACGGCATCTTGTCCTTATCCCTTAGTCGCCTGCATCTCCTCCCATGCATGAAATAATACCGCGGAAAAAACATAAAAAAATAAATTTATAAATACGTTGTTCAAGATCGACGCTCAGGGAGCGGTGGACTGTAGTGTTTCTCTTCTTCTGGATCGGCGAAGACACCCAAGTCACTCGGTCTGCGACTCGCGGAGAGGAAATAACGACGTGAAATAAAACACTCGTGCTCTATCAACTATAACGGGACGGCCCGCCACCGGGGCAACTCGGACTTGAACGACAGGGGGCTCAGTGAGCACAACGCGACGCGGAGAGAGAGGGACGGCGGTAGCGCAGTCGAGCTCGCTCTTGATGTCAACCGCTTCGG
The DNA here is from genome assembly GCA_946902875.1 of Nematopogon swammerdamellus. Lineage (NCBI taxonomy): Eukaryota > Metazoa > Arthropoda > Insecta > Lepidoptera > Adelidae > Nematopogon > Nematopogon swammerdamellus. The sequence continues at coordinate 2,898,205 of OX336334.1, read as the reverse complement.
CGGGAAAGCTCTGGTGCTCGCTGCGCTTGTTGCTTGAGGTCCGCTCTCTCCCGCTGCTTGTAGTGTACTGGCGCGGGCGGCGGCTTAACGGCCCCCTTTTATAACCTGCCTGGGGACGCCGCGAGCAACAGAATGTTGCACCCACGCGCCGGGCAACAGAATGGTGCACCGCGGCGGCGGGGCGGCGGACCGTCGTACTATTGCGCTCGGCTCGGCTGTGACTCATATCTGTCGCTACGCCTATCTATCTATTTCCTAACCTAGTAGCTAATTTACGCACTAACTTAGTCTACGGTTTTTAAATACGTTTATTTCTTATATTTATCTTATAATTAGCTTATAATTATCTGAACTTACAAAACATATATATTTACACCTACTCTAAAAATGGAACTATGCTACACGCCGGCCGCTTCCTAGCTACTCTAGCTAGACCGGACAGGACTGCAGGGCTTGTCGTCGTCCGTAACATTCTCCCGCCGTCGCAGCTCTGCTCGATCCGCTTCGGTGGGAAGGACGACGATCTTCTTCACGGGCCTCCTGAAGAGGCGCCCCGCAGTCAGCACGTCGACGAAGCGCGTCACTCCGTCCGGTCCAGGGTGCACGGCTGCCACTCGTCCTCGCGGCCAGGTGTTGCGAGGGAAGTTGCCCGTAGTGGTGACGCAGTCCCTCCGCCGCCCTCCGGGGTCTGCCGCGCCTTCGCGGGTCCCGCCGGTGCTGTAGCCAGGGCAGGAACGGTCTGTCTGCCCGGCGGAGGAGGCGGCGTGCTGCGACGCGGCGGCGGCGGCGTGCTGCGACGCGGCGGCGGCGTTCTGCGACGCGGCGGCGGCGGCGTGCTGCAACGCGGCGGCGGCGGCGTGCTGCGACGCGGCGGCGGCGGCATACTGCTATGCAGCGGCGGCAGCGTCGTACGGCCAGGCAGCGGTGGCGGCGGTGTACGGCGGCGCTACATCGACAGCGCGTTCGCGCTCGGTCGGCTGAGTGGGTTGTAGCGATAGCTCCCGCCGGTGCCGTTCGTCAACTTCGACTCGTAGTGGCAGGCAGGCAGCAGCCTGTGGCGCGGACGCCCACGCAGCGGCGGCGGGCGGTAGCACGGCATGTGGCCCCGCGGTATCGGCGGCGGCAGCAGCCTGTGGCGCGGACGGCCACGCAGCGATGGCGGGCGGTAGCGCGGCGTGCGGCCCCGCAGTATCGGCGGAGGCCGCAGACTGTGGGGCGGTGTACTGCCACTCAGCGGCGGTGGGGGTGGCGCGGCGTGCGGCCGCGCGATATCAGCGGCGGCCGCAGCCTGTGGCGCTGTGAACTGCCACGCAGCGGCGGCGGGCGGCGGCGCGGCGTGCGGCGGCCCCGCTGTATCGGCGGCGACGGCAGCCTGTGGCGCGGAGCACGGCCACGCAGCGACGGCGGGCGGCGGCCACGCCGCGCCGGCGAGTTGCAGCGGCGCGGGGGAGGTGGCGTGCGGCCCCGCCGCGCCGGCAGGTTGCAGCGGCGCGGAGGTAGAGGCGTGCGGCCTCTCCGCGCCGGCGGATTGCAGCGGCGCGGAGGCGGAGTTGTGCGGCCACACCGCGCCGGCAGGTTGCAGCGGCGCGGAGGTGGAGGCGTGTGACCACGCCGCGCCGGCAAGTTGCAGCGGCGCGGAGGTGGAGGCGTGCGGCCACGCCGCGCCGGCAGGTTGCAGCGGCGCGGAGGTGGAGGCGTGCGGTCCTGCCGCACCGGCGGATTGCAGCGGTGCGGAGGCGGAGTCGTGCGGCCACGCCACGCCGGCAGGTTGCAGCGGCGCGGAGGTGGAGTCGTGCGGCCACGCCGCGCCGGCAGGTTGCAGCGGCGCGGAGGTGGAGGCGTGCGGCCACGTCGCGCCGGCAGGTTGCAGCGGCGCGGTGGCGGAAGCGTGCGGCCCAGCCGCGCCGGCAGGTTGCAGCGGCGCGGAGGCGGAGTAGTGCGGCCCCGCCGCGCCGGCAGGTTGCAGCGGCGCGGAGGCGGAGTAGTGCGGCCCCGCCGCGCCGGCAGGTTGCAGCGGCGCGGAGGTGGAGTCTTGCGGCCACGCCGCGCCGGCAGGTTGCAGCGGCGCGGAGACGGCGGCGTGCGGCCACGCCGCGCCGGCAGGTTGCAGTGACGCGGTGGTGGATGCGTGCGGCCCCGCCGCGCCGGCAGGTTGCAGCGGCGCGGAGGCGGAGTAGTGCGGCCCAGCCGCGCCGGCAGTTTGCAGCGGCGCGGAGGCGGAGTAGTGCGGCCCGCCGCGCCGGCAGGTTGCGGCGGCGCGGAGGCGGAGTGGTGCGGGCCGGCCGCGCCGGCAGGTTGCAGCGGCGCGGAGGCGGAGGCGTGCGGCCACGCCGCGCCGGCAGGTTGCGGCGGCGCGGTGACGGCGGCGTGCGGCCACACTGCGCCGGCAGGTTGCAGCGGCGCAGTGGTGGATGCGTGCGGCCCGGCCGCGCCGGCAGGTTGCAGCGGCGCGGAGGCGGAGTGGTGCGGCCACGCCGCGCCGGCAGGTTGCGGCGGCGCGGTGACGGCGGCGTTTGGCCACACTGCACCGGCAGGTTGCAGCGGCGCAGTGGTGGAGTCGTGCGGGCCGGCCGCGCCGGCAGGTTGCAGCGGCGCGGTGGCGGATACGTGCGGCCCAACCGCGCCGGCGAGTTGCAGCGGCGCGGAGGCGGAGGCCTGCGGCCCCGCCGCGCCGGCAGGTTGCAGCGGCGCGGAGGCGGAGTCGTGTGGCCACGCCGCGCCGGCAGGTTGCAGCGGCGCGGTAGCCGATGCGTGCGGACCAGCTGCGCCGGCGAGTTGCATCGGCGCGGAGGCGGAGTGGTGCGGCCACGCCGCGCCGGCAGGTTGCGGCGGCGCGGTGACGGCGGCGTTTGGCCACACTGCACCGGCAGGTTGCGGCGGCGCGGTGACGGCGGCGTGCGGCCACACTGCGCCGGCAGGTTGCAGCGGCGCAGTGGTGGAGTGGTGCGGCCCAGCCGCGCCGGCAGGTTGCAGCGGCGCGGAGGCGGAGTAGTGCGGCCACGCCGCGCCGGCAGGTTGCAGCGGCGCGGTGGCGGAAGCGTGCGGCGGAGCGGCGGTAGGGTCGTGCGGTTCGTCTTGATTTCGAATCCAGCTCTCCAGTCGGCCCCTCTGCAGCTCTTCGTCGCCTTCCTCGTCAATCGACGATCGCTCCGACGCCATACGGTCGAGCTGCTCGGCCTGCAGGCGCTCGAGCCTCGCCTTCACTGCCCTTGTGCGCGCCCTCGCCTCCTCCATGCGCGCTCTTGCATGCTCCAGCTCTACTTGTGCGAGCTCCTCTTGCAGCGCGAGCTTCGCTAACGTGCACTTTGATTTTGCCGACCGGGCGGAGCCTGCTCGACGTCCGGTGGAAGCACGAGAGCGCGACGTGGCGACCGAGTCAGCGCACAGCGCGGTACGTACGCCTCGAGCGCTGACGTCATCGCCACGCGGGGCGGCGGCGGGCGCGGCACGTTTCGATTTCACTGTTTGCGCGGGCGTGGCGACGGCTTCGCAGCGCGTGACATCAGCTGGCGACACGTTGCCGGACGCGAGCACTGAAACAGCGACGCCATCACGGCTCGTGACGTTGGCGGTCGCGGTACGCGGAACTTGCACCGTCGCGGCGGGCGCGCCGACGTCTTGCGTGACGTCAGCCTTCGGCGCGATGCCGGACGCGAGCACTGACACACCGACGCTATCACGGCGCGTGACGTTGATAATCGCGGTACGCGGCACTACACTTTGCACTCGCACTTGCGCTCCGATGTCGTCACGACGCATGACGTCGGCCAGCGCGGTAGGCGGCACTGCACTTTGCACTCGCACTTGCGCTCCGATGTCGTCACGACGCATGACGTCGGCCAGCGCGGTAGGCGGCACTGTACGGTGTGCTCGCACTTGCACTCCGATGTCGTCACGACGCATGACGTCGGCCAGCGCGGTAGGCGGCACTGCACTTTGCACTCGCACTTGCGCTCCGTCGTAGCTAGCTCGTCTTCTGTGTTCGTCGTCCGTGGCTCGGTGTCCGATTACGCGGGCGTCGTTCCGTCTGTCGGTGGCACACACGGCGCGTCACGCGACGACTCTCCTCTCCGCAGCCTCGCGTTCGTAGACCGAGTAATGGGCATCTTCTGATCCGGCGTCGACAGGACCAATGTTCAAGATCGACGCTCAGGGAGCGGTGGACTGTTGTGTTTCTTGCTATCTGGATCGGCGAAGACACCCAAGTTACTCGGTCTGCGACTCGCGGAGAGGAAATAACGACGTGAAATAAAACACTCGTGCTCTATCAACTATAACGGGACGGCCCGCCACCGGGGCAACTCGGACTTGAACGACAGGGGGCTCAGTGAGCACAACGAGGGACGGCGGTAGCGCAGTCGAGCTCGCTCTTGATGTCAACCGCTTCGGCGGGAAAGCTCTGGTGCTCGCTGCGCTTGTTGCTTGAGGTCCGCTCTCTCCCGCTGCTTGTAGTGTACTGGCGCGGGCGGCGGCTTAACGGCCCCCTTTTATAACCTGCCTGGGGACGCCGCGAGCAACAGAATGTTGCACCCACGCGCCGGGCAACAGAATGGTGCACCGCGGCGGCGGGGCGGCGGACCGTCGTACTATTGCGCTCGGCTCGGCTGTGACTCATATCTGTCGCTACGCCTATCTATCTATTTCCTAACCTAGTAGCTAATTTACGTACTAACTTAGTCTACGGTTTTTAAATACGTTTATTTCTTATATTTATCTTATAATTAGCTTATAATTATCTGAACTTACAAAACATATATATTTACACCTACTCTAAAAATGGAACTATGCTACACGCCGGCCGCTTCCTAGCTACTCTAGCTAGACCGGACAGGACTGCAGGGCTTGTCGTCGTCCGTAACATACGTTGACTCCAGAACATATTAAAAATTTCTTAATGCTGTCATGCTGTCTTGGATTACAAAGAAGATTTTGTAAATTTGGCTGAAAAAAAATTTGCCAGGCATAATATTTTTACAATAATATTATAATTCTTTTTAGACATAAATTAAATATATTTTTAATATTTTATTCAATTTGCATGTGTTAAATTACCAATTTCATTAAAATATTGCAAACATTTATTCTAAAGGTATTACTAGTAAGCGTACGTAGAATGAATATGCCACTTTGTTTATTAAAAAAATCTTTCTACGAGACAAAAATACGAGTAGTATATTGTAGTGTATTATTTTATGTGTAAATAAATAATTTCATTTTCATCCCATTAAAATGTATACCTACAGGGTTTTGTAATCGCCAGTACATTAATTTCGCCAGCGCAATCCTCATGTTCTTCCTAGACAAAAAAGTCAATAAAGTTTTTCTCTAAAGTGTCTAGTTTTCGAGATATAAATTTTTGAAATTTATCTTTTCGTCAAGTGTAATTTGACACGCGCGGCGGGAGGGTGATGGCGCGGGAACGGTCGGGGTCGAAAACTCACGCCGCGCATCTCCTCGCTCCGCGCACTCGTCCTTGCTCGCTCACTCACCGCGCGCCTTTCATTCCCACGTTCGTGCGGAACATTAGATCCTTTTTGCACTAAATTAATCAATTAGTTTGTATGAAAACTGTAACTTTTTATTTAAAGGGAATTCAGAAAAGAGTTGCTTGACTTTTTTGTTACTATTAATCCCAATAATAATTTCCTAAATTTAATGTAATGGCCGTTACAACACCCTGTAGATAAATGTCATACATAGGTACTGTCCCCACTTGAAGGTTCTCGCTGGGCTTGACAGAAATACGGAAGTAGCTCTTAAGGCGAAACCAGTTGGACACCACTGAGTCCACAGTTTACACATTGTTCGAGTTAGGACGCAGGTGCTGAAACAAGAGACAGTCGGATTCGATTATTTATTTAGCCGCCAGTGAAAGCCGCTGCACCGCTAGTTCTTCGTATATTTATCAGCATCAGCTCTCAACTATTGTTATAGTAGGGGGGAAGTTTACACAAGGAATGAAAACAGATTGTGTAATGTGTAAAGGCTACAACGCCAAATGTTAACTTAAGGCTTTAAACTGCGAATGAATACCGGCAGTGTGATACTGATAACGTACCGTGCCCCATTCACCAGGGCATTTGTAGTATTTTTTTAGGCACATTCTGAACTCTCAGTTAACTGTTTTTTTTTTCATATAATAGTCAAAACATTCTACAAATTTCTATATTTTTCATACAAAGTGTGAAATCCAGGCAATTAAAATAATTAATCTTTATTGAGTTTACAAAAAAAATCTTGAAACATAGAATTCAAAATTGTCAACACATAATGTATGTAAATATTATATTCTTTATTGAATTAGGAACAATAGGCGAGCTTAATGCCGCGAGGCATTCTATTATACCTAACCTTTGGGATGAGGGAGAAGTACATGCAGGCGAACAAGAATAGTTTGTGGCAATTTGTTAGACTGTAAAGAAATATAATATGTATGATAAACTACAAACTTACCACACATCAGACATCACACATCATGGTTGAGAACTAAAAATAATTAAATAAAAAAATTACATTTTATAAAACCCTACTGTGAAAATCTAATAAAACAAGGCTAGTTGAACTTAAAGAGCAGCACAAAATGCTGTAGTTGGTATGAGAATCAACAGAGAGACTTGCGTTTTCGTTTTTTATAGTCGGGTTTTATATTATTATTTTTTGCTTTGAAATGGGCAACTTTGCCTTTTAATTGAATTCTTAAAATTCCATTTCTTTTCTCTTCCTTCTTTAAATTCCTGAAGTGCCCAACACAATCTCCAAAATTACATCTCAAAAACTCAAACACATTTCAGTCTTAATCCGCATTACCGCTATTTCCCCTAATCAGAGCCCCGGATCACGCTAACCACGTAGTATTTCACTCCAATAACGTCCATTCTTCCTCCAAAAGTTTGGCTAAAGTGTTTTAGCTTGAGTCGCGGAACTATATACCTAGAACCGTCAGCCAGGCGAGGAGGTGAAAGTAAAAACCGGCCAAGTGCTAAAAACCGGAACTGAATTCTATTTAGCTTATCCTGTGTCACGTATAGTTAAATGTGCTTGCACTAAGTTTCATGGAATTCGGATGATCGGTTTAAGAGTTATGGAGGAAAATACAGAAAAGATTTCTAAAAATCGTCAATTTGTTTTCAAATTCAAATTCAAATTCAAGACTTTTATTTGCAAACAAAAATAAAACAGAAAACATAAAAGAAAAAAATACATAGTAAAAACAAAAATAATGAAATACTTATAATAAAAAAGAACATTACAGAGAAAAACATTGTTCGCATAAAGGATGCGGCAAAGCTCTTATTCCTACGGCGAACCATAAGAACGCTGATTTTAAGCCTAACCCTAACAAGTTCACATAATTTCGACTAAGTACTTACTAATAAAGAAACTAGTTTAAAAAGCGCAAAAAGAACAAAACCAAAAAATACATAAAAAAGGGAAAAGAAAAAAAAGAAAGAAAGGAAGAAAGTGACGAGTGTGTGTTATAGTGAGAACAAAAAAAAAACAGAAAGAAAACAAAATAGGTAAATAAAACGTAAAATAAAAATAAAAATGAAGGACCGTGATTAATAAATATCATGTTAACCTCCTTTTTGTACTGCCAGTAAGTGCAATTTAAGTTTATGTTTTAAATTGAAATCAGACCTTATTAACTGTATTGGTGGTTTTAGTTTCATACAAAGAGTCTATACACGCAGTATCTCATAAAACAAAGTAACCTACTCCATGACCATCCCTTACAGATTTATTATTAGTATATTGATTAATAAAAAAAATTACTGACGTATCTTATCTATCTGCTGCAAATGGAGTGCGCGCCGACAATTTATTGAAGCAAGTACAATCGCAACAGACGATAACGCCGCTTCTGGGTATTTGTCTATGGCCTGAGCGTTGCCTTCGTCGTTTATTGCCACTTTACTCTGTTTTCGCTCGTTGCATCCACTATCTCAGCTCGGCAATTCGAAGAGAAGAGGGCATAGAGACGAGTTCTACATTCAAACAATTTGAATTTAGAATGTAGGGCCCTTTTGTAATGGAATGTCGAGGACTGGCTGGCAGGGATCACCAAGGCGTGTTTAACTAGAGCTTTTGCCTGTGACCTGCTGCGTGACTCGGTGGAACGATCGTGCCAAGGTGACTAGTTATGGAGGAACATACATACATAGAGAAAAGATTTCTATAAATCGTCAATTTAGCTTTAGTATCATACATAGTGTCTACAAACTCAGTATCTCATAAAACAAGTTTTGTACCGAGTGGGGTCGGTACTTAAAAAGAATAGCCCCACTGCATCTCTCCCCGTCGCATGTCGTAAAAGTCGACTAAGGGATCGTCAACCTCGGCAGCTTAATGGTGCGGTCAGTTATTGGATGGATGACCGCCTGACTGTTGGAGGCTGACCGTGGTTCGGATTCCACGTTAAACTGTAGGTCCCTTCCCTTCTTACCTTACTAGGTGGTAGGGTTTATCCCGGCCGGGTTGGTACCACCGCACTGAGCGAAACGTCGGTCGAAACGGCTATGTAAATAGTTCGTGTTTTCCGTCCAGTTCAGTGTAGCCGGCGCGAAATGAAGGGAAGCACTGACATGGCACCTAGTTCACCCGATGTTATGGGCTGACATCACGGATGTTGTAGGTGATTTAGCCAACCGTGTCAAGTTTCCATAAAAAATAAAATAAAAAAAAAACAAAGTAACTTACTCCACGACCATCTCTTACAGATTTATTATTAGCATTGGTGATATTACGAAAACAGTTCCCCGGTAAGCTTCTACCGTCCTGTATCCTAAACAATCTCGTCTGTAACATTCTCTCACACGCCGCCTCCGCGGGAAAGTCAAAGTTAAAAGCTGCGAGAGAGAACATTTACATATTTCTAGTACAACTGTTGCCTGTTCCGACTTGATTCCTCCGAGAGCTGCCTTTGCGGCAATTTGCATACGTTTGCCTGCTAGTCCTGATTCTATAGATACGTGATACAGATTTAATTAAATACGTTTTACCTTGTCGTGTCAGCACATATTATTGTGTATGTCAGTATGTGTTGTTTTGTTGTGTTGTGGAGAGAAAGCAGGCCTGCGGTTTTCGAAATAACAACAACTCTGTTCAATGAATCACCACCAATCAATCAATCAATCAATCAATCAATCAATACTAATAATAAATCTGTAAGGGATGGTCATGAAGTAAGTTACTTTGTTTCATGAGATATTGCGTTAGTGGACTCTATGTATGATACTAAAACTAAATTTACGATTTTTAGAAATCTTTTCGGTATGTATGTAATATGTATGTATGTTCCTCCATAACTTTTAAACCGATAACCCGAATTCGATGAAGCTTAGTACAAGGACATTTAACTATACGGGACACAGGATAGGCTAAATAAAATTTACTTCTGGTTACCCTAAGATGTGGCTCCCATACAAACCAAATTGTCCGCGCGCCGAAATAAAGGTACAGTAACCAGCTTACTTACTTTCTTCTTTTTAAATACGAATTTCACGCGAGCGAAGCCGCGGGCAAAAGCTAGTAACTAATATTATTAGGTACGATATGTTTTATAATTATCTGTACACAATATTGTTTATTGTTTTCTTTTTCTAAATGATTAACAATAATATACCTACATGTTTCGTATTCCCAAGTATCGCTTATTCCATGGGGAATGCTCGGAGGAGCTGTTTAACGCGATTCCGCCGTCCCCTTTCCACCACCGCACAACGCGCACTGGGCAGGGATTGCATCTCTATACGCTGAACTTACCGCGGATGCGTACCAATCGGTTCTGCAGATCTTTCCTCTACAGAACCGGTAAACTCTGCAACGCTCTCCCTGCCCACATAGGTATTTCCCATTAGGTCCTTCAAGAGAGGCGTGAATAGGCACCTGTCGGGCCGGCATGACATTCGCAACCGCCGCGTACGACCAAATGTCCATGCGCGTCGTTAGACACCTTATGGGTGTCTCGGGGCCACATGCCGCGCTTTCTATAAAAACTGGCCAAGTGCGTGTCGGACTCGCGCACCGAGGTTTCCGCACCACAAAAAAAAATTGAAAAAAAAACACGTACCTTAACCCCTTAATTTTGTACTTTTTCAATTTTTTATTTGTTGTTATATCCGCCATAATAACACATATTCTGTAAAAATTTCAACGGGCTACCTATTACGGTTCAAGAGATACAGCCCTCGGACAGACAGACAGACAGACGGACGGACGGACAGACAAACAGACATACAGACGGCGTAGGCTTAGTAATAGGCTTCCGTACGGGATACGGAAACCGGTTGTTTTTTTTTATTGAAACTGACACGATTGGCTACATCACCTACAACATCCGTGATGTCAGCCCATAACACCGGTTGAACTAGGTGCTATGTCAGTGCTTCCCTTCGATCGTGCCGGCTGCACTGAACTGGAGAGAAAACACAAACTATTTACATAGCCGTTTCGACCGACGTTTCATTTAGTGCGGTGGTACCAACCCGGGCGGGTTGAACCCTACCACCGAGTAAGGTAAGAAGGGAAGGGACCTATTTTTATCCCGTTTCTCAAGCGCACAGCTACTACGGTTCAGTAAACAACTTTACACTTTAATTAAACTCGAACAACAGAAAGAGTTGCACAAACCGTCGCGTCGTCGCGTCGTCCGCTGGCTTCTGAAACTTTAATTATAATTTTGAACGAGCGCACGCGCCGTGCATATTGGCCGCTTAACGCCAACGCCGCATACTGCAGGTGCACTGAATTGGCCGAGTAAAAATTAATGATAGTAATAAAAATGGGGCGGCTCTGCTGCTTCGCCCACCTTACACCGGGCTGGGGCGGAAAAAACGCCAAATGTCCTGCATTTGGCGTTTTTTTTTAATCTACATAAAAGCTAGTGATATACGCTTCGGACAAAATAGGAGGGTCGTACATAAACAAGTAACTAAAATAAAATTACTTATGTAAATGTGCCTTGGGAGAGGCCTATGTCCAGCAGTGGACCGATACAGGCTGATGATGATGATGATGATGATGATGTAAATGTGTATGTAATTATTTTTTTATCATCGATTCTCACACTTTGCTACTATTACCTACTTACATTTCACTATAATTAATCGAATCTCAAGGATTCAAAGGTTGGCTGGGAGAAACCCCTGTTAAGAAAAAGTCCGCCTTTGTACCTCATATCTTTTTTAATTTTTAGGTTTTCTTAACCCATGCGGAATCCTATTACTAAGCCACAACGTCTGTCTGTCTGTCCGTCCGTCCGTCCCATGGCTGTATCTTTGGAACCGTAATATAGCCAGCCGGTTTAAATTGTTTACAGAATATGTGTTATTTTGGCGGAAATAACAACAAATAATAAAAAAACAATTAAGTGGGGTACCCATACATAAGAAACGTGTTTTTCCACTTTTTTTGCTCGCACTTGGCCGGTTTTTTATTTTAAAGAAACTGATCAGCTACTAAATCCGTGATTTCCATAACACCTTGGTGAACTAGATGCCATGCTGCTTCTTTTCGGTCGTGCCGGCTACACTGAACTGGACGGAAAACACGAACTATTTAAATAGCCATTTCAACCGACCTTTCGTTCAGATCTAATTCCAATGCGCTAATTACTGTGTCGTGTGAATAGAATAGCCCCACTGCATCTCTCCCCGTACATGTTGTAAAAGGACAAGATGCCATGACAAAGGGCGAGTTTTTTTTTTATGGATACGCGAGACACTTGGCGCCGTCAGCGTGGATTGTTGAACCGACGACGCGACGTCCAAAAGCATTCGGTTTAGAACGGGGGCTGCGAATGCCGTGCCGGCGTGACAGATGCCTTAAAGCCCTATATCTCTCTTCTGTGCTTAAAGTTTATTACAATGTAGCATTCTTTGCTACATTGATGGACAGATGACCTAAAAAAGGTAGCCGGGAGTGGATGGATGAGAAGAGCGGAAGACCGCGTGTGGTGGCGCGCCTTGGGAGAGGCCTATGTCCAGCAGTGGACCGATACAGGCTGGTGATGATGAAAGCATTCTTTGCAAACTAAACTTTGGGATCTGGACAAGCGCATAAGGCGGACAATGCAGTGCAAAAGTTAAGCGTTAAGAATAAAACTATTGAATAAATGAACTCAAACTATACATAGATACTTATATAAAATTAATACTATAAGGTACGTACATATGATTATGTTTGTGTATAAGTAACATATAATATGCAAATATATTTTATATTATAAAACCAACTGAATAGAAGTTACAAGAATATAATTATGTAAAATTAAATTGTGTTACTTATCGGCATCGGAATCTGATAGAAACGGTTTACGGACACTTTCTCTAAACATGCTAATTAATTGGCTGCTTTGAAACCCTCGGTGCGCGAGTCCGTTTCACACTTGGCCGGTTTTTGTTTTTATTTAGAAATATTTTACATGTTCGATAAAAATATCCCACGCGATGATGGCACCACAGTCGTAATCCCCATAACAATATCGCGACAGGCGTCGCGTTACCCGCCGGAGCCTTCGTTTGGTCATTTTTAATTAAATTTTAATCTTGGGCGGTCGCCGCCCCTGCCAGCCTGGCCCCGCGGCCGGCCGCGTATTTCCTTTTCCGTGTTCAATAGGAAGCAATGCAGCCTTGAACCGCACACGGGTTTGTTGAGCTAACTACATTTTCAAACTCGTGTTCAATTCAAGGCGTACTTCCGATAATAATGTGTTTTATGTGGTTAAAAAAAACCATAACATATTTTTAATACCGGAACAAAGCTTAACATAAAAAAGTAAAAAAATAATCTTCCTATAAAAAGATTTTTTATGTGGTTATAATATATGAAAAAATTACCATAACCTATTTTGATCGCCCTAACAAGGCTTGTCATAAAAAAGTTAAAAAAAATACTTGCACGAGAGGGACTCGAACCCACGACCATGAGATCGAAAAATTTATACACTGTCCTCTACACTCTACCAATGAACTACCAAAGCTCAAAGTGTCTACACGGATATCCGATTCAGTTAACAGACAGGCCTTGAATTTAACACGAGTTTGAAAATGGAACTTCACAAACCCGTGCGCGTTTCAAGACAGCACTGCCTCCTATTGAACACCGAAAAGGAAATACGCCGGCCGGGCGGCCCGCTGCTGCTGTGGCGGCGCGCGGCGACGACGCAGCGCGGCGCGGAGTGAGCGCGAGCCGTTGGGTGATTTGAAAATGGAATAGGCGATGCCGCGCCGTTTGTCGTTGGTGTTATTTACAGAAATGTAGTATGTCCGTGTAAGGAGAACGACCTTTGTGCTCAAAGAATTAAAAAAAAATCGGCCAAGTGCGAGTCGAACTCGCGCACCGAGGAGGGTTCCGTGTCGCCATGTCATGGTCAGCGCCACTCACGCCATCTATGGCGTGTTTATGAAATTCTTCATACTCTAGGTCCGTTCCCTTCTTACCTCACTAGGTGGTAGTGTTTATCCCGCCCGGGTTGATACCACCGCACTGAATGAAACGTCGGTCGAAACGGCAATGTAAATAGTTCGTGTTTTCCGTCCAGTTCAGTGTAGCCGACATGAAATGAAGGGAAGCACTGACACGGCACCTAGTTCACCCAGTGTTATGGGCTGACATCACGGATGTTTGTAGGTGGTGTAGCCAACCGTGTCAGTTTGTATTAAAAACAAAAATCGGGGCGAGAAGAAATCCGCCGCTAACCGCTCGTTTCCGGAGCAAACAGTCTGCGAAATTTTTAATTTGCGCGTGTGTGTTTTTTGAATATAATTTTCGGGCTTAACGAGACTCGTCATTGTGGGCCCGGACTCGAGAGCTGCAGGTGTTTCGCCCTCTCACACCCCCTCCTCGCCCTCAGAGCAATAATAGCTGTAGAGCGCGCACGTGTACTGCCATCTTCATAACGCGAAATATAATCTGATATCCCATACATAGGTATAGCTATTACTGAAATAATTTTTAATTAATACAATAAAAAAAAAAAACTTTATATTTGTATTAAGCCGAGTACCGTCGGCAGAAAGCAGTGGTACCGTACCGCTGATATGCGTCCGGGAGTACTGGAGGAACATAATACCGGGTGTTTGATGACTATAGGTCATAAAGCAGAACAGGTACTCCTGAGCCTATTTGGAGCAAAAAAAGTTAGATGGATTTTGTTCTACGGTGAACTTTTTTTTTCCATACTAAACTAAATAAAATGTTTTTATTAAATAAAATATAAACACTCATAGCTGCGCGGGAATTTACTTAGCTGTCCTCCGACTCCTTTATTAAGTAAGTAAACGGAAATTATTTTTGTCTTTTTAAGGGTCGGGGTTCTTTAAATTTGGAATTTAATTAACACTCGACACGTTCATACCTCTGCTTCCTGTTCATAGACCGACCGATAGGCGCGCTCTACAGCGACTGTATCTGTTAGAACACTGTGTCCTCGCCCCTCTCCCCGCCCCGCACGCGCTCGCTCCGCGCTCATGGTTCCGTTATTAGTCGCCGCCCCACACGCCCGCCCTAACTCTCTGAGCGTGTATTCACCTTTTAATTTCGACGGAGAAGTTTGTATGGTGTTAATGTGCAATTTTATTACAGGACTAGCTTTTGCCCGCGGCTTCGCTCACGTGAAATTCGTATTTAAAAAAAGAAGAAAGTAAGTAAGCCCGCCACTGTACCTTGATTTCAGCGCGCGGAACAATTCGGTTTGTATGGGAGCCACATCTTAGCGTAACCGGAATTGAATTTTATTTAGCCTATCCTATGTCCCGTATAGTAAAATGTAATTGTACTAAGTTTCATCGAATTCGAATGATCGGTTTAAGAGTTGTGGAGGAACATACATACATACATACCTATGTAGTTCACCTGGTGTTATGTGCTGACATCACAAATGTTCAAAGTCAAAGTCAAAAACATTTATTTGTAAATATGATTGCTCACATTCAATTGGTCACATTCAAATTCACATCGTCAGTAAAATTCCCGCAATAATAATTTGTCAATATTACAATTTGTCATGTTGTAGCTGATGTAGCCAACCGTGTCAGTTCCCATAAAAAAAACAATACATATGCACATAAATACATACATACATACAGAAAAGATTTCTAAAAATCGTCAATTTCGTTTTAGTATCATACATAAAGTCTTCAAACGCAGTATCTCATAAAACCAAGTAACTCTTACTGTTACGGACGACGGCCAGCCCGAGCAGCAGCGACGGGCAGACGACACGACGCGCACGTCGTTCCACCGAGCGGTAGCGTAGGGCCTAGGCGAGCGGCCGACGTAGTTTAGTTTAGGTTTTTTAAGTTTTAGTTAAGTAAAATTAAATATAAAATGTGTTCAGGACGACGGCCAGCCGGAGCAGCGACGACGGTCCCGGCCTGGGACACGACGCGCGCATCGTCACCTCCGTGGAGTAGGGAGATAGGAAGCGGCCGGCGTAGTTTAGTTTAGGAAATTTTAATATGTAAATATATAGAAAATAAGTTAATATAAGAAAATAAATATATATAAAAATCGTGGATATAAGTTAGCTAAGATAGATAGGCGTAGTTATAAGATAAATAGGCTAGAATAAGATAGATAGGCATAGCTATAAGATAGATAGGCATAGCTGTAAGATAGATAGTCTAGATTATAAGTTATTTAAATAAAGATATAGTCGCCCACTGCCTTTCATTTGGGACGAACGGGAGATGCGCACTCGCCAAACTCGATAGGAGACTGAGCCGGTCCAAGGCGCGACGCGGGGGCGGGGCGTCGGAGCGCAGCCGCAAAACCGGACGGCTGCGTCCGCGGCGCCTCAGCGCGCCCGCGCGTATACAAATATAGCGCGTTTTGGCCGGTTCAGTCAGTACTCGCCCAGCCACCGAGAAGAGAAGACGTCCCGAGCACCGGCTCTCCGCTAAGATCGACCGAGGAACGAGATTCACTCCGGAACGACTGCCTCGGCCGATCGGACGTTCTTCTCTCGGCGAGTGCTCACTCCACGTCTCGAGTGAAAGCCAGTGTGCGGCTGCATTATAGCCAGCACTGTGCATTTCATTTCGCTCTCCACGCCCTACACTACGCGGCTAAACTCCCGGTGCCCCGCGGCACGCCGGTCGAGGTCTCTCCCCGTGCCCCGAGGCACGCCAGGTTGAGGACGCGGTCGCGTAGTGCGTACGTTCGTGCTTGCCGTCGTGCGGATCGGTCCGACGGCATAGCGGTACGCGGTACGAGTTGCGGTACAGTGGTACGAGCGTCGAGTCAAGCAAGAACGGTACGGTGGTGCGTCGGCACGTGGTACGTCGGTACGTGGTACGTCGGTTGTGGTACGAGGGTACGTGGTACGCGAGGGTACGTGGTACAAGACTGCAGCCGGCCGCCGGGTACAGTACCCGTGTGCGCACCGAACCAACGGAGTGAAGGAGACAGCAACATCGGCCATCTCTGTCACGTGCGACCGCCGCGCACGCTTCACTCGCCGAACCCCATATTCTGCTCTGCGGGACGGGCATCAACAAACGCCAGCGAAATACAGTCCACATCTGAGCATCGTCCCCCACATTGGTCCATTCGACAGCCGGATCAAGGATGCCTGTAACGCGGAGCAAGAAGAATGGGCGAGGCCGCACCACGCCGGTGCCTTCGCCGCCGTCAACGCTGCGAGAGTTGCCATCGGACGCAGCCGACTCGGCGCTGCGGTCGGGCGACATCGCGCCGACGGAGACAAGTCCAGCGACGGGCGTGCCACCTGCCGGTCAAACTACGGACCCGCATACGTGGTCGTCACACGGGACGAGCACGAGCACCCCCGTCGCGACAACAGTGGATTCGCACCGTGAGAGCGCCGCGCACGCCCCGGGCGCGGCGCACGCCTCACACTCCGCGCACGCCGCGCACGCGTCGCACTCCGCGCACGCCGCGCACGCCTCGCACTCCGCGCACGCGTCGCACTCCGCGCACGCCGCGCACGCCTCGCACTCCGCGCACGCCGCGCACGCCTCGCGCGCCGCGCAACCCGAGCACGCCGCGCACGCCTCGCACTCCGCGCACGCGTCGCACTCCGCGCACGCCGCGCACGCCTCGCACTCCGCGCACGCCGCGCACGCCTCGCGCGCCGCGCAACCCGAGCACGCCGCGCACGCCTCGCGCGCCGCGCAATCCGAGCACGCCGCGCACGCCGCGCACGCCGCGCACACCGCGCGCGCCGCGCACGCACCGACCGCGGAGCCCGCACCGAGCGCAGCGCACGACACCCGCGCGCCGAGCCAGGAGCGCACGCCGAGCTGCGCCTCGCACGCTCTCGCACCAGGGCGAGACGTGCCCGCAGGCGACAACAAGGACGGCCGGAGCAACCGATCTGGCCGCTCTTCCAAAACGGCGAAGCAACGGGCTATGGAGAGCCAGTTGCTGGAGGCGAAGCGAGAAGAGGCAAGACTCACCGCGCTAATAATCGAGGCGCGGCTACGTGAGTGTGAGGAGGAAGAAACGTCGGACGAGGAGGAGCTCGGGGACACGGCGCGCAGTTTGCGAGTCGCGTCGTGGCTCGAGACGCAGAGACCTCACCGGCGGGAGCGGGAGGCGCTCGACTCCGCCTCGCTCCCCGCCGCGGCGCCGCCGCTCGCCAGTCACCGCGAGCCGCGCACCGAGACCGCCGCCTCCGCACCGCACGCGCCCCTCCACACACACGCGCCGGCCGAGCCGCCCGCACCCCGCGCACCGCTCGCCCCAGCCGCACCGCCCGCGCCCCTCCAGGCGGCCCTCTACGAACGAGCGCCGCCTGCACCTCTACGCCGCGAGGTGCTACGCGAGTGCGACGAAACGGCACCGCAGGGACTGCTACGCGAGTGCTACGAACAAGCGGCGCCTACGCCGGCTGACCCGCTACGCGAGTGCTACGAAACCGCGGCGCCCGCACCTCTACGCCGTGAGGTTTGCGGGCCTACGCCGGCTGACCCGCTACGCCGCGGGTGCTACGAAACCGCGGCGCCCGCACCTCTACGCCGTGAGGTTTGCGGGCCTACGCCGGCCGACTCGCTACGCGCGGCCCCATACGAACCCGCGCCGCCTGCGCCTCTACGCCGCGAGTGCTACGAGGCTACGCAGGCCGACCCGCTACGCCGCGCGGCCCTCTACGAAGGAGCGCCGCCTGCGCTGCTACGCGGCGAATACTCCGGGTCTACGCCGGCCGGAGTGCTACGCCGCGAGTGCTACGACGCAGCACCGCAGCACACAGACTCGCCGGCGACACACACGGAGTCGACGCAGGGGCCGTCTACCGCTTCCGCTACCGCCGCCGCCGCCGCAACGACCGCGCCCGCCGCCGCGTCCTCCTCCGCTACGCCGCACTCGTCCGAGCCGCTCGCCGCGGCTATTCAGATGCTGGCCACGGTGCTTGGGAAGACGGAGACCAACCGACCGTCGACCGCGCCGCCCAAGTACCTGCAGGAGCTGCCGGCGTTCGACGGGTCCTCCGGGGAGTGGCTGCAGTTCGCGGCCGCTTACCGCGAGACGGAGGCGTTCTTCTCGCGCATAGAGAACGCCGCCCGCATACGCCGCTGCCTGCAAGGAAAGGCGAAGGAGGCGGCCTACAGCCTCATGTTGTCGGCACCGGACCCGGATCGAGTCATAGCGGCACTCGAGCAGCGGTTCGGACGGCCAGACTTCCTGGTCCTGGGTGAGCTGGAGAAGCTGAAAAACTTACCCAGGGTCAGAGACGACGCGAACGAACTGAACGAGTTCGCCAACAAGATAGCCAACGTCGTGGCTACAATCCAGGCTCTGGGCAGGCCCGAGTACCTGCACAGCCCAGAAATGATGCGCCTCATAGTCGACAAGCTGACCCCGCTACGACAGACGCGGTGGTTCGACTATGAGGACCGAGGCGGCACCGAGCAGCCCGCACTCACGAGGATTGCCGGCTTCCTAAACGAGGAGGCTCGCAAGTGCGGAGCGTACGCTCGGCCGGACGTCGCCGCGACCGCAGAGGTATCAACCAGGGAGCCTCTGCGCCAGCCGAGGGAACGTCGCACCACCGAGAAGGCCTACGCCGTCAGCGGAGAGGAGGGGCCTTCTGACTCGACGCCCAAGTGCCCTACGTGCACCGGGGCCCACCACCTCCTGGCCTGTCCCAGGTTCATCGCTGCCGACGTGGAAGGCCGCTTGAAGCAGGCCAGGGAGGGCAATATTTGCTTCAGGTGCCTCAAGGGCCGGCACCGCAAGACAAAGTGCCAGGCCAAGCCGTGCGGGGTGCCGGGCTGCCAGTACGGACACCACCTGCTTCTGCACCAGCACCAGTCGAACGACGAGACTGCCGCCGCCGCGATCACAGCCACGGCGCGGTCCGACTCGGTGCTGCTCAAGATCGTGCCGGTGGAGCTGAGCGGCCCCAAGGGCACCGTGGAGATCTTCGCCCTCCTGGACGAGGGGTCCACCGTAACGATGGTGGACGCCGCCATAGCCGACGTGCTGGGCGCGAAGGGCGCCCCGGAACCACTGAACGTCGTCGGCATAGGCGGAGGGCGAGTCTCAACCAACTCGTCGCGGCGCCTCAACCTGCGCGTCCGCGGCAAGTACGAGACGGAGCAGCACGACCTCTACGGAGCCCGCACGGTGGAGGGCCTGCACTTCCCGTCGCAGTCCATCGCGAGGACGTGCCTGGACGACTGCACGCATCTGGCGGAGCTGACAGGGGTGCTGTCGTACGCCGACGCGCGCCCGAGACTGCTCATCGGCCAAGACAACTGGCCGCTGATAGTCTCGCGGGCACTCAGGAGCGGCCGGCGTGACCAGCCCGTCGCCTCACGTACTCAGCTCGGCTGGGTGCTGCACGGGTCCCGCGCCTCCATCACCGACCCTGCACATCGCTGCACGAACGCCATCGAGACGGCGGGCGTCGCCGCGCCGCCGCGCCCGAGCTCGCCGGCGGCGCACTCCGGGGCGGCGCAATGGTCCGCGCCGCCTGCCCGCGGCTCCCCGATCGCGAGCCGCCGGGCCCAGCCGCCGTCTGCGGCCCCCTACGTCGCCGCGCCGCCGCGACCGAGCTCGCCGGCGGCGCACTCCGGGGCGGCGCAATGGTCCGCGCCGCCTGCCCGCGGCTCCCCGATCGCGAGCCGCCGGGCCCAGCCGCCGACCGCGGCTACCTACGCCGCCGCGCCGCCGCGACCGAGCTCGCCGGCGGCGCACTCCGGGGCGGCGCAATGGTCCGCGCCGTCTGCCCGCGGCTCGCTGACCGCGAGCCGCCACGCCGAGCCGCCGTCTGCGGCCCCCTACGTCGCCGCGCCGCCGCGCCCGAGCTCGCCGGCGGCGCAATCCGCAGCAGCGCAAGGGACTGCACCAGGACCGACTGCAACTGTCGCCACCGAGGCGACCGCGACCGCTGCCTCCGCACCGCCCCCTCCGTTCGCGCTGCCGACGTGGAGAAGTTGGTGCTTGGAGGCGGACCAACACAGCGAGGTCCGCCCCCCCTCCCGACCGACACCGATGACGACAGCACCACAGCGCTGCACGCAGGCGCACCACAACTGGCGGACGAGCTGCCCCTCCGGTGAGCGCGAGAGCGCCGGAACCGACTCCAACACCGGCGGGAGCCTCGTCACAGTGAGCGAGCGCCTGCGGAAGGAGACGTCATCGTCATCGAGCCAAGCCGGAGTACCGGCCCCTACTACGGCACCGGCGGGAGCCACGAGGAAGCAGCCAGGCGCCAGCAGTCGGAGACATCGTCCTGGTAGCCGACCCCGACCTACCACGGAACACCGGGCCGAGGAGCAGGGTGGAAGCCGTCCACCCTGGCAACGACGGCATCATCTGCGCCGTAGACGCCCAGACCGACGGGAAGCTGCTTCGGCGACCGGAAAGAACATCGTCGTCCTTCCGACGTCCAAGATCGCCGAGGCGACGGCGGGAGGATGTTCAGGACGACGGCCAGCCGGAGCAGCGACGACGGTCCCGGCCTGGGACACGACGCGCGCATCGTCACCTCCGTGGAGTAGGGAGATAGGAAGCGGCCGGCGTAGTTTAGTTTAGGAAATTTTAATATGTAAATATATAGAAAATAAGTTAATATAAGAAAATAAATATATATAAAAATCGTGGATATAAGTTAGCTAAGATAGATAGGCGTAGTTATAAGATAAATAGGCTAGAATAAGATAGATAGGCATAGCTATAAGATAGATAGGCATAGCTGTAAGATAGATAGTCTAGATTATAAGTTATTTGAATAAAGATATAGTCGCCCACTGCCTTTCATTTGGGACGAACGGGAGATGCGCACTCGCCAAACTCGATAGGAGACTGAGCCGGTCCAAGGCGCGACGCGGGGGCGGGGCGTCGGAGCGCAGCCGCAAAACCGGACGGCTGCGTCCGCGGCGCCTCAGCGCGCCCGCGCGTATACAAATATAGCGCGTTTTGGCCGGTTCAGTCAGTACTCGCCCAGCCACCGAGAAGAGAAGACGTCCCGAGCACCGGCTCTCCGCTAAGATCGACCGAGGAACGAGCTTCACTCCGGAACGACTGCCTCGGCCGATCGGACGTTCTTCTCTCGGCGAGTGCTCACTCCACGTCTCGAGTGAAAGCCAGTGTGCGGCTGCATTATAGCCAGCACTGTGCATTTCATTTCGCTCTCCACGCCCTACACTACGCGGCTAAACTCCCGGTGCCCCGCGGCACGCCGGTCGAGGTCTCTCCCCGTGCCCCGAGGCACGCCAGGTTGAGGACGCGGTCGCGTAGTGCGTACGTTCGTGCTTGCCGTCGTGCGGATCGGTCCGACGGCATAGCGGTACGCGGTACGAGTTGCGGTACAGTGGTACGAGCGTCGAGTCAAGCAAGAACGGTACGGTGGTGCGTCGGCACGTGGTACGTCGGTACGTGGTACGTCGGTTGTGGTACGAGGGTACGTGGTACGCGAGGGTACGTGGTACAAGACTGCAGCCGGCCGCCGGGTACAGTACCCGTGTGCGCACCGAACCAACGGAGTGAAGGAGACAGCAACATCGGCCATCTCTGTCACGTGCGACCGCCGCGCACGCTTCACTCGCCGAACCCCATATTCTGCTCTGCGGGACGGGCATCAACAAACGCCAGCGAAATACAGTCCACATCTGAGCATCGTCCCCCACAAAATGTAAATATAAATAAGTATAAATAAGATAAATAAAGGCCCATATAAAACTGTAGAATAAGTTAGTTAAGATATGTAAGAATTTAGTTAAGATATGTAAGTAGGATTAAGATATATAACTTAGATAGGAATATATGGGCCTAGTTAAGATAGATAAGTTAGACTAAGATAGATAGTCGTAGTATAAGATAGAATAAGTTTACAAAAATAAATATGTTGCTGCGTACTGGGTTTCATTCGGGACAGACGGGAGGTGTGCACTCGCCAAAATAGTTAGTGTTATGAACCGAGCCGAGGCGTGCAGCGCGGGCGCAGAGCGCTGTGATTGGTCGGCGCGGAGACTGACGGAGAGATATCGCAGCCTCCGCACCTCTCACGGCGCACGGCGCGCCCGCGCGTATACAAATATAGCACGTTTCGGACCGTTCATTACCATAGAACCGTTCATTACCATTCGTTCGTATTACCATAGAAACGCCAACCTGCACAGAGACCTAGGGATAGCACCGCTGGAGGAGTATCTCCAGAAGCTGTCCACGGGCTTCTTCAAGGGGGCGTACCGACACGACAACCCGCTGATCGCTAGCGCTTGCGACTACCGACTGCGGGATCCATCGACCAGGCGCTCCCTGTCGATACTAACACATCCGTTTAACTTCGCAGGTCCAGAGCCTCCACGCCGCGCAGCCGCCGACGTCCAGGAAGCAACCCAGTGAAGTTTCTTGCCAGTTCTTCTTCACTGTGATAATCGAACTGGCGGACATGTTTTTCTTCCAGCAAGCGTCGAGCAAGCAGGCGGTTCGACCTACATTCGCGACTCATTCGCTTTTCTCCACACCACAGGCAGCTGCAGCAGTCGAGAGACTGCAGAACGTGCCAGCAGCAGTAGCGGCTTCGATGCCGCTCACCCCTAGCCAGCAGTCGGTCACTGCGACCGCCCTAACTTAGGGCGGACGAAGTGACCGCTACTAAATCGCCAGCCGGCCGGCCACGGCGACTGCCCTATTTTATATAGGGCGGACAAAGTGACGGCAGGCCTCGCGCGGTCTACCGCGCAAAAAAGACCGGTAGCGGTGTGATAGTCTTACGACTAATACCTTTTTTACAGATGCAGATTCCAGATTCCATTCAGTATTCGCCGCAACACCACGAAGAGAAGACGCCTGGAGCCTGAGCTCGGCGCACCGGTCGACCGAGGAGCGAACAGTCGGAAGAGAGTCTTCAGAGCGGAACGACTGCCTCGGCCGATCGGACGGTTCTTCTCGCGGCGAGTGCTCCACCCACGCACGTCCCGGGTGCTACTTAGTGCGTGGCTTCGTAAAGCCACCCACGCATTTCCTTTAACTAAACGCTACGCTACGTTTACCTCCCGGCGCCCCGCGGCGTTACGGTTGAGGATTACCTCCCGACGCCGCGTCGCGCGTCGGTCGAGCGATCGCACCACCACCTCCCGTCGCCCCGTGGCGTTACGGTCGAGGATTACCTCCCTGCGCCACGTGGCGTGTCGGTCGAGGAAGAAGAGCACCTCCCTACGCCCTAGCGTAACGGTCGAGGACGAAAGTGAGCACACCCGGTCGACCCATCGCACCACCCGTGAAACGACCGCCGCGAGTGCTTTCTCCGCGCCGCACGCCCGTCTGCGTCGGCCGCGAGAGAGAGAGACCGTCGCCGCGTCGCCGAGTGAGCGAGACGGTCGCAGCACCGCTCGAAGAAGTGAAGCACACCTACGGTCGACCCATCGCACCACCCGCGAACGACCACCGCGAGTGACGCTGCCGAGCCGCACGCCCGTCTGCGTCGGTCGAGCAGGAGCGAGACGGTCACCGAGTCGTGCGAAAGAGAAGAAAGAAGAACACGGTCTCCGCACCCGCTGTAACCGCTCTGCAGTGACGGGTAAAGCTTCACCAACCACCTACAGTCCACTGCCCTGAGAAGTCGATCCGGAACACTTACTCCATGACCAACCCTTACAGATTAATTATTAGTATTAATTGCATAATACAAGTAATCGTGAAAAAATTTCCTTTTAATTCTTTTTTTCTTTTATTAAAAGTTTTGCAATTCCTTAAAAAAATTATCCGTTATTTCAAAAGGTGAAAACCTTTTCGCCGACAGCTCGTCCATAAATGTACCATACCTACACTTTATATAGATTTTACGTCCATGAAATCGCCCCTTCCTTCAGGAAGTAGATAGGTAACAGTTTTCTCTAAACTTCGTAACGGTTTCTCGGACATAAAACTCCTTAAAGACTAAAAGCAAAGCTCGTAAAATCGTTTTAAGAGTTATAAAAAATTTCCAAGGACAGCCAGACGTAAGCCAGGCGAGTTCCGGGGTTGTGTCCTGCGTCCTTCGTCCCTCCTAGCCAACCCGCATGATCACTATTGACGGGACCTTGTCCACACGGGTCAGTGCTGCCAATTGTTTTTCCCTTTTTTAAGGTTTCGTATTTTTTGTTTTTAATGGAAACTGCCAATAGTTTTTCTCTTTTTGAGGGATTCGTATTTTTTTTTTTTGGAAACTGCAACGGTTGTCTACATCACGTGAGGTCAGCCCATAACACGTTATTGAACTAGGTGCCATGTCAGTGCTTCCCTTCGGTCGTGCCGGCTACACTGAACTGGACGGAAAACACAAACTATTTAAATAGGACGTTTCAACCGAACCTTTAATTCAGTGCGGTGGTATCAACCCGGGCATGTTAAACCATAACATCTAGTAAGGTTAGAAGGGTCAGCCTCCAACGGTGGAGTGGTCACCTATCCAAGTACTGATCGCGCCCGGGTGTGCCTATGATCACGACCGACAATCGACCGACCGCAACGCTAAACTACGCGAAAGGCTGACAAGATATCAGTACGGAAGCCTATACGTAAGCCTACGCGCCGTCTGTCTGTCTGTCTGCATTTGAATCGTAATAGGTAGCCAGTTGAAATTTTCACAGAATGTGTGATGGATTGAGGATATTCTAATGAATAATAAAAAACAAAAAATTCAATTAAAGGGGGTTCCCATACAAGAAACGCATATATTTTTTTCAATATTTTTTTGTTTTACTCTATCGCGAGCTCTATCGCAAAAAACGGTAATACACACAAGCGTCAAACTTGGTTTGATTATAGTGCAAATTCTAAAGTAAAACAACAAATAATAATATATTGTGTTGTGGTACGGAACCCTCGGTGCGCGAGTCCGACTCGCACTTGGCCGAATTTAATGTCTATATTTAGTCATGAATATATGTGTGGGGAATGTACCGTGTGGGGCCGGTACTTACAAGGAATAGCCCCACTGCATCTCTCCCCGTGCATGTCGTAAAAGGCGACTAAGGGATAAGGACAAGATGCCGTGCTAAAGGGCGACAGGCTCGCCACCTCTCACCTTGGCACGGTACTTCCACCGAGTCATGCAGCAGGTGGGTCCTCGTGCCTTACTTGCTGCTTGATTGATTGAATCTTGTTCGGATACTTTGCGAAACGTGATGGTCGATGTTGTGCTGTAATTTACCAGAGTTCTTGCAGCACAACACCAATTACTCTGCTTGCCCCGATTATCGGGATTCAGCGTTGTATGTATGAATATATGAATTATTTAGTAAATTGTTCAAAAATTGCGATGGCGCTTCTGTCCGAATACGAAATCCCAGTTTCACAGATTTCTGCAATTCCAAAAATGTTCACGAAAGAATACCTAACTATCGTTTTGTCTGTGAATATAGCGGGTCCGGAGGCGAGTCGACGGAGCGGATGCGGCGCGTGGCCAGCCGACCGGACCGCTCGTGTCTTCCGTCCACTCGAACGAAGGCGCAAATCGCCCACCTGCTAGGCCTATTCCAAGTTAGGCGCGATTTACATTATAATATTAGTGTTTCGAAGAGCGCTTAGTGGCTAACGAATTGCTGCTTATTTCTTTATTTACTAGCTTTTGCCCGGGGCTACGCTAGCGTGAAATTCGTATTAAACAAATTATTAAGAAAGCCGGCTACCGTACCATTGTTTCGGCGCGCGGAACAAATTTTATTTAGCCTATCCTGTGTCCCGTATAGTAAAGTATGCAAAATCGTCAATTTAGTTCTAGTATCATACATAGAGTCTAAAAAGTCAGTATTTGTTGATTTATTTATTTATATATTTATTTATTGGGAAACTTATCGGATAATTTAATGTATTAACTACATTAAGAGAGGATTAAAAGACCAATAATATAGTTTCGCTTTTTGCCTGATAATAATATATAATTTTTTTGTTTTATGAAAACGGACACGGCGTACGGTGTTGTGCAACACAATAAACTGAATTACACGAGAGAGAGAGAGAGAGAGAGAGAGAGAGAGAGAGAGAGAGAGAGAGAGAGAAGAGGGGAGTTAAGATATGTATGTAAGTAATAAAATCTGTTTAGTTCGGTAAAGAAAGGAAAAGATTGTTCAAATTTATCTTAAATACAATGTGAATTATGCTTGCACACAAGCATAATTCATATTAAGGTGTTCACTTTGTGTAATTTTCGCAAAACGTTTGTGTAGTACTTGGAATAGACCTGCCCATAGCCCGAACAGCAGCGCCCGCCCACCGCCGCCGCCTGACTCCGGCCGAGCGTGCAGGGCGCCACGACGTCAATACGACCGTTCAATAATAAATATTCAAAGATAAAAACTAGAGGGCTGGAATATATTGGAATGTATGTGAATCTCATCTATAGTGCATATACAGGGTGTAAAAACGGCGACTACATTAAATTTAGGAAATGATTATTGGGATCAAGAGTAACAAAAAAGTCAAACAACTTTTTTCTGAATTCCGTTTACATAAAAAGTTACAGAGAGAATAAACGAATTGATTATTTTAGTGTAAAAATGATCTAATGGCAACAGGGCGCCGCGGAGGGGGGAAGAGCGGGTGAGACGTGAGCGGCTCGGACGGAGGTGTTGACGGGAGGGACGGGGGGGTTAGCTTTGTGAGTGGAGGACTGGAGGTTGGCAGGCGGAGGGTGCGGAGCGGCAACAACGCGTTAAATTACACTAGACGAAAACATACATTTCAAAAATTCATATCTCGAAAACTAGACACTTTAGAGAAAAATTTTAATTCCTTTTTTGTCTAGGAAAAACATGAGAATTGCGCTGGCGAAATTAATGTACTCGCCGTTTTAACACCCTGTATATTGGAATATATTCAAAACGAAACCAATGGTCGTCATTTTCATCATATACTTGCATCGAATATAGAATAGTGTTTATGACCCCCGACGCAAAAAGAGGGGTGTTATAATATAAGTTTAACGTATGTGTGTATGGGTGTGTCTGTCGGTGGCATCGTAGCTCGCAAACAGATGGACCGACTTGGATGCGGGTTTTTTTTATTATAAAGCTGGTTTAATCGGGATGGTTCTTAGCTATGTTTGTAATCAAGTAATTAAGTAATCAAAAAAATTATTATCTTAAAAAATGGATCGCTTTGCATTCGGTTTTTTTAATGCTTGAAATAAAAGTAAAATTAAAAATTTTAAAAACACCCGAACCCTTAAAAAGTCAAAAATAATTTCCGTTTACTTTCTTAAAGGATTCGGAGGACCGCTAAGTAAATAAAATATAAAAATTCAGAGCTGCGCGGGTTTTTACTTAGCGGAGTTTTTTCTTATTTGTAATTTAACTTTTATTCATCTACGTGCATCAAACTATAGAATAGTGTTTCAGTACATGTTGCATCCGTGATGGTTACACTTGGTTCCTGTCGAAACTAGATGCCACGCCAGCGCTTCGCTCAGGCCAGGCAGCGAATCGTGCGTAGATAACGAACACCCAATTTAAATGTTATATCAGGCGCAGCACAACAGGGAATGCGGAATGTGGAAGCCCAGAGAGCCGGCCGAGCGTGGGTTAATTACACGAATTTAAGTAACGGTAAAGTAAGTAAGCAACCTCGGTTGTGTTCTCCTCTGGTCCAGTAAAGCCAGCAATCCAGGGAAGTCTCCGGTATGGCACCTACCTTCTCGAAGGTGATATTGGCTGGTTAGAGCATGTGCTTTGGCCCCTCCGACTCAGCCACCCATACCGGGTTACATAAAAAAAAAAAGTAAAGGGCGACTAAGGGATAAGGACAAGATGCCGTGGCTAGCCTGTCGCCCTTATGGACGGCATCTGTCCTTATCCCTTAGTCGCCTTCTAGGACATGCACGGGGAGAGATAGAGTGGGGCTAGGATAGATAGATAGAGTAGAAAATGCTTTATTGACCAGTAAACATTAAACAGTAACAAGTACATAAATTTACATAAATTTTGTACAGAAAATTCACATAAGGTGGAAAAGCGGACTTATCCCTTACAGAAATTTCTTACAGTCAACCTTTGGATGTTTGAGATTAGATAATATAGTGGAATATAAGTAGCAAAAGAGTTGAGCGTGAGAATTGAAGATAAAATAATAATAAGTACATGCTAGTTAAATACAAGCCATATTTACATGTACATATAAATTACTAAATATATAGAATATAATGTAAAAATAAATATACATACATACATACTTGTCCATCCAGGTATGAAACAAAAGTTTCGTAGGATTTCGTCTTCAGAATTACATAATTTCTCAAAAGTTTTAATCGAAGGAATGTATACACAATTATCATTTCAGCTGCGGGAATACGTCAACGGAGTGGATCCTCGTTACGTCAAACAGTTCAAGCACTTAGTACCGAAACTCAACCTATCTAGTAATTCGCCCACAGAGTAAACATTGCCCCTGGGGAACTAACGGACAGGTTTATGTCTGCCTCTGTGCAGACCGACGACATAAATTTACTCGGCACCCGGACAAAACGTGACTAAACGCGAAATGTCATTTCTACTCACAGTTTGTCTTCTGTGTGTGAGCGAGTGAGGAAACCACGAACTAGTACAGTTAAGAGCATTTTGACAGTCAATCCGTCAATCAATACTAATAATAAATCTGTAATGGGTGTTCATGGAGTATGTTACTTTATTTTATGAGATACTGCGTTTGTGGACTCTATGTATGTATGATAATAAAACTGAATTGACGATTTTTTTTTATATTTTCTGTATGTATGTATGTTCCTCCATAACTCTTAAATCGATCTTCGGAATTCGATAAAACTTGTACAAACACATTGAACTATACGTGACACAGGGTTACGCTAAGATGTTCCGCGCGCCAAAATATACCCGTAGGTACGGTAGCGAGCTTACTTACTTTCTTCTTTTTGAATGCCAATTTCACGCTAGCGAAGCCGGGGGCAAAAGGCAAAAAAAACAGCATATCACGGAAACAAGTAAACTTACTTTAAGACGAGATGGAAGTTAACTTTCTCCATACAAAATCGTCTTTCGGCATTTATGTTTTCTAGGCCCCTAAACCTTATCCGATTTTTATAATTTTTTTTCTTTGTCTTAAGGACAGTCCAATCTACGTTCCTGTCTTGTCGTTTTTGTTTAGATGAAAGCTAAAAAAAAATATTTCGACCGAAAAAAAATTGTTATGTCATGAAGTTCAGCTTTATATTCAAAGAAGATAAATTATAAAAATCGGATAAGGTTTAGGGGCGTAAAAAACATAAAACCCGAAAGAGGATTTTGTATGGAGAAAGTTAACTTCCGTCTCGTCTTAATTAAGTCCTCCGAAGATATCCAAAGCTAGCTATGTTTGCTTTACTTAATGAAATTTCTATGCACGGAGCTAACGTCTTCCTTCATGTTCAGAACACTTTGCACCTTAGGCCCGGCGGGCCAGCCGGTAATGTTTGGGGCATGCAAATTTACTTGGAGACACGTCTTCACTTCGATCTGAGACGAGGTTGTAAAATCATTAGGTTAAAGCGTGGGCACTTTGCAGGCGATTCAAACAAGTAGGTTCATCCCATCGAGCGTTCTTGGTCGTTTTAATCTTGTTTACTTCTCAAGTTGTTTGACACATTCCAAGATCAGTTTATTGTGTTGATGTGATAGGTACGCGCATACGAGTAGCTTGTTTCAGTTGTTAGGGTTCCGTATCCGGTACGGGACCCTATTACTAAGCCTATGCCGTCTGTCTGTCTGTCCGTCCATCTGTCGAGGGCTGTATCTTTTGAACCGTAATAGGTAGCCTGTTGAAATTTTCACAGAGTAGGTATGTGTTATTATGGCCGATATAACAACAAATAAGAAAAATAAGAAAAATTAAAAAATTCAAGGGGGTTCCCATAGAAGGAACTAAAAAGTGTACGCACGCGCCCCATCCACCGAATAGAGTATGAAGCATTTTAACTAATCATTAATTTTAACTAATATGAAGCATTAAATTTAAAAACCCCATATAATATGAAGCATTTCATAAACACGCCGTGAGTGGCGCTAACCATGACATGGCGATACGGAACCCTCGGTGCGCGATTTCGACTCGCACTTGGCCGGTTTTTTTTAACCCGCGACGCAAAAAGAGGGCTGTTATAAATTTAACGTGTGTTTGTGTGTGTGTGTCTGTCTGTGGCATCGTAGCTCCCAAACGGATGGACCGATTTGGATGCGTTTTTTTTTTATTATAAATGGGTCTTAGCTATGTTTGTAATCAAGTAAAAGTAATAAAAAAAATTATTATTTTAAAAAGTGAACCATTTTCCATGTAGTTTTTTAAAAAAAGCTTCAAATAAATGTTAAGAGAATAGAATAGAATAGAAATGCTTTATTGCACACAAAACACAGAGATACACAAGACAGGAGATAACATACAGAAGAGCAAATTAAATGAAAAATTTGAAAAAAAAAAACCGACCCTTAAAAAGCCCAAAAATTTAGTAAATAATATATAAAAACTCAGAGCTGCGCGGGTATTTACTTTGCGGTCCTCCGACTCCTTTAAGTAAGTAAACGGAAATTATTTTTGACTACTTTTTAAGGGTTGGGGTTTTTTTTTAATTTGTAATTTATTAATAGACAGCCGGCACGGAAGGCTGTGCCCAACAGCTTAAACTGCTCAATGAAGGATCAGACACAGCCAATAGCACCACTCCTCGCGAAATCACGCTCAGAGAGGTGTCATGTCAGCTATAACCCGGACAAAAAGGCTTGCGAAAACACGCTAAGAGAGGTGCCATGTCAGCATAAATCGGACAAAAAGGCTCGCGAAACCACGCTAACAGAGGTGCCATGTCAGCTTAAGCCGGACACAAAGACTCACGAAACCACGCTAAGAGAGGTGCCATGTCAGCTTAAGCCGGACAAAAAGGCTCGCGAAACCACGCTAAGAGAGGTGCCATGTCAGCTATAAGCCGGACAAAATGATCGTCGTCTAATTCATTTCAACAAGCCCTATTGACGATCAGTTTTATTCTCAACATCTTTGTGTATTTGTAACACATGTACATACCACACGCCGTATCCTGACAATCGGGGTAAGTAGAGTAATCGGTGCTGCAAGTACTCTCAAAAATTACAGCACAACACCGACCACCACGTTTAGCAAAGTATTCGGACAAGATAACTATCAGGCAGCAAGTAAGGCACGAAGGCCCACCTGCTGCATGACTCGGTGGACTGACTGTGGACTGACTGAAAGACTGTGCCAAGGTGATAGGTGGCTAGCCTGCGCCCTTATTCACGGCATCCTTATCCCCTTAGTCGCCTTTTACGACATGCACGGGGAGAAATTCAGTGGGGCTGTTCTTATTAAGTACCGGCCCCACACAGTAGATAGATAGAAAATTCTTTATTGCTCTAGTAAACATTAAACAGTAACAAATACATCAGAAAATTTACATAAGGTGCAAAGGCGGACTTATCCCTTACAGAGATTTCTTACAGTCAACCTTTCTTACAGTACATGTAGACAAGACAAGAAAATGTTACAAGACAGCTTTACAAGTGTAATGTACGTGGCTTGCAATACACAAAGACAATGACAAAGAGTGTGCAATTTTGATTGCGAATATGAATTTTTCCAACACGCCATACTTTTGCACAGCTCACATTTCTCCATAAACTTTTCCCGGGAGACTTTTTCGCTTCGCGGAACACTTCCGCGCATTTACTTCGCGAGATAGAAGATAATTGCAAAGAAACAGCATTTGCGGACATTGCATATATTTCACCGTGTCACCAATTTGATCGGCCTGCACACCATTTGCAAAATACAGAAGAGATGCAAGGTGTCCTGTCAATGTTTTTAAGTTTACTCTGTTATTAATTATATTAATTTTTAAGTTTCCGGATTAACAGTAGGTGTACTGAAGACTTCCATAAGTCGAAGCTCGTGACGTAGCGGACGAAACATCGACTGTCAACCGTAATAAAAACTTTTGTTTACAACACATAATGCGCACAAAAAACGAACAATTACACAATACTACATCTAATACTCATAGTAATTTGAATAGGTATATTATTGTACTATGCACTAGCTTTTGCCCGCGGCTTCGCTCGCGGATATGTATGTTATACTTTGGAGTTAGATATGTTCTATCATAAATTGTTTATACAGGGTGTCCAGCGGCAGATTTAAAACTTTAAAAATTTATATAAAAAAAACTACAGTGTTTATTTAAAATATTTTTAATGAAAATGCAAGATAATAAATGCGGATTAAATTTTTGAAAACAACGTTTTCTAAATGTCGACTATTGAGCCGCACACACTCTTCGAGTCTAGCTCGCATGTTTTTGAATACGCGTTTGCAGAGCGCCTGTGAAATGTTACCGATTTCAGATCGGATATTTTCTTTTAATTCTGTCACAGTGCCTGGATTTGATTTGTATACGACAGATTTTAGATATCCCCATAAAAAAAAGTCACAAGGGCTCAAATCCGGTGACCGAGATGGCCACGGTATGCTGCCGTTGCGAGAGATGTTTTTTTCAGGAAAAAACTGTCGAACTGCATTCATAGACACATTGGCCGTATGTGCGGTAGCCCCATCCTGCTGGAATCAAGTGTTTCGGTTAAAATATAGATTATTCTGCAGTTCCGTCATAAAAAAATTATTAATCATCTCAGAATATCTCTCTGAATTCACGGCCACGTTTTGGCCGCGCTGGTTTTCGAAGAAATACGTTTATTAAGGTGGATACCGACATTGCACACCTCACGGTACCCTTAGGCTTGTGTAAAGGCTCTTGATGCATTTTTTTTGGGTTGCGCACATCCCAGTAACGAAAATTTTGTTTGTTTACATAACCTCCAACGTGAAAATGGGCTTCATCACTAAAGAAAATGTTCCGCATACGTGCATCAGTCCGAAAGTTAGCGAAAAACCACTTAAAAAGTAAGCCTCGACGGCAAAAGCAGGATGCTCTCCAGTCCACTGTTCCATAGCATCAAAAAAATCCGCAACTTTGCTGCGTCGAATGGCGCCATTTTTATTTTGACAGATTGACGCGTTCGAAAATTTAAAATTTTCAAAGTTTGAAATCTGCCACTGGACACCCGTTAGAACCAACTAAAATCATTATTCAAGTTCATCCTTTTGTTGTAAAAATGTTCGGATAATTCGGTAGATGGCGCTCTTCTGAAAATTCTGAAATTTGTATTGGGCTCCCATATAAATTTCTGAATTCCTCTTAATTTTTTAGTATAAATTTTTTTTTTTTATCTTTCGTAATAACAAATATCCTGTGAAAATTTACCGGCTCGCTAATACGATTCCAAAGGTACAGCAGTAGGACAGACAGACGGACGACGTAGGCTTCCGTACAAGGTGTTCCATTTTCTTTAAACGTTATTTTAATATAATATAAGAAGTTAAGAGAAGAGGAAATAAGATAAAAATGACAATTCAAACAAATTGGTCTTGTGTACTTTTTTTCACCTGCTCGACAAGTCGATGACGCTTCAACGTATATGTATCGACGCTTCGCAAACACAACAAGAACGGCGAGACCTCTGAAAAATGTATCTCGGCTGCCTTCGAAGCAGGAACTAATGCGAAGAAACAGAACGCTCCGACATGTAGCGGATGAGAAGCGAAAACAAAGAGCGGAAATTAAATATTAAAATATTTGTGTAAACTATACGTACATGTCAGCCTCGGTAGCTCAGCGGTGCGGTCGGTCGACTATTGTTAAGACGAGACGGAAGTTAACTTTCTCCATACAAAATCGTCTTTCGGCATTTATGTTTTCTAGCCCCTAAACCTTATCCGATTTTACAATTTGTTTTTTCTTGACTTAACGATAGTCCAATCTACGTTCCTGACATTTTTTTGTTTAGATCAAATATACCTACAACAGTGGAGCTAAAAATTTGTATTTCGACCGACAACATTTGGATTTTTTATTTTTTGATGTCATGAAGGTCATTAAGCTTTATTGCGTCATCATCACTTTACATATTCAAAAAATTCAAAACAGGAACTTAGATTCTGCTGTCCTTATTACAACAAACCCATGGATTAGACAAGTAAACACCATTTCTTCTTTTCTTTTGTTTCTTTATTTTATTTCTTTCTTTCGAGTGTGAGAATTCGGTTAGTTTTTCACGTCTGCACACGGTCATTGGTTCTAGAGAATTTGTGTAAATCACGAATAGCGCCCCCCGCGCGCCGCGGTTGCGTATGCGGCAGCGCGGCTGAGGAGGCGGCACGCATTGGGCTTTGAATATCAATACAGACAAATAAATTTAATCTTTAGAAGTAACATTGTCATACATTGCAATTAATCTACTTCGTCCTCGGCATAGCCTATGAATGCACACAATTTTGTTTAGTGGTTAGCATTTTTGTAATTTAGATCTTGCGTACATAATTGCAAAACAAATAAATATTTTTACTTCTATTTATTTACCCCCTTAATTTTGGTATATTTTTATTTATACCGTTCTTGAGAGTGATATCCGACTCGCACTTGGCCGGGGTTTTTTTTTTTAATTTGATTTATGAATAAAAAATTTAAATATATGTTATTGTGAAAATAAAACACATTTTAATTGAAAAATTTTAATTTGTCTATAACGTTTAATGATTTTTCACCAACTTGACGGTTTGAATGCCTCTTCTAGCGTTCAAATTGTTTGAGCGCGCTGCATTTGCCGGCACATGTGCGGTCGAGTGACCTAATGTATAGATAATCTCGCACAAACTAATGGACATTGCGTGTGCTCAGCTCACTCAGCTGCTACAAGTTCACGTAATCCGGTGCATCAATCAATACTAATAATAAATCTGTAAGGGATGGTCCTGGACTAAGTTACTTTGTTTTATGAGATACTGCGTTTGTAGACTCTATGTATGACACTAAAACTAAATTGATGATTTTTAGAAATCGTGAATTTCCGCCCGGATTGGTAAAAAATTCACGGGGGTCCCCATACAAGAAACTAAAAAGTGTATGCGCGCCATCTACCGAAAAGAGTATGTAGCATTTTAACTAATACATAGACGACGTGAATGGCGCTGACCATGACATGGCGATACGGAACCCTCGGTGCGCGAGTTCGACTCGCACTTGGCCGTTTTTTTTAACAAACAAGCGTCAAACTAAACTTGTTTCAATATATAAATTCACTATTTTACATAAGCCCTTCTAGAACTAACATAAAAACTTGCCCGCATCGCTCAGCACACAAGAATGGACTGAGCGAAAAAAACTCGCATCCAGCGCTAAATGCCTCGGGCTGTAAGTGTAACTTGCTCAGCACAATGCTTCTACATTATTAGGGTTCCGTATCCGTCGTACGGGACCCTATTACTAAGCCTACGCCGTCAGTCTGTCTGTGTGTCCGAGGGTTGTATCTCTTGAACCGTAATAGGTAGCCCATTGAAATTTTCACAGAATATGTGTTGTTATGGCCGATATAACAACAAATAATAAAAATGAGAAAAAGTAAAAAAATCACGGGGTCCCCATCTAAGAAACTAAAAAGTGTATGCGAGCCATCTACCGAAAAGACTATGAAGCATTTTAACTAATACATAGATGGCGTAAGTGGCGCTGACCATGGCATGGCGATACGGAACCCTCGGTGCGCGAGTTCGACAAGCACTTGGCCGGTTTATTATACAAACAAGCGTCAAACTAAACTTGTTTCAATAAATTCACTATTTTTACATACGCCCTTCTAGAACTAACACCAGCTTGCTCGCATCGTTCAGCACACAAGAAGTGGACTGAGCGGAAACACTCGCATCCAGCGCTAAATGCCTCGGGCTGTACGTACAACTTGCTGAGCGCAATGATTCTGCTATTATTTCGTTACACCGCATCGCGTTGTTTGCGCAAATCTGCGCTCAGGCAAATAAAACCAGCAAAACTCGATGGAAGCTCTCTTGTGTGGCAACGCCTCAGGGTATGAACAGTGGAATATAAAATTGGAAATACCCGTGTAGAACTCTGTGACAAGCGAGCTCAATCACCTCGTTGTGTGGTATGTAGTATTCGTTTATAGTCTCAGTTATCATATCATGGACTATTATAGTATTATTATACAACGTGTCCCAAAACTCAACGTCAAGCGGGAACCAGGGAGTGGGCCAGTTTATGACCCAGGGAAAAATAAGAAAAAAAAAATCGGAGTCATTTATTTTTTTAGAAAAAAATTGAACTAAATATTTGTTTTGGTAAAACTACAGGCATTCTGGTTTTATTTGGGATATTGATCAATAGCAGAGCTATTTAAGCTACCAATAAAAAAAAATTATAATTAATTTCAAATTTGAAGTCGTAGTACCTAAAAATGTCAATTTTCAACGTTTTTCAAAAAATGCTCATATCATAAAAAACTATCATATATATATAGTATCATAAACTGGCCTACTCCCTGGTTCCCGCTTGACGTTGAGTTTTGGGACACCCTGTATATATATATAACTTTCTTCATCCAATTTTTGGAGTTTCCGGCATCTTAGTGCCAACAGTCCGTCTTGTTCCCGCCCAGGGTCCTCCCAGGAAAAAGAACAAGGTGTACATTAAGATGTTATACATAAGTATTTTGGAGCTCTGGTCTATTGATTTTCTGTTTGATTTAGTTCTTCCAAATATCCACTCATAAATTTCGACATAATTTTTGTGCTATGTATAGCCGCCTGCTTCTGTAAAATTTCCATCTTTATATCCGCCTTTAAAATATCTATATATTTTTGTGCAGTTTTTGAAATAATTCCGGTGGTACCAATAACAATAGGAATAATTTTGCACGTTGTGCTCCACAGTCTTTCCACTTCAATTTTGAGGGCATAGTATTTTGATAATTTTTCTGCTTCCTTTTTCATAATGTTGTAATCTGAGGGCACGGTTACATCAATGAGATAGGTTTTATTTTTCAATGTATCTATATATATCAAATCTGGTCTATTGTTCGGTATTGCAAGGTCGGTAGTTACTGGTAGTTCCCAGATAATTTTGCTAGACTCGTTTTCAATTACATGTGGTTCATTTAAGGGACATTGCCACCAAAATTTGGTTGTTTGAAATTGATGTTTCTTTTTAAGGCACCAATACACATATTTTACGAGATTGTTGTGCCTTTTAACATACAGAGGTTGTACCAAAATTTTACAACCTGATATAATGTGCATTACGGTTTCGTCACGTTCACTGCACAAGCGACATTTACCGTCGACCTCTCGTTTGAGTACATCTCTTTCAAACTGTTTTGTGATAATTGCCTGGTCTTGTATTGCAAAAATCTGGGATTCTAATTTGGGGGTCGTTGGATTTTTTTTAAGCCATGTAAATGATTTCTGATAGTCAGTATTAGTATGCGCCAGGATTTGGTTAAATATCTGACCGTGAATGGGCTTCATCTTCCACTTTTCTTTATTGATAAGTATTTGGTATTTAAGTATTATATTTTCATCTTCAGTTGGATCCGAAAGATTCAAGTCAGCTCTAAATGTTTCACCTTCTTTTTGTATGCTATAAATGGTCTTTCTATTGTCATGTGACTTTATGGTCTCCA
Organism: Nematopogon swammerdamellus; assembly: GCA_946902875.1. Classification (NCBI taxonomy): domain Eukaryota; kingdom Metazoa; phylum Arthropoda; class Insecta; order Lepidoptera; family Adelidae; genus Nematopogon; species Nematopogon swammerdamellus. Next base: position 2,860,232 of record OX336334.1, on the reverse strand, counting down.
TAATGCAGTCACATCCTATTTTTATGTACATTTCAAATTTAATAGTAATACGTTTATACAAATCTTCCATATTGAGTAGTCCCCGTCCTCCCTCGTGAACTGGTAGATATAATCGTTGCACGTCAGACTTTTGTTGGTGTGCTTGGTAGATATTGAAAAGCTTTCTGGTTTTAACATCAATTTTCTTCAGCTCACTGACGTTATAATTGATAACATTAAATGTGTATAACAAAACTGGAGCAGCATAGCTGTTAATTGCTTTAATAATATTTCTGGCGTTGAGTTTAGATTTTAGAATTCTTCTTGTCCTTTTAAAATATAAATTTGCTTTGTCTTCTTTGACTTGATTGTGGTCAATTTCTCCATTTTCACAAATTCCCAAATATTTGTATTTCTTTCCATCTTCCAAGGGTAAGAATTTATTTCCGTCTAGCAGTATGTGTTCCTCTCCAGCGATGTTTGTTCTCTTTCCGCATTTCAATTCTAATACGTTGCATTTATCTAGCCCAAACTCCATTCCAATATTTCTTGTAAATATTTCAACTGTATCAATCAGTGTCGCCATCTCGTATTTGTTTTTTGCATACAATTTAATATCATCCATATACATTAGGTGATTAAATATTTGCCCATTCTTTAGTTTGTATCCGGTCCTATTGTATTTGCTCAGCATGGAAGATAAGGGATTGAGGCAGAGGCAAAATATAAATGGAGAAAGGGAGTCCCCTTGGTAGATGCCTCTGTTGATTTTTATTGGTTTTGTGTTAATTGTGCATTTCGCACTCGACGCTGTCATAAGGACTTGCCATTTTCTCATGACTTTGATTATGAGATTGATTATATTTTCTGGACATTTATAAATTTTCAGGATATGTAAGATCCACTCATGTGGAACTGAATCATACGCTTTTTTGTAGTCTATCCAGGTCATATTTAAATTTTTCTTATTTTGATGAGCATCTTCTAGAATTGTTTTATTGAGTATCAGATGATCTTTGCATCCTCGAGACCGTTTTCTGCAGCCTCGTTGATGTGGCGCCATTATATCATTTTTCTGACAGTGTTTATATAATTCTTCATATAGAATTGAAGTTAATAATTTATACATGGTTGGTAAGCATGCAATAGGTCGCCAATTTTTCGCGTATTTGCTATCTGTGTTTTTCGGGATCAATGTAACTAAACCAGTTACAAACCATGAATCAATTTCTTCGTCATTGCCAAGAATTTTGTTGAAGCTGTTTAAAATGTAAGGATGTGCTGTAGTAAAATACTTAAGATAGTAATTATGCAATTTGTCTATTCCAGGAGATTTCCAGTTCTTTATTTGTTTTACACTATCCATAAATTGTAATTCATTAATTTTTTCAAAGTGCGACTGCGCCTGAATATTTATTTCATCTTCAATATTTTGTAGCCAATTCTTTTCTCTATTAATTGGCACTGGCTTACTAAAAATGTTACTCCAAAATGTCTCAATTTCGTCTTGAGTTGGCATCTCAGAAGGCATTACGTCTTTATCAAACATTTTTCTATAGAAATGATGTTCATTTTCTTTAAATAATCTATTTTCATTCTTTGCTGAGTTTTCTTCTTCATATCGTTTTATTCTCCCAGCGTACATTTTAATTTTTTGTTTTATATTTTCCATACAGTTTTCTAGAGTAATAATAGATGTAATATTGAATTTCTCAAAGAGCCTATTCTTAATCGATGTAAGTCTTCGACTTGTCACACCTCTGCTAATTTCAAGCAACTGTCCTAATTCTTTTCTCATCAATTCAATTTTGATCTGTATTCTCTGTTTCCACAGAGGTACACCTTTGTTATGCTTGTTACATTTTGTATAGATTTTTTGATTATTTTCTTCAATAAGTGTGATTGCCGCCGTATAAAGTATCTCATTTATTTGAAATATATGCATATTCTCTTTTAATAATGTTGGTAGGTATTTATTAATAGTATCAAAATTTGCAATATATTTTTTGTTTATTTTTGCTTTTGGTAAGTTCAATCTTTCTTCCATTTTTATCTTTTTAATAGCAGATAAATTTTCCATAAAGTGGACTATTAATGAGTCAGTTTCTGCCTCATTGGGCTCATTTGTTCTGAAATTTATTTCTGGTACTTCCCCAGTTAATTGTTCTATATTTTGTGGTATCACTCCCTGTATTTCATTTTCTTGATTGTAATTTCCCTCAGTCGTTGTGTATACATCCTGTGTATCGGTATTATTCTGAACATTTTCCGGACTCGGGTCGTTCCTATCTTGGTTGATGTTTAAATCATTATTAGATGTGTTTTGGGAATACATTTGGTTTGGCCTGGTGTTGGAAAGAGCTTCCATAATATTTGTTGTAGTGATTTTTAATAATTTTAACTCTTCTATTATATTAGATGGTAACATTTGATAAATTATTATTTTTCTTGCTTGGTTAGAAAGCATTGGGCCATTAAATTTGTTCAGTTTTAGGTTATTTTCATTTCTCATTCGAAATAATTGTTCCATTCTTTTTAGATATCCTCGCCCTCCATCTCTTGCTCTAAAGTAGCAGAATAATAGTTCACACATTTCCTCGTTTGACCACTGTCTTCGACCATCTTCGTTATTCTGAATTAAATTTACATTTTCTAAATTTTCTTCTCTATTTGTATTTTCATTTTGTAGATCGAGTTTAGCTGCACTTTCTATTTCTGATATAAGATCTTTCGATAACATCTCATATGATATTACTCTTCGTGCTTGTGTCGAAAGGGTTGTACCATTGAATGTTGCGCTCTTAGGATTATTCGGGTTTCTATGTTTGAACAAATTGTTTAATCTTGTTAAATATCCAATACCTCCTGCTCTTGCTTTGAAATAGCAGTACATGAGCTCCATTAAGTCATCTTTTGACCACTGCCTTCTTCGATCTTGTAGTGAGTTATTTCCTATGGTAGTGGTCATGTTAGTACCTGATGTGCCGGCAGCATTGTTAGAGGACAAGCCTTCACGCTGCAAAGCAACACCGTTTGCCTCCGAAGTGAGTGGTGAGTTCATCTTGTATTTATTTATTGTTGTCAGCTTGATATGACAGCCATTTTATTTTCGAAATGTCACTTCCCCGTATAAATTTTTTCAAACCTCTGTAAATATTGAAATTGTAGAAGAAATGTCCCGCAAATACTTGTGTGTTTATATAATTAAGTAAATCCACTATTAAAACTCATTATTCTGTATATAGGTTTGGTAAATAATATAAAAATCTATTTTTGTAATATTTACACCACTTCACTTTGTTGACAGATGTTGTTGTTTTATTATATATATATATATATATATATACTAATAATAAATCTGTAAGGGATGGTCATGGAGTAAGTTACTTTGTCTTATGAGATACTGCGTCTGTAGACTCTGTATGATACTAAAACTAAATTGACGATTTTTATAAATCTTTTCTGTATGTATGTATGTATGTATGTTCCTCCATAACTCTTAAACCGATCATCCGAATTCGATTAAACTTTGTACAAGCACATTTAACTATGTGGGACACAGGATAGGCATAATAAAAAAAAATATTTTCTTCCATTCAGTTCTGCTTCCCTAACGCGAGCCTTGACTTCGACCTACTTATCCATTGAACTGTGAATGGCAACTGTAAAATGGAAGGCATAAAACAAAAATCTAAGCACTGCAGTAGATTTATCCGTCGGCGCTGACAAATTCTCGCAGATTCTCATATAGACATTTTTATGGCCTAATATTTTTCTCTATCCGCGAAGCCCCGCGCCGCCGCCTACCCAATAAAACATTTTTTCAGCCTTTTTTCTGCCGACTTTAAATCTTCTTCAGAATCACTCGACGGAGATTGTAATAACTATAAATAAGAACTCCCCTCGCCTCCTGCCACCCTGGCTTCAAAGAGGAGATTACCCGTCGCCACGTATTCCCCTTAAGGTGACGTGAGACTGCGTCTGACTCGAATTTCAAGAAGTTTACCACCTATATTACTCACCTGACAGATTCAGTTTTTTAATATATGTAATACTTCATCTATCAACGCAGATCGATAGCTTTTTGAAAACACGATTTGATTAACTTCGCTCGATAGAAAAAATCATGAACATGCATTTAAGGCATGTATTTAAGGCAACGCAACGTGACCAATTCATCACTTTGGAAAAAAATATTTTATTTGTTTAATATAGTATATCTAAATCCGTGACTCTAAACTTTTTTTTTCGATTCGTGGCTTTGGAATAAAAAATAAAAACATATTTTTTGATTGATTGATTGCGTTGCATCCTACTCCAACCAGCGAAAGCGGCGCCTTGAAAGAGGAGTACGAGTGTATAGAAATTAGACGAGCTTCCTACTATGCTACCCTTAACTCGCTGGGAAATAATTTAAGATGTTTACAGCGCTAAACATTTTATGGTGTAAGTGGTGTGAAGAAAATCCTATGTTTCATGAGTTGCTGAAAGTTTGGAATGGAGAAAAACGTCATTACTACAAATCGCTCACAAGAGCATTACTATTTACAGCATAACTCTGCCTATTTACATAAATGCAAATAAATAGGTAACATTGCATTGTAAAGCCTTAGCGTACCGTACATTATGATCTTAACGAAGAATGACCTCGCTTCCATTGAATAGGTTAAAGTTTAATCTCCATTCAAATAGAGCACTATAAAAATCCACTGCTGAAGCTGTAGGCTTCAACTGTCTCCATTGTTCTATGAGATAGCAAACGGTTTATTTAATAAGTATTTCTCTTTTCCAGCTGCGCTGATGGTATTGTTCGACGGCCGAGAGGAAGAACCGTCGATGGTGGCTCCAAAGTTGCGCGATTGTCTTTCGTCGTCGCCGAGGCTTCGTCGTCGTCGTCACAATGGGCGGGCGCGCGGGTGGCAGCAATCAACGCGCGCCACAGAATATAAAACGCTAGTAGAAATGGAGCGATGACTTATTAGTGTGAAATGTATTATTTATTGCTTTATTTCTCTCTCCGAAATAAATAATTAATTAAATGATTTTTTTATTTTTATGGAAACTGACACGGTTGGCTACATCACCTACTACAACCGTGATGTCAGTCCATAACACCTTCGTAACTGCTTGCTGCTACGTCTGCACCTGCTTACGTCCTTGGACTCGAGCCGAGCCATCCGTCTTGTTGGTGACCCGAAACTTACAGATGGTCTTGAGTCTCTGAGTCACAGACGATTTGTGGGTTCGCTTAGTCTGTTTTACAGATACTATCACGGACGCTGCTCTTTGGAACTAGCATCCCTTATTCCCTGCCACCCGTCCTATCTCCGCATGACTCGTCGCAAAGAGACTCAGCACCCTTTTGTTGTTGATATTGGGCTTTTGAGAACCAATCGATTCTCTAAATCGTTTCTTTATCGCACCGCTAGAGTGTGGAACTGTCTTCCGGCGAGTGTATTTCCTGAATCCTTTGACCTGGGTGTCTTCAAGCGTCGTATTAACGGGCTAGACAGCCTAGCAACAGTCCGCAAATCTGCTGGCATGGCACCTAACTGAGCGTGGTTTCGCGAGGAGAGGTGATTTTGGCTCTGTCGACTGCACCATTGGTCTCTCGGCACAGCCAACCATGCTGGTTTACATAAAAAAAAACTAAGTGCCATGTCAGTGCTTCCCTTCTGTCGTGCCGGCTACACTGAACTGGACGCAAATCACGAACTATTTACATAGCCATTTCAACCGACCTTTCATTCAGTGCGGTGGTATCAACCCGGACTGGGTAAAACCTACCAACCTAGTAAGGTAAGAAGGGAAGGGACCTACAGTTTTACATGGATTTCGAACCGTCTTTTCACGGTTGTACTCTCACAAGTGTGTGAAACTTGTAGTAAGCGTGTACCGCCCACTTGCACACTTCTATTCATGGTTCACGCTCTGTGGAACCGCGCAGTCGTTGGGCGGCCGTTATTCTAGGCGGGGGCGGCGCGGCCCGCGGGGCGGGGCGGCGGCGAGGCTTTATTTTTAAGGTTTTGAATACGCCCTGAATGATATTCAAAACGGCCCGTGGCGGAGTTCGCGCATTTCTCGCTTCCTGTATGGCGCTACCACCTCCGCCGCCGGTGTGGCCCAGGCGTATGATACAAAAACAGCGCAGTAACTGAAAGCAAACACGCTGACATATTGTATGTATACTTATAGCGTATTATTAAAGATGTCTCCATGATCTTGTGAACGATGTATCTCAAGTTCAGAGTTAGTAAATATATATAAGGTGTTTCGTTAGTCATGTCATTAACTTCGGGAGGGTTACATACACACTCAAATAAACACGTTACGCAAAGAAAAAATTATATGTTTATAGTATTACTTTTAGAGGAATTTATCAAAACATGTTTGCTACCTAAACATTAACCTGTGTGTGACAGTAGGTAACTTGCATTGTACGGGGTCAATGGCCGTGCTATGTTCAAACGCAGAACAGCTGTTTGTTGTAAGTAAGTCACAAGGTCGCTATGATTGGTTTTACAGCTACTTATTTGATTTAATTTTTTTGTTAGGAGAAAAAATGCTCCCATAAACATATGTTTTTTTCTTACGTAAAGTGTTTATTTGAGTGTGTATGTAACCCTCCCGAAGTTAATGACATGACTAACGAAACATCTTATAGTAAACATAATGTATAAAAGTTAAATTATAAATTTAAAAAGGAAGGGGGTAGGGGGACAGCTATGCAAGTATATATCCGCGCAGCTCAGAGTTTTTACATTGTATTTACTTAACGGTCCCCCGACTACTTTAAGTAAGTAAGCAAACGGAAATAGTTTTTTAAATTTGCAATTTAACTTTAATTTCAAGCTTTTTTCAAAAAACCGCATGCAGATCGGTCCACTTCTTAAGATAATAAATTTTTTTATTACTTAATTACTTGATTACAAAACTAACTGAAAGCAAACACGCTATTGTATAGGTAGTTATACTAAACGATGTCTCGATGATATTGTGAACTATGTCTCTCATGTTCAGAGTTAGTAAATATATACAGGGTGTCTCAGGATATGGTATCGTAACTTCAGGGTTCGAAAGGGGTCCATATTTGACGAGGAAAAACTCAGAAACTTTTTCCAAGATTCTGTCATACTTTTATGTTAAAATTGTTTCATCAAGATTATGTGACGGTTAACGTCGGCCTTTAATAAATGAAAATAAAATCACTTGCTCGTGTATAGAAATAGCTATGTTGCATACATAAATAGTAGAATTGAAATGCATGTAGGTAAATTCTAAACACAGAAAGTTCAATGACGACAAAAGAAAAAGGGGACTGGACTGGGTCATTGCACTACCTAAGGTCGTGAAATCTCCCTAGACTCACTGTCCATCGAGTTTTTATTACAATTTCAAAATTTTGTATAAAAAAACCCCGGAATTTCGATTTGAGTGATAAGGATTTTTTTCTTCTAATAATGAGTACTTTCTATTCCTGAAGTTTCTCTACTCTATCCTGAAACAACCTGTATATTAAGGTAGACTAAATATACCTAGTTTTTACATATTATGTGAAAACTAGGTATATTTAGTCTACCTTTACTTATGTATATAGTATTCTTATTAAGTGTATAGTGACGGTCGAAATCTTACACTTTATTCTGCCTAGCTCTCATTCGCCAAGTGTCTAGAGTGTAACGTGTGATAAGGAACTGAGTTCAAATAATTTTATCAAAATTCGTCTAGTACGTTAATTTAATTAAAATTCAAAATTTGCATTCGATCCAGCGTCGAGCCGTGCGACTAGTGGGTGACCCCGACGACGTTTCAGGCCGGCATGGCATTCGCAGCCCCCGCCTGCGTCCGAATGTCCATGGACGTCGCTAGACACCTTATGGGTGACTCGGCGCCACATGTCGCGCTTAGGATAAAAAAAAAAAAAAGTGTCCCGCGATCTAGAACCACTGCAACTCCGTAGGGATGTCGGCGCCCAAAGTGTGTTCTATCGCTTATTCCATGGAGAATGCTCGGAGGAGCTGTTTAAAGCGATCCCGCCGTCCACTTTCCACCTCCGCACAACGCGCACTGGGCAGAGATTGCATCCCTATACGCTGGACTTACCACGGATGCGTACCAATCGGTTCTGCAGATCTTCCTCCACAGAACTGGTAAACTCTGGAACGCTCTCCCTGCCCACATATTTCCCCCCAAGTACAGTCTCGGGTCCTTCAAGAGAGGCGTGAATAGGCACCTGTCAGGCGGGCATGGGATTCGGAACCCCCGCGTACGACCGAAAGTACATGGGCGTCGTTAGACACCTTATGGGTGGCAAGGCGCCACATGTCGCGCTTTCTATAAAAAAAATCTCCAAGAAGTGCTCACTTCGACCTGCCGTTTATTTCCATACCGCAGGGGTTATTATTACTGCTCGTGCCATGATCTAAATTGCATAGAATTTTCATTTCAAATACCGGAGAGCCTTCTCCGCCGCTATACAATGGAGTAAGTACCCAGACTCGGCATTGCATACATTCTACCTTGTCGCTAAAAGGTCGAATCAATTTGCAGCAGATTTTACATAGTCGTTTTGTCAACCTCGGTAGCTCAGTGGTGCGGCCGGTCGACTGTCGGTCGGATCGTAAGCACACCTGGGCGCGCTCGACCGTTGTTGGGGGCTGACTGCGGTTCGGATTCCACATAAAATTTTAGGTTCCTTCCCTTCTTACCTTACAGGTGGTAGGGTTGAACCCGCCCTGGTTGGTACCACCACCGCACTGAATGAAAGGTCGGTTGAAACGGCTATGTAAATAGTTTGTGTTTTCCGTCCAGTTCAGTGTAGCCGGCACGACCGAAGGGAAGGACTGACGTGGCACCTAGTTCACCAAAGTGTTATGGGCTGACATCGCGCATGTGATAGGTGATGTAGCCAATCGTGTCAGTTTCCATTTAAAAAAAATCGGCCAAGTGCGAGTCGAATTCGCGCACCGAGAGTTCCGTATCGCCATGTCATGGTCAACTGCTTCATACTGTTTTCCGAACTTGGCCCGCATACACTATTTAGTTTTTTATATGGGGCCCCCGTGAATTTTTTACTTTTTCCTATTTTTATTATTTGTTGTTACTCGTATATCGGCCATAATGACACATATTCTGTGAAAATTTCAACGGGGTACCTTTTACGGTTCAAGAGATACAGCCCTCGAACAGACGGACAGACTGAGGGCGGGCGTAGACTTAGTAATAGGGTCCCGTACGACGGATACGGAACCCTAAAAATGATTTCGCCGTTGTACACTTTTTATCACCTTCTCAGCAAATGAATGACCCTTCCACATAAACACCGATATCCGTGGTCGCTGCGAATCTGGCTAAAACATTCCTTTTCGCATCGTTTTGAGTTCTCAAGTACAGTGGAGTGAATCTTCCGTCTCTACACCGCGTAATTATAACCTTAAATGCTCTCGGCAAATTCTCTAATAATAATCACGCACGCACGAACGCGGGCGCGGCGCGACGGCGGTACCTTGGGCTTGGGTGTAATGACTAGAATAGAATGGATTTTCCAGAGTTTCTCAATCTTTATAAGTACTGTGTGAGGTCGGTACTTAATAAGAATAGTCCCACTGCATCTCTTCCCGTGCATGTCGTAAAAGGCGACTAAGGGATGAGGACAAGATGCCGTGCATAAGGGCGACAGGCTAGCCATCTCTCACCATGGCGCGGTCTTTCCACCGAGTCATGCAGCAGGTGGGCCTTCGTGCCTTACTTGCTGCCTGATAGTTATCTTGTCTGAATACTTTGCTAAACGTGGCGGTCGGTGTGGTGCTGTAATTTACCCGATTACTTGCAGCACAACACCGATTACTCTGCTTACCCCGATTGCCGGGATTTAGCGTGTGTGATATGGATGTATGTTTTCAATCTGTCCACATTGCTAAACTCGCCCGGATTGATACCTGATCACTGATACGCTCGAAGCGGCTATAGAAATATTTCATTTTAAGACGAGACGGAAGTTAACTTTTCTCCATTCAAAATCGTCTTTCGACATTTATGTATATTTTCTAGCCCCCAAAACCTTATCCGATTTTTACAATTTTTTTTCATGTCTTTTTGACGTGATAACGTCACGTCTTATAAATTGATGAACACCGGCTGCACGCACGAAAAAGTGTCACGTTCCATCTGAGCCTGTGTGTGCAAGCGAGAGCGCGTAACAAGCGATAGAGAGGCACAATCGGCCCAAGCGTCGGCTTGTAGACATTTATCTCACTGGTTCTAAAGTACCAGGGCAGCAGAAATTATGACGTTATCACGTAAAATTATCGTGTGTAATCGTAATACTTTTTTTGTATTATTTTTTTATATACTTTTTAGTATATACATCTGCAAAAAAATTATATCGACTACTACCTAGTACTGTTCAAAAGATATAGAAGCAGGACACACAGACAGACGGCGAAGGCTTAGTAATATGGTCCCGTACGTATAAGGAACTCCAAAAATCACACATTAATATTGTTCTTCGCTTAGTAGATGAATTATAAAAGTAACGCCCTTCCCAAAAGGTTGGAAAGCGCTCTGTCTACGTAATACCGCATAATGAAACTCCTATTCTCCATACTAAGCGCTCTCGCGACGGGCAAAGGAAATCCTTACGGGGCTATTATGGCTCGTTCTTACACACCGCCCCACAACTTCTAGTTTACATCCTGAATATGATGCTGTATATCCCGTCTCGGAGGCCCGCGAGCCGCGAGCGCGCTAGAACGTGGAAGGACTATAGGTATTCCGGGCTAATAGGTATTCTGTGTCTAGTAAGTACTTGCTGTAGGTAAGGTTTAACCCTCCCTTAATCGCGCGGGGATGGGTATGGACCCCAATATGTTTATTGGTTTATAGGCAAAATTATTAACTTTACTCAAAATATAAAACATAGTATGATTAATAGACGGATTCTTAATAAAATTGCATCAAAGAAAGTTACATAATGTTTATTGCTTAGAAATTATAATTAAACAAAATTATATGTCGAAAAATAAAATATTATACATCCGTTTTATAAAAATCCGGCCAAGTGCGAGTCGGACCCGCGCACCGAGGTTTCCGCACCACAAAAAAAAAAGCTTAGAAAAAAAACACGTTCTTTTATTAAAATTAAGGGGGAACCCTCCTTAATTTTTTACTGTTTCTATTTTTTATTATTTGTGTTACATCCGCCATAATAACACATATTCTGTGAAAATTTCAACGGGCTACCTATTACGGTTCAAGAGATATAAAGCCTCGGACAGACGGACGGACGGACGGACGGACGGACGGACAGACAGATAGACAGACCGACAGACAGACGGCGTAGGCTTAGTAATAGGCATCCGTACGGGATACGGAAACCTAAGAAAGGAGAAAAACATGGAGACATCTATTTTCTTTGTAATATATATGTAGATTTATTTGATATAAAATGAATACAAAATTAAAATGCTAAACAAACTACTTACATTTTCTTTTAACAATTTAGACATATATAATTCAAGCGTTTTACACCTATACACAGTCGGTATACCTATATATTTTTTTTTCATAGTATATTTTTTTTATTCTAAATTTATGTCTTGGAACAATTGATTTATTTTCTTTAGATGTCAACACAGTGTGAGTGAGAGGCAGATAAGAGCGCCGCGATTTTCAATCCCTTTCTTTAAATAACCAGGTAGTACCTAGTATTAGTATAGCTATTATCCCCGCGCGACTAAGAGGGGGTTAAAATAATAATTTATTTTATTTTTATAACAGTTGCATTGTGCCTATTCACGCGCCTCTTGAAGGCACCGAGACTGTACGTTGGGGGGAAATATATGCGCAGGGAGATCGTTGCAGGGTTAACCGTAAATCACCTTCCAACTTTCTCAATGCAAGGAACAAATGCTGCAGTATACGGTAAAACTCTATGCAGTCGGTAAATCACTCGCATCCTTTTCGCCGTACAAAAATCGCGCTTCAAATTTTCCAAGTAGACGTTAATATTTCACGCCGAATGCTGGATGCGGGCCTCCCCGATGCGCGCGTGCAGATAGCTCGGCATAAACTAGTGGGTTGCGCACTTGCACCGTAAACAAGAGCCGCCGGCTAAGCCGACGAGGCCACTGAATTGTTAATATGTGAACTGCGCCGACAGAGAACTGGAGAGCCATTGGACATGGCGGTGGAAGAGATTGGGAAATACGCTGGGACCACTGGCGGCTGGTCCTAAAGTGCGCTCGTGCGCCGCACTACCATACCACGAGAAGTCTTAACTTCACTCAAAATAAATAATACCTTACAACATACTACATTAAAACCATAAAGATCGTACTCCAAATAAATACGAATGTGAATTCGACCTTATTTTATAGATGCCAAGGCACGTTTTTGCGAGTAAACGCGCGCGCCGTGCGGAATATAAATCGCACGCGGGTCTCCCATACTGAATGTATGGGGATCGGCAAAACACCGCTGGCGCGTGAGACAGAAGATACTTCATAGAAACAGTATGGGCCGAAAGGAGTTCTGCGTGCGGCGCACGAGCGCCAAACAAGGACGCTATATCGTGAATGCCCGCGCGTGCGACACGTCGCGTCGCGAGCGATTCGTTTTGCACGAGTCCGTCTTACAAACTCTTTGCCGTCTACCTCAAAGCGAAGCGTCTACCTCGAAGCGAGTCAGCGCGCTCGCGCTGTCATGTGATGTGATAATGTCACATACCCGTTAGCGCGCGAATATTTAAAATGGGATATGGTTAGGTTTTGTGCTTTCTGTCACGTGATACTGTGAATTAAGTGATGCCGATATTTGCCTAAGCGTTGGTTAAAGGTCCTACTTTTCAAATGCTTTTATTTTTATATATTTTTTTAAGCATTTTTGGGACATTACTACTGTTTTCTTTTTGAAAGCTGCAGTAGTGTTGTGGTCTATGAGTGTATTCATAAAGGTATTAAAACTAAGTTAAAAAACTTGTTTGGATTATTATTTTTTTGCAACTCATTGAGGGTCTTGAGAATATTCATACAAGGTACGTACATAATAAAACGCAGGCGTTTAAAAAATTCGGAAGTCCCGATCTTAAAATAACATGACGGGAATGTGGGGAAATTTGGTATTTAAGTAGGTAGGTACTTAGCGCACTACCGGTCACTGAAGTCACCAGCCGCCACTGGCTGGGACATCAGGGGAATAAACTGGGACATACAGTTGGAACATTCAAAGGGCCATATTGAAAGTAAACTGGAACATTCAGAGGGTAATATGGGGAATAAACTGGAATATACAGTTGGAAAGTAAGCTGGAACATTCAGAGGGTCATCTGGGGAATAAACTGGGACATACAGTGGAAAGTAAGTTGGAACATTAATACGGCCATATGGGAAGTAAACTGGTACATTCAGAGGGTAATCTGGGGAATAAACTGGGATATACAGTTGTAAGGTAAGTTGGAACATACATATTGCCATATTGGAAGTAAGCCGGAACATTAAGAGGGTAATCTGGGAGGTAAACTGGGGCATACAGTGGAAAGTAAGTTGGAACATACATATTGCCATATGGGAAGTAAACTAGAACATTCAGAGGGTAATCTGGGAAATAAACTGGGACATACATTGGAAAGTAAGTTGGAACATACATATTGCCATATGGGAAGTAAGCTGGAACATTCAGAGGGTAATCTGGGGAATAAACTGGCACATACAGTAGAAATTAAGTTGGAATATACAGATTGCCTTATGGACAGTAAGCTGGAACATTCAGAGGGTAATCTGGGGAATAAACTGGGACATACAGTCGAAAGTATGTTGAAACTTTATGGCCATATGGGAAGTAAGCTGGAACATTCAGAGGGTAGGTAATCTGGGGAATAAACTGGGGCCTCAGTTTCAATAACTACACACAATTATTGATCTTAAGATATCTATTATATTATTAAACTCGCGAAAGTTATAAAAAAGTAAAATTAAAATGCATATATTAATAATTATTATGAATTATAATTATTGTTGGGACATATTTCACGATATTTAATTGTTTTTCTAAATGTTTTTTTTTTTTTTCATACGGATGGACAACTCTTCTATCGGCAATTTCAATAAATAAAACCAACATTTTTATTTCATATTAAAATTTAAATTGTAATCTAAATATTACTTATTGAACACATGCAACACAAAAGGCGAGTTTAACGCCATGAAATATTCTTTACAAACTAACAAGCATGAAGCCTGTAAATAACATTTTGTACGAAACCGGATATAAGCGCCGAGACCGGCCGGAGGCAGAAGCGGCTCCATAAATCAGCCTCACGTCTCTTGACATCATTTTATTTTTAACTGTTAAAAAATCGGTCAAGTGCGAGTTTTACTCGCGCACGGAGGGTTCGGCAGATCCGCTATATCAGACCTGTCAAAAACTATATCTTTTGTCTTTCTACAATGCAAAATATAAAAACCTGTGACGCCATCTATTATTCAGCAGCGTGACTAATTGATTCTTAGCACGTTCCTTATATGGGGACCCCCTTAATGTTTTACTTTTACCTTTTTTTTATTTGTTGGCATATCCGCCATAATAAAGCATATTCTGTGAAAATTCAACCGGCTACCTATTAAGCTTAAAAAGATAACACTCGGATGGACGGACAGACAGACAGGCAGACTGACAAACGACGTAGGCTTAGTAATAGGCGTCTGTATGGATACGGAACCCTAAAAAAAGAGAAAGCAACGAGTTGAAGACTTTCCACCAGGCTAAATAATTTTACTCGCTTGAGACAATACAATATTTTCTTTCAAATCCTTGAAGCCCGTGAAGCCGAGCGCTGCGGCATGAAAGAAGATATAGCGACAAGGATTGAGAAAGGAATGCCTCGGTGGTTCGGTCATGTTGGAAGAATGGATGATAGGAGACTAACGAAAGAGATTTATGGACTGAATGTAAGTGGGAGACAGTGGAAGAGTGGGGTAGGGTCGCCTTAGACTCACGTACCCAAACCGATTCGGACATGTAGAATAGAATAGAATAGAATAGAATAGAATAGAATAGAATAGAATAGAATAGAATAGAATAGAATAGAATAGAATAGAATAGAATAGAATAGAATAGAATAGAATAGAATAGAATAGAATAGAATAGAATAGAATAGAATAGAATAGAATAGAATAGAATAGAATAGAATAGAATAGAATAGAATAGAATAGAATAGAATAGAATAGAATAGAATAGAATAGAATAGAATAGAATAGAATAGAATAGAATAGAATAGAATAGAATAGAATAGAATGTAGAGTCAAGTGCGTGGTATGTCTACTTCTTATAAAAGGAAACTGTCTGTATTTATGTTTGTGGTAAACTCCGGAACAACTGAACAAATTTTGATGTTGTTTGCACCAAAGATTGCACCAATTTTGATGTTGTTTGTACCGTGTGGGGCCGGTACTTTAAAAGAATAGCCCCACTGCATCTCTCCCCGTGTATGTCGTAAAAGGCGACTAAGTGATTTGACTCCCTTCTTATATTACTAGGTGGTAGGGTTTAACCCGCCCGGGTTGGTACCTCCGCACTGAATGAAAGGTCGGTCGAAACGGCTATGTTAAATAGTTTGTGTTTTCCGTTCAGTTCAGTGTAGCCGGCACGACCGAATGGAAGCACTGACGTGGCACCAAGTTCACCCGGTGTTATGGGCTGACATCACGGATGTTGTAGGTGATGTAGCCAACCGTGTCAGTGTCCATAAAAAAAAACACAAGATGCAAAGGGTAGTTCTTGAGGCACACTACAGGCTATATACCATCACGCTAAATAGACTTAGGGCAGAGCAGTATCAAAGAAACTATAGTATGAACGTAAGATATAGAGAGAGAGAATATAAGAGAAGCGATAGTTTATTATCATATTTGCGTTTAAATCGGATTTACTATTAAACCGAGTCTACCGCCAGTTAATAGTAGGTATGTATGTAATTTTTGTCCTTTTATGTAAGAGCTACTAGCATCCTCGCAGAAATCCAATATGTCCATAGGCTTGCAGAAGATTGTCGGATTAAGAACATGTAAATAGAAGTATAGGATACAGGTAAGCTACAGGTCTATCTCCTTCCCGTCTCTCTCTACTGAAATTACCCCTAATCCCCCTCCCCTCCCCTCACTTCCGCCCCGCTGCAACCCACCGCATCGCATCGCTGCTGTTACGAACTCAGAGATTTCCCTAGTCACAAATTAATTTTTGTTAAAGATTTCGACGACGGGCGGAACTTCACGGAACACCACACTGGACCCACACACATCACGGAACACCACACTGGACACACACATCACGGAACACCACACTGGACACACATCACGGAACACCAAACTGGACACACACATCACGGAACACAAGACTGGACACACACATCACGGAACACCAGACTGGACACACATTAAAAACAAACGAAGCACGCTATTGATTTCAAATTTCTAATGGAACGAAAATAAGGTCCCTTCTTTCTGAGATTGAAGAACTGACTGGATTGAAGATGCAAGATGCAAGAGCTGTAATGTCAATAGTATGATGTTTCCAATAAGAAGAGCTGGCCAAAAAAAGCAAGACATATGCAACAGATTACATTAGTGGATCTCTTTACCTTTTCATCGCAAACTCAGTGATACGCGTCAAGAGAAACCTATCTGTTGCGAACGTATCGCCGGAAATAAATCAGAAAAGAATTTGCGAGGAACATTCTGTGCGAAGTTCATTTTGTCTTCCTATCCTTCGCGCGCACCAAACATTGAGCCTGAAGACTCAACATAGCAATGCAATGTCAGTCAGCGTGGAAGCGTCTACTGCTGGGCATACGCCTCTCCAATTCGCCAAGCAATGCAATAATGAATTCGAATGCGCCAAAACGCAACATAGCAATGACATATTCAAACCTATATGCTCAAAAATCAAAATAACAATTATTATTGTTTATTCTTAATTTCATCCATACGTAGATAACCTACGCTTGGACATGTCGAAAATTCCGCCAGTTCTAAATTCGATGCGAAGAAGAACTGACAAATCAACTCGCAAGTCACAATTTTTTGTAAGTATCCTATAAGTAAAAAAAAAAAAAAATCCAATAAATATACCACTTTAAGATCTAAAACAACCTGCCGTTAGCTCCAATTTGTTTGTTCGGATCCAAAGAGAGAATCATGCCACTAAAACGAGCCGCTTGTGCTGAAATCTCTCCACACTTTTACCATTATCCGGTACAAGCGCATAAAAGGACGGGAAGGGACTTATTAGATGAGTAGCGTGCTGATGTGTGGTCTGTAGGCTCGGTAGTCGATGTTCGCGAGCCCTGCCTGCCTGACGGATCGACGCCATTTGACTGGGAAGGTTTCTTTCTAGGCATTACGTGACTCCGCGACTCTGTCTACATATCTGGTAATAAAAAACCTATCTTTGGGATATGGTAATGTCTTGTACTGGGGAGACGCGGGGCCTCTCTACACGTAGTTTCGCGAGCACGCCAGAAGAGAAGCACTAACACGGCACCTATTTCATTAAGGTGTTATGGGCTGACATCACGGATGTAATAGGTGATGTAGCCAACTGCGTCAGTTTCCATAAAGAAAGAATGTTGGAATTAAATTAATAATGGAGCATAGTTATGTAGTTAATTCAGAAATCATGAAAAAAATAAGGTAATATGAACAAAGTTAAACAAAGCTGAAAATGTTTTTGTACCAATGATTTTCTTCTGATTTGAAAAAAAATTACGTGCATACCTTCACCTACTGCTCCATGGTTCGGATTCCATGTCAAAATTTAGTAGGTCCACCGGGTTGATTGGAGGAAATTACTTAGAGCAATAAGGCCGCCTTTGCCACACATTAAGTGGCATAAAGTGTATTTATTATTAATGCCTGCCCAAGAAAATAAATGGCGGAGATCACTCAAACAAAAGACGCCAACATGGAAGTAATTACGAGGACGAAGCCATCCCAAGATCCGCAGGAAGGGGCTATAGAGTCTACCCCATTACCGGTGGCGGGGAAGTGTCATGCCCGCACCCCACCACACACCGCGTAACCCACACCCCGTCCCCACCGGAGCATCTCGCTTCCTAGTACTTCGTAGCTGCTTACATACTTATTTTATTTTATTTTATTATATTTGGAAAATCAACAGTTTATAGTACATACATATAGTTGCCAGCGGTTTTTCACATAAATTACTAAACCAGTAAAAGATTTTCTCGTGTTTACATTAAAGACATTTACAAAAATTGTTGTACCACAGTGCCGTGAAACAAAGAAATTAATACAGTTGACATTTCGTATTTAAAATAAAGAGAAAAAATAAATAAATAAGAAGTATAAATAAATAATGTATAATAAATAAATTGAATAAATAAAGATAATGAAATGTAACTAAAATGATTTTAGACTCAAATATTATAATAATATATATTTTTTTTTTAGTATAGTTTGTTTATAATGATTACTGTTTTCTTTTTAGCAAAATATTTTTTATAAGATCTTTTTTGAATGCGTTCTTAGTATGTATAAAAGGATCAATGTCGCTGAAATGCTCGTTATATTTATATTTATTTATTATTATTTATATTTATATTCAGCCTTTATACTTGTGTTATATTTTATGAGAAGATCATTTATTAAATTTGTGGACAGCAGTGCTAAAGTGCCACAAAGGAGGACCAGGTATCCTCTTACTTATTTTATGTTCTGGAGATCCAGGTCCTCTCAATGCCACTGCCTCTCTCCCCTTGCATGTCAGCCAGGCCTCTAAGGGATAAGATCTGGTATCTGGTATCTGCATCTGTAAAAAAGGTATTAGTCGTAAGACTATCACACCGCTACCGGTCTTTTTTGCGCGGTAGACCGCGCTAGGCCTGCCGTCACTTTGTCCGCCCTATATAAAATAGGGCAGTCGCCGTGGCCGGCCGGCTGGCGATTTAGTAGCGGTCACTTTGTCCGCCCTAAGTTAGGGCGGTCGCAGTGACCGACTGCTGGCTAGGGGTGAGCGGCATCGAAGCCGCTACTGCTGCTGGCACGTTCTGCAGTCTCTCGACTGCTGCAGCTGCCTGTGGTGTGGAGAAAAGCGAATGAGTCGCGAATGTAGGTCGAACCGCCTGCTTGCTCGACGCTTGCTGGAAGAAAAACATGTCCGCCAGTTCGATTATCACAGTGAAGAAGAACTGGCAAGAAACTTCACTGGGTTGCTTCCTGGACGTCGGCGGCTGCGCGGCGTGGAGGCTCTGGACCTGCGAAGTTAAACGGATGTGAAGGGATAAGAACAAGATGCCGTGCTATAGGGCGACATACTAGTCATCTCTCATCTTGGCACGATCCTTCCACAGTCACGCAGTAGTGAGTAGAGTACGCTTTAAAATGAATAATTTCTAAATAATTACAATAATTTAAACAAACTAATTACTTAGCACAAATTACACGTTGTATCACTTCAAATAATAAATGTGCGTGTCTCACTTGAAAACAGTTCGCCGGCTTCGAAGTTAACCTGACTAATAAATAAATCTGTAAGGGATGGTCATGGAGTAAGTTACTTTGTTTTATGAGATACTCCGTTTGTAGACTCTATGTATGTATGATACTAAAACTAAATTGGCCAGTTTTAGGTTTCCGTATCCCGTACGGAACGGCCGTACTAAGCCTACGCCATCTGTCTGTCTGTCTGTCCGTCCGTCTGTCCGTCCGTCCGCCCGTCTGTCTGTCCGAGGGCTGTATCTCTAGAACCGTAATAGGTAAAGGTAGCCCGTTGAAATTTTCACAGAATATGTGTTATTATGGCGGATAAAACAACAATATTAAAAAAATTCAAAAATTAAGAGGGTTCCCATACAAGAAACGTGTTTTTTTCAATGTTTTTTTTTGTGGTGAGGAAACCTCGGTGCACGAGGCCGACTCGCACTTGTCAGGTTTTTAGAAATATTTTCTATATGTATGTATGTTCCTCCATAACTCTTAAACCGATCATTCAAATTCCATGAAACTTAGTACAAGCACATTTTACTGTACGGGACACAGGATAGGCTAAACAAAATTTAGTTCTGGTTGCGCTAAGATGTGGCTCTCATACAAACCGAACTGTTCCGCGCGCCGATAGAAACGGTAGCGGGCTTACTTACTTTCTTCTGTTTAAATACGAATTTCACGCAATCGAAGCCGCGGGCAAAAGCTAGCGATGAATAAGAATGAACGATAATGAAAATAATCCGGAAACATGAACATTACCATTGCGATATATAAGCAAAATGAACGCTCGAACTCGACGAACATCCAAAATGGTGTGTATTTCGACCAATTGAATTTAATAGTCGCAACCGCGGCGCACGAACGCTCGTGGAATCACCCTGTTGTCTATCTTCATGGTTGTTTCCGCATCGGATAGCTTTATTTCGTCATTGGTGGCTGTATAGAGGGTGCGGGACCCATTTTGGAGGTACCGCTTTGTATTAGGGTTGTGCGGGCAAGCCGCAATAAATGCTTGTAATTTTTTTCTGTTTTCCATGTAAGTAAATACATAAAGCTAATTACAAAAGAAACCCCCGACCCTTAAAAAGTCAAAAATAATTTCCGTTTACTTACTTAAAGGAGTTAAGTTAACTTTTATTTCAAGCTTTTTAAAAGAAAAAACCGCATGCAAATCGGTCCACTTTTTAAGATAATAAATATTTTTGATTACTTAATTACTTGATTACATTGAACCATCCCGATTAAAACCAGCTTCTAATAAAAAAAAATCGCATCCAAATCGGTCCATCCGTTGGGGAGCTATGATGCCACAGAAAGACACACACATACACATATTACACACACACGTTAAAAATATAATCTAAAATTATTGGTTGAGTCATTCTCGAACTATCAACGAAACAATTCCAAGGATTAACATGAATTAACTGTAATATATTTCTATTCGACCGCGTGAAAACGCTGTGCGAAAGAGTGAACTTTTGAAACCCTCTGTCACTACGGCAGGGACGGTATTATCTGTCTGTCCGTCCGTCTATATTTATGTCT
Organism: Nematopogon swammerdamellus; assembly: GCA_946902875.1. Taxonomy (NCBI): domain Eukaryota; kingdom Metazoa; phylum Arthropoda; class Insecta; order Lepidoptera; family Adelidae; genus Nematopogon; species Nematopogon swammerdamellus. Next base: position 2,839,206 of record OX336334.1, on the reverse strand, counting down.
GTCACGCACGGGGCGGTAATATTTTCTTACGTAAATCTCAAGAAATAAATAAAAAGCGTCAGTGTACTTATGTACGCGCGTGAGAAGTTATACTTCACTCCACCATAGTTAAGTATATGTTTTTGTTATTAAAAAAATTGTTTTTATTTTTTGAGTTTTTTGAGTAAATTTTGCTTTTTAGGGCCCTCGAAGCCCCAATACCTACATACAAATATATTTTTATTCGGTGACGATGACAGGAACCTTGGCGGTGACTATAGAGTTATTTCTTACGAGATAAAAAATATTTTTACGTTTAAATAAAATAGGATTTTTTTTCTAATGTGCCCCGAAGCGCGTCGTCGACCCGAATCGCTTCGGGTCACTTGCTGTGCGTTCAAAAATAGAACGCCTACGGAACCCTCAGCTTGTGAAAAACGTTCGTAGTGTTTTGTTTTATTTTTTCAAACCACATGTGATTCAGCGGCGGCGGCGACACGGTCGAGCGCTCTTTCGCTGAGGGCCGTTGCGTCGCCTCGCAAAATGGAGCAAAAACGGTGCCCTTTGAACAGTGGCGAACAAATTCGCATTGTTTACCTTGTACCGACGTTTTACAACAATTCGCTAGTTTGCAGGCTGCCGTGTTTTGTTTTGGTAAAAACAAAACACGGCAGCTTGTGTAAAAATTCGCCGCCTCCTATGAGAGGAATCTCGTCAAATGTACATTCAGTCCGCCAGTTTATTGTTTATTTTAATTCAACTGTGGGATTTATTGTTATCGTTTATTTTAGGATAGATATAATGGATAGAATGGAGGCCACGTACAAGCAAACGTAGCGTGGAACGCCCCCCGGCTAGGTGGACAGATGACCTAAAAAAGGTAGCCGGGAGTGGATGGATGAGAAGAGCGGAAGACCGCGTGTGGAGCCTTGCCTTGGGAGTGGCCTATGTCCAGTAGTGGACCGATACAGGCTGATGATGATGATAATTATTTTAGTTGAACTCTCCGTACCTATATAATATTATTTCCTTCCATGTACACTCTGGGCTCCTTAAGGTGTGAAAAAAAATTTTTTTGCTGCATGTCATACATAAGTCTTTAATATTATGCAGAATGCTTACACCAGCCATACTCAAAGTGTGCTCCGCGGAGCCCTAGGGCTCCACGGAGCCTCTGTGGGGGCTCCGCGAGAATACGAGAAAAAAAATTAAAAATACACCTCTCCTCTCTGGCTCGATTCAGCTCGGCTGCGCAGACGTCATGGCGTCACAGTTTCATATCTCCCATTAGATATTTAATTATTGTTTTTCTCTTATATTATAATAATATTATAATAATAATATTATGTAAGTAACTGTTAGGTACACTGTAATATGATTATTAATAAAGAATGCACAAAAACAAATTTTTGTTTATTTTAGGGCTCCGTCAAATATTTCGCTTTCCAAAAGGGTTCCGTCACGAAAAAAGTTTGAGAACCGCTGGCTTACACTTATTTTGAATTTAATATAATTTTTTTTTTCATACAATTTTTTTTTTGCTTCGCTCGCCTAGCCTATGTCCATCCTAAAGGTCAATTCTAAATATTGGTGAAATATGTTTTTAAAACGGGTGAGTATTTTCGGAGATTACCTCCTACATCCAAACTTACAAACTTTACCTTTTTTTTTTTTTTATGGAAACTGACACGGTTGGCTGCATCACCTACAACGTCCGTTATGTCAGCCCATAACACCGGGTGAATTAGGTGCCATGTCAGTGCTTCCCCCTTTGATCGTGCCGGCTACACTGAACTGGCCGGAAAACACAAACTATTTACATAGCCGTTTTGACCGACGTTTCATTCAGTGCGGTGGTACCAACCAGGGCGAGTTAACCTTTTGCCGATGGAGAGGCCGATATCGGCCGCTTTATACATTATTAGTGTTGCTAATATTACAAAGACACCTGCTGCTTCACCGTTCAGACCGGTGTAATACTGGTAGGTCCCTTCCCTTGCCCCTTACTAGGTGGTAGGCTCAAGTTGTAGCCGACTGGGTTGGTACCACCGTACGTAAGATGGCCGCATAGCAATCTCGGCTGTGTTCTCCTCTAGTCCAGTTTAGCCAGCAATCCAAAGGGAAGTCTCCGGTATGGCACCTACCTTCTCGGAGGTGATATTGGCTGGCCGGAGCAAGTACCGTGTGGGGTCGGTACTTAAAAAGAATAGCCCCACTGCATCTCTCCCCGTCGCATGTCGTAAAAGTCGACTAAGGGATAAGAAAATTCGTCAGCCTCGGTAGCTCAGTGGCGCGGTTGGTTAGTCAACTGTTATTAAGCAACGCTGAGCGCGGTCAGTGATTGGATGGGTGACCGCTCGACCGTTGGAGGCTGACCGTGGTTCGGATTCCACGTTAAACTGTAGGTCCCTTCCCTTCTTACCTTACTAGGTGGTAGGGTTTATCCCGGCCGGGTTGGTACCACCGCACTGAACGAAACGTCGGTCGAAACAGCTATGTAATTAGTTCGTGTTTTCCGTCCAGTTTAGTGTAGCCGACATGAAATGAAGGGAAGCACTGACATGGCACCTAGTTCACCCTGTGTTATGGGCTGACATCACGGATGTTGTAGGTGATGTAGACAACCGTGTCAGGTTCCATAAAAAAAAAATGTGCTTGTCAGCCTCGATAGCTCAGTGGTGCAGACAGTCGACTGTCGCTATTGATGGTTAAGCAACGCTGGGCCGGTCAGTACTTGGATGGGTGACCGCTCGACCGTTGGAGGCTGACCGTGGTTCGGATTCCACGTAAAACTCTAGGTCCCTTCCCAACTTACCTTACTAGGTAGTACGGTTTAACCCGCCCTGGTTGGTACCACCGCACTGAATGAAACGTCGGTCGAACTATGCTATGTAATAATAGTTTGCGTTTTCCTTCCAGTTCAGTGAAACCGGCACGATCGAGGGGAAACATTGACATGGCACCTAATTCACCCGGCGTTATGGGCTGACATCACGGATGTTGTAGGTGATGTAGCCAACCGAGTCAGTTTCCATAAAAAAAAAATTGCGTTCCCTACACGCTTTTTCCATCCGCCCACGAACCACGTAGATACAATCTTCGTTCGTGTAATCCACTGAGCACCGCAGATAACACGACGACGCGACGTGCCCGAGAAATTCAAATGACCACATTCCTTAGTATTTTTCCCCGTAGCAGCGGTTTCCGCTTACAGCGCTGCGGATGATTAATGTAACCTACGTCGCGTCGCTGCAGCGCTGCCGATATCTACTGATGTTCAGTTTCTTTTCCCCACGTGCCGTTATAATGGGGAAGGTGAGTTAGTGATGGGACAACGGTACGAGTTCTGAAGTCTAGACCAGGGTTGTTGCGAACATCAGCATCAGCATCAGCATCTGCGGAACTTCAGCATCATTTTCAACATCAGCATCGCATCAGCATCCGCATTGATCGATGCTGATGTACGAGCCGTGACAAACCTTCTCGGAACAGACTCGAAGCCGATATAGCAGCACATACAGTTCCAAATAGTTCCAAAGTTCCATCCAATACTGATAATTTAATTGCTAAGATAATTATTAAACTGGTACTGGTATCAGATTGGTTCTTTTATTTTTATTAAATGTCACAAAATTATTAAAACACAATGTTTTATTTCAATACCAACTAAAACTTTGGATATAAATTCACAATATTCATATACAGGCTGCTAAAACGGCGAGTACATTAATTTCGCCAGCGCAATCCTCGCCGCTGGCACGGGTGCCAAGCGCAGACGAAATAGAGCGCGCTGATTGGCCGGCGACAGAGAACACGCGTCGCCCGCCAATCTCGCGCGCTCGCATATTTCTCGGCAAAAATGAGCACTAGCGGTCGGTCGGTGTGCATACTCTACATACTCCACAAGATCGCAGCTTCCGACACGCGCCAGAGGACGCCACAAGAGAACAAGAAATCGTGTTTCATTTACGAGACGACCACCGCTCCGTCACGACCCCCCTGCCCGCCGCGGATTCTCTCCTTTCCGCGGCGCGTAGTTGGCGGTGTCTTCAGCGACGACAGCCGCGGAGCCGGAACCTACGAGCCTACGAAGAAGCCCCCATCAGGCGGGCGACGTGAAGCCTGAACAACTGGTCCTTCGAGCCGGATCCGAGGATGTCGTCGCGAGAGACACGGAGCAAGGCGAAAGCCGCGACACCAGAGCAGCACCGGCCGCCGCCGCCGCCCACCGACTCCGGTGTGGCCGTGAGCGGGCGGCCCGGCACCCACAGCCCGACACCCGCCGGTGCAGACATCGAGTCTCGGCTGAGCCCGCCGGACGCGCTCGACAACACTGTTGTGCCGACGCACACGCCTTCGCATCGGACTACGCCCGCCCCATCAGTCGGCGGCTCGACGTGCCGCTCCAGCGCGTCCGCCGCCCGCCTGCGCCGACTTCGAGCGGAGTACGAGGCATCTGTGGAGCTAGCCGAAGTCGAACGACAACAGGAAGAAGCGCAGCGGCAACGAGACGACGCCGAGTTGCGGAGAGCACGCGCCCTCGCCGACAAGAAAATAGAGTTGGCGCGCGCTCAAGAAGAACTCGAGCTTGAAGAAGAGATGACTTCGTACTGCGACAACGAGTCAGTGCATCATCGCAATACGGAGGGGAGGGTGCCTCCGACGGCCCCCCCTCACCTCGTCGCGCAGCAGTCCGCGACCTTGCCCCGAGGCGAGGCGAACGCGGCTGCGACCCGCGTACCCGACACCGTGCCCGCGTGCGCCGCCACGCCCGCGCTCGCCGCCGCGCCCGCGCTCGCCGCCGCGCCCGTGCGCGTCTCCGCGCCCGCGCGCCCACCCGCGCTCGCGCGCGCGCCGCGCGCTGTAGCGTGGTCGACACCCGACACGCCGCGCGACCGACACACAGACGCTGCCGCCGCCGCACCGAACGACGCCATCGCCGCGCTGGCAGCAGAACTCAAGAAAATAGCCGACCGTCCCGCTCAACCGCAGCCGCTTCACCCACGACACCGAGACTTGCCTCGCTTCAGTGGGGACCGGGCGGAGTGGCTGGCGTTCCTGGCATCATACCGCGAGACGAACGCAGCGTACGCCTACACCGCCGCAGAAAACATGACGCGGCTACGCACGGCGCTCACCGGCGGTGCACGAGAGAAGGTGGAGGCGTACCTATTGAGCAGCGGCTGCGATCCGGAGCGAGTCATACAAGACTTGCAACGCGTGTACGGACGCCCCCGCGACCTCATCGACTCGGCGAAAAAGAAAGTGCTGCAGACACGACCCCTCCAAGACGATCGGCCGGACCTTCTCGACGAATATGCGTGTCGTATCAGAAACCTGTCTTATCTGATGCGGCACTACGAACAGCACGCCGACGACCAATATTTTGTCGAGAGTGTCCTCGTGCGACTGACGCCGATGCAGCGGGTGCGCTACGGAGACTACGCCGAGCGATACGAGCACTCCGGCCAGCCGAAGTTGGAACTCATAAGTGACTTTTTGTGCCTGGAAGCGGATAAAGCGATAAAGTTTCACAACGTGAGGACGCCAGACACAGCGGCCCGGCCCTCGCGGCCCGCGCCGCCCCCCGCCCGCGGCCCCACCGCGCGCGCGCCGCACGGCGCCGAGCACACGCGCGCCGCGCAACAAGCGAACGCCGCGGCCGACAACCGGGCGTCCCGCACGCACGACAAAAGCACATGCCACCTGTGTGACGAGAAGCATGCGCTGCCCGACTGCAAACAATTTATCAACATGGACGTCGACGAACGATGGAACACTGTGCGCGGGGCCGGCATGTGTTTCAAATGTCTTCGTGGGCAACACCGCTGGGGCGCTTGCAAGGCTAAGTCTTGCAAAACCGACGGCTGCAAGCGTCCGCATCACCGCCTCCTGCACCACGACCGCCGCGAGAAAAAGGACGCGAACGAGGCGACGGACACGCCTCAGTCCGACGACGCCGCCGACGACGTCGCGACAGCGAGCTCCTGCTTCGCGACCGGCCCGACACGACGCGCCTTCCTAAAGATCGCTCCTGTGGTACTGAGAGGCGTGCGCGGCACCTTCGAGACCTACGCTCTGCTCGACGATGGCTCGACCGTCTCCCTGTTGGAGTCTACAGCGGCCGACAAGGTGGGAGCGAAGGGAAGGCGGACACCGCTGCGCCTCTACGGGATCGGAGGCGCCCTGACAGACACCGGAGCGTCGCGACGCGTCGATATTGAGATACGTGGGCGCCATAGTGACGAATGGCACACACTAGAGGGCGCACGCACCGTACAGCGGCTCGGCCTGAGCACTCAGACAATCGACGCGAGTGTGCTCGCGGACTGCACGCACCTCCGCGACATCAAATGTGAGCTGCAGTACAACGACGCACAGCCTACCGTTCTCGTCGGACAAGACAACTGGCACTTATTAGTGTCGCGAGAGATGCGCACTGGCGGCAAAAATCAACCTGTCGCGTCACAGACGGACCTCGGCTGGGTGCTACACGGCTTCAAGCCGGCGCGCTCCGCCTCCTGCTTCGCGATGCACGTGCGCGAGTCCGGCCCGGACGACGAGTTGGAACGACTAGTACGCGACAACTTCGCCTTGGAGTCGCTAGGTGTCGCCCCGAAAACGCCGCGGGTGCCCGCCGAGGAACGAGCCGTTAATATTCTGCACACAACGACAAAGCAGCTCGACACCGGCCGCTACGAAGTTGGCCTACTGTGGCGCGCGGACAACGTGACGATGCCACCGAGCGAGCAGCAGGCGCTGACACGTCTACGCTCCGTGGAGAGAAAGATGGCACGCGACGCAGACTTCGCGCGAGAGTACCGTGACAAAATGAAGGCGCTGCTGGAGTCCGGGTACGCCGAGCCGTGCCCCCCCGGCCCCCCTGGCCGCGCGGTCTGGTACCTGCCCCACTTCGCGGTGAAGAATCCAAACAAGCCGGGCAAGGTGAGGATCGTGCACGACGCCGCCGCCTGCGTAGGGGGGACCAGCCTGAACACCAACCTGCTTGCTGGCCCTGACATGCTGCAGCCGCTGCTGGGTGTCCTGCTACGCTTCCGGGAGGGAGCGGTAGCGGTCATCGGCGACATTAAAGAAATGTTTATGCGCGTGCACGTACGACACGACGACCGCGACGCGCAGCGCTTCCTGTGGCGTGAAGACGCGAATAAGCCGCCACGGAAGTACCGGATGGCTTCGCTAATTTTCGGAGCTGCGTCGTCGCCGTGCACCGCGCTGCACATAAAGAACGAGAACGCGAGGCGGCATGCGCCGAACGAGCACGTCAGAGACATAATCGTACGCGACCACTACATGGACGACGCGATCCACAGCTGCGGGAGCGAGACCGAGGCTGCGGCCACCGTGCGCGACGTCACTGCAGTGCACGCGGCCGGCGGCTTCGAGATACGAGGCTGGGCAAGCAACCGATCGGCCGCGCTGCGACACGTCGCTCCCGATCGCCGCAGCACGGGAGCTGTGGACCTAACGGCGCACGAGGCCGCGTACGAAAAGACTCTGGGCCTGATCTGGAGGCCCGACGAAGACCGGCTCGCCTTCAACCTGAGCCTGCACCGCGTGCCGCGAGACGTCGCCGCGGGCGTTGTAAGACCGACAAAGAGAGAGATGCTGAGCTTGGTCATGTCCATCTTTGACCCGCTCGGCCTTCTCTCTCCGGTTACAACGCAGGCGAAGGCACTCCTACAACGAGTGTGGCGCAGCGGGATCGGTTGGGACGAGCGGCTCAAGGACGACGAAAATCAAGACTGGACGAGATGGGTGCGCCACCTGGCGGACTTGCGGCGAGTACGACTGCCGCGGCACCACGGGCGACGCTGCGACGACGCCGCCGAGCTGCACGTCTTCTGTGACGCGAGCTCGACCGCCTACGCAGCCGTGGCGTACTGGCGCTTCCCGAGCGACGACGGACCCGCCCACACTTCGCTAATAGCAAGCAAGTCTCGTGTCGCCCCATTGAAGACGACATCGATTCCGCGCCTAGAGCTTCAGGCGACAATACTCGGCGTGCGGCTCGCGGCAACGATAACAAAAGAACACCGAACGCAAGCGAGTCGTGTGGTGTATTGGAGCGACTCGCGAACCGCCTTGTGTTGGATAAAGAGCGACACCAACCGATTCAAGCCGTTCGTTGCGCACCGCGTCGCCGAGGTGCAGGAGCTCACGAGGCCGGAGCAGTGGAGATGGGTGCCGACACGAGACAACCCGGCCGACCTCGCTACGCGCACGCCGCCCGACGGCTTCGACGAAGGCCACTGGTGGTTCGCAGGACCGCCGTACCTGCGAGACAACGAAGACGGGTGGCCTGCGAGCGACGACACCGCCCCGACTTGCGGCGACGACGAATTCAAGATCGTGCACGCGGCAAGCGAAAAATGACCCGAGCGGAGCCTTGCCCGACATTCGGCGCTTCTCCAAGTGGAGCCGACTGATAAGAGCGACCGCGCGAGTGCTCCAGTTCGCGGCAATACTGCGCGCTACGATAGCGACATCCGAGGGCGGGGCCAACACCGTGACCACGCCCCCTTACGATGTGGTTGCGTCGGACGCCGCGCGCGGCGCCACCGTCTGCGCAGCCTTAGTGAACCGCAAGAAGACACGAAAAACTGCAGGCGGCGGCGCAGCTCACGTCAAGACAAGGCGAATAAACTATATAACACTAGATAAGTGTTACGTCGACGCGGCGGAAAATAAATGGCTCAAGTCAGCCCAAAAAGATTTGAGCATGAAATGTAAGCAGATCGCCGCGCTCACCCCGACACCGGACGAAGACGGAGTGCTGCGAGTGGGAGGAAGGATCGACGCGGCGCGCGGAGTCAGCAACGACACGAAGAGGCCGATCATTCTTCACGGCGACCACCCGTATGCGAGGCTACTGATCGAAGAATATCACCGCAGATGGCAGCATGGCAACCACGCCACGGTTATAAACGAGATTCGACAACGCTATTGGGTGGTCCGACTTCGTACGACTCTGCGCGCGGTGGCGCGCGCGTGCGGCTGGTGTCGTGTGCACCGAGACGCGCCGCGACTTCCTCCGCCTGGCGACTTGCCGAGCGCCCGCTTCGTGCACCACCGACGCCCCTTCACCAGCGCCGGAGTGGACTACTTCGGCCCGATGGAGGTGACGATAGGAAGGCGCCGGGAGAAGCGCTGGGGCGCGCTCTTCACGTGCCTCACTACAAGAGCAATACACTTAGAGTTGGCGGCCGGCCTCTCGGCCGACTGCATGCTGCTCGCGCTACGACGAATGACGGCGCGACGCGGGACACCGACGGTGCTGTGGAGCGATAACGGCACCAACTTCGTGGGCGCCAACCGCGAGCTCGCGGAGGCGCGAGCGGAGCTGGAGCAGCTGGGAGTAGCGGCCGAGGACCTGGGCATCACGTGGCGGTTCCTGCCGCCCGGAGCACCCAACATGGGCGGTGCGTGGGAGCGCATGGTGCGCTCAGTGAAGACATCACTGAAGGCGACCCTGCACGAGCGCGCGCCACGAGAAGAGGTGCTCGCTACGTTGCTGTGCGAGGCGGAGCACATCGTGAACAGCAGACCGCTCACGCACATCTCCTGCGAACCCGACGACGACGAGGCGCTGACCCCAAACCACTTCCTGTTGGGGGCTTCGTCGGGCGCGCCCGTGCCGGTCCGAGCCACCGACGCCGACCTCGTGGGCCGAGCGACGTGGCGCACTGCTCAGCGCCTCGCCGACCAATTTTGGAGCCGCTGGCTGCGGGAGTACCTGCCGACGCTGCTACCACGTGGCCGCACCTGGAAAGACCAGCGGGACCTCGCACTGGGGGACATCGTCCTGGTGGTGGACCCGAGCCTGCCCCGCAACATCTGGCCCCGAGGACGGGTCGTACAAACTTTCCCGGGCCCGGACGGACGAGTCCGGGTCGTCGACGTACGAACAACGGCCGGCCTGCTGCGACGACCGGCCCGACGGCTAGTGCTGCTACCGACGGAGGAGACGGCGCCCCAGGACAGAGCTAGGACCTCCACGACGTCCTACGGAGGGGAGAATGTTGGCGCCGGATAAACATCTAATATGTATAAGTTAGATTATTTATACGTTAGACATATATTAATTAAGTTTAGAACGTTTGTAAGCTTATAGGAAAATAAATATTTTGACGATTCGTGTTTTACTCTGGTGGTTGTCGGAAATGAAGCGAAGCGAAATAAAATAAATTAGACACTGCGACCGACCGCTCAAAAAGGAAGAGAATAGAGTGCGCGGATTGGCCGGCGCACCGAGACGCGCTTCGATCGCTAATCTCGCGCACTCGCGCCGCTGGCACGGGTGCCAAGCGCAGACGAAATAGAGCGCGCTGATTGGCCGGCGACAGAGAACACGCGTCGCCCGCCAATCTCGCGCGCTCGCATATTTCTCGGCAAAAATGAGCACTAGCGGTCGGTCGGTGTGCATACTCTACATACTCCACAAGATCGCAGCTTCCGACACGCGCCAGAGGACGCCACAAGAGAACAAGAAATCGTGTTTCATTTACGAGACGACCACCGCTCCGTCACGACCCCCCTGCCCGCCGCGGATTCTCTCCTTTCCGCGGCGCGTAGTTGGCGGTGTCTTCAGCGACGACAGCCGCGGAGCCGGAACCTACGAGCCTACGAAGAAGCCCCCATCAGGCGGGCGACGTGAAGCCTGAACATATAATGCACGTCGATTCATGAATCTCGACGTTGAGATGCACCTCGCCGCGCCGCGCTGCCACTCGAGCTTCTTCTTGCGTCTTTATGTCGCGTCGCGTCGCGTCGCTTCACGTCTCGATGTGAATTGACCCTAAGGTTTCTACGCCAAATTTCCTTTTTCTAATTTCACTTTAGGAGAGGACTGACAAAATAAGTTATTTTGGAAATCAATTTAGACATACTACATTTTAGTAGTAATTAGTATTTTTGTGAGACAGTAATTAATCGGGATGTCCCTGTGCACTCTTTCAGGAGAACAACGTTCGCACGTTCCTGAGGCAGCGTATCAGTGTGGCCATCCAGCGAGGCAACGCCTCTAGCGTCCTCGAAGCAGTGCCCACATCGTCCCACATGGAGGAGCGTTATTACTTTATTAGGTTTTGTATAGGTTATAGGTTTTTAGTTTTGTATTGCACAATATGTTTAGAAAGAAATAAATAAAATATGATGTCAAAAAAAAGTAATTAATTATGTATAGGCAACGCTCAAACATTTTCCACTGTTCATTTTGAAGTGAACATCGAGTACACGCTCGCTGCGCAATATTCTGGCACTGACACTAATAAATCAGTGCGCAGTGCGAGTGACTGCTAAAAGCACCGTATAGAAACTGAATAGAGCTGATGTTCAAGCGAGCCAAAGAGTTTAACGGCAATAATAGAAGGGTGTATCAACTCACGGAGCTGGTGAAAACTCATTCATAAATGGTGTGCGCAAGGCAATATTACAAACGTTCGTGTCGGACCTTGTGTATTCGTGCATATTTTTTTAACCTAAAACACGTCTTCGACTTCTTGTTTTATGAATGGCATACGGGCGAAATGAAGAAACGCAAATTAAGTTTTTTTAAATGGAAACTGACACGTTTTGGCTACAACATCCACTACATTCGTGATGTCAGCCCATAACACATTGGTGAGCTAGATGCAATGTCAGTGCTTCCCTTCGGTCGTGCCGGCTTCACTGAATTGGACAGAAAACATGAACTATTTTTTGCATCCCGTTTCAACCGACCTATCTTTCAGTGCGGTGGTATCAATCCGGGCGGGTTAAACCCTACCAACTAGTAAGGTAAGAAGGGAAGGAACCACAGTTTTACTTGAAATCCGAACCAGACTCCAACTGTCGAGCGGTCACCCATCCAAGTCTGACCGCGCCTAGGTGTGCTTATGATCACGACCGACAGTCGACTAATCGCACCGCTGAGCTACCGAGGCTGGCAAGCATCGCAATTAGCAGTTCATGATGAAATATTTATAACAACATTTACCTGAGTTCTTGCACCACAACACCAATAACTCTACATACCCCGACTGACAGAATTATGAATTTACAGCATCATGGTATGTATCACGAGTCAGTAAGCCTGGATGCGCTATACATAGGAGGACAGGGGTAGCCGCGCGCCAGCGCAAACGCGCCAGCGCGTCAGTCTAGCGCCGGCGACCGATCTTAGTCTCCGTCCGCCGCTCAGGCGGAGCGAACGTGCGCGTCTGTCACAAAATGCCTCATTGTGCAGTGCTTTGGTGCAAAAAGTCGTCGAAAAATTCAAACTTGAACACAGATGGAGTCACCTTTCACGAGTAAGTACTTTCATTCAATTTGATAGCATTTTTCGCTTGAATTTCAGTAACAAACATCGGCGTAAATATGTATGGAGAGCTCTATTCTGCTTACCCACCATAGGTCGACTATCGTGTTGGATGCAGTTAGATCTTGTAATTTTTTTTGTTTATTGATAATAAATATGTATGTTAAATGTATACAGATATTTCATGCATTCTGCCTTATTGCCAAAGGACATTTCTTCTAGTCAACCTCAGCAGGTTTCCTCGTTCAATATTCGTTTATCGCGCTTTTTTCATTCAACCAGTACCTACCGGTTTTTACTTTTGAGCGACTCTAAGGAGAAAGGAATTATTTCTTTAGGTCATGCGTCTACCGGGAATATCAGATCGCGGATATTTAGGAGAATTAAAAATAATTGAAGTAATAGTTTAAACGTTTGCCTTTAATGTCAGAGATTCAGAATGTATAGAACGTATATAAATGTACAGGGTGTATATGTAGATGGTAGGGTTCAACCCGCCCGTGTTGGTACCACTGCACTAAATAAACGTCGGTCGAAGTCACTATGAAAAGTAGTACCTACGTGTTTTCCATCCAATTCAGTATAGCCGGATCGATTAGGGGGAATCGGTGACAAGGCACGTACCTAATTCACCTAGGTATATTTATTTATTTTAGACAGGCAGCCTTGGCTGATGTGCCTAAATCCGGTTTTTCTTCATATTTTTTTTGGTTTTTTTTTTTTTTGGTTTGTTTGTTTATTTTTTTTATGTATTTATCGATCTTGATTATTTTTATTATTTTAGTTTATTGTAGTTTTATTTTATTATTTATATATTGGGCTCCCATCATCGCTGGTACCAAACTGAAGCATTATTACGATGATGGAGCCATCCGTATCAGTTTCCTAAAAAAAGTTAATCTTTATGCTTAACTATTTTCGCATACATTTTGATAATTTTTATTATGGAATACACAATTGTAGATTTATAATAAAGTATCCGAGGTATCTCAGAACTTAGAACTATGATCGTGTTTATGCGAAAATCTGCAAATTCGCAAAATTGTGAAAGGGGCGTTGCCTTTGTTCATTTAAGAGAAAGTTATATTATTCCCTTGATGTAAAGAAGGGTTAAATATTGTTAAATCCGTTTCATCTTTTCATCGCGAATCGACACAATGAGCGACTTATTGTATGAATCCCGTTCAAATGTATGGAAGACTGGCGTCACTTGGCTACCTACTCGCTCGGCCAATCACGGCGTTCCATGCGCCGCTCCCGCCTCAGACTTCACACCCCTTTGGCGGCTACCTCGGTTCTCATACAAACGATGCCGTATTTCGTATCCAGGCTTACTGACTCGTGGTATGTATGTATGAAATAAATTGTGTGCAATGGTTGTGTGAAGAGCACTTCTATGTTTTTCTATTGTTTGTGTTGAATGTTATTCATTGATTCTGCGTAATGGTCTCGTTAGATGCGGAATATTATTGAGGAAAGGAAATGAATATTTTCTTTCAAGCGCCAATATAAATAACCTGCCTGTTATTCTGTTCAGGTGAGCTGAGTTGTTATATTCAAATAGGGTTTACTTAAGGGGCCACCGAGGGGGCCACCGACCGGGAAATCTGTACCGTAGTATAGATGCAGACCTATAAAAATTTAAAGGTAAGTATAGGGAATGTTCTAGGTTTCAATCTTCAGGATTATCTCCAGTGAACCTTGTCGTTGAAACAGCAAGTTTTTAACTTCGCTCGATAGAAAAAAATAATCCACACATTCCACTATTTTGTGGCAATTTCTATTGTAAAATTATAAAGAATTCAAGTATATTTTTTATAATTGTTCTCCAAATACAATTTTATATTCTTTAGTGAAGCACGATTTGAAAATTTCACAAAGCTCCAATTGTTCATACTTATTAAAGTAAAAGCGATTTGCGCGCTATTCGCATTCGCTTTGTTTTATCGTAAACGCCTTGTGGCGATTCCATCCCGCTCTAGCAAAGAGGAAACTGCCTAAAGAGGAAACGGCGGGGGGGGCGGCGCCCCTGTCCCCGCTCCCCATTCCGCTGAGCGCATGACGTCACTATGAATGGAAGAGGCTACCGACCGGGTAATCTGTACCGTAGGATGGATGCAGACCAATGAAAGGTTAAAAGTAAGTATAGATATTTTTATAAAAAGCGCGACATGTGGGGCCGTGCCAACCAAAAGGTGTCTAACGACGCCCATGGACATTCTGTCGTGCGCGGGAGTTGCGAATGCCATGCCGGTCTGACAGGTACCTATGCACGCCTCTCTTGAAGGATCCGAGATTATACTTGGGGGCAAATATATGGGCAGGGGGAGCGTTCCAAGAATTTACTAGTTCTGTGGAGGAAAAGTCTGCAGAACCGATTGGTACTCATCGCATCCGCGATACCTTTGGGTGAGGCCACCAGGATCCCCTAGAAGGATCCCGCAGGGGATCCTGGTGTTGAGGTTGAAAAGGTAACCCCTCCGTCTCACCCTGTCAAACTTGTGACCTCTTGGATTTCCTCCTCAAGATGGGCCCTAGATACGCCAGCGTCTACTTACGCGTAGTGCATGGTAGGAGGGTTATGCTAAAGCGTAGGCTCAAGTAAGTGAGTTAGGGTTCCGGCGGGTCAACGGCTCGTGTGGAATTTACTCACAATGCTAATTTGTTAATTAAGTTTTAACAGTTTGTAGGGTAGTTTCCTTTATTGGCGCGCTTGGAGGAAACCTTCTGGATGTCAAACTCAGCATCCCTCTAGAGGGTCAACGATCTAGCTAGCTAGATCGAACCTAGGAAACCGTTTAATACTTAATTGGTTAATAATTAAATTCAAAACAGCAGCTAATTATTTTGGTTAATTTTCGCGAGATATTCATCATATCGACGGGTATTTGAAAATAATATTAGTTCCAGGGAAGGAAATCAATACTAATAATAAATCTGTAAGGGATGGTCATGGAGTAAGTTATTTTGTTTTATGAGATACTGCGTTTGTAAACTCTATTGTATGATACTTAAACTAAATTGACGGTTTTTAGAAATATTTTCTGAATGTATGCATATCCATAACTCTTAAACCGATCATTCGAATTCGATTAAACTTAGTTCAAGCACATTTAACTATACGTGACAGAGGATAGGTTAGATACAATTCAGTTCGGGTTATGCTAAGATTTGGCTCTTATACAAACCGAAATTGTTCCGTGCGCCGAAATAAAGGTACGGTAGCAGGCTTACTTACTTTCTTCTTTTTAAATATGAATTTCACGCGAGCGAAGCTAGTAAATAAATAAAACATCATCAGCAAATCAAGTGCGTAGTACCCGTAACCGACGATCGTGTATGAAGAACATTATGAGAGTGGAGGAGGCGGCAGAGGTGTGTCCGGATCGTAGCACGTGGAGATCCGTTTTCTCTGCCTACCCCACTGGAAAACAGGCGTGACGCTATATGTACATCAGTCACATTGAATTAATAGAAATCTACTTTAAAATTAATATTAAAATTATTCTTGAATATTCATCGGACGAGTTCACAATCAAATTCTGGTCATTTGTTGGACAATTTTGTCGGTTAATTGCTTGCTCGCACGGAACACAACACACGATCAAACCGTCAGCGCAAGTACCTGCACATTTTTAATTCAATGTGCATAGCTTGATTTCAAGTTTAGTACGATGCAAACATCGCACGGAACACAACACACGATCAAACCGTCAGCGCAAGTACCTATACATTTTCAATTCATTGTGCAGAGCTTGATTTCAAGTTTAGTACGACGCAAACATCGCACGGAACACAACACACGATCAAACCGTCAGCGCAAGTACCTATACATTTTCAATTCATTGTGCAGAGCTTGATTTCAAGTTTAGTATGACGCAAACATCGCACGGAACACAACACACGATCAAACCGTCAGCGCAAGTACCTATACATTTTCAATTCATTGTGCAGAGCTCGATTTCAAGTTTAGTACGACGCAAACATCGCACGAAACACAATACACTATCAAACCGTCAGCGCAAGTACCTGCACATTTTCAATTCATTGTGCACAGCTTGATTTCAAGTTTAGTACGACGCAAACATCGCACGGAACACAAGTCACAACACACGATCAAACCGTCAGCGCAAGTACCTATACATTTTCAATTAATTGGGCAGAGCTTGATTCCAAGTTTAGTACGACGCAAACATCGCACGAAACACAATACACTATCAAACTGTCAGCGCAAGTACCTGCACATTTTCAATTCATT
The DNA here is from genome assembly GCA_946902875.1 of Nematopogon swammerdamellus. Taxonomy (NCBI): domain Eukaryota; kingdom Metazoa; phylum Arthropoda; class Insecta; order Lepidoptera; family Adelidae; genus Nematopogon; species Nematopogon swammerdamellus. The sequence continues at coordinate 2,822,653 of OX336334.1, read as the reverse complement.
GTGCACAGCTTGATTTCAAGTTTAGTACCACGAAAACATCGCACGGAACACAAGTCACAACACACGATCAAACCGTCAGCGCAAGTACCTATACATTTTCAATTAATTGGGCGGAGCTTGATTCCAAGTTTAGTACGACGCAAACATCGCACGAAACACAATACACTATCAAACCGTCAGCGCAAGTACCTGCACATTTTCAATTCATTGTGCACAGCTTGATTTCAAGTTTAGTACGGCGCAAACATCGCACGGAACACAACACACTATCACACCCTCAGTGCAAGTACCTACCTGCACATTTTCAATTCATTGTGCAAAGCTTGATTTCAAGTTTAGTACGACGCAAACCTCGCACGGAACACAACACACGATCAAACCGTCAGCGCAAGTACCTATACATTTTCAATTCATTGTGCAGAGCTTGATTTCAAGTTTAGTACGACGCAAACATCGCACGAAACACAATACACTATCAAACCGTCAGCGCAAGTACCTGCACATTTTCAATTCATTGTGCACAGCTTGATTTCAAGTTTAGTACGACGCAAACATCGCACGGAACACAAGTCACAACACACGATCAAACCGTCAGCGCAAGTACCTATACATTTTCAATTAATTGGGCAGAGCTTGATTCCAAGTTTAGTACGACGCAAACATCGCACGAAACACAATACAATATCAAACTGTCAGCGCAAGTACCTGCACATTTTCAATTCATTGTGCACAGCTTGATTTCAAGTTTAGTACCACGAAAACATCGCACGGAACACAAGTCACAACACACGATCAAACCGTCAGCGCAAGTACCTATACATTTTCAATTAATTGGGCGGAGCTTGATTCCAAGTTTAGTACGACGCAAACATCGCACGAAACACAATACACTATCAAACCGTCAGCGCAAGTACCTGCACATTTTCAATTCATTGTGCACAGCTTGATTTCAAGTTTAGTACGGCGCAAACATCGCACGGAACACAACACACTATCACACCCTCAGTGCAAGTACCTACCTGCACATTTTCAATTCATTGTGCAAAGCTTGATTTCAAGTTTAGTACGACGCAAACATCGCACGGAACACAACACACGATCAAACCGTCAGCGCAAGTACCTGCACATTTTCAATTCATTGTGCAGAGCTTGATTTCAAGTTTAGTACAACGCAAACATCGCACGGAACACAACACACGTTCAAACCGTCAGCGCAAGTACCTGCACATTTTCAATTCATTGTGCAGAGCTTGATTTCAAGTTTAGTGCGACGCAAACATCGCACGGAACACAACACACGATCAAACCGTCAACGCAAGTACCTATACATTTTCAATTAATTGTGCAGAGCTTGATTTCAAGTTTAGTACGACGCAAACATCGCACGGAACACAACACACGATCAAACTGTCAGCGCAAGTACCTTTACATTTTCAATTAATGTGCAGAGCTTCATTTCAAGTTTAGTACGACGCAAAAATCGCACGGAACATCACACACAATCAAACCGTCTCAGCGCAAGTACCTACTTATACATTTTCATTCCATTTGCTTGATTCCAAGTTTAGTACGACGCAAACATTGTGATTGGGATTGTTAATATAATATTTTAATTATATTACTAACTAACATATTAGAGAAGATGCAAGCAACCGTTCGAAAATTTAGAGAGAATACGTCATCGACCCGATGTCGAATTTGGTAACGCGCTGGCGGCTCAAGCCGGAGTTGCAGGTTCGAGTCGTGGTCGTGACGTATTTTTTTACTCTTCATTTTCGGCTTTGCCTCTATCTAATAAAAGAAATGTATGTATGTATTGCACTGGCAGTTAGCCAGCGCAAGATTTTATACTTTTTGCCATAAAACCAATCTATGCTATTCAAAATTAAAATAGGTCATTTCAAATGTTTCGAAGGGGAGTGTTTTTATCTTCTTATTGTAATGACTTTTGAGCTTTGCTTTTTAAAAAAATTTCAGTTTAGGCCGACACGCGTAAATTATAACATGTGTTGAATTTGGATCTTAATTACATACTAGCATCGTCTGAAATTGTTTTATTCACCACTACCACTCCAAGAAACTAGCGGTGCAGTATCTACGCGTTCTAAACTTGAAATCGAGCGGATGGCTTGTGAACGTGTTCAGTTTGTCTCAAACTTTTCGCTCAATTAATTCCGCCGAGAGCTTGTGATAAATTCACATATATACTTTTGTATAGAGGAATTTCTCTATATTTTGCTGAACGGTCAAACGGACTAGTAACCGAACTACTGAGACCAGACGGAAAAATCTACCAGTCTATCTCTTAAATATTATATCGTTGTTTATTATATATTGATCATTCGGTAAAACTGCACTCGAACTTGTCACAATTTGTCCTATTCGGTTCGATTACACCCGCGAAGAAGAACCAACAAGAAACTTCGAAGGGTTTTAATCACAGACGGTTTTAATATTTTCATGTATGTTTATTTTAGTCTATTCGAAAACACAACTTGAGAGCAAGATTAACAAATTTAACTGAGAATTCTGACTACAAAGACTTATTAATTAAGTATAACAAGTGGATGCTTTGTCATTTGATACGTAATTTGTATTCATTAAGTTAGTACATTAAACATACTGCAATTTAGTATAATTGTCAAGAAATAAAATATATCTCATCTCACTAATATCATAAATGTGAAAGTATATTTGTTTGTTTGTTTGTTTGTTCCTCTTTCACGCCTGAACGGCTGGACGGATTTTGACGAAACTTCGTATAGGGGTAATATATATCCCGGAGTAACATAATTTAAAAACATAAAAGTGGTCAAGTTCGAGTTGAGATCGCGTAAAGAGGGTTCCGTACCATCCCGTTTTCTGTGAGAACTAGAAGGCTTAGGATTTTCGTTTAGGTTTTCCTGCGAATTAAGTGTATACATATCGATAACATAATTTAAAAAAAAGTGGTCAAGTTCGAGTCGAGCTCGCATAAAGAGGGTTCCGTGAGAGGGAGAGGGAGTGAGAGAGGGGAGGGAGGGAGGGAGAGAGAACATAAAATAAACGATCATTTATTATCTTATTTGGATTTAAATCGGATTTGCTGTTAAATCGAGTCTACAGCGAGCGAAGCCGCGGGCAAAAGCTAGTATCAATATCAATATATATATTATATATATATATACTATATATATATTATACTAATAATAAATCTGTAAGAGATGGTCATGGAGTAAGTTGCTTTGTTTTATGAGATATTGAGTTTGTAGACTCTATATATGATTTAAAGCTAAATTGACGATTTTTAGAAATCTTTTCTGTATGTATGTATGTATGTATGTTCCTCCATAACTCTTAAACCGATCATCCGAATTCCATGAAACTTAATACAGGCACAATTCATTATACGGGACACAGGATAGGCTAAATAATATTCAGTTTCAGTTACGCTAAGATGTGGCTCTGATACAAACCGAATTGTTTCGCGCGCCGAAATAAAGGTATGGTATAGTATAGGGCTTACTTACTTTCTTCTTTTTAAATACGAATTTCACGCGAGCGAAGCCGCGGGCAAAAGCTAGTAATAATATAAATTAAGATACTTGAAGCATTAATCAAGTTGTAAATGTACTTAGTCAAGCGTTAACTAATTACGCAGTCAGGTAAGTAGTGATATACCATTCAGATAACATGCTGCCAAATGGAGCAGGTCAGTCTCCACTAACAACATCCGTTCACGAGCATAACGCCAGGGATATATTGGACATTGAAATTTGCGCTAATACACACCTATACTATATTTCGTGCAAAACTCTAAAATCAAACAAACTCTTGTCATACTAGTACCTACTTATCATTCGCACGCCGCCGCACAAACGATGCACACACTCGAAAATCAGGCGAATGCAGGCTCAATGTTTGATCTCGCTCGACTCGACTCTCGCCATCGAGAATATCACTAGAGTATGCGCTACGAAGGAAGTTTTTAAAATTCAAGTTCTTGCCGAGACACCCGTATACATTCGGTGCTGGAGCCGAGCCGTGAGAGTGTGCTGGTGCGAGGAGCGAGCGGAGGAGCGACTTGTGGATGACCCTGTGGTATCCCGCGACATAGAACCGCTGCAACTCCGTAGGGACGTCGGCTCCCTATGTGTGTTCTATCGTATATTTCACGGGGAATGTTCGGAGGAGCTGTTTAACGCGATTCTGTCGTCCCCATTCCACCTCCGCACTACGCGTACTGGGCAGGGGATGCACCCCTATACAATCGACCTACCGAGGATGCGCACCATCTGGTTTTGTGGGTCTTTTATTCACAGAACCGGGAAATTGTGGAACGCACTCCCTGCTCATATATTTCCTCCTAAGTACTGCCTGGGCTTTTTCGAAAATTTTCCATCACAGAATGTCCATGGGCATCGTATGGCACCTACTCGTAGGTGAAAGGATGCCACATATCGCGCTTTCCATTAAAAAAAAAAAGCGGCGTTGAGGATGCGCACGGACGCGTGTAGCGACCTCAGTGAATCGCGATCGACTAACTCAGTTGCGGCTGGCTGTCTTCAACTCGGTGTAAGAATAGAATAGAATGTATAGGTAGCGGCACGAGTTAAGAGCGCTTGGCGAAAGTTCTGGGGGTATCTCTTCTATATTCTAACGAACGCGTCTATCCCGTCTAGCTCTTGAATAAGCCTATATTCTCCCTCTATCGCTCCCCTTCATTTTCCCCTCCCTCCTCTCCTCTCCTCTTTCGCCTCCTCCCCTCCCATTTGTCTTTCCCTCTCCAACCGGCGCTTCCATTCGACACTATATTGCGTTCTTACTATACTTTCTTTGATACTACTCGGCCATTTTGGTATTTAGCGTGATGGTATAAAGACTATAGTGAGCCTCATGAACTTCTCTTTAAATTGGTGCAAACCGCAAACATAGGGATAAGACACAGATTGTAACATGGCGCGCCGCCCGAGTGCACACTCTAATAAGAAGCACATAATAACTCAAGGCCTCTCGCTGGAGAGTATTTGCATTTTCTATTAACTATTACTGCGAATACTATAGTGCGGGTGTGCGCCAGGGATCGATATGACGAAATTGGGTCAGATCAGTTCGTGCAAATGTTCGTCGAGTAAGCGCGTACATATGTACAGTTGCAGTGGGAAGAGAAGCTCTTGTTTTTTTTTCTTGTCACCTATAAGATGTTTAACGAAGCCCATGGACATTCGGTCGTACGCGGAGGTTGAGAATGAAATGCCGGCTTGACAGGTGCCTATTCACGCCTCTCTGAAGGACCCGAGACCATACATGAGGGGAAATATGTGGGCAGGGAGAGCGTTCCACAGTTTACCAGTTCTGTGGTGGAAAGATCTGCATAACCGATTAGTACGCATCCGTGGTAAGTCCAGCGTGCAGGGATGCAATCCCTGCGCGTGGTACGAAGGTAGAAAGGGGACTGCGGGATCGCGTTAAACAGCTCCTCCGAGCATTCCCCAAGGAATTTATAATTTTATTTAGTAAAGCCAGCATTTTAGAAGCCAGCTTGGCCTTCCCCTCGATATGGCGACGAAGTTCAGGTCGTGCGACAGTTCGACTCCGAGGACCCCGAGGTGTTCGCTTAATTTAAGCGACGTGCCTTGGAATGAAGGAAATCGGTGCTCTCTTCGCACTGAACGCGCAAACTTGTGTCTTGGAAGCGTTGAACTCGACCAAATTACTACGTCCCCTTTCGGAAATTGAGCCGAGTGTATATTCGAGCTCAGACACAAGTCTTCGCCTCTTCTCATCCACAACATCCCGACTGGCTGAAGGGTGACTGGTGTAGGATCCGTGTGCCGTACTTTCATCTGCATAACAATGTATGTTGCCCAGAGACAGCATATTATTGATATGCAGAAGAACAGCGTGTGTGCCAACACAGATCCTTGTGGTACGCCGGCGTTCACTGACATGGCGTCCGACGAGCAACCGTCCACTAGGACCTGAATGCTACGCCCATGTAGGAAGTCGGCGACCTATTCACAGAGGCCAGAAGGAAGTCCGTAAGCCGGCAATTTTCCCAAGAGCGACTTGTGCCAAACCCGGTCAAATGCCTTGGCAATATCAAGGCCAATTGCCAGGATTCACCATGACCTTCAAGCGATTTGGAGCAATAAAGTATTTCTATCTATCTAACTATATAACTAACTAACTCTGACTGTTGGTACCTATATTTTACAAGCAGTCATTAACCGGATAAAGCAATCCTCTCGGCGCTACATCAGACACAATTTACGACGGCACTTGGCTGAGCTAATGGAACCTGGAACTAAGACCTCATTGAAGTTTACCGCTATCTACTAGACCGGTAGAGATGCGCAGCACGCTAAATGCGCCACTACCGGAACGCGCAACTAAAAACGGTTTGCAGAGTGAAAATACGTGTTTATCTCTCGGCAGTGCGGCAGGAAATGACTGTTAAGTGCCTCGGCCGCTAGGTGGCGTGACGTCAAGATTTATAGCTATCTTCATTGGCTGAGCGGATTTTCAAAAGTGGAATGCGAATAGCGGAAATTAAAATATTTTATTCTGTGTACGTCGTGTGTTTATTAGGTAGTGTAGCTTTTGAGCGGAGTTATCTTTTTAAATTTGGAAATGTTTATAAGCAAATTAAAAGCGTTTAAATTTGGAATTCGAAGCGTTTAAAATGTGAGTGCTTAATACAGTTGGCCGCGTCGATAGAGTCGGATGCACTATCAATTGCAAGCACAACGCACTGAGCCGAATCGTAAAGCTTCGTTTTATACCACAATAGATAAATGAACGCTTATTATTGTGCTTAAATTATACAAAAATAATTATTTTTAGGGTTCTTTACCTGAAAAGTGGAAAAACGGACCCCCCCGGTAAAAAAATTAAGTGCATCATTGTGAGATAATGAAAAGGACTCGTTATAAGGAATATTCAATTTTGAAATATATGAACTACTAAGTCAAAACATTTTGAAAAAAATTGGGTAATAGGGTAAATAGGCAGACAGACAGACAGACGGCGTAGGCTTAGTAATATTGGTACACTGCGCTCAGATTTGTCATATTTACATTTTAACATTCCGTCAGTTCGATTATCACAGCGAAGAAGAACTGAAAAGAAACTTCACTGGAAATATATATAAAAAAAATTGGTTTCCGTGTACATACGGAACCCTACAAAGTCAGTTTCGTTTTATAGCGGGTCGTTCGACAAACAAGTTGAAGAAAAAGAACTATATCATAAAGATAAGGTGTACTACACATAGGGTTGCCAAATCCCGTTTTGTGTTTTAGAGGACTTGACAAGATAAAATAAAGGACTAAGAATGAATATAAAGGACATTATGTTGTCTGATTGATCTGAATTAATTACATTTATTATAAAAAAGATCAAATCCAAAATTACTTCTTTACAGAATACTTGGTATTACTTTTGGCATAAAATAAAGGACATCATGTTTGTTGGGCACGAGCGACACAACACAACGTAGCTGCTGCGTATATGCCTGCGTTCATTTTGCAATTTTCAAAATAAAGGACAAAGTATTGTCTTCTATTCTCGATTTCAAAATAAAGGACATGAACCATTTTTGGGCCTGAAATAGAGGACATCCTTTAAAATAAAGGACATCTGGCAACCCTAACTACACACGTACGAAGCGCCAGTTTCCGACGCACATGCAGCATTTGGCCGAACTTGGCTAGAAAACCCCATTTGGCCGCAATTCGAACGTGACATAAAATATCGATAGAGACACTTCTCGTAAGTAGGCGGCCTGGCTAAAGTTTATGGTTCTCGTCACCGAACTAAATACTAGACGGGTCAAAGTGCGATAAAACATGTTAAACAAGTAGGCGTCGTCCCTCCACATGCAATTTTATTATTATTTTATTAATTTATTCACACATTATTATTCACATTCCTTTTTATATGTATTTAACATTTTTATAAACTAAAAATTAAATCTAAAATTAATACAAAAACAAATGAAGTTTCCAGCACCGGCGGCGGGGACGAACCCAGGCTACCGATGATGTTCGGGCTCCAGGGAGAGAAACCTCGGAACTGCCTTCTGGATCTGGCCCTTGAACCAACCACTCAGCGAGAACCTCTCAAAGTTGTCGTCGAGGCTCTTCGCTATCAGCCCATGCGCCGATACGACAATGGGCACAACGATCGTCGAGTCAACAAATAATAATAATTAATAAAGCTGCCCTCTCTGGAAGCTCGACGCCAGAGAGGGGATCTAATAGAGGTGTACAAAATTCTGACGTGTAAATACGATTGCCCTGAGCTGATCCAAATGTTCACATTGAACCAAAACGTTCATCTTCCAGGCCACAGCATGAAACTAAGTCGAACAATCTTTAACAGCAATACTGGCAAACATTTCATAACAAACAGAGTGGTGTACTACTGGCACCAACTTCCAGAGGTAGTAATAAACGCACTTAGTACCAACCAATTCAAAAATAGACTAGATAAATATCTAACAAATAAAACATAATTCTCCAAAAGAGTGCTCAAGAACGATAATAATTGAATAAAAAAAATCCAAGATAATGACAAAATCAAAAAAAATTATCTGGATTTAGACGCTAAGGCTGCCTGTCGAAAATAAATAAATTAATTAATTTATTATTATTATTATTTGTAGTAGCTCGAATCGTGTATTTCACTTTTTTTTTTGTCTTCACGAATACATTCAAAGTATCATCTCAATCTACGAATGCGCTGATGCTCCTCGCTTGCATATTTGCAGACATAAGGCGATCAACTGAGCCGTAGAAAACAAGCACAGGTCATAGTGTACTCAGCTTATGATTTGATTTGGTCAGTGACATGTTTTATCGGGAGGGTCCTATGAGAAAAGCTCATCTAATACTATAAATCAGTGGTTCTCATAAGGAACATTGTAGTTTAAAAAAAATTACACTTACCGAGCTATTTTTTTTGTTTCGGGGAGGGGGGGGGGAGGGGGTGGAACCCGAAATACCCCCCCCCCCCCCCCCCCCTTCCTATGCTTCTTTGCAACATAACCGCTGTAGAAGGTGATGCAGTCAAGCAACCCAAATTTAAAAAAAAAAATTAAAAAGGAAATCTAAATCGAACAGATTTCAGAAATAAATAGGCTGATAATCCTAAATGGATCAGGTTTTCTTAAATAATCGTTGGCGAGTATTTTAGCCGCATCCCCCTTCAGCGCGATAAGCTTGCCAGCTTCCTGTTCCGGTCGCGTTCAGTATTAAATGCGTTTAAATTACACTGCGGAATTAATCGGAAACATTTTATCTGACGCTCGGCCCGGCCGCACATTCCAACACAGCACCATCAACAACATCGCAGGGAGGTTTTATTTCGCTCAGTTTTTAATGTGTTTGGTTAGATGGGTAGATAAGTGTGTCACGATAGTTTTACTCCGTTTATAATGTCTGGCTAGATTAGAGTCACGATTATTTTACTCCGTTTATAATAAGTTTGGGTAGATAAGTGTGTCACGATTATTTTACTCCATTTATAATATTATGTTTGTGTAGATAAGTTTATGACGATTATTTTACTCAATTTCTAATATGTTTGGGTAGATAAATGTGTCACGATTATTTTACTCCGTTTGTAATATGTTTGGGTAGATAAGTTTGTCACTATTATTTTACTCCGTTTGTAATATGTTTGGGTAGATAAGTGTGTCACGATAGTTTTACTCCGTTTATAATGTCTGGCTAGATTAGAGTCACGATTATTTTACTCCGTTCATAATACGTTTGGGTACATAAATGTGTAACGATTATTTCACTCCGTTTGTAATATATTTGTGTAGATAAGTGTGTCACGATAGTTTTACCAATTCCGCCGTCGGATCGATGACGTATTCTCTAAAAATTTTTGAACTGTTAAATCTTCTATTAGGAGGTATGACGCAATGGTATCGCGCTGGCGGCTCAAACCGGAGTTCCAGGTTCGAATCCTGGTCGGGACGTATTTTTTCGGCTATCTAGTGAACAAATATAAAGCGAGTACATGCTTAGTACTTACACTGCAGCACTCGCCGCAGAGCGCCGAAAGCTCCCTTTTGTTTTTGACATTGGGCTTTTAAGAACCCATCGGTTCTCAAAATCGTTTTTTGTCGCACCGCTAGGGTGTGGAACTGTCTTCCGGCGAGTGTGTTTCCCGAAACCTTTAACCTGGGTGTCTTTAAACGTCGTATCAACGGGCTAGGTCTCGCGACAGTCCGCAAATCTGCTGGCATGGCGCCTCACTGAACGTGGTTTCGCGAGGAGAGGTGTTTTTGACTCTGTCGACTGTATCATTGGTCCCTGGACACAGCCACCCATGTTGGTGTGCATAAAAAATATATATTAGGCGGAGCAAGCAGGATAGGCTTCTTGGGCGGCAGGGTTGGGCGGCAGCACAGCCTTAATTTCCGCCCTATCGTCTTCAACTAGAGTGTAGGCGCAGTAGCTCGAGCAACCCTTACACAAGACACTGTGCACTTTCCAGGCAGGTACACTTAACAACAGATACAATCAGTAAGACCACTGTCGCAGGTGTAAGCTAGCAAGTTCGTGCGGGCTGCGCGCATGCGCCGCGTCACAGCCACGTCCTAGGTTAGACTATTATTGTTCAGTCACGCGTCGCGCGCGCTGGTCCTTTCCTATCCCCGCACGCCGCACCCCTCATGACCATGCCCAGGAACCTTGCCAAACGCTCCTGAGCTCACACTCCGACATACCTATTTATATAAAATAAAATAAAATTTTAAAGTTGGCCGCCGAGGTGCTGTAAAGAATCATGCGTCCGGCGGACGGCGAAATGGCCGCGAACGACGCACAAATTGAAAAGCTCTTAACTGACAGCGATCGTGTCCGTTCGTCACAATCGAACCTCCGACCGAGCGGACGGGGGCGGGGGTTTGTGTGGAGCCGCGGCCCCGCCCCCGCCCCCGCCCCCAGTCGCCGCCCGGGCTCTTTTCTATTCTGTGGCCCGGGCTCGCAGGCTGCCTGTGACACTATCCAGTGCATCCGTTGTTGGAAAATGACGAAAAATTTAAAACAAAGTTACGTAGATAACTGATTGCACAGTGGAGAGAAAATACTCCTCCTCTTTGAACTGTCCTATTAGCAAGTTCGGCTGTCAGCCGTGGTAGCTCGGTGATCCAATGAATCGACATGAAATCGTCAACATTAAGCACACCCGGACGTTCTCAGAACTTTGACGGATGATCGTTCGATTGTTGAGGACTAGGTCGCTTCTCTTCACCTTACTAGGCCTGGTGGTTTTTTTTTTATTGACAGCGCGACATATGGCGCCGAGCCACCCATAAGGTGTCTAACGACGCCCATGGACATTCGGTCGTATGCGGGGGTTGCGAATGCCATGCCGGTCTGACAGGTGCCCATTCACGCCCCTCTTGAAGGACCCGAGACTGTACTTGGGGGGAAATATATGAGCAGGGAGAGCGTTCCAGAGTTTACCGGTTCTGTAGAGGATAGATCTGCAGAATCGGTTTTTAGGGTTCCGTATCTATCGTACGGGACCCTATTACTAAGCCTACACCGTCTGTCTGTCTGTCTGTCCGAGGGTTGTATCTCTTGAACCGTAATAGGTAGCCCGATGATATTTTCACAGAATATGTGTTATTATGGCCGATATTTAAGAACAAATAATAAAAATATGAAAAAAGTTAAAAATTCATGGGGGCTCCCATAGAAGAAATCAAAAAGTGTATGAAAAGAGTATGAAGCATTTTAACTAATCATGAATTTTAACTAATATGAAGCATTTCATAACACACCGTGATAGATGGCGTGGGTGGCGTGGCCCTAACCATGACATGGCGATACGGAACCCTCGGTGCGCGAGTTCGACTCGCACTTGGCCGGTTTTTTTGTTTTGTTTTATGGAAACTGACATGGTTGGCTACATCCCCTACAACATCCGTGATGTCAGCCCATAACACCGGTTGAACTAGGTGCCATGTCAGTGCTTCCCTTCATTTCATGTCGGCTACACTGGACAACAACCAACAACTGGACGGAAAACACGACCTATTTACATAGCCGTTTCGACCAACGTTTCATTCAGTGTGGTGGTACCAACCCAGCCGGAATAATCCCTACCACCTAGTAAGGTAAGTTGGGAAGGAACCTAGAGCTCTACGTGGAATCCGAACCACGGTCAGCCTCCAATGGTCGAGCAGTCACCGATCCAAGTACTGACCGCGCTCAGGGCTGCTTAACAACAGTCGACCGAGTGGTGAATTGGGCTACCGAAGCTGGTAGGTTTAATCCGGATTGGTACAACCGCACTGAATGAAAGGTCGGCCGAAGCGGCTATGTAAATAGTTGATAGCAAAGGGAAACCCTGACGTGGCACCTAGTACGAAAGTGATATTGGTTGACATCTCAAATGTACTGGGTGATGTATGTGGACAACCGCGGTTCCGGCAGCTGTCACTTGGTCCGCCCTATGTAAAATAGGGCAGTCGCCGTGGCCGGCTGGTGGCGAAGATCGGTCACTTTGTCAGCCCTAGGCTAGGGCGGTCGCAGTGTCCAACTGCTGGCTAGGGGCGAGCGGAATCGAAGCGGGTACTGCTGCTGGCGCGTACCGCAGTCTCTCAACTGCTGCAGCTACCTGTGTGGTGAATAAAACAGCTAATAAACCGTAAATGTCAACGTGAATGACATGAAATGAATGGAAGCACTGACATGGCAACTAATTCACCAGGTGTTATGGGCTGACATCACGGATCTTGTAGGTGATGTAGCCAACCGTGTCAGTTTCCACAAAAAAAAAAAAGAATTTCGGTCGAAACGCTTCCTTGTTCGACATCGTCCTTGGTGACTACCCATTCGATTATCACAGGGAAGAAGAACTGGCAAGAAACTTCGCTGTCATGGTCGTCGGTAAAGCGGCTGGGTGGCTCCGGACCTGCGAAGTTAAACTGACAGGTGGCGCCATGTCGATGGGTCCCGCAGTCGATAGTCGCAAGCGCTAGTGAACAGCAGGTTGTCGTGCCGGTACGCCCCCCTGAATCTCATTGACAGCGGTTGGAGATATTCCGCCATCGGTGAACCAGAGTTCGAGATCGGAGGCGGCCTGATGCAGCAACTTTATTATGCGCGGGATCGGTCTGGTGTCTGTAATAGAGAGCGGTACTGTCAGCAAACAGCACCAGCTGGGCCCGTGGATGAGAAGGCATGTCGTCAGCGAATAGTACAAACAGAAGCGGTGATAGCACCGACCCCTGTGGTACTCCCGCTGTTATCTGTCTGTGTGACGAGCGCGCTCCCACTACGTGTGAGCATAGGGTCCTTCCCGTGAGAATATCCCGTATTATTAGTACTATCTGGCACACCGCTCTCATACAGCTAGTATATGAGGCACTTTTTGCAGTGCTTTTTAGCACATTGTGGAATAAAATTTTGCTAACACTAGCAGGCGCCGCGCTTCACACCTACAGCGCGTTGTTGCTTGTATGGCGCTCGCGAGATATAATATTTCGTCGTTCTACTTGGAATAGTGCTTCAGCACTCAACGCTCACATCCATTTTCAATGAATTTGCACACGCACCCTTGCACCTACGTGACACGTCGACTAGTCCGCACTTCGCATGGCATGTTCGGGGTGAAAGTAGGTAATACCTAGAACTGCCTTATTTATATGTGCGTATGTAAATATTCTTTATTGAACACCAATTTATACAAATTAGGCACAATAGGCAAGATTCATGTCGTAAGGCATTCTATTCTAACCTTTGGGATGTGGGTGGGAGAAGTACATGCAGGCGAACAAGAATCTACGCTTCTCCGTGTAACGTGATCCGGAGCGTATAGGGAGCATCTTGCCGACCATATTAATGTTTTTTTTTCGCACTAGACTATTATAAAAACTAATATTTGTTTACTTCTAAGTTATTTTCATTGTATGATCAATTTTGAGCCTTTTATCTTAAGAACAGGTTTGTCTTAACTTCCATAAAATTAATAAAAACGAAAAAAAAGAACAAAATTATATATTTCCATTATCTACAGTTTACAGACCCTGTAGATTTCCGAAGGAAGGAAACAACCCCCTCACCTTTTGAGTTCCTCTCAACACTCACCCTGACCCCCACCATTCCAACCCACCTCCCTCCTTAGAGAAAAATTCCCATAATCTGAAATTATGCATAGTGAATTCTTCGAGTCGTCGTATTTTGATAAAAAAAATCGCAATAAATTGTTCTTCTGTGGAACTTAATATTTTCGGATCTCGGGAGGGTCTCGGGATTTTAAAATTTTAAAGCGGTTTTTCTCCGATTATTCTAGAACTTTTCCGGAATTGCTACCACCGCTGTCATATTCTGACAGCGGTGGTTACAATGCCCTAATAATCCGATACACCTATATTATTATTTATTTCCCTTCTTACCTTACTAGGTGGTAGGGTTTGTACCGCCGCACTGAATGAAATTTCGGTTGAAACGGCTATTTAAATAGTTCGTGTTTTCCGTCCAGTTCAGCGTAGCCGGCACAACCGAAGGGATGCACTGCCACATGGAACCTAGTTCACCAAGGTGTCATGGGCTGACACACAGGCTGACATCACGGATGTTGTAGGTATTGTAGCCAACCGTGTCAGTTTCCATAAAAATAAAAAAGGTCATATTGCCAGCCATGGCGTGTTGCGAGACAAGCTAAAATTTATTTCATAGAAAGTGACTTGGTTGGCTACACGACCACGTTCCTGTCGACAGTAGGTGCCGTGTCTGCGCTTCCATTTAGTTGGTTGGTTGCATTGCATAGGTACATTGCGACAGAGCGGAGCCGTTTTTCTTTTAATGAAACTGACACGTTTGGCTACATCACCTACAACATCCGTGATGTAAGCCCATAACACCGGGTGAACTTGGTGCCATGTCAGTGCTTCCCTTCGGTCGTGCCGGCTACACTGAACTGGACGGAAAACACAAACTATTTACATAGCCGTTTTGACCGACCTTTCATTCAGTGCGGTGGTACCAACCCGGGCGGGTTAAACCCTACCACCTAGTAATATAAGAAGGGAGTCATATCCCTTAGTCGCCTTTTATAACATGCACGGAGAGAGATGCAGTGGGGCTATTCGTTTAAAGAACCGGCCCCACAGGGCCCCAAAGCGGCTCCAGCCGCTTCTGGCTGTTTACTCCTATGTTATTCAATATTTCGTACAAAACAATATTTCGGTACCGCGCCGCCGCGCGGGCACAGCAGTGGACTATCGAATTTATCGCACTGGAAGAACATAAAATTTGATTTAGGACCGAACGTTAATAGAAGTTGTTTTGGGTACCGGCAGCGTCGATATTTAAAACATATCGCAACTAGAATATTGCGATAAACAAGAATCCTTGTTCATAAATATTGTTTTTACTGCAGCTTAAAAATCTACATAGATACATACCACACACGCTGTATCCCGACGATCAGGGTAAGCAGAGTAATCGGTGTTGTGCTGCAAGAACATTGAAATTGCAGCACAACATCGACCACCACTTTTAGCAGAGAATTCGGATAAGATAACTATAAAGCAGCAAGTAAGGCACGAAGACCCGCCTGCTGCACGACTCGGTGGAAGGACCGTGCCAAGGTAAGAGGTGGCTACCCTATCGCCCTTTAGCACGGCACCTTGTCCTTGCCTCTTAATCGCCTTTTACGACATGCACGGGGAGAGATGCAGTGGGGCTATTATTTTTAAGTACCGGCCTCACACAGTACAAAATTTACGTAGACATATTTTAGCTCGCCAAAAATAGATCCAAATGTATTGGGTAATAAAAATAGACAAATAATGTCGCGTGGGATTATGATGACATAAGATCGACTGCTCGCCTACAGAAGTTTTATTCTTATCATGTTTGTCTGTGAGAGCGACTTTGAGAGACGCCGCCGCGCCGCCGCCTCCGCCGCGCCGCCCACGCCCTTATCAGCTTTTCTTGTTTATGTTTACAGGGCGCTTACAGTGACGCGCGCGATCGCTTCCGCCCCTTGTGCAGGGCCGTATTTGGAGAAAAAAGGCACTTTTTTAAATTAGGTACTGACTGAGCAAGTAGCTCCGCCCGCATTGTTTTCTTGTTTGACAATGTCGGATTAGAAAAATCTATTCCATATTCAATTAAAATTAATTTAAAGTATAAATTACATTCAATAAAATAAATAGTTATGATAATATTTTATCATTTCTCCGTTCGTTATATCGTATATTTAATCTTAAAAAAAAGTTCTCAAGTTTTGGGGGTTGGGAAAACATAAATCTCGTAAGACCATTATCGTCGGAATACAGCGTGTGCTATGTAATGTATGTATAAACATTTAAGTAATATTTCGGTATCGAGTGGCTAGACAAAATTTGCGCCGCAAATTTTTTTTTTCGCCCCGTGAAGAAAATTACGCCGCGCGAACTTTTGTTCCCTGTGAGTACGCTCCTTTTTTTTTTTTTTTTTTTTTTTTTTTTTTTATCGATAGCGCGACATGTGGCATCGTTACACCTACAAGTAGGTGTTTAACGATGCCCATGGACATTCTGTGATGCACGGGGATTGCGAATGTCATGCCGGCCTGACAGGAGCCTTTTCACGCCCCTTTTGAAAAACCCCAGACTGTACTTGGGAGGAAATAGATGGGCAGGAAGTGCGTTCCACATTTTCCCGGTTCTGTGAATAAAAGACCTACAGAACCGGTTGGTGCGCATGCGTGGTAGGTCGATTGAATAGGGGTGCATCCCCTGCCCAGTACGCGTAGTGCGGAGGTGGAATGGGGACGACGGAATCGCGTTAAACAGCTCCTCCGAACACTCCCCATGAAATAAACGATAGTACACACTCAGGGAGCCGACGTCCCTACGGAGTTGCAGTGGTTCTAAGTCGCGGGACACCACGGGGTCACCCACCAGTCGCACGGCACGACGCTGGATTGAGTCTAGCGGCGCAAGCTGGTATTTAGCTGAGCCATCCCACAAGTGCGAGCAGTACTCCAAGCAGGACCTAACCTGTGTTTTGTACAACGTCAGTTTTTGGCCCGGCGTGAAGTACCGTCGCACCTTGTTCAGTACGCCCAGCTTTTTTGAGGCCAGCTTGGCTTTGCCCTCAATATGGCGTCGGAAGTTCAAGTCGTGCGACAGTTCGACACCGAGGACCCCGAGGTGGTCGCTTAATTTCAGCGACGTGTTTTGGAAGGAAGGAGCTGGCGTGAACGCCGTTCTCTTCGCACTGAACGCACACACTTGTGACTTCGATGCGTTGAACACGACCAAGTTGCTCCGGCCCCATTCGGCAATATACCGGAGGGTTTGCTCGAGTTCAGACACAAGTGCTAGCCTCTTCTCGTCCACAACGTTCCGTCCGGCTGAAGGGTGACTGGTGTAGGATCCGTGTGCCGTACTGTCGTCTGCATAACAATGTATGTTGCCAAGTGACAGCATATCATTGATATGCAGAAGAAACAGCGTGGGAGACAACACAGAACCCTGCGGTACACCGGCATTCACTGGCATGGCGTCCGACGAGCAGCCGTCCACGAGGACCTGAATGCTACGCCCATGTAGGAAGTCGGTGAC
The DNA here is from genome assembly GCA_946902875.1 of Nematopogon swammerdamellus. Taxonomy (NCBI): domain Eukaryota; kingdom Metazoa; phylum Arthropoda; class Insecta; order Lepidoptera; family Adelidae; genus Nematopogon; species Nematopogon swammerdamellus. The sequence goes on along the minus strand of OX336334.1, from coordinate 2,805,087 downwards.
CCAGTCACAAAGGCCAGAGGGGATTCCGTACGCCGGCAGCTTGCCCAGAAGCGCTTTATGCCAGACCCGGTCAAATGCCTTGGCAATATCGAGTCCAATTGCCAAGGATTCACCGTACCCTTCAAGCGCTTTCCCCCAAAGGTGAGTGACGTACGCTAGGAGATCACCAGCTGATCGGTTTGGCCGGAAGCCGTATTGCCGATCGCTGATGAGATTATTTGTCTCTAGGTACGTCATGAGCTGCGTATTGATAACGCGCTCCATCACCTTGCAGAGGAGGGAGGTGATTGCTATAGGTCGGTAGTTTGACGGGTCAGAGCGATCGCCCTTTTTTTTCCTTTAAGCCTCCGTAGGCAGCTATTTTTAACCCCCGACGAAAAAAGAGGCTCCATTGCCACAGATTACTTAATAGTTACTTCCATTGCATTGGCCGTAATCCAACTCATCGTGTGTGGAGGATATTATAAGTTTAATGTGTGTGTATGTGTGTGTATATCTGTGGCATCGTAGCTCCCAAACGGATGGACCGATTTGAATTGGTTTTTTTTTTATTAGAAAGCTGGTTTAATCGGGATGGGTGTTAGCTATGTTTGTAATCAAGTAATTAAGTAATCAAAACATTTATTATCTTGAAAAGTGGACCGATTTGCATGCGGTTTTTTTTTTAAAGCTTGAAATAATAAGTTAAATTAGTAATTTAAAAAACCCCCGACCCTTCAAAAGTCAAAAATAATTTCCGTTTACTTACTTAAAGGAGTCGGGGGACCGCTAAGTAAATAACATATTAAAACTCAAAGCTGCGCGTGTATTTACTTAGCGGTCCTCCAACTCCTTTAAGTAAGTAAAAGGAAATATTTTTTACTTTTCAATTTTTTACTTTGAAACCAAAATCTACCAATTTTTCTTCGCGAAAGTTGAAGTAACTGGAAATAGGCGAAGCATTAAAAAACCACTGCATAGAGAAGGGTAATATAATTTATCTAACAGGATTTTCTAAAATCTTCTAAAAACACAGAAAAAAAATAGCAAAAAAAAATTGCTCCATCCAAAAACCTAAATTTTTTTTTTTTTTTTTTTTATGGAAACTGACACGGTTGGCTACATCACCTACAACATCCGTGATGTCAGCCCATAACACCGGGTGAACCTGGTGCCACGTCAGCCTTCCCTTCGCTCGTGCATTTTCCAAGATCTCAGAATTCTTCATCTTGCGCTCCGGCCCTGCTCACGCGGGGCGCGGCGCGGGGGAGTGGCTCGGGAGTGGGGGTGGTGGGGTGTGGGGCGGGCTAGACGCTCGGCCGCTATCACTCGCGCCATACTCGGGTGATTTTAAAGAAAAACTTCTCGCCCGCAAGCCTTTTACCCTTTTTGCCCTGAATAATTTATATTCATACCCCCTATACAAGCTGAACCCTATTTATGATCTGAGCAGTGGACAAACAGCTTTATCTAAAAGGCGGAATACTTAAAGTTGGGAATACTATTTCTATATTTTGTCCTTCCACACTAAGAAAGGGTTAGAGGTTGACCAGATTTGCATACAAGAGGTCGGAGTAGGTTCAATTTAAAAACATTTAAATGTCTTTATTAATTAAAATACATAAGTATTGCAAGAAATCAGTTCTTCTTCGCATTGAACTGGCAGAATTTTCAACGTACCCAAGATTAGGTAGGTCAGTAATAAATTATACAATCAATATACTATATTGAACTACTCTGAAGCTAATAATAAATCTGTAAGGGATGGCCATGGAGTAATTTACTTTGTTTTATGAGATGCTACGTTTGTAGACTCGATGAATGTATGATACTAAAACTAAATTCACGATCGATTAGAAATCTTTTCTGTATGTATGTTCCTCCTTAACTCTTAAACCGATCATCCGAATTCGATGAAACTTTGTACAAGTACATTTAACTATACGTGACACAGGATTGGTTGAATAATGTATGTATGTTCCTCCATAACTCTTAAACCGATCATCCGAATTCGATGAAACTTTGTACAAGCACATTTAACTATACGTGACACATGACAAGGCTAAACAAAATTCAGTTCCGGTTACGCTAAAATGTGGCTCTTCTACAAACTAATTGTTCCGCACGTAGAAATAAAGTTACGGTAGCGTGCGGAGCGCGGCAGTTGGACAAAATCTACCAATTCGGTTAGCTTACATGTGATTTACTCAAAAACCACTCAACCGATTTACATAGAGTTTCGCCGACTTTACCGCGAGCGGAGCCGCGGGTACAGCTAGTAAACAATACACATCATGCTAAACCCGGTGGGAAATATTCACTTACCTAGGTAACTTATCAAGTTATCATCATCAGTTGCAGTTGCAGTTCGTCTTATGTGCACAGTCATAAATTTTTCACAACAACAAGCCAAAAAAAAACGATCAAGCGCGAGTTTTACGCGCGCGCGGAGGGTTCCGTAAATCCGCTACATCATACCTGTCAAAAAACCATATCCGTCTATCTTTTGTCTTTCTGAAATGCAAAATGTGACCTATAACGCCATCTATTATTTAGTAGCGTCAATATTAAGTTGTTTTTTTTAATAAGGTATAGTAATAGATTCTTAGCACGTTTCTTGTATGCGGATTCAATACATGATACGTCATTGGCGGATTCCCCTTATTTTTTTACTTTTTGGCGTTTCTATAATTGGTTGGCACATCGGCCTGAATATTTTAACTGGCTACCTATTACGGTTCTAAATAGGTACACATCCCTAGGACTGACGGATGGACGGATAGACAGACAGACAGACGGCGTAGGCTTAATAATAGGCTTTCGTATGGACACGGACCCCTATAAAAAGAAGCGAAACTCATTCCTCATGTCAGCCTCGATAGCTCAGTGGTGCAGACAGTCAACTGTCGCTATTGAATGTTAAGCAACGCCGGGTGCGGTCAGTACTTGGATGGGTGACCGCTGACCGTTGAAGGCTGACCGAGATTCGGATTCCTCGTAAAACTGTAGGTCCCTTCCCTCCTAATCTTACTTGGTGGTAGGGTTTAACCCGCCCGGGTTGGTACCACCGCACTGAATGAAACGTCGTCGGTCTAAACGGCTATGTAAATAGTTTGTGTTTTCCGACCAGTTCTGTGTAGCCGGCACGATCAAAGGGGGAAGCACTGACATGGCACCTAGTTCATCCGGTGTTATGGGCTGACATCACGGATGTCGTAGGTGAAGTAGCCAACCGTGTCAGTTTCCATAAAAAAAAAATAAAAATAAAAAATTCCACAGTCAGTTAGCAACGCAGCGTGGCGACTTAATTTCGAGCTCGAGAATGCGATTAAAATGAAACGAATGAAATGACGCCATTTTATTATTTATTACGATGCGACTGCAGTGCCGCCATCTCGCGAGGTGCGACTCGCGAAATGTTAGTACAGTTTGCTCAAAAAGTTGAAACTGCGCGAGTTTATTTACCTTTTTTTATGTGTATGTATTTATAGGTGGCTGAGTGGAGGGGCCAAAGCACATGCTCCGACCATCCAATATCACCTCCGAGAAGGTAGGTGCCATACCGGAGACTTCCCTGGATTGCTGGCTTTACTGGACTAGAGGAGAACAAAACCGAGGCTGCTATGCGGCCATCTTACATCCAGTACGGTGGTACCAACCTAGTCGGCTACAATTTGAGCCTACCACCTAGTAAGGGGCAAGGGAAGGGACCTACAGTTTTACACCGGTTCCGAACGGTGCAGCAGCAGGTGTAGGTATGCACGTAAATTTTTTCGTCAGAAAAAACTCATTGGTACACGCCAGCTGGATTCAAACCTCGGACCTCTCTCGCATGAGAAGCCGATGCCCAAACCACTCGACCACCCGCCGCTTACTACATATTCTACGCATTTACATACCTATAGTAACTTAAAATACCTACCTACCTTATACTGATGTTCTATCTCACGAAGTCCGTTTGGCTGTGGTTGTAGTAGTGACGTGTACTGATGAGCGCGCTTGTGTGTGTTGTGTGCGTGGACCGCGTCGCGATCGTGACCGAGCGCTCTCGAGGTTACGCACACTAACACAATGTGCATGTGCACGCCTGACTACATTTATAGCCGAACGGACTTCGTGAGATAGAATATCTGTACTTAGTACCGTGTATGCCACCACTGCATCTGTGCCCGGGCATGTCGTAAGAACAAGATGCCGCGCATAGGACGACAGGCTAGCCACCTCCCATCTTGGCGCGGTCCATCCTTGGTGGGTCTTAGTGCCTTATTTGTTGTTTGATAGTTATCTTGTCCGAATACTTTGCTAAATGTGGTGGTTGGTGTTGCACTTGCAGCACAACACCTACTACTCTTCTTATCCCGATTGTCGGGATACAGCGTGCGGTATGTATGTATGTAACTTAAAATGTAAGCGGAGAGCTATCGCATAAAATTGGAGGATGCGACCGGAAATAACAGTCAAATATAAACTGGTTACTGTCAGTGAAGCTATACTCAAAATTATTATTTTATTGAACCCCGACGAAAACGGAGGGGTGTTATTATAAGTTACGTGTGTGTGTATGTGTTTGTCTGTCTGTGGCATCGTAGCTCCCAAACAGATGGACCGATTTGGATGCGGTTTTTTTATTAGAAAGCTGGTTTAATTGGGATAGGTCTTAGCGGGTCTCTATCTGACAAGTAATTAAGTAATCATAAAATTTGTTATCTTAAAAAGTGGACCGATTTGCATTTGGTTTTTTTTTAAAGCTTGAAATAAAGACTTCAAGGGTCGGGGGTTTTTATTTGTAATTTAACTTTATTTTTTATTTTTGAGCCGACTGACTGTACAGGTGTATTGTTGGCGAGGAAATATTCATTATAACTTGGAATTTGGTTGGCGCATTCCGCCGCCAGCGCCCAGCGGGGCATCCATTTTTTATTACGCCGTTTCATTAGAGCGTGAATAGGACATAATGGAAACCGCCCTGGGAGACCGATATTGGCGTGTATAATTTCAGTGATCATCATACAATTTTAAATCTGTGTGACTTAAAACAAGTGCGAGTCTTACTCGCGCACCGAGGGTTCCGTATCGCCATGTCATGGTTAGCGCCACTTACGCCATCTATGGCGTGTTATGAAATGCTTCATATTAGTTAAATACCATGATTAGTTAAAATGCTTCATACTCTATTCGGTAGATGGCGCGCGCGCATTCACTTTTTGGTTTCTTCTATGGGAACCCCCGTGAATTTTTTACATTTTTATATTTTTTATTATTTGTTGTTATATCCGCCATAATTACACATATTCTGGGAAAATTTCAACGGGCTACCTATTACGGTTCTAGAGATACCGCCCTCGGACAGACAGACGGACGGACGGACAGACAGACAGACCTAAAAAACCACCACCACAGACCAGACAGAAACCTAAAAAAGTATTGAGAAAAGTATTTATTTGTCAGCCTCGGTAGTTCAGTGGTGCGGTCGGCTAAGCGCGCTCAGTACTTGGATGGGTGACCGCTCGACCGTTGGAAGCTGACCGTGGTTCGGATTCCACGTTAAACTGTAGGCCCCTTCCCTTCTTCACCTTACTAGGTGGTAGGGTTTATCCCGGCCGGGTTGATACCACCGCACTTAGCGAAACGTCAGTCGAAACGGCTATATGAATAGTTCGTGTTTTCCGTCCAGTTCAGTGTAGTAGCCGACATGAAATGAAGGGAAGCACTGACATGGCACCTAGTTCACCCGGTGTTATGGGCTGACATCACGGATGATACCCTCCAGTTATTAAATAACGCTAAGTATTTTATTTCGCAGTTGGTGACTCATGCACTACAGCATCTTGCGAATTTGATTTATCTTCCGCTAGGTCTGTCTGTAGTCCCCGCCGCGCCGCCGCGGCCGCCCAGCTTAATTGCGTCGCCCCGGGCGCGGGGGTCGCCTCCGCCACCGGGGCGGGGTTCGTACCGGTTCGTATTGTCGAGCTCGAGCGCTAGCCCGACAATGAAAATAGTTTTCGCAGGTACTTCGGAGAAGGAAAATTCCTTTAAACTGTCACTTTGGGGATTCTTTAATTTGACTTAGAGAGTTTTAAAATGTGGGATAAAAATTAATGTTCTTGTGAGCGGTAGTATGGATTAATTATTGTAAATTACTATAAATAATAATACAAGGTACTAACAAAACATTGTGCGTGACTTGCGAAGTTTGTCAGTTCTTCTTCGCATTTCATTTAAAACTGGCGGAATTTTCGACATGTCCAAGCGTAGTATCTCGGAGGAATTTCCTCCGAGCTTGGATGAAATTATACAATAAACAATAACTTTTTTGTGTAAAAAGAACTGGCAACCCAATTTGGTGGTATAATATTTAAAAAAAAACGGTCAAGTGCGAGTCCGAATCGCGCACCGAGGGTTCCGCACAAAAAAAAATACAACATGTTTAAAAACACGTTTCTTGTATGGGAACCCCCTTAATTTTTAACTTCTTTAATTTTTTATTATTTGTTCTTCTATCCGCCATAATTATACAATATATTCTATGAAAACAATCGGCGGCGGCTAGCTATTACGGTTCCAAAGGGTGTTAGATAATTCCAGTAGGACAGACAGACAGACGGCGTAGTATTAATAGGCTTGCGTACGGGGTACTTACAGACAAGTAAAAACATTGAAAGAATTGTGTCATTGGCTCAATTTCACCATCTTCAACTACAGTTGGTGCGGCCAATCCGAAAGTTATCTTTCGGATAAGGCAAATTTTTTTACATTTATCACTTTAAATGTTCATCTTGGAGGAATGAATGAACCAAAGTGATTATGTAAGGATTACAAAAATGCCTTTCATTTTTGTTTTATCAAAAGTGTACCTAAAGGATAAACCGATGATTCATCCAGAATGAAGGCGCTGTGAAAATTTAAACAAACAACGGTCAGTTCATGAAAATTTCAAATTCAAATTTGTAATAAAGAAACAGTCTACAAAATTATTTGCTTATGCCTATGTATGGGGTTGATGGTCAAAATCATCTTGAAAACGAAGAAAATTCCTGATCCAGGGCAGCTCTGCATCAACGCGGTACGTACTTGTGAAAATCTAAAAAAAACGCTCTATTGAGTCATCATCAGTTGCGTCCGTTCGATTCATCCGCTCCCTGAATAAGAAAAAAAAAATTGGCAGAATGTCTGGCAATTTTTTTTACATTTTTTTTTTTTACATACGTACATTTACATAATTTTTCTTACTGAATGTTTACTTTATGTTTGGCGCGAGCGTCGAGTTTTACAAACAAAATGTGCGTTAGTTCCATCTCTCCTAACGCTAAATTAATAAGTAAACTAGGTACATATCACAAATACTTAAATCTCGTTGAGCCAAGTATCGTATACGAAAGTACGGTCAATAAACTACGACCTATCGAAATGAAGGCAATCATAATGCGATCTCTTTCATTTCTACGTTAACAGAACAAGACATCACTAGAAAAAACAGACAAGTGCGGAAAATTACATTGATTTTCTCGATTTTCTCTTTTTCAAATTAATTTTCATGCCGTTAGCAATAATGAACTACTGTCATGTGTGGTTGTTGTTGTTGTTGTTGTTTTCGCCATAAATAGGCAGGCAAAGATCATCCGACCATACAGCCACTACTGTCATGTGTTTTACAAATGCTAATATTTTTTTTATTTTTTTTTTTAAATATTGGTAACTTGGGTTTTAAAAGGTCTTACGCCTTTCCATCGATATGCGCCTCGCTCGACCTATTAGAAAAATATATTTAATTCCAACATTCTAATTATAGTTGATGATCCGTCCGTGCGTGCGTGACATTGGTGACAAATGAAATGTCGTTGCCTCTCCAGAACATACTTCACGTTTCAAGAAGATCGCTCGAACAGTTTATGAACTATAGACAGACTGTGATAAACAGACAGACAGACGGACGGGCGGTTGGACCTGACCGATTTTATAAGTTCCCTGCCAGGGTCGCCGCTGCGCTGTGTTCGCAGTCTGTCCTTTTCTAATGTAGGAAAAGTGAGGAGGGCGGCAAGATTGTCAATGTCGTGTCATGTCATGAGTCATGCATGACATGAATGTCACTTTTGACAAAAAAAAACACCAATGCAGAGCAGCAGAATGCAGACAAGAAACGAAGAATCGTAATTTTTACTGAATTGGCTCTATGGTCAAATGATCTTTGCCTGCCTACTTATGCCGAAAACCATAACAACACAACAACAACGAAGAATCGTCCATTTTGATTGATTTCTTTGACTGCTCAAATTCAAGAAAATCTTGATTTTCCAGGGCATTCCCAGGGAAATAAAGTAAAATTCTGTCACAGTGAATAAGTATTTTCATATTGTATCGAATCGACTCGGAGTGACGAGATGAACTCTGGCTCTGACAACGGGCGTGATGAGAAGAAAGTCTCCCGGCGGCGGCGCTCCAGCGAGGAGCGCTCGCGGAAGAAGCGCGACCGCGATGACTCGCCCCGAGAAGGCCGCGGCAAGCGCGCGCGAACGCGCTCGCCTTCGCCCGACGACCGAGCTGTGGCCAAGCGGTACTGGGGCTCGAGTAAGGACGTCGAGCGCCGCAGCGCGGAGCGCCAGACGCGTCGGACCGAACCGAGCAACGATCGCTATCCTCTCGGCGACCGCTACTACAACACCAACAAGACGGACGTGAAAGCCGAGCCGCCGCCGCGCAAGCCCGCCGAAGACATGCTGAACACGCGAACTGGCGGAGCTTACATCCCGCCGGCTCGCCTCCGAATGATGCAAGCTCAGATCACGGACAAGTCGTCCGCCGCCTACCAGAGGATCGCGTGGGAGGCCCTCAAGAAGTCCATACACGGTCACATCAACAAGATCAACGTCGGAAACATCGGCATCATTATAAAACAGCTGTTGAAGGAAAATATAGTGCGCGGTCGCGGTCTGCTCTGCCGGTCGATAATCCAGGCGCAGGTAAGTAAATGAACATTTTGCTGAGTTTAACCACTCACGCGTCGCACGCCCCGCGCGCGCATATTCCGTGAGTGTCGCAGTGTTCGCGACTGCGACCGCATAAGGACAGGGTTACGGGAAATACGCTTCTTTTAGGAAAAATTATAATAACACCTATAGCAAGTTTAGCATGGTTGTAATCGTTACAAAATTCCCTACAAAGTTATGTATAATTTGAATTGTACTGACCTTTTTTTTCTTATTCAAAATCGTGGGTGAATTACTGCACTTGGTGAATTACGTCAACTCAGCGTGTTGAGGCATTTTCTAAACAAGATCTCAATAATATGATCACTGCACTATCAAATATGCACTCTACACTCAATTGCGCTTCTAAAAACAACAAATACGAAATATATCTTACCTTCGGCGCTTCGGAAACATGGTAAGAACCGGCGCTCGCTCACTGCACTGACTGCCGCGCATGCGCAAGTTTCAAATATTTTTTTCAACTAGAAGCGATACTGTCAGTTGAACTATTGAATCAGATCGAGAAGAGCATATCTTCACCTTATTTTAGAGGTAAAATAGAGCCTTATCCCCATATTAAAAGAGTGTATATTTGTATGGCATAGGTCGACTGCGCGCCGGGACAGACGTATGTCCCAGCGACGCACTGTGAACATTTTATCTCTGGGACATACGGGTGTCCCAGCGACGCGCGAGTGGTTAAATAAACTCATATTTTTTAATTTGACTGAACCCTATGTTCTTTGTATTTTATTATCTTTTTAGGTTTCCGTATCCCGTACGGAAGCCTATTACTAAGCCTACGCCGTCTGTCTGTCCTACTGCTGTATCTTTGGAACCTTAATGGGTAGCAGGTTGAAATTTTCAGAGAATACGTGTTATTATCGTGGATATCAACAAATAATAAAATATAGAAAAGGTCAAAAATTAAGGTTTTGCGGTAGAAACCCTTGGTGCGTGGTCACCGGACGCACTGGCTTTTGCCGAAACCATCGGAAAATTGCTAGTGGATAAGTCCGGTGAAGTGCGTGCCAAGGCTTTCTTCATACGCCGCATAAGCCTAGAAATTCAAAGTGGGAACGCTATAAGCATCCTCCATGGAGTGTGGTCGGAACGTCAACCTGAGAAAGGATTTAGTCATAAGTTTACAGACGGATGGGATGAACTTGGTATGTGCTATACATTGTGCACTGAGTGATCCACTCTCCGCGCACTGTCAAGAAGTTATAAAATTCTTTAAAAGTTCTCTCACTTTGAGGGATGTTTAATTAATTTCTGAACTCTATCAACTTGAAAGTCTCCATGGGGCTGACATTTCCGAATACGGCTGAAGCCCTAAACTTAAATTAACATTAAAAAAAAAAAAAAAAAAAAATAAGCATCCTCGGGACTATGGTTGCCTCGACTGAACTAGAAGAATTGTTTTATTTATAAGTTCATGTTTAGTTATATTTTGTTAACCCCTGGCGTGCGTACGGCCCCGTCGGGGCGGTGTCATTTGCTGTGTCGGATGCGCGGCCCGCCCCCGCGGGGCGGCTCGGACGACTTCATACAAATAATTTATTGTAACGTGCAACATCCTTAACTCTTCTAACGAATGTCTAGTAATTGATGAAAGAGTAGGCTACCTAAAAATACACACTTCTATGTGCTTGTCCTGTCAAATAATTATTGACAAGCGATCTTCAGTCGGTCTCTCTGTGTTCGCAGACGGTGACGTGTGCGCCTCGTGTTTTTATCGTGTTTTTAGTGGTTTCTTGTGGATTTTTTGGTGTTTTCTTTGTGAAAAACGATGGAAGGGTAAGTAATCTTCATTTACAATAGTTTCTCGGCGCTGAGGAACGATTTATTCGTAAAGTATCGTAATTTTGGTAACCCCCTAGGCAAAAACCGTTCCGAAAATTCTTGATTTTTTTAAACCAGTTTAATAATGATAGTATTAAACACATTACCAATGAAATTATAGAAAATTTTATGTACATTTGGAAAATAAAACCTTTTCATATACGCTTAAAAGAAAAAAGTCTAGAAATATCGCCAAAAACGCAGAGCGCACCCCATTTTGACCAAAATTTATTTTGGCCAAAATGGCGACGCACTCAAGGGCTGACAGCTAATCGGGTCCGCTCGCACATGAGGGGTTAATAGGTAAGTTTTGTTTTAGGCTAGTTTTAATTAATCATTTCAATAGTGTACATATCGTGTGAGTTAGTTTATAATACAATAATTCGATTTAAAATTAAGGTCCCCATACAAGAAACATGTATTTTTTCCAATTTGTTTTTTTTTACATACATACATACATATCACACGTACACGCTGAATCCCGAAAATCGGGGTAAGCAGAGTATTCGGTGTTGTGCTGCAAACACTGGTAAATTACCTGGCAAAACACCGACCACCACATTTCCGCCACAAAGTATTCGAACAAGATTCAATCGATCAAGCAGCAAGTAAGGCGCGAAGACTCACCTGCTGCATGACTCGGTGGAAGTACCGTGCCAAGGTGAGAGGTGGCGAGCCTGTCGCTCTTTAGCACGGCATCTTGTCCTTATCCTTTAGTCGCCTTTTACGACATGCATGGGCAGAGATGCAGTGGGGCTAAAGTAACGGAACCACACAGTACTGCATTGCTGCGGCTTGCTGAACAGGACATAACAAAAAAAATTATGACGAACCATACTGAATATGCATACTTATATATCAATGAAAAATAGTTAATATTGTGTGTTCTTTATGGCGAAATAAATATCTGAATCTGAATTTGCAGGCAGCGTCTCCGACGTTCACCAACGTGTATGCAGCTTTAGTCGCGGCCGTGAACTCTCGATTTCCCAACGTAGGCGAGCTGCTACTCAAGAGGCTGGTCATTCAGTTCAAACGCGGCTTCAAGCGGAACGACAAGGCGATCTGCATATCTTCGGCGACGTTCATCGCTCACCTCGTGAACCAGCGTGTCGCGCATGAGATACTCGCGCTGGAGTTGCTGACGCTGCTGGTGGAGACGCCGACCGATGACTCGGTGGAGGTCGCCATCGCATTCCTGAAGGAGTGCGGCCAGAAGCTCACTGAGGTAATGTTTCTTTGTTTGTTTGCTGCCCAGCCTCTTATGGGGGGGTACAGCCACCCATACTGGTTTCACAAAACAGGTGTTGTAACAGCCAGTACATTAATTTTGCCAGAGCAGTCCTCATGTTTTTCCGAAAAAAGTATATAAAGTTTTTCTCTAAAGTGTCTAGTTTTGGAAATATAAATTTTTGAAATTTATGTTTTCGTCAAGTGTAATTTGACGCACGCGAGAGGAGGGTGCTGGCGCGGGAACGGTAAGATTTAAAAAAAACGAAACATTAGATCCGTTTTACACTAAATTCATCGATTAGTTTGTATGACAGCTGTAACTTTTTGTTTAAAGGGAATTCAGAAAAAAGTTATGTGACTTTTTTGTTACTATTGATCCAAATAATCATTTCCTAAATTTTATGTAGTGGCCGTTTACAACACCCTTATAGCAGATTTGGTAAATTTGTCTGAAAATCAAAATAGGTATCCCATTAAAATTTATAGATAAATGTTTATTTTTTATTTAAAGCGCGACATATGGCGCCGAGCCACCCATACGGTGTCTAACGACGCCCATGGACATTCGGTCGTATGTGGGGGTTGCGAATGCCAAGCCGGCCTGACAGGTGCCCATTCACGCCCCTCTTGAAGGACCCGAGACTGTACTTGGGGGGAAATATATGACCAGGGAGAGCGTTCCAGAGTTTACCGGTTCTGTAAAGATGTCAGGCACTGTCCCTAAATGAAGGTGCCCGCTGGGCTTGACAGAAATATGAAAGTAGCTTTTAAGACAAAACCAATTGGACACCACTGTGTTGATTACATTTAAGGGGGGGTACTAGGCAAAAGCACTTCATATTTCCCTAACCATACCCATATTTCAAGTGATTTAACTATAATATATATGCCTATAGTTAGGTAAAGATTCAAGGTATAATGTGAATACATTATTTTTCATTTAATTTTATAAATTCCTTTTAAAATATGTGGTTGAAAAGTGGTAAAATCGTTAAAAAATGCCTTTGCTATTTCCCTCGCCATTTTGTAAAAAAATGCATCTAATACGAAAAATGCTTCATTGAGCTTAGAGTCAATAAGACTAAGAATCATCTAAATAAACTCAAACGCTTACAGAATAAATGGTTTTTCACTGAACTATCTTTGAACATTCTAAATTTTGGGCCGTTGCCGTGCGCGAGCGTTTTTTGTATGGACGTATTTGTGAAGAAATAGCAAATGCATTTTCGAACGTTTTTACCACTTTTCACCCACTGATTTTTCAGAGAATTTACAAAATTAAATTACAATAATCTATCACACATTATACCTTGAACCTTTACCTAATTATAAGCATATAAATTATAGTTATATCTATTGAAATATGGCTATAGTTAGGATAATATGATGTGATGTTTTGCCTAGTACCCCCCCTTAAAGAGTTTTATTATGTTCTGTGAATTAAATTATCTTGTACCACCTAAACAGGTGTCATCGAAGGGAGTGAACGCGATCTTCGAGATGCTACGCAACATCCTGCACGAGGGTGCTCTGGACAAGCGTGTGCAGTACATGATCGAGGTGATCTTCCAAGTGTGGAAGGACGGCTTCAAGGACCACGCGGCGGTGCTGGACGAGTTGGAGCTGGTGCCGGAGGAGGAGCAGTTCACCCATCTCATGATGCTGGACGAGGCGACCGACGCACAGGATCTGCTGAGTATGAAAAAATTTACATGCGTACCTACACCTGCTTTCGGAAAACTGCTTTCAGCGTTCGGAACCGGTGTAAAACTGTAGGTCCCTTCCCTTGTCCAGTATAGCCAGCAATTCAAAGGGAAGTCCCCGGTACGGTACCTACCTTCTAGGAGGTAATATTGGCTGATCGGGGAGCATGTGCTTTGGCCCCTCCGAGTCAGCCACCCATACCAAATTATATATAAAAAAGCTATAAAGTTTTGCTAATCTGAGCTCTTTGTTTGCCATGTTCGGTTTGTACGACTCCCCTGTATGAAATGTTTTAATTTATTAATACAATCATTCTAATGATTACACACACCTTCTGTCATAATCACCGATACAATAAAAGAAAGGAAGGTGTGGAACTAAGCTTGCGATGGCTTCACCGAACATATCCGGGCCCATCGGCGCCCATAGAGCTAACACGAAACGACCGTAGTACTTGACAGCAAGTAATGCCAACCTAGCGGGAAGACAATGGCATATGTCACAGGTAAAATAACAGTGAACAGTATGTAGTTTGGATATCTAGGGCTTCTACCACATGACCCTTTTCTGTTTCACACTATTGAGTATTCATGTTTATGCTGTAAATATTAATGTTCTTGCGAGCGGTAGTATGGGTTAATTATTGTAAATTACTTTAATATAATACTTATAAGGTCCTAACAAAACATTGTGACTTGCGAAGTTTGTTTATCAGTTCATCTTCGCATTGAATTTAGAACTGGCGGAATTTTCGATATGTCCAAGCGTAGGTTACCTACCTGTGGATGAAATTATACAATAAAACAATATTCTGATATGTTTTATATAGATTTTTTCTTTCAGACGTGTTCAAGCTGGACGAAAAGTACGAGGAGAACGAGCAAAAGTACAAAGATTTGGCCAAAGAGATCCTTGGCTCCGACGCCGAGTCGGGCTCCGAAGGGGGCTCCGGTTCCGAAGACGGAAGCGACGGCTCCGACGATGAAGAGGAGCCCGAAGAAGGCAAGGCGAAGGATGGCGTCACTATCATCGACAACACCGAGACCAACCTCATCGCACTACGGAGGACTATTTACCTTACCATCAACTCCAGTTTAGACTTTGAAGAGTGCGCCCATAAGTTAATGAAAATGCAACTGAAACCCGGACAAGAAATAGAGCTGTGCCACATGTTCCTCGACTGCTGCGCCGAACAACGGACGTACGAAAAGTTCTACGGCCTGCTGGCGCAGCGTTTCTGTCAGATCAACAAAATCTACATCGGCCCGTTCGAAGAAATATTCCGAGATTCATATGGCACGGCGCATAGATTGGACACGAACCGGCTGAGGAACGTGAGCAAGTTCTTTGCGCATCTACTGTTCACGGATTCCATCAGCTGGGAGGCTCTGGAGTGCGTCAAGCTCAACGAGGAAGACACCACCAGCTCCAGCAGGATATACATCAAGATCCTCTTCCAAGAGTTGGCCGAGTACATGGGTTTGAAGAAACTGAATGACCGGCTGCGCGATGTGTAAGTTCCATGATCCTAGCTAGTTTTGTTTTCAGTGGCGGCGCTAGGCGTCGGCGACCGCTGACGGCCTTGCGCCTGAGGGGGCCTCGCAAAAATTCGTTTGTCCTAGCTGACTCCCTTTGGGATCGCACGATCCCAAAAATTCTCATCAAAGTATGGTCGCGCACTTTGGGCTATTGCTTGTTGGGTTATTTATTTTAATTTGTGATTATTCATGTCATTGTAAAGTCGAGTCGAGGCGAAGCGAGTTAACTGTCGCTATTGAATGTTAAGCAATGCTGGGTGCGGTCAGTACTTGGATGGGTGACCGCTGACCGTTGGAGGCTGAACGAGGTTCGGATTCCTCGTAAAACTGTAGGTCCCTTCCCTCCTAATCACTTGGTTTAACCCGCCCGAGTTGATACCACCGCACTGAATGAAACGTCGGTCGAAACGCCTATGTAAATAGTTTGTGTTTTCCGACCAGTTCAGTGTAGCCGGCACGATCAAAGGGGGAAACACTGACATGGCACCTAGTTCACCCAGTGTTATGGGCTGACATCACGGACGTTGTAGGTGATGTAGCCAACCGTGTCAGATTCCATAAAAAAAAATGTTTTTGTCAACATTTGATTAGCGAGAAAACTCATAACTACTCATACATCAGTCTCAATCTATTTATTTTCTTTCTGACTGGAAAATAAAAGAGGCTCGGAGAGCTGAAGTCGCTGGTGTCTACATTTGGTCTAGCACCGCCACTGTTTGTTTTCCTCCAAAGTTAAGTATCGCAAGTTTATTGGAGTTTTCTTCTCTTTCAGGACCCTGCAGGATGCGTTCCAGGGACTCTTCCCGAGGGACAATCCGAAGAACACGAGGTTCTCAATCAACTTCTTCACTTCGATCGGCCTCGGCGGGTTGACTGACGACCTGCGCGAACATTTGAAGCAGATTCCGAAGGTTAGTCAACTGATTCTTTAACTTAGTTTTTGTCTAGGGTTTTTTTTTATGTAATCCAGTTTGGGTGGCTCAGTTGGAGGGGCTAAAGCGCATGCTCTGACCAGCCAATATCACCTCCGAGAAGGTAGGTGCCATACCGGAGACTTCCCTGTATTGCTGGCTATACTGGACTAGAGGAAAACACAACCGAGGCTGCTATGCGGCCATCTTACATCCAGAACGGTGGTAGCAACCCAGTCGGCTACAATTTGAACCTACCACCTAGTAGGGAGCAAGGGAAGGGACCTACAGTTTTACACCGGTTCCGAACGGTGAAGCAGCAGGTGTAGGTATGCACGTAAATTTTTCGTCAGAAAAAAACTCATTTGCACACGCCGACGGGCTTCGAACCGCGGACCTCTCGCATGAGAAGCCGATGCCCGAATCACTCGGCCACCCGCCGCTTATCTAGATAGGTTAACTAGAAAGGGAGGTAGGCTGGTTGATGGTGGCTTAGCCGGTACGTAACTACTTATGTGACGTCTCTCAGACATGTTTGAATGCTGTTGTGTGCTGCCCAGACTCTTGGGAAGGCGGGTGTGCCATTCTCCGCACTGAGACCTCAAGACGGCCCGTTGTACGTTGGCGCCCGGGTAGTGCTACTCCAGCCACCCGAGCTCTTTCATGAAGTGTAGCACTCTTCTCGGTCGCTTCCACACTCGCATGGGCAGTTCCCACATTCCCAAGAAACTGCAGTCGTTCTTCCGCCACCACCGGGCACTCCAGGAGCACGTGGGTGGCTGTTTCGTCTACCATCATGCAGCCTCTGCATAGGGGGCTGTCGGTGACACCTATGATGAACAATTGCCTGTTGAGTGGGCAGTGAGTGACCTGTAAAAAGTTCCACCGCCGTGCGGAGTTGACCCCTGTAGAACTTTAGCAGGAGCTTCCTGAGTCGCAGGTCCAGTTTGGGACGCTATTCCCAAACTGGACCTGCGAAATGTTTGAATTTACAAGTGTATCTTAAACATACCTATATATGTTTTGTAAGATGCACTGGCTGATGAACAGACAACCACAACAACTAAGCCTTAAGACAAGAGTTTCTACTATATAAAGGAAGGAAGGTGTGGATCTAAGCTTACGATGGCTTCACCGAACATATCCGGGCCCATCGGCAGTAGAGGAGGGTATCAATCGAGGCCGGGACTAGCGAGTGGCCACTCTAAATTTCCCGCGCATGCTTCACGTTTCGGCTCGCATCAAGCCCTCGTCAGCTAGTCTGCGTTGACTAGGACGCGGGGAAACACCAGTCCCGCTCTCGACCTCCCTCTCTCTACCTATCCATATTCTGTAGGATGCTTCCAGTGACGTTTTCGAAGCTCTCTCTATGTATGAGCTTAGCGTCGATCTTGGCAGCCCTAGATTCTTGGAGAGACTGTGGACGAATTCGCTGGTAGTTCGGTTGCTCCGACTTCCACAGCGAAGAGATCAGTCTTGAATCTGTTTCTCACAATCCGTTTCTCACAATCCGGTCTACTAGGTTGCAGTACTTGTTAGGTTTGATGTTGTGGTCCTTCGGTATGTTGCTTTCCCATGGAACTGTAAGTTCAACAAGTACTACATATGCTTTGTCGCTTTTGTGAATATGAGTATATCCGGTCTTAATATTGTGGTACAGATTTCAGAATGCATCTGGTCATGCTTCTCATGTGCCCATCGGCAGTAGAGGAGGGTGTTAATCGAGGCGGGGACTAGCGAGTGGCCACTCTAAATTTCCCGCGCATGCTTCACGTTTCGGCTCGCGTCAAGCCCTCGTCAGCTAGTCTGCGTTGACTAGGACGCGGGGAAACCACCAGTCCCGCTCTCGACCTCCCTCTCTCTACCTATCCATATTCTGTAGGATGCTTCCAGTGACGTTTTCGAAGCTCTCTCCATATATGAGCTTAGCGTCGATCTTGGGAGCCCTAGATTCTTGAAGAGACTGTAGAGCGACTTCGCTGGTAGTCCCCTTGCTCCGACTTCCACAGCGAAGAGATCAGTCTTGAATCCGTTTCTCACAATCCGGTCTACTAAGTTGCAGTACTTGTTAAGTTTGATGTTGTGGTCCTTCGGTATGTTACTTTCCCATGGAACTGTAAGTTCAACAAGTACTACATGCTTTGTCGCTTTTGAGAATATGAGTATATCCGGTCTTAATGCTGTGGTACAGATTTCCGAAGGCATTTGGTAATGCTTCTCATGTGTGTCCATCAACAATTCCCAATCCTTTGCTGCTCCCAAAATTGAAGAAGGTTTAGTCCTATCTTTGGGCAGCTTATTGGCTCCAGGTTTCACAAAGTTGACCTTCTGGAAGCCGCTACTGGTTTGCCCTTTCCTGGTCCGTGCAATTGACAGGTTGATGGCCTCTCTGATGATTTGGAGGACTTTATCATGACGGTAGGAATACTGGCCTCGCTCAAGTAGTATTTTGCATCCGCATAACAAATGTTTGGCCGTGCCTACGAACTCCTTACATGACGGGCATAGTTTATTTGTAGATTTCCCCCATCTAACTAGGTTACTCGGGTCGGGGAGAGTAAGCTGGAATGCATTTAAGTAGAACTTAAGCAGCTCAGGGGACCAGTTGTATATTATGGATTTCCACTTCAATGCAGGAGGGATGCAGAAGTCACCCACTGTTAGCCAATCATTCTGCATTTCTAGGTTTAAGGCGTGAAGTTTGAAGCCTTGTTCCATGTCCTCCTGAGCAAAACCTTTCAGTATTTCTTTATCAGACTTTGCTGTTTCTATGCCCAATCCAGATCTATTGGTGCGTGTACCAACTTGGAATGATTTGTAGAAGTCGAGTCTCGATTCCAGTTCATCTGATAGTGATGTGTTGGGTAAGGCTTGAATAGCGCTATCATTGGAGTCTTTGAGTATACATCGTTTGGCTATTCTCGCCTTTTGATAAAATATCGACGGTTTCTTAATGTTCAGTCCAAAGTTATTGTGAGATCTGTATAGCGTTGACGAGTCAGCCGGGTGAGCCAGTCCAAACCATGATTTCAGGAATCTGGTCACATACGAGTCTAATTTAGTCAGGTTTTGCTTTGTGAAGTCGTTGACGAGAAATGGCCATGAAAGTTTTGATGTCAGGTAGTTATCGTAAATCCATGCCTTTTGTGTACCCAGGAGGGGAAGATTGTCAGTTTGGCGGAGGCTCTCTTCGAAAAGTTGGACAATATCATCAGTAGGATGCTCCTTTCCTCTGCTGGTGATCCTTTTGCCCAAGAATTTAAAAGGAGCTTCATCAGCCACAGTTGCGATTGGTTTTCCGGCTACTGTCAAACCTGGATTGCTCGAGGTAAACTTTGAACCTTTCCTGGTTAAGCTCAAACAGTAGCACTTCGCTGGTTTTATCTTCATCCCTTTGGTCCATTCATAATAGTCATCCACCACCTTAAGAAGCGACTGATTTTGTTTTGGATTGCGGGTTAACAGCGTAATATCATCCGCAAATGCCAGGATGGCCGCCATATATGTGTCTCCATATTTGAACCTGTATCCCCATTTCTTTTCTTTTACGACAAGCGTATCAATTAGAATGTTGATAACAATGTTAAACGCCAGCTGGTCGTACCGCATTCCCCATCTCACTCCAACATTCAGATCGTCAAGCAGTTGCAGTTAAAGATGCTGCGAATCGTCATCGACGCTCTGTCGTTCTTCACAAATGGATACTACGCCCGATCGGAGCCAAGAGAGCTCAAGGGGTTGAATATTTTCTTTCAGAATACTCCGCAGCTGCTGACGGAGATCAACGTGAGCGGCAGCTCTAGTTCCAGCTCGTCCAGCTCCAGCTCCGACTCCAGCTCGTCGGAATCCTCATCATCTTCCAGCGGTAAGCCATATATTTTTTTTTCATGTAATCCGGTATGGGTGTGTCGGAGGGGCCAAAGCACATGCTCTGACTAGCCAATATCACCTCTGAGAAGGTAGGTGCCATACTGGAGACTTCCCTGTATTGCTGGCTATACTGGACTAGAGTCCTACATTATTTTTTATAACAAAACAGCTTTACTCACGGTTGTTCCGAGCTATGTTGCTCTGTTCTCTGCCAACCGTCGCACCAGGCAGAGTGCTCATGAGGATATACGCTTGGCCCGAAACATCGAGCAACATAGCTCGGAACAACCGTGAGTAAAGCTGTTTCGTTATAAAAAATAATGTCTAACAACCACGGTAATTTAAAAACCCATATACCTACGTTCCTGCTTTCTACTACTAATATGTATGAGCAATAGTTTATCTCAGTAGAAGCGGTCACGTTGTTCCCTTCCCTTCTTACGTTACTAGGTGTTAGGGTTTATCCCGGCCGGGTTGGTACCACCGCGCTGAGCGATACGTCGGTCGAAACGGCTATGTAAATAGTTCGTATTTTCCATCCAGTTCAGTGTAGCCGACGTGAAATGAAGGGAAGCACTGACATGGCACCTAGTTCACCCGGTGTTATGGGCTGACATCGCATACGTTGTAGGTGATGTAGCCAACCGTGTCAGTTTCCATAAAAAAGAAATGCAGTCTTTAGGCGAATGTCTAGAGGCTCGGCCTTTGGATTTACCTTTGGTGCTTACTTTCTCCAAGAATGTGTAGTTTACGTGAGCGCAGCGTGAGTCAGTATTTTTATAGGAAGTATATTGTTTACCTAATGGCAGCTCGGCTTTCGGCCGTGCCCTTGATGAATTACTCTCTTCAACAAAGTATGTTATTTACAAAAACACATAATATAAATGTTATGTGGTTCAAAACCCATTCATACCTATTCACATGCAAACATTTAAGTACATTATGCCGATCACTCAGGTGGTGAAGGAAAGCAAAATATGTATTTATAACTTCATCCTTGCTTACAATCATTTTTGTTTATCAAGCTATTTTATGTTATTTCAGATTCCGATTCAGATGAGGAAAACGAGAAATCGAAGCAGAAAAAGAAGACCAGCAAGAAAAATAAAAATAAGTCTGCATCGCCAGAAAAAGACCAAGCACGCGACAAAGAAAACGAAAGATGGGGCCACGATGGCTTCTATGACACTTATGGCAAAGACGCTATTCGCAACACGAGGAGGAACGACAGGGAAGATCGTAGCCAACGGACTGACAGGGAAAATCGCAGCCAACAGAACGACAGGGAAGATCGCAGCCAACAGAATGGCAGGGAAGATCGCAGGCAAAGGAATGACAGGGAAGATCGCAGCCAACGTAACGAGAGGGAAAATCGCGACCAACGGAAGGACAGGGAAGATCGCAGCCAACGAAATGAAAGAGACACAACAGATCCCAACGAGGGGCGAACACGCAAAGATCGCGAAAATAGGGAAAAGAAAGAAAAATCTAGAAGAAACCGCGACGAATCAGAAACTCCAAGAAATAAAGAAGACGATTGGAGCATCCGAAGAGCAAGCAGTATAAGGAGAGAAGCAGAGCCCAGACAGAGCTACTGGAACACAAGGGCAGAACCTGCCATAAGAGATGACAGAGATTTGGGCGCAAGAAGAGAAACAGACTCCAGCAAAGAGAGAAGGAAAGACGATTTGGATGTGCGAAAAGAGGGTAGCGGGAAAAGAGAAGAACGGAACAGCAGGGAAAAGCGGGACGGTGACAAGGACAGAAAGAAGGAAAGAAGAGAGGAAAACTGGGACATAAGGGGAAACAGCCTAAGGAGAGAACTGACACCCGAAGAGAAGAACTCGAAAGATGCAGATTTGGATGTGAGAAGAGAAGACAGAGTTAGACGGGAGAGAAGATCCAGCACTGAGAGAAGCGAAAAGAGAAATAAGGACAGAAGACCGCCTGTACCCTCAGAATGGGAGAAAGAAGATCGTAAAAAACGCTAATTACATTTTTGTACATAAGTAGTAAATGGTGTACATGAATTCCATTATCAAATAGAAAGTTGTTGTGTATGATGTTTATGTTACAAATTACTGATCAGCAGTATTGCCAATATTTTCATTGGCAACTTTAACATGTTCCATAGATAATTTTTTACAACACATCAATGACATTTCATGAGATACAGTTTTGTCAATAAACGATACAATTTTGTATTGACAAGTTCTTCAGACTTTTATTTTGAAATGAAAAGTTCATCAGCACCGCTGCACGTACAATCGGCCGATGTTCTCAAGGAACAACGCTCGGCGCCGTCACATTTGCTGTCCTTAGAACACAACGAGGTTCCACCGTTCAAGTTAGCTGGGAAGCCGCAAAAGCCTAAACTATTGATTTGGACTTTCACAAATCGACAAGTTACTAAAGACGTTATGGCAATCGCAAAATTGGGAGACCATGAACTGAGAAAAATGTTTGGTAAATTCATTAATTATTTTTTTTTTTTTTAGCACTTGCATGTGTTGCTTTGCCCAACAGCCAGCAGAATTAAGACAAACACCACCTCGCGAAACCAGCGAGGCGCCATGCCAGGTACAAGGCAGACAAAGAGGTGACAAGGCAATTTGTTCATGTCTTTTTGAAGATGCCCATATTGTAGGAGCCAAGGTTCAAGTTGCTCGAACATTTCGCATAATATGATTTTAAAAGCAGATCAAATTCACTAATTATTTCAAACATCAGTTCAGTGCCACCATGATTTTTTATTTTATTCCTTCTTTATTTAAATAGGGCTTGTTGTTGTTGTTGTTTTGGTTTGGGGTTGGCTCTAGGCCTGCAAACTAATCCCGCTTGGTTGGGGACCTTCTTGCAAAACCCCGCAGTCTCCAGCTACCCCAGCCAGCCTATGTCTTCCATGAAAGCCACAAGTCGACCGGGGTGTCTGCAGGCCGCTTATCCCTTAGTTGCCTTTTACGACATGCACGGGGAGAGATGCAGTGGGACTATTCTTATTAAGTACCGAACCCACACAGTACTATAATTTAAATAGGGCTTTAGCGGCCTAACGACAACGCCAGCCCCATCGTAACTACTAAACAATTTCTCCAAACCATCTCTAGCATATGAGGACTAGAGACGCTTGGAAAAATGTAGTCAGTATTTTAGTGTACATTATAATTACATACATACATACATATCACACACGCTGGATCCCGACAATCGGGATAAGCAGAGTAGTCGGTGTTGTGCTGCAAGAACTCCGGTAAATTACAGCACAACACCGACCACCACGTTTCGCAAAGTATTCGAACAAGATTCAATCGATCAAGCAGCAAGTAGGCACGAAGACCCACCTGCTTGCTGCATGACTCGGTGGAAGTACCGTGCCAAGGTGAGAGGTGGCGAGCCTGTCGCCCTTTAGCACGGCATCTTGTCCTTATCCCTTAGTCGCCTTTTACGACATGCATGGGGAGAGATGCAATGGGGATATTCTTTATAAGTACCGGCCCCACACGGTACTAAAAATATTATAATTATAAATAAATAATTTTTCAGAATATCTATCAGTGAAGCAACATTTTGTAGAAAATAGCGATATCTCCGAAAAGAAATTTCTGTCAAGTCTACTGATGGAGGCATTCCGATACGGAACAATGCAGGGCTTTAGCGTGAAGAAAATGTCGGCACTTCTAGCGATCTACGCGAACAGTCACGCATACTTCAAATCTTACTATTGGATGTCCCCGAATACGTTATGGGAATACTTCAAGGAACTAGTGTTTCGTCACTCCATTGATGTAAGTTTTCAATCCTTGCAGATGAATAAAATTCAAATGACACACATTTCAGAATTGAGCTGTCAAATTTTATTTTATCTTCTCTACTTCTATAAACTATGTCTGTCTGAATAACTCTAAAACGGCTAAACCGATTTACTAGCAGTATTTTTTTTGGGTTTTTAAATAATTATTTGTTAGTATCAGCCACATAGTTAGTACTCATCTTCCTACCACTTAGGGCCCAGAGTTCCTAAGAGATAGAGAACGCTCAACGGAATCCAACACAATTACTAAATCCCTCTCACATGGGCTCGCCAACAGTTTATGTATTCAGTCAGTCAGTCAGTCAGCGTGTAAGCGTCCACTGCTAGACATACGCCTCTCCAATTTTCCTCCAGTCCTCCCGGCCTTCAGCGATACGGAAGCACTGCTTTCCGCCGACGTACTTTATGTCGTCTTCCCACACTCCGTTTACCCTGTCCACGGCCGCCAGTGTAGGACACGCACGGTTACTCCAACGGTCATCGTCTCTTCGGCCAACGTGCCCAGTGCCACTTGAGCTTAGCCACCCGGTGTCCATATCGACTATTTTGGTGCGTCGGCGTTTATGTATACTAAAAGACAAATTGAGTCTGTCTGTCCACTTAGTAGACTAGATAGTGAGAAAAGCGTTCAAGATGGAATTATTCACCGTCAATGTCTGAGTAAGTATAATCACTGGCAGGCCTCACGCACTCTATGTACTTGCGCGCGCTAACTACCTACCGCCCGACGGGCCGCCGGCGGTCTTTTTCAGTAGAAATTCGTCTGCCGCGCGAAGTATACATAGACGCTCGCCCACGTAAGTGCGCGCAGCTGGAAAGCAATAACCACTTTACACTCGATCGTTAAGGTACATTTTCGCACGCAGCGATTGGCGTTGTGAAAGAGTAGGCTATTAAAGCCCGAAGGTAGGAACATTTTCTATGGAGTGATTTATCTGTTACGAAGTAACTATTAAGTAATCTGTGCCCAGAGTTCCTAAGGGATAGAGAACGCTCAACGGAATCCAACACAATTACTAAATCCCTCTCACATGGGCTCACCAACAGTTTATGTATACTAAAAGACAAATTGAGTCTGTCCACCTAGTAGACTAGATAGTGAGAAAAGCGTTCAAGATGGAACTATTCACCGTCAATGTCTGAGTAAGAGGATTTATAATCACTGGTCACATACTCGATTGAAGCCGTCTCATGCTTGCAACGGGGCACGGATGTGTTCGGTGAAAGCTGGTTCATCAATAATGTGACTAGTTACTTTTTTCTCCGTCCGTGATGTCAGCCATAGGCGCCGACTACGTGGGTGCTCGGGGGCTCCAGCACCCACGAGGGGTGAGTAGTGGGTGCGGAGCACCCACGACGATAGATATAAAAACTGATCAGTAATAGGATTTGAGCTACGATAAAAGTGCCTTATTTACTTACAGGCCTTTGAGCGGCCGCATTTACACATTCGCACTAGTGGCGCGACGAATAGCGAACGATGAATAGTACTATACATACTCCTATATTATTCCATACTATGCATGCAATAGAATATAGGAGCACTACGTGCGTAGGTACATCGTGCGAATGTGTAAATGCGGCAAATGCAAAACATTGTGCGAACGTTTTGTGAATCCATGCTGCCGGGTGCCGGGAGAATTAATGAAAAATTGGAGAAGCATATGTCCAGCAGTGGACCGCAACACGTTGATGATGATGATGATAGTTCAATAAAAAAAAATTGCATGAGCACCCACGAGGATTTCTAAAAGTCGGCGCCACTGATGTCAGCCCATAACACCGGGTGAACTAGGTGCCGTGTCAGCGCTTCCCTTCATTCCATGTCGTATGTCGCTACACTGAAGTGGATGGAAAACATGAACTATTTACACAGCCGTTTCGACCGACGTTTCATTCAATGCGGTGGTATCAACCCGGGCGGGATAAACCCTACAACCTAGTAAGGTAAGATGGGAAGAGACCTACAGCTTATGTGGAATCCAAAACACGGTCAGCCTCCAATGGTCGAGCGGTCACCCATCCAAGTACTGACTGCGCCCAGGTGTGCTTAACAACAGTCGACCGACCGCACTACTGAGCTACTGAGCTACGGAGGCTGACAAAACGTGTTGTGACGTTTATATCATCACTATATTGTAGTTGTATTTATTGTACTGTGTGGGACCGGTAAGTAGCCCCTTGCATCTCTCCCCGTGCATGTCGGCAAAAGGCGACTAGGGGATAAGGACAAGATGCCGTCCTAGACAGGCTAGGCACCTCTCACCTTGGCACGGTCTTCCACCGAGTCATGCAGCGGGTGGGCCTTCCTGCCTTACTTGCTGCTTGATAGTTATCTTGTCCGAATAATTTGCTAAACGTGGTGGTCGTTGGTGTTGTGCTGTAATTTTACCAGAGTACTTGCAGCACGACACCGATTACTGTGCTTACCCCCGATTAACCGGGTAGCAGCGTGCGGTGTGCATGTATTTAATGTAATATTGTATTTCTAGGATTCACCAGAGGGAGAAGAGATATTTGATCCGACTGAGAGCTACGACATTCTGAGTCACTTTCACACTGTCTACATGTGCAACCTACCCCTCATTCATATCCGAGTGTTTGCAGCCCACCGTCTCAAGCTAATTTGGCCTTTCCGTGCTTAACACTACTAGATGTATAGTCGAATTACTTATTCAACGAATTAACTTGTCAAATCGCAGTGACGGAAACGCAATAGTGTTTTCCTATTCCCTAAGAGAGTAAAGAGAGTATACACGGTGTTGCAACCCCAACCGTAAAACCCGAAAGGGGGTAATTATGTACGTAAAATAGAACAACTTTTGTTCTACGACTTTTAATTTGAAGGAAAAAAAAAATTTTTTCCCATACATTTTGAGAATAGTTAGGTATTTAAAATTTGTATGGAAAAATAATTTTTTTGTTTGTTTCAAAAAACATTTTTTCGTAACAGAAGTTGTTTAGTTTCACATATAGAATAACCCCCTTATGTCAGTTAAAAATATAACAGGGGCAACTGCAACACCGTGTATGTTTGCTCATTGGAAGCGCAGAAAGCTGTACTGAAATCTTCAGTCACAAAAATGCATACATCGGAATCCGCGGAGCACGAATACTACCTTGCTAGGAATTGACCAAGACGAACAATAAACAATAGATACTGTTGTCGATACTCATATTTTTTATCTCTATTTGTTGTCTATATTTGACACGTAATTCACAAGTAGAGATTCTGATTCTGTTTCTGATTACGAATAATTTAAACTATTTCTGTAGAAAATAAAATGTAGGTGCGAGTACGAAGTAAGTAAAGAAAACAAAGAACCTGTTAAAATAAAAAATTTACATTTTTTTATTTTCTATAGAAATAACTGTATTTTGAATTATCTGCATTACTTCATATTATTCCAAAATATCGATACATTTTCGATTTTTGTGATACATTGCCCCACCACTAAACAATCTTCAAGCATTCGTGCTCCGTGGATTCCGATGTATGCAAATATGTGAGCTATCTCTAAAAATAATGAAATATAAGAATTTAAAATTTGTTTTACTTATTTAATGAATTTTTAATACAAATTAAGTCTTGGATTCACAAGGGTAGAAATTTTGTAGAAAATGTCTCTCGATGGCTACCGTGTGCCGAATTGCGCCGAACATGTTGGAAAAATGCTGCAGGAAATTTTTCTGTACACATCAGTCAGTTGTCGCAGAAATGACAGCCGTTGCGCGTGCAACGTTGCACGTGTCACACTCTGTTACGCGGCATGTTGCGAGATTATGTGCCCCCTAGCTAATCTAATGGAGCGTACTCACTGGGAGCATTCGCTCCGCGAACAAATGTTTGCACCTCAAACAAATGTTCGCACAGAGAACATTTTGTGGTGCCAATCTTCTCAGTAAAATAACAGGTATTAATTTCATTCATTTCATAAAAGGAATATAATTATTATTTTACCAAGAAGACTGATAAAAATTTAGGCATCGAGTGGTTAGACTATTTCGCAGCGCGATATTTTGCTCGCGGTGCGAATTTTTGTTCGCGGCGCGAATTTTGGTTCGCAGCGAGAAATTTTTAGTTTGTGAAGTGAATGCTCTCACAAGGAATATACTTATTGTTTTACCAAGAAGACTAATAACAATTAGGGTATCGAGTGGCTAGACTATTTGGCAGAGCGATATTTTGCTCGCGGTGCGAAATTTTTGTTCGAGGTGGGAATTTTGGTTCGCAGCGAGAATTTTTTAGGTTGTGAAGGGAATGCTCTCACAAGGAATATACTTATTATTTTACCAAGAAGACTGATAAAAATTTCAGTATCGAGTGGTTAGACTATTTCACAGTGCGATAATTTGCTTGGCAGCGAGAATTTTTGAGTTAGTGAAGTGTATGCTCTCGGTGAGATGCTCCTTAAGGCTTTACATACAACCCATGTTTCATTAATTTATAACACGATCTCCACAACATGAGCTAACAGTTAAAAAAAAATTATTCAGCACTCTTCAATGTCTCCTTGATGTGAACGGGCAGCTTCTTACGATTACGCTTTCGCACTTTTTTGCTTTTCTCATCCAATTCGGACTTTTTCTCTGTCCGATTCGGCTTCCGTTTCTTCTTGCACGACAGCGGATTCGGATTGCGAACTTTTTTCTTCTTCTGTATCTTGATTTTTGGCTTTTCCTCTTCCAAACCTAGAGCTCTCTTCATTTTGTGCAGCATTTCATTCTGCGGGCTGGAAATAAACGCGACGTCATCCTGGCGGACATTGGCTTTTTCATAGCTAATTTTCGATGGTTTTTCGAGGGTCGGTGACTTATTGTGCAGATATAGGAGAGGTATCCCTGCCCGTTCCCTCAGCTTTTCTTGAAGGTCCCGATCTTGCGATGCCAGTATGTAATGGTTCACATTTTTCTTCCCAATCATGGATAATATGCATTTAGCGCCGGGAATGGGCTCCTTGTGATTACACTCGTGGATTCCGAACTGTTTGAGTACAGTGAGAGCTCCGTGGGTCTTCTTGGCTATCTTTTCGGTTTCTATGATGATGCATCTTGTCGTTAAGAGTTTCACTTCGCTCGATAAGTACTTGGGAACTTGTTCCCTAATGTTTATTTGCTCCTGAAACCAATTCACAATAATAAAATTAGTAATTTTGCAAAAGCCTGAAATAGTGCTAGCTGCAAGACTTCGTTCTGGCCACATTCCAGTGAATAAATTTAAATTCCTGATGAAAAAGAGTGATTCTCCAAATTGTGATCGGTGTAACAAGGAGGATACATTTGCTGATGAGTGTGGTCAGAACGAGGAATTATGGAGGTATTTGCAGGCGTCACTTAGGGTGGACAGACTCAATTTGTTTTTAGTATACATAAACTGTTGGCGAGCCCAAGTGAGAGGGATTTAGTAATTGTGTTGGATTTTATTGAGCGTTATCTATTCCTTAGGGACTCTGGGCCCTAGGTGATAGAGAAGATGAGTACTATGGGGCTGATATTAACAAATCATTGTTAAAAGCCCTTTAAAATAAAATTAGTAATTATATTATAAGTAAGCGCAGAAGTGAAACGTCCGGAGCAATAGACGTTTCACTGAACCACAGAGCAAACTGAACTAATGTCGAGGCTGGCCATGGTTTGGACTCCACATAAAACTGCCATCTTGCTCTTTTAATCAATATGGTTGGTACCACCGCACTGAATAAAAGGCCAGTCAAAGCTATGTAAAAAGTTTGTGTTTATCATCCAGTTCAGTGTAGCCAGCACGACCAAAAGGAAGCACTTGACACGGCACCTAGTTCACCCCGTGTTATCACTGATGTTACCGCTGACATCACTGATGTTGTAGGTGATGCAGCCAAGCGAGTCAGTTTCCATTAAAAAAATTATAATAATTTGTGCCAAATGTACGAGTATTATTGCATATACAAATTCACAAAGCCGGTGTTAGGTACCTAATTTTGACTACTGCTGGGGAAGTTAGGATCAGGGAGGTTGTCCTGCCAGCGCTGGCTCTGTTCCTTGAGCGTGAGGTGCGAGTCGGCGCTATCGGCCTCCGGGTCGGGGAGCTCTTCGATCGGCACCTGGATGTCCTCGAACGGGAGCTTGTCCTGTCTCCACTCGTCATCTACCAGGTCGATCAGCCGACCGTTGCGGTTGTATTTACTGTCCATTCTGCAACCAGACGACGACGGGGGGGACTTTAGAGTGATAAATCCTTCGGAACATAATTTTGATGTCAGCCTATAACACCGGGTGAACTAGGTGCCATGTCAGTGCTTCCCTTCGATCGTGCCGGCTACACTGAACTGGACAGAAAACACAAACTATTTACATAGCCGTTTCGACCGACGTTTCATTCAGTTCGGTACCAACCCTGACGGGTTGAACCCTACCACCGAGTAAGGTAGGAAGGGAAGGGACCTACAATTTTACGTGGAATCCGAACCACGGTCAGTCTCCCAACGGTCGACAATTATTGTACAACTATATTTTTTTTATGCTATATTTTTCAATCCTATACCGATCGTGACTCCCCATTTCGACAGTGGTTCGGATTCCACTTAAAACTGTAGGTCCCTTCCCTTCTTACCTTACTAGGTGGTAGGGTTCAACCCGCCCGGGTTGATACCACTGCACTGAATGAAACGTCGGGCGAAACGGCTATGTAAATAGTTTGTTTTCCGTCCAGTTCCGTGTAGCTGGCACGACCGAAGGGAAGCACTGACATTGCACCTAGCTCATCCGGTGTTATGGGCTGACATCACGGATGTTGTAGGTGATGTAGACAACCGTATCCGTTACCATAAAAAAAAAGGTTGTAGCCAGAGTGCATGTTCAGCGGCTTGATATCTAGGAGCCGGGCTCGCAAATCACTGGTAAGCTTATTGTGTAAGCTGAGACTTAAAAGACAAATTTTAGTGAAAGATTTTTTTGCAGAAGCGTAGTTTCGGAGGAAAAAAATAATAAACAAATTTTCCATACAAAATTAATTTCTCATACAAAAAATACCCCACACTTATCCGGCATTACAGGCGTACGCTTCTAGTAGCTTCTACTACAAACTAATCAAGGAGCTCGGAAAGAGGGAATTTAGGTTAGGTTGAAGTTGAAGTGATTTTCCGCCAGCAGTAATCAAAGTCAAGTCCCGGTGTGCTGCTGCGGTAGACTTACGTTCCTGGCGGCAAAGCAGAATGTGCCGTCAAGGAGGATCTGATAAGGTTGACGGAAGCCGTAGTTGTTGTAGTAGAATTTGATGTATTTTTGGACCTTCTTGTGCCTGGTGATCTTCATCGCGCCACGTGCGCGGGCCCACCTAGTACTAACTAGTACGCACCTGGCTCACTCACTGGTCGTCTCTTTCGCATTCATAAAATGCAAATGTGCTGTGTGAATTGATTATTTGATTTCTTCTTCTTCTTCTTTTTATTTCTGGCGATTAGCCGATATACGTTCGACTTATTGCGCCAATATTATGTCTTCTATAGTCTACCCAGCTGTCAAGTGTCAAGAGTTAATACAATTATTATTTTTTTATTTGTCCTTATTCGGGATAGGCAAAGGTCATTTATCAACCATACAGGCTCATCATCTTTAATTCTCGTAATAGAGAGAAATGCAAAAATAATATTGATTAGCGGCGCGCCAACCAAACACACGAGCTCAGCCAGCATATTTTTTTCAACAATATGTGTGATAGGTAGGATTTAGAGTTGGGAAATACTGACCAAAGTCCGAACTGATCAGTATCAGTGTCAGTACACGAAAAGACTGATTACAAATATCTGTTACAAAGTACTGAATCAGTGACCCTCTAAAAGTGAAGACATAATACGTCATACACACTGACAAAGGTCTGCAATAACCAGTCCAGTGGGTATCAGTGCAAATATTGAAGAGAAAATCCTGAGTTTTATAGTTAACAGTAATTTGCAACTTGCAACAACAAAAGAGTAAGATAAGCTGTTAAATAACAATGACTATTCTGAGCTGACTAACCTGTACCTTGTTGCTTTTACTGCATTCATAATTCAAACAAAAGAATAAAATTTCATTCTGTTTTTCCAATGAATCATAAAAATGGGTAGTAAGTAATTTGTTTTATGGCAGTCAGGTGTGCACTGTGCAGTGAACACAATGAGATAAGATATTTTGGAAATGTTATTCAACCAACATAGATTCTTGGAAGAATAAAATGTCAGCCTCGGTAGCTCAGTGGTGCGATCGGTCGCCTGTCGGTCGTGATCATAAGCACACCTGGGCGCGGTCAGTACTTGGACGAGTGACCGTTCGACCGTTGGAGGCGGACTGTGGTTCGGATTCCACGTTAAACTGTAGCTCCCTTCCCTTCTTACCTCCCGCTCGGTTGATGCCACCACACTGAATGAAAGGTCGGTTTGAAACGGCTCTGTAAATTGTATTCGTATATCGTATTATTGATCATTCATATGGCATACCGCATAGACTGCACTCGAACTTGCCACAATTTGTTATATCCGGTTCGATTACACCCATGAAGAAGAATCGACAAGAAACATCGCGATAGTTCAGTATAGCCGGCACGACCGAAGGGAAGCACCGACATATCACCCAGTTCACCCAGGTGCCTATTTACATGTTAAATTAAAGGTGAAGTGTCCATTTCCACGAAACTTTAAAAACATTTGTAATGTCAGAATACTTAGGTAGGCACTAAAAACACTAAATCTAAATACATTATATGTAGTTATTCCACAAAAAACGTACGATTAAATGACTCGCACGCTTGCACACAGGCACGCGCCCACGAAACTTGAAGTTCGCAGTACATCATTGAAGTCAGTGCATTGCACTGCCTACTGAATGCATACGCTGCAATGATTGAAAGACTGACTGATTCGTCGCACTGGACTGCAGACAAACCAGTATCGGAAACATGCAATAATTCGGTACATTCAGTCAGTACTAACCCGCGCCTACAAAAATCAACCCAGCTGCCCATACGTAGAGCTCGTTTTTGCATGTCAATATCTAGCAGCAGTCAGTGCGGTAACAGGGTTTGCATTCAGTGCGCATTTCGCACCGTGCAAAATTCAACCCAGTGACGAAGTAGTAAAGCTCATTTTTGAATGACAAAATTGACTACGGGCAGCGCAGGGCTAGTATGGTTGCGTCAGTAAATGCAAAAACCAACCTTGTGCGAAAGATATAGAGCTCATTGTTGCATATCTATATCAACCTACTAACTGAGCACTGACTGTAACAGCTACTTCATTGAAGCTGTACGCATTCCGCGCACTGACACAGCCGCACTGGTGCGATTTATCTGTTCCAGTGCATATTTGCCAAGTCTAGTTAGGATTCACACTCACAAAAATTGACAAAGGGTACGTCTTTTACTGGATTCATATTTCATCTCTAATAGTCGTTACCTATATGAAATGGAGTATGGGAAACCACCCGCCAGGTGGGAAAACGACATCAAGTGCGTCGGCGGAAAGCAGTGGTTCCGTACCGTACCGTACCGCTGAAGGCCTGGAGGACTGGAGAAAAATTGGAGAGGCTATGTCCAGCAGTGTACGCTTACACGCTGACTGACTGATTATGGTGGAAGCTATACTGGTGTGAATCGATAAAATTATAAAACAAATATATACAAAATAATTTTTATTATTATTATTCCTAAGTCCATGGACAATCATAACTATTTCGCTCTATTATTTTGTGTTTCGATCGTCAGTCTCAATCTCAAGTCGGTCTAACTACATTTTCAATCAGCGACGTACTAGCACTACATATGGTATATGGATGGCGGCGGTAACACATTAACACATCCAATATTTAGCAAACATTTCCGTTTCGTCTCCCTTTAAATGGCTTGATTAGAGAGAGATAACACTAAAATGTTGGCCACAATCACGCATGAATACGAATAGCAATGTGTGGAGGCACCATTATTCAAAGTCTTTGTCTTTATAAATAATATGAACTGCTGATCAGTGATATGTAAATAACTATCAGGAGAAATAAAAACGTGTGAAGAATTAGTTAAAGCACCTATTAAAATTTGCACATTAATAATGTGTCGACCCACTCGCCTCGTGATTTTCCATTTTTTGTAATATACGCCGTTGCACTAGACCCAAATACGGAACACGTCGCCGAAACGCGAAATATCAGTAAAATGTCGCATCATCCTAGTCAGTCAGTTCATTTTTGACACTAAATTTATATGAATTTCGCTTTCTGGCGACTAGAGTGTCTCTGATTTGTCGCGCTGTCGCCGTGACTCTAGCCTCATTAGACGTCTTTCATCTTCCATGTTAGTTCGCTCACTGCGCTGATTTTACTGATTTTTCGCCTGCACGTCGTTTCCTGCTGATCCGATGCTCGTTCGAATCGGTGTCGGTGTTGATGTGTTGTGAGTCCGCTTTCCACCCGTCCGCCGCCGCCGAAGCCCGCCCGCCTTGCACTCTCTCGCCGGAGTAACTGCGGTAGGTCATCCGCTACACTTATTCGTAATCTGGCAGTGCGTCACCGCTCGCAAGTCCGGTCTTTCGCGGTGAGAGGTGCGCGGCTGTCCCGGCGCTAGCCTCCCATCCGTCATTCGTCGGCTGCGTGCACATTTTCGACGCAATATGACGGTACATTCTCGTCGCCGCCACAGCTGATCTTGTCAAATGACGCCCGCTTCGCATGAGATGAACACCTCCGCGACACACTTCGTCTGACTTTATCAACATTGTCTCCTACTATTTGGTAAGGCCTGCGCGCTTTACCGCATACATATTATGTACGAAAAGAACGCGAGGTCTTCCCATGTACCTCGAGACAAAAGATCGCGTGCATTTCGTCCGTTCCGTTGTTCTAAGTCGCTGACGACACGACGACGTCAGATAAGCCCTTGTGTACACTACGTCTGGGCCGGAGCTAAGCTCCTAACTTTATCATCTTTTTGATGACTTGCTTGGTGCCATGACAATAAAATATGATGCCTTTGCGACATACTAGGTATATGTAAGTAGCCAAGCTAATAAACCACCCACAATTATTATTATAATATAATTTTTCATAAAATCTAAATAAAATAAATAATTTCAACTTCCATAATTGTTCAAGAAATAGCTATTAAAATACAAGCATCTCCGATACGAACAGTTAAAACTGTTAATATACCAGCATTAAATGAATTAATATTGTGATAATAATGGTGTTGAAGTATATTAGCGGCGGGTGGCCGAGTGGTTTGGGCATCGGCTTCTCACACGAGAGGTCCGAGGTTCGAATCCGGTCCTCAATGAGTTTTTTTCTGACAAAAAAATTTACGTGCATACCTACATCTGCTGCTTCACCGTTCCGAACTGGTGTAAAACTGTAGATCCCTTCCATTGCCCCTTACTAGGTGGTAGGCTCAAATTGTAGCCGACTGGGTTGGTGCCACCGTACTGGATGTAAGATGGCCGCATAGCAGCCTCAGTTGTCTTCTCTAGTCCAGTATAGCCAGCAATCCAGGGAAGTCTGGTATGGCACCTACCTTCTCGGAGGTGATTTTGACTTTGGTCCCTCTGACATAGACAAAGGATCTGACATAGCGGATTACTTTAAAAAATTCTTCATTATGGATGTTGTCGACTAAAAAAGCTGTCAGTGTATTAAATTGATAATAATAATATAAAGCAACCGTAACCACGGCCTGCACCCGCCGGCGTGCTTAGAGACTTGTCTCCCGCTGCCGGCGGTATTACCGTTTTTATTTTATTTTGCATTAATATTATATAATATTTTTATAACTTTTAGTAGGTATAATATAAGTATGTAAAATTAATATAAATTAAAATTAAGACTAACATTATTAAAGTAAGAGAAAATTGACACTAACACTAACATAATTACTACTATTCACGTACCTAATACGGGCA
The DNA here is from genome assembly GCA_946902875.1 of Nematopogon swammerdamellus. NCBI lineage: Eukaryota > Metazoa > Arthropoda > Insecta > Lepidoptera > Adelidae > Nematopogon > Nematopogon swammerdamellus. The sequence continues at coordinate 2,769,336 of OX336334.1, read as the reverse complement.
GATGCTGTCGTGTCAGGACGCCGATCACGCACGCCGTACGGGACTGACTATCATATCGTTTATTATAAAACCCCGCTCGTGGGACGTGGTCTGTGTGTAACCCTCTTGTAGTGTATTTAATTAGCTACACACTCATGTATAATTCACCGATATGCGGTGCGCGGTATAGGCGGGGGAAGGAGTTTAGCCAGGCGTGACGCGTAGCGCTCCCCCGCCCCGCCAGTACTCGTTTGTCCGTTTTTGGCGCGAAATGGCGTACGCGCGTCGGAGTTATCGTCTCGATTCGAGAGAAATCGTTGACGTTGGTGGGATGACACTTTCTGGAGACACACACGCAAGGATTATACATATTAAAAATAAAAAATAAAATTGTAAGATTTTTTTTTCGCTTTCAGGCAGTATTTGGACATTCATTTAAAAATATAAATAAATAATTTTAATATGTTTTTTTAAATCTTACAATATCGTCAAAAATCGCCGGAGTACCAGAGAAGGCGCGCTTTAAAACGCTTGGCTGTTAAAGTGTTAATGTAAAAATGTTAAATAAAGGACATAAAATAATAATATTGTATGTTCCCTCCAGATAAGCCATGGCCAACAGAGCAGGCAACGCGCAGCGGCCCAACGGGGCGCCACAGAACAAAGTGTGCCAGTTCAAGCTGGTGCTGCTGGGCGAGTCGGCCGTGGGCAAGTCCTCGCTCGTGCTGCGCTTCGTCAAGGGCCAGTTCCACGAGTACCAGGAGAGCACCATCGGCGCGGCGTTCCTCACGCAGACCGTGTGCCTCGACGACACCACCGTCAAGTTCGAGATATGGGACACCGCCGGGCAAGAAAGGTTTGCATTTTTGAAGCTTTTTTTTTTATGGAAACTGACACGGTTGGCTACATCACCTACAACATCCGTGATGTCAGCCCATAACACCGGGTGAACTAGGTGCCATGTCAGTGCTTCCCCCTTTGATCGTGCCGGCTACACTGAACTGGTCCGAAAACACAAACTATTTACATAGCCGTTTCTACCGACGTTTCATTCAGTGCGGTAGTACCAACCCGGGCGGAAAGCTTCTCGGCAGCAAGCTACACTTCTTTAGACGCGTTATGAAAATGGTTAGATAGATAGATAGATAGAAATACTTTATTGCTCCGAAAACCATTTTACATAAACAAACAATAAGTAATTTACATGAGGGGCAAAGGCGGACTTATCCGTTACAGGGATTTCTCCCAGTCAACCTTTGCATGTTTCATACTTGTCCATTCAGAATTAAACGTTTTTTTTAGCTTTTGACTTCACACTGACGGAGATTATTATTATTATTTTATTATTATTTGTTAAATGAACTAGCAGCTTAATACACTGATGTGTTCATGTCTATGATGATCACCGGTGTTGCTAATTGTTATATTTCTTCGATTTTCAAATACTTGTCAAGCCTATTTTTGAATGTGTTTATTGAGGGTGCTTGAATAACTTCCTCGGGCAGTTTATTCCATCTGTTTACGATTCTGTTAGTCAGGAAGTGTTTTCTTGCTTCGGTTGAGAAGCTTTTTACATTTAGAAGGGTTTCAAGCTGTGACCTCTTAGGTGAGTGTTTGAATTTAACACAAACATGCTTTCCAGCTCTGGGCAGTCATAGTGCCGCTTCAGTATTTTGTATGTCTCTATGAGATCTCTATGTCTTCGTTGCTCCAGCGTTGTTAGTTTGAGGATGTCTCTATGAGATCTCCCTCTATGTCTTCTTTGCTCAAGCGTTGTTATTTTGAGGTTTTTAATCGATTAAAAAACAAAAACAAAAAACAAGATATATCAAAAAAACAAGATAAAACAAAAAAAAAGAGATAAAAAAAACAAGATTAAACAAAAAAAAATACGAAAGTACCCGCCTATTTATTTCGTGAACTGGCTGTCCAATGGACCTCAATACCTGCTCGCGCCGCTAAAATGAAGATAAACAAATCGCAGCTTGTATTACTTGCAGACCTAATCAGCAGTATACCTTATCTATGTTTCAATACGGCGCCCACACGTTCTTCATAGCGAGAGTGAATCATTTAAAATGTGTGTCCCATTCATTTTTATTATAAATTTTGGGTTCTTTTCAAAGTACCTAATCAACATCATGTGGGATAGTTTATGATGTGCGCTGGTTTTCCTCAATAGTTTTGGTCACATGATTTAGATGTCGTTTGGTTGTTACCGTGGCGTGGGTAAGCACAGTGGAATTTCTCTAACCATTTTTTTTTAGGGAAACTGACGCTGTTGTTAATAATAGTATTCTTATTATTATTTTATCTTCAATTCTCACGCTCAACTCTTTTGCTACTACTTCCCACTTACATTCAATTATATTATCAAATCTCATACATCCAAAGGTTGACTGTAAGAAATCTCTGTTAGGGATAAGGGATAAGTCCGCCTTTGCACCTTATGTAAATGTTCTAATGTACTTGTTACTGTTTAATGTTTACTGGAGCAATAAAGTATTTTCTATCTATTTCTATCTATCAGAGTTGTCTACATCGTCACCTACAACACTCGTAATATCAGCCCGTAACACCTTGGGGTACTAGGTGCAGTGTCGGTGCTAAACTAGGTGCTGTCGGCCGTTTCTAAACTCATTTGCGCACGTCGGCCGAATTCCTACCTCAGACGTTGAGATCGATTCAACTACCCGGCCAGCAAAGTATGGTCCATTGTTATGTTGTTGTTGTTGTTTTGGTTTGGGGTTGGCTCTAGGCCTGCAAACTAATCCCGCTTGGTTGGGGACTTTCGTGCAAAACCCCGCAGTCTCCAGCTACCCCATCCAGCCTATGTCTTCCATGAAAGCCACAAGTCGACCGGGGTGTCTGCAGGCCGCTTATCCCTTAGTCGCCTTTTACGACATGCACGGGGAGAGATGCAGTGGGACTATTCATATTAAATACCGACCCCACACAGTACCTAAATCCAAGTCAAAAGGTCCATTGTTATATGAATTTTTTTCTCTTTCAGATATCACAGTCTAGCACCAATGTACTACAGGGGCGCCCAGGCAGCTATCGTAGTTTATGATATCACCAATCAGGTAATGACTGATTTGATTACGTAGTTATATTTTTAAGATTCCGCAAATTTTTTTTTAGGGTTCCGTATCCGTCGTACGGGACCATATTACTAAGCCTACGCCGTCTGTCTGTCTGTATCTCTTGAACCGTTATTTATTATGGCCGATATAACAAGAAATTATAAAAATAAGAAAAAAGTAAAACATTCACGGGGGTAAAATACAAGAAATTAAAAAGTGCCATCTACCAGAAAAAGTATGAAGCATTTAACTAATACATAGATGGCGTGAGTGGCGCTGATCATGACATGGCGATACGGAACCCTCGATGCGCGAGTTCGAGTCGCACATTGCCGGTTTTTATTTTTGTATGTTTTTGATCTATCGGAAAAACGATATATATTTTTTTATTTAATCCGGTACGGGTGGCTGTGTGGAGGGGCCGAAGCACATGCTCCAACCAACCAATATCACCTCCAAGAAGGTAGGGGCCATACCGGAGACTTCCCTGGATTGCTGGCTATACTGAACTAGAGGAGAACACAACCGAGGCTGCTATGCGGCCATCTTACATCCAGTACAGTGGTATCAACCCAGTCGGCTACAATTTGTGCCTACCATCCAGTAAGGGGCAAGGGAAGGGACCTACAGCTTTACACTGGTTCCGAAGTGAAGCAGCAGGTGTAGGTACGCATGTAAATTTTTTCGTCAGAAAAAACTCATTCAGAAGCCGAAGCCCAAACCACTCGGCCACGCGCCGCTTGAAATACGTACAAGCGTCAAACATGGTGTTTATCCCGGGGAAAAAAAACAATTTTTTTCTCTTTGCGTAACGAATCGCATCTGCGAATATCTCCGATGCTCCACCGAGACGCAAGTCGCGCGGCGTCGGACGCGTGAGGGTTTAAATTGGACAACATTCGTGCCCCACATTTAATGTAGACAAAACTTATTATTCATAATTGATAATTATTTCTGTCTGAACAGCTGTTATCAAAAAAATAATTTATTATAAGATAGTTAGTCATATTTGTTTTAAATAGCGAACAGAGATATCAACGCCGCTACATTTAATGCTGACGGAAGTTCCATTTTTAGATTTCTTTTTTTTTTATAGTAAGCGCGACATGTTGCGCCGAGTCACTCATAAGGTGTCTAGCGACGCCCATGGACATTCGGTTGTATGCGGGGGCTGCGAATGCCATGCCGGCCTGACAGGTGCCCATTCACGTCACTCTTGGAATGTTCTCTTCAAATCTTTAGTTTTACGTTTCTACATCCATACGAAAGCCTGTCACTAAGCTTACGCCGTCTGTCCGTCTGTCCTACGTTTAAAGGGTTGTATCTTTTGAACCGTAATAGGTAGCCCGTTGTAATTTTCACAGAATATGTGTTATTATGGCGGATTTACTAACAAATAATGACAATAGCAAATAATACAAGAAACTTGTTTTTTTTAAGTTTTTTTGTTTGTTTTTGCTCTATCGGAAAAACGGTAATATACATACAAGCGTCAAACTTGGTGTGATTATAATGCAAACTCTAACTAAAGTCTAACTAGCCCCACTGCTTCTCTCCCCGTGTATGTCGTACCGTGTGGGGCCCGGTACTTTAAAAGAATAGCCCCACTGCATCTCTCGCCGTGTATGTCGTAAAAGGCGACTGAGGGATATGACTCCCTTCTTATACGAGGGCTGCTATTTATGTATCCGGAACTGGCCACTTACATGAACAATATTTAAAAAGTAATTACAACATTTGAAAATGGAACTCTTTGGCTGTAGAGTACAGTTTGTTTCATCTAATTGTCAATTGTTATTACATTGTGGCGTCATTTTAAAAATTGAGTGTCTTATCTATCATCACCATGGATTTAACTCATGAAAATTTTCGAGCGATGATTTGTTACTACTTTGGGCTCGGGTTAACTCAAAAACAGTGCATGGATCAACTCACTTCGCCTTTTAGGGATAAAGCAGCATCGAAAACCACTGCGTATCAATGGTTTAGTGAGTTTAATCGTGGGTGTCGTATGCACACGGACGAATTTAAAGAAGGTCATCCTAAATCTGTTGTTGTACCACAAAATGTGGATGCTGTGCGAGAACTAATAATGAAAGATCGTCATGTTACATATCGCTAGATAGAGGCGTCCCTGGGCATAAGTATGACGAGCACACATAAGATTTTACACGAACATTTGGCTGTAAAAAAAAATTGTTCACGTTGGATCCCGCACAACTTGAGAATTGAACAAGAACAGGCTAGTGTCGATTGGTGTAAAAAATTTTTTTTAAATGTTTGAGCGTATGCAAAAGTGCATCGATCATCATGTCGAATATTTTGATAAGCAATAAAACCATATTTAATGATAGATGTTTGTTTCTTTTTGTTATTCCGGATTCATAAATAGCAGCCCTCGTATCACTAGGTGGTAGGGTTTAACCCGCCCCGGCTGGTATCACCGCACTGAATGAAATGTCGGTCGAAACGGCTATGTAAATAGTTTTTTGTTTTCCGTCCAGTTCAGTGTAGCCGGCACGACCGAAGGGTAGCACTGACATGGCACCTAGTTCACCCGGTGTTATGGGCTGACATCACGGATGGTGTAGGTGATCTAGCCAACCGTGTCAGTATCCATAAAAAAAAATTAAAACCACAAATAATAAAAATGGGCCAATTATGGTAACATCGATGTTATTTATGTATTATGATTATGAATCAAAATGGAATTCTGTGCATGAAAGGGAAAATTGCTTTTTGGTCGGAAAAAAAAAATTCTGCTTCAATTTTTTTTACTCTTATACAGTCACTAAAATGCTTGTAATAAATAATATTTATAAAAAATAAAAAATACTCTGCAAAGTTTCTTACCGACTCTTCTTCGTGGATGCAATCGAACAGGTTAGAACAAATTAGTGACAAGTTCGAGTGCAGTCTAACTTGCCTTAAGAATGTTCAATAAACACATTTTTCATTTGACCTGGTAAAAAATTATAAGTACTTCTTTCTTAGTATCTCTAAAATATAAGCATGAAAATATGTCCATTGCAATCTATTTTTATCTCCAAGAAAATTTGCAAGTCAAACGAGTTCAACTAATTTGTTTCATCTCTTGCTTCACCGTTCGAGTTGTAAAATGTTGTCCCGTACGTTCACAAATATATATACGCCTTAATATGCGCTCTGTATTTTTTTTAATGACATACTTGCGTAAAGTTACATGTTTTTACGCACAGATTAATATACAAATTATATAACTTTTATATAACACACAGGTTTCGAGTAGAAAAAATCGAGGGGTCAGTCACTTAGGGAATCTGGTGTACAATTGTTTGGTAATCTCAGGTAACCTTAAGTGGGAGTCTTAGGAATCTGGAAATCTTAGGCGGTCCCGAGTAATCCCAGGAAGTCTAGGAATCCCAAGGGAATAATTGTTAATTCGATTAAAGTCTTGGTAATCCCAGGGAATCTAGGCATTCCAAATAAATCATTGGCAATCCGATCAAAATCTTGGTAATCTCAGGTAATTTTAGGTGGATTAGAAGTCTCTTGGAATCTTTAATGGGCTCTAGGATTCTTTTTAAGTCCCGGAATCTTCAGAAGTCCCAAAACATTTTTTTAATCCCTTAACAATTCTGGTAATCCCTAGAAGTATTTGGTAGTCTCTAGAAAACTTTGATAATCTCTAGGAATCTTTGGTAGTCCTTAAAAATCATATGAAATCCCGGAGATCTTTGATAACCCCTTATATATCTTTGGTCGTCCTTAAAGAATCTTGGAAATCCCCAGGAATCTTTGGAATCCTTCGGAATCTGGAAATCACAAGGTAATCCTGGCAATCTTGCCTACCTGTAATCTGGTGTACACTTTTTGCTCTAGTGACTAACACCTCGAAAAAAATCATTCAAGTGTGAGTCGGAACTCGTGTGGAAGAGGGATCCGTACCATTCCGTTTTCAGCGAGAACTTTAAGGCTTAGGATTTTGGTTTAGGTTTTCCTGTAAACTATAAGAGAGGCCCTATATTTTAGAAATTTTAGACTCAGTAGTTTCTGAGATAAGGTCTGCTCGATTTTCGTATATTTTTTCTTTAATTTTAAACTATGCAATTTAAAATTATTAAAACAATCGTTTGACAGAAGATGATTCTATGAGGTGCCATTTTTTTTTCTCTTTTGATCTTCGGAACCTTAAAAAACGTTCGATACAAGTTCATCCGGTGTTATGGGCTGACATCATGGATGTTGTAGGTGATGAAGCCAACCGTGTCAGCATCAATAAAAAATAATAAAAAAAAAAATACAAAGTAAAATTGCTACCAAATAGTTTTTAAGTAATGAAATCTGAGGCGCATGCCGTCCAGCATTGATTATGATTATGATTTAAAGTGTGAGAGTGAGAGTTAGGGCCCCTGAGCCCTGTTGTCACTGCGACCTCCTAGGTAGATCTGTTGTGATCCCTCAAAAGTTTATAGCTCTACCCCAAGCCCGATTTCTGCTATGAACCGAGTTATATTCTTGGGGTTGAGTGCCTGTATTTGGCATGGGTTAAAAATGTAATCCCCAAGAATACGGCTTCTACTGTGAATGAGCACTTCACATTCACAAAGGAGATGTGTATATGGGTGTTTCATCCTCTTTTATACAGAACCCGCACACCGGTGTGTCGCTAAGGCCCATTCGGTGTAGTGTTTATTTAGTCTGCAGTTTCATGTTTAGGTCCTTATTAGGATTCTTATGTTGTTCCGTTTTAGGTTTAATACCTTGGAAGTGAATTTACGTGAGTATCTTCAGTGGCGTCCAGCACGCTCTTAAACAAATATTGTTTGACCGCACAGGAGACTAAATCGGAGGCAATATTTCGTCTGTAACACTAACTCATCCAGGTGTTAATGAATTTGTCATTGACTCGCTACCCGCGGCTTCTTTGCAAAGTATTAAAAACGCTAGAATTTCTATTGTCACACAGTGCACACAATTTACTTCGTCCACAGGATTATTGTGCAAACAATTTGCATCAGGGAACTCGTACTAAAACAAAATTACGTGCATACCTCAACCAGCTGCTTCATGGTTCGAATTCCATGTGAAACTGTAGGTCCGCCAGTTGACTGGAAAAAATTTCCTTATGGCAATAAGTCTGCCCTTGCCGCATGTTAAGTGGCATAAAGTCTAATATTATTAAAAAACTGGCCCAGTGCGAGTCAAACTCGCTCACTGAGGATTCCGTATCGCCATGTCATGGTCAGCGCTGATTCATACTGTTTTCGGTAGATGGCTTTTTATTATTATTTGTTGTTATATCGGCCATAATAACACATATTATGTGAAAATTTTAACGGGCTACCTATTACGGTTAAAGAGATGCAGCCCTCGGACAGACAGACAGACGGACAGACGGCGTAGGGTCCCGTACGACGGATACGGAAACCTAAAAATGTGTGAAGCGAACAAGTATTTTTTTATTGGCAATTTCCTTGTTATGCACACCATTGACTCTTTATCTGGTCGACTGCAAAACGAGTGAGAACATCGCTTGTGTTCTCCTCTAGTCCAGTATAGCCAGCAATCCAGGGAAGTCTCCGGTATCGCCAACTACCTTCTCGGAGGTGGTATTGGCTGGTCGGAGCATGTGCTTTGGCTCCTCCGATTCAGCCACCTATAGCGGATTACATAAAAATTACAAAAAACAAAAGTACACACCTAGCTAGACTCATCATAGCTCTTACTTAACAAGCTCACTCGTCCATTGATACAGTATGTAATGAATGAGTCATCATCAGCACTGATATAAGTGTAGTAGTCAATTGAATTACTGACTTGTGTTTGTTTGTAAGTCTTCAGGTCTGGCAGAGAAAGCCCAAGGTTATCTTAGTGTGCGAGCGTTTATCAAACGACGCAGTGCTGCGGTCCTTTGTCTGTTAGATAAAAATATGTGAACCTCGTTTATTTTTTAAGTGAAAAAATATGCACAGTCATAGAATATGTTTTTATAGCGTGTGGTTGAAGATGGAATATCGAAGACAGTTTTGTACTATGGATGATTCAGTTATGATGATTTAAAGTGTGAGAGTTAGGGTCCCTGAGCCTTGTCGTCACTGCGACGTAGGAAGATCTATTGAGATCTCTCAGAAGTTTATAGGTCACCGCCAAGTCCGATTTCCGCAATGAACCGAGTTATATTCTTGGGGTTGAGTGCCTGTGTTTGGCATTGGTTAAAAATATAACCCCCAAGAATACAGCTTCTACTGTGAATGAGCACTTCACATTCACAAAGGATGTGTGTGGGTGTTTATCATCTTTTATACAGACCATGAATGAATGAGACAGTTTAAAGATATATTAAACCATTTTATAATTGATTTTGTGGATCGAAATTAACCTCGCCAGTAGTGATACGTGAATGAAATAAAAAAAAAAAACTTCATCGCACACAATAAATTCACAAAAAGGTGAACTTAATACTAAAGTACTCCACACACAACACTAATATAATAATTGTAAAATATTTGTGGTTCGTAAAAAAAAAGAATTTAATTATAATTTTGCCAAATAAGGATAAGTTTGTTAACAAATAAAAAAATTTAAGGCCTAAACTTTTCGTGGAAATGTTTTATTTATTAAATTAATTTTAAAGCATGTTCTATTTGCTAATTTTGTGTCTTATAAATTTGCAACAGTGCCATTTTGTATTAACCTCTTTATCTCAGAGGACAGTCTATCGAAAGTGATTGCTTAATAATGTTGTTTGTAGTTGGTTTGCATTAGCGGCAGATCACTGCTCTAGCGATGTGAAGACACTTCAGTTTGTTGCACCCACAGGATCAGAGAGAAATCTCAGCTGGCTGGAGGAAAACGCCTACAGCATTAAGCTGTACCTTTTGCAATGTTTAAAAGTGCAATAAACATAATTTGGATTTTTTTATTTAATTTCAAATTTCGTGCTATATGGACGGCCCCTATGGGAAGGCACTCACGCAGTGGAAAACATTAACTATTTTCATAATAGTTTCGAACGACCCTCATCCAGTTTCGGGGTTCCAATCCGAACGTCCATAAGTCTGCCGTTCCCGGTCGTCTTGTGCCCTTCACGGAGGACATGGGCCGACTTTAGCAGCAGGGGAGCGATTACTGCGAGTCAGCGGTAGAGTGTCAGTTGCTTGTTTCTTAAATCCAGCTTAGCGAGTTAAACGAGCGTTATAGACCACATTTAACTTTAAATCAGTTTAAACCTTTATAGAACGGCTAGAACAAAGTGGCCACTACCATTAGAGGTCACAATTCATACAAGTTTGGTATAATTATGATCCTTATAGTAATAAGCAGTCGCCGATAGAGTACATGCAGTGGCCAGTGGACTGTACACCTCTATTCAAATAAGCGTCAAGTGAAATCAGGCGAACATATTACGGGTGGCCAGTCCACTGGCCACCCGTAATTTTTAATTAACTTTTAGTGTTCCAAATCCAAATATTTATTTCTCAGAAAACATAAAAGAAACATAGTAACAAAGACAAAATTAGTCTAGATAGTAATATGAAGTTGTATACTTATATGTATTGTTACCATGTGATCGGAGATAGGCAATAGATTTTCATCTGTATTGCCTTACTCCGTTACATTTAGGTGTGGCAACGCTTACCTACTATCTGTCTATTAACAAATTACTACTATTATTGTTGTTATAGTGATATTGTTGGAGAGATTGCAATAACCTCTATTCATAGACAATCTCAAATCAACTCATAAAAGAAAAGTATTAATGTTATGTTTGACATGTAATATTCTGTTATGTTGTCATTGATGAAAATGGAGTAAAACGAAATATTTTTCTGAGAAGACTTGCTTTATTTCAAGGATACATAAGCTATAACAGGTTATGGGCGCAGCGTGTTTCGTGTAAAGCAGAGAGAAAGTTTTCTCAGTGATGGCAAGTGGCGGAGGTGGTGAGGAACCACCGCCGGGCTGCGAGGAGTCGCACTTTGGAGGTATGCCGTCTATAGAGAAATTAGATGGAAACACCAACTATAATACGTGGAAGTTTTTGATGGAGTTGCACTTAATCCACGATGATTTGTGGCAGTATACTCATTCCATGCCGGCAGAGGGTGATGCAAAAGGCATCAAAGGAGACCAAAAGGCACGTGCAAAAATTTGCCTGATGGTTAGGCCGCATTGTTTAGTTCACGTACGCCAGGCGAGAAATGCTAAGGAAGCTTGGGATGCTCTCAAGTTTGCATTTGAGGACAGAGGCCTCAATAATCGATGTCGAATGCTGTCGAAGCTAGTCAGTCTCAAGTTGGAGCAATTTACAACAGTGAGAGACTATGTAACTGCTCAGATAACGGTAGCACAACAACTGCGCGACATAGGCAAGGAGATAGATGATGAGCTACTTGCAGCACTAATGCTACAAGGTCTTACCGAAGATTTTCAACCTATGAGAATGGCTATTGAGAACACAAACATTACGTTGACGACCGACTACATCAAGACTAAACTTCTACAAATGGATGAAGTTTACTTCGGCACTACTACAGCGACGAGTTCTGCACTTATTTCAAAGAGGACCACAAACATCAAGCGAGAGATTCAGAGGGATAATCAGAGACAAATCAAGTGTTTCATTTGTAATGGACCGCACAAGGCAAGAGACTGTCCGGACAACCCAAGAGGAAAGAATATTTCTCCTGCGAGTGTGCATACGACGTTTGCTGCTACTGAAAAAGATCATCCCCAGGAAGAGTGGATCCTAGATTCTGGAGCATCGTCTCATATGTCTAATCGGGTAGATTGGTTAAGAGGATACAAAGAGCACGAAAAGAGGGAGGTCTCGGCTGCGAATGGTGGTAAGATGTATGGACAAGGAACTGGAACTGTGGTGATAGATGAATTGGATGTTGATGTGAGAAATGTTATGTATGTACCTGGGTTATCAACTAATCTACTGAGTATAAGTACTCTAACTAAGAGAGGTTTAGTGGCTGTGTTCTCAGAGAGAGAATGCAAGATATACAAAGAGAGTGAAGTTAGTATAATAGGCAAGGTGTCAGTTAAAGGTACTGTAGAAAAAGGTATTTATAAACTGAAATACTCTTCACAGGGAGTTGCACTAACTTCAACAGCAAGTGATGAACTGTTTTTGTGGCATCGGAGGATGGCACACCTAGGAGTACGTAACCTGAAACTACTTAGAGACCACATGGCAACAGGGGTGAGTTTCATAAATGTTACTACCACATCGCTAGAGTGCGAACCATGTCTGAAGGGCAAACAGACAAGACAACCATTCAAGAAGGGTAGTGCTACGAGGGCTACTGAGGTACTAGGGTTAGTACATACAGATGTGTGCGGACCAATGAGCGAGGACTCCATCGGTGAGAGTAAGTACTTCATGACATTCATTGACGATAAGACACGGAAGACCTTCGTCTATTTTCTCAAGCGCAAGAGTGATGTGTTTGGAAAGATAAAGGAGTTCAAGAGCTTTGCTGAAACTCAAACAGGTCAGAAGCTAAAGATTATAAGGTCGGACAACGGCAGTGAGTATGTCAATAAACAAGTGGGAGAATTTGCGAAAACATATGGAATTCAACATCAGCTGACTGTAGAATACACACCTGAGCAGAATGGAGTTGCTGAGCGTGCAAATCGCACAATCGTAGAAAAAGGTAGGAGCATGCTCCAAGAATCAGGCCTAGATATTAAGTACTGGGCAGAGGCTGTCTGTACTGCAACCTATCTGAAAAATAGATCGCCTACCATCGCTGTCAAGAATATGACACCTGAAGAGGCTTGGACGGGGAAACATCCAGACCTGAGTGCGATTAGAGTTTTCGGGTGCAAAGCTTTTATGCACATTCCAGATCAGAAACGTACCAAGTGGGATCCAAAAAGTAGAGAGCTAATTCACCTTGGATGCGACGAGAACTCTAAGGCATACAGGCTGTTTGATCCGAGCACTGGAAAATTACACAAGGCGAGAGATGTTGTATTTTTTGAAAATCAAAAATACAACAGTAAGGTAGAAACACCTGAAAGAGAACCGATTTATGTCCCCATTACGTTTGAGAAAGAGTCTCAAACAGAAGTCGCGAATTCACCTAGAATCCCTAAAGAGACACCAGAGGCAGAGGTAATTCTAGAAGAGATACTTGACATAAAAGATCAAGACAGATTTAATGATAGTAAATCAACTGAAGAAAGAGACGACATAAATGAGAGTGACATTGATCAAGAAAACTCTAATGAAAAGAGTCCAGCTGAAGACATAGATGACATGGTTGAGAGTGAAAGTTCAGATATTCCAGCTTTTGTTCCAGAGAGAAGATACCCAGCTAGGGATAGAAAGCAGAATTGTTTTCCAGACCACGTCACATACCAGTCGGTAATTGATGAAGACGAACCATCAACCTTGACAGAGGCTTTATCTAGAAGAGATCAAGATAAATGGAGAATGGCAATTCAGGAGGAGTTAGATGCTCTAAAGAAGAATGAAACCTGGAGTTTGGTGAAACCTCCACGAGTGTGCAACGTTGTTGATTCAAAATGGTTATTTCGAGTCAAAAAGGAGGCGGGAAATAAGACAAGATACAAGGCTCGACTTGTTGCACGAGGTTTCAGTCAGAGAAGAGGAATCGACTATGATGAGACATTTGCACCTGTAGTGAGATACAGTTCACTGAGAGTACTGATGGCACTGGCTGTAGAGTTAGGTCTGAATGTCGATCACATGGATGTGACAACTGCATTCCTGAATGGCAACTTAAACGAAGTTGTCTATATGAAGCAACCGGAGGGGTTTGCTGAAAAGGGAAAAGAAGACTACATCTGTTTACTGAAGAAGTCACTGTATGGACTTAAGCAGGCTCCGAGAGCATGGAACCAGAAGCTTAATTTTGAGTTAGAGCGGATGAACTTCAAGAGGTCCGAGAATGAACCATGTGTTTATACAAGAGTTAACGAAGGAAAAGTTATCATCATTGCAGTGTATGTTGATGACTTACTGATATTCTGGAATAATGCGCAAGAGATGCAGCATGTGAAGAAGGAACTTAAATCTAAGTTCAGCATGAAAGACTTGGGGAAAGCTGAACTTGTAATCGGTATGAGGCTGAAACAAGAGAAGGGAGAGATCAAAATAGATCAAGAAGAGTATGTAAACAAGCTTCTCAAAAGGTTCGGCATGGAGGACTGTAAGCCAGTCACTACTCCGTCAGTTCCAGGTCAGAGGTTAACCAAACTGGGTCAAAACCACAAGCCGGATGAGAAGATTCCATACCAAGGACTGATAGGATCTCTTATGTACCTGGCAGTGTGCACGAGACCAGATATAGCACATGTCGTCAGCTACTTGAGCCAGTTCAACAACTGTTACAGCGAAGAGCACTGGGTGGCTGCAAAGAGAGTTCTTCGGTATTTGAAGGGCACAAGGAGCTATGGCCCAAAGTACAGAAGACATGATCGATGTATCAAAGGGTTTGCAGATGCAGATCACGGAGGTGATATTTGCGACAGACGATCATATTCAGGCTTCGTGTTCAATCTTGCCGGAGCTGCGGTCTGCTGGGAGAGCAGAAAACAAAAAACTGTGGCATTGTCAACTGCGGAGGCGGAATATGTGAGTTTGTCACAAGCTGCGAAGGAAGCAGTATTTCTACGTAGATTCATCGCAGAGATGACGAAGAAGCCGGAGGGCTTCATCACTGTCTACACAGACAGCCAGTCTGCTATGGCGATAGCTACCAATCCAGTTCATCACCAACGTACTAAACATATGGACGTCAGATATCACTTTGTAAGAGAGACAGCAGTGAACGGTGTTATTCAATTAAAATACAAAGCAACAACCGAGATGATCGCAGATGCTTTAACCAAGCCGCTTCTGAGAGGGAAGTTTGAATTCTGTGTGAAAGGAATGGGTTTGAGTGCATGAACTTTGAAAGAATGTTTTGTCTAAGTGCTAGAGTGATGCATGGTGAGTGTATGATGAGAAGTATGATTGTGAGATTAAGGAGGAGTGTTGGAGAGATTGCAATAACCTCTATTCATAGACAATCTCAAATCAACTCATAAAAGAAAAGTATTAATGTTATGTTTGACATGTAATATTCTGTTATGTTGTCATTGATGAAAATGGAGTAAAACGAAATATTTTTCTGAGAAGACTTGCTTTATTTCAAGGATACATAAGCTATAACAGATATTACTGTCTATTATTGTTGTTATAGTGATATTAAATGTTTATTGAAGCCTGCTGTTGAGATAGTTGTTGTAACATGCGGCAGGACACGTTTGGCCGCGCCAAGAACTGGGTGAAGGAGCTGCAGCGGCAGGCGTCGCCGTCGATCGTGATCGCGCTGGCCGGCAACAAGACAGACCTGGCCACCAAGCGCATGGTCGAGTTCGAGGAGGCGCAGACGTACGCCGACGAGAACGCGCTGCTCTTCATGGAGACCAGCGCCAAGACCGCCATGAACGTCAACGACATCTTTCTAGCTATCGGTTAGTACTGGCGTCCGCGAGCGTGCCCAGGATTTTGGGCCAGGGGGGTGGTTTTAAGATTTGATTAAAGGAAATTTCAATACTGGAATGAGCCTAGAGAATTTTCTAATGCATGCCTAGTTAGTGTGCAAAAAAATGTAGTACAAATGTAGAAGTATAGTACATTACAAAAAATACACTTACCAAGCAAGTGTTTTATGTTTCGGGAGGGGGGGGGGGGGGCGTTGAACCCCTTCCATCGGCACGCCCACCGTATACTCCAGGGTAGTTGAAAGCTAATAAGTGGAAGAGGGAGGGGACAAATTACGCCAAAGAAATATAACGTCTAACGCGTGTACTTAAGTACACGCATTTTTTTTCTCCTTTTTTATGCTTACGTACCTTAAAAGGAAAAACGGAACCATTATAAGATCACTCCGGTGTCCATAACTCTTGTCACAGAGATTTTTTTTCTACAATGCCATCGGTTTACAACTTCTTCCACACTCATTGCTGCGGTTGTTGTTTCAGCAAATAAGTTACCAAAGAACGAGACGGGCGGCGGAGCGGGCGCGCCGGGCGGCCGGCGGCTGGCCGAGGGCGAGCAGACACGCTCCTCCAACTGCTGCAAGTGATACTCGCGACCACATCTCGTTAGTACCCCCAACTCATAACACAACCGCACACTCTACTGCAGCGACCACATCTCGTTAGTAACCCCAACTCATGACACAACCACATACTCTACTGCAGCGACCACATCTCGTTAATACCCCCAACTCATAACACAACCGCACACTCTACTGCAGCGACCACATCTCGTTAGTACCCCAAACTCATAACATAACCACATACTCTACTGCAGTGACTACATCTCGTTAGTACCCCCAACTCGTAGCACAACCACATACTCTACTGCAGCGACCACATCTCGTTAGTACCCCCAACTCATAACACAACCACACACTCTTCTGCAGCGACCACATCTCGTTAGTACCCCAAACTCATAACATAACCACATACTCTACTGCAGCGACCACATCTCGTTAGTACCCCCAACTCGTAACACAACCACATACTCTACTGCAGCGATCACATCTCGTTAGTACCCCCAACTCATAACACAACCACACACTCTACAGCAGCAACCACATCTCGTTAGTACCCCCAACTCGTACCAACCACATACTCTACTGCAGCGACCACATCTCGTTAGTACCCCAACTCGTTGTTGTTGTTGTTGTTGTTAGGTTTGGGGTTGGCTCTAGGCCTGCAAACTAATCCCGCTTGGTTGGGGACCTTCGTGCAAAACCCCGCAGTCTCCAGCTATCCCAGCCAGCCTATGTCTTCCATGAAAGCCACAAGTCGACCGGGGTGTCTGCAGACCGCCGCAACGGAAGATGGGGAGCGGAGTATGTCCCTTCGTTGGTTGTCAAGCACACTGCACTCCAACAAAACATGCTCGGCCGTTTCATCCGTCGCCAAGCATCCTCTGCATAGTGGACTATCCGTAATACCCATCGTGTGTAGATGTTTATTTAGTGAGCAGTGGCCGCTCATCAGACCAACGGCTATTCTTAGCTTAGCCCGGGCCAGGCTGATAAGCTTCCGAGCCAGCCTTCGGTCTGGTTTAGGAAGGGCAGCTCTCGACTGTCTGCACTCTGAGAGACCCTTCCATCTGTCCCTGTGTTTCCGTGATGTCCACGCGTGCAACCAAGATCTCTGTGTGCTGGCTGACGGCATTATCACGGGTTCCGCTCCTATAGGTATAGTTCTGGATCCTCTTCGGGCGAGGTCATCAGCACTGTCATTTCCGTCGTCTTCGTTGTGGCCTTTTATCCACTGGAGGATCACCCTGTTATTATTACCTGCAACCTTCTCCAGGGCCCCACGACATTGTAGCACTAGGCCTGAGGTACACCTCTTGCTCTTCAGTGCCATAAGTGTCGCTGCGCTATCTGAGAGTATCTTGATAATGTACCCTGATACGCCCATCTCAGTCACAGCGGTTGCCGCTTGTAGCACCCCGATTACTTCCGTTTGGAAAACGGTTGAGTGTGCACCAAGTGGTACTGATCTGTTAATGTTCAGCTCCAGTGAGAAAATGCCCGCACCGGTTCCGCTGCTTGTCCGTGACCCGTCTGTAAAGATTCTGAGTTCCGTCTCACTAGATGGGCCAGGGGTTCTTGGTCCTATTATGACCTCGAAATGTTTTTCGAAGACGTGGGTGGTGGGTATCCGATCGGAACCTGCCCTTAAAAGGGGTAGTTCATTGCACATCGTGTTCAGGACACTTGTGTGCTTTACTGGTTCGTCCCCTTTCCATAATCCTAGCGCATTGAGCCTTAGTGCGGACGCCGCTGCCTCCTGTCTGACAAATAGGTCCAGCGGCGTCAGACAGAGCATGGCTTCAATGGCGGCCGTGGGTGTTGTGCGCATACAACCCGTAATGCCTATGCAGGCAAGCCTCTGCAGCTTCTCTAATTGCATCGTTGTGGTCCGCAGTTTGGATCTGGGCCACCAGACCACGGCTCCGTAAGATAGCATCGGTCTCACTATGGCAGTGTACATCCACTGAGTAATTTTGGGGGTTACACCCCATGTTTTTCCCAGCAGCCTGCGACACTGCCAGAATGAGACAGTTGCTTTTTGTATTTTTTGGTCCAAGTGCCTACTCCAGTTGAGTTTATTGTCAAGAATAATGCCCAGATACTTGACTTGCTCTGACATTGTTAGCATTGTCCCATTAAGCGTCGGGTATCTAAGGTTCCCGAGCTTTCTTTTGTTCGTGAAGAGAACCATCTCTGTCTTCTTCGCGTTCACCGACAGAGATTGTTCCTTGCACCAGTCCTCAATGATCTTGAGAGCCCCTTGCATCACTTCACACAGTATCGTTTCGAAGCTCCCATTTATGAGGATGGCAATGTCATCCGCATAGCCGACCGTGTAGTACCCGGCCTCGTTTAGGCGCCTTAAGAGGCCGTCCACCACAAAGTCCCACAACAGCGGTGACAACACCCCTCCCTGTGGGCAGCCTCTAGCGACTAGAGCCCTCGTTGTGTCTGCCACCGTCACTTGAACCGCTCTGAGCTTCAGCATGTTGTCTATCCAGCCACTGATTGTGGAATCAACACCATACTGTGTCAGAGCCTGCCCAATACTTCCAAAGGTCGTTTTATCGAACGCGCCCTCTATGTCGACAAAAACGCCTAGGGTTGACATTTTGTTTTCTAGAGCCTGCTCAATTTTGTGCACTACTGCATGTAGTGCAGATTCTGTTGAGCGGCCTGGCATGTATGCATGTTGCTGCTTGTGTAACGGATGATGTTTCAGCGTCACATCCCTAATTTCACGGTCACAAAGCCTTTCCAGTGTTTTAAGTAAAAACGAGGTCAGGCTAATCGGCCGGTACGACTTGGCAAGTGAGTACTCGCTCCTGCCAGGTTTTGGGATAAAGATCACTTTAACCTCACGCCATCCCCTGGGGACGTACTTATGGGCAATGCAGGCTCTGAAGATCCTCACCAGTATTGGGACCAGGATCTTTGAGCACCACTGCAATTGCGCCGGATAAATGCCATCTAGCCCAGGTGATTTATAAGGGAGAAAGCTCTCTATGGCCCAAACTACCTTTTCATGCGATACTACGCGTTGAGCCGTGTCCCAGTCTACGTTGGTCGGTTGACTCCCTGTGGTTTCAACCCAGTTGATCTGGTCGGCTATACTGCACTCGGGGAAGTGTGTGTCGAGCAGGACTTTACACATTTCCGGTACGGTGTTGGTGTATGTACCATCTGGTTTCCTCAGGCTTCCCATCTGCTGATCTGGCTCTCCTGAGAGTAGTTTCTTGATTCTGGCTGCCTGTGTGGTGGTCTCTATACTGCTGCAGAACCTCCTCCAGGCATCCCTTCTTTTGGCCCTTACCCTTTTCTTGAAGTGGTTCAGGGCCTCTTTGTAGTTCGCTAGGTCCGAGTTTTCTTTAGTATACCGCGCCCTGTTCTGGAGTCGTCTTAGTTTCCTTCGGAGATTCTCCAGTACTGGGCACCATTGTTTCCCTCCCTTTCCGGGGCCGTCATTTGCTTCTGCAAGCGGACAGGCTTCCTCGAAACTTTGGGTTAGTTCTGAAGTTAACTTTTCCACAGATAACTCAAGCTCGTTGATTGTATGTACGACTTCGGGGATGTCGAAGCACCCAAGCTTACCCTCAACCAAGCTCCTGTAATGGGCCTTGTTGGTTTTCCTTGGGTTTCTTCGTATCTCCCTCTTCGTGATGTTTGCTGTAATTTCAAAACAAAGCCACCTATGATCGGAGCATGACATTTCTCTAGAGACATACCACCCGCGCACCATGTTGACAGTTTTGTCTGTCGCCAGTGTTATGTCAATGACTGTCTCAAACCTGGTTGTTACAAAAGTGGGCTCCGACCCCTTGTTAAGAATTTGCATTTTAGTGGTTAGTAGGTATTCGTATAGTGAGTTACCTCTGTCATTGTTACGTGCGTTCCCCCAAACCTGGTGGTGTGCGTTGGAGTCGCACCCTATGATGAGGTGCTCGTCATTGTCCTCGCAGAAGCGCGCCAGTTCTTCCATCTTGCTCGATGGAGCCGGCTCTCTACAGTCCAGGTAGCAGGACGCCAGGATGATGCCCTTCGTGCCCGCTCCCTCGACCCCAAGGAGCCGGATGACGGTGTGGTCACAGTCAGTAAACTGGTTGAGCAGCGTTGCTGTAAAAAGACTCGGAACAAATATACAAGTTCTGGTCCTGTTAGATGCGGTGTCAAGATAGAGTTTACCGCGTAGGTTACCCAGGCCACAGACCCTGCCCCCACGAACCCATGGCTCCTGCAGCAGAGCTATGGTTTCACAACATGTCTCAAGCTTACCGTGTAAGGTTGCAGAAGCCATTTGCGAGTGCTGGAGATTGGCCTGAATAACTTTGATGCTCGGACTGTGTGAGACTGCCATTCCCAAGGATCACACGGACTCCTCACCCGAGGCAGCGAGGAGTTGCTCCTCGTCAATATCTAGGCACAGGGATTCTGCCATTACCTGTAGTGGGTCAAGCGATCCCTCCATGCCCAGGCCGTGTGGGCCCCTTAACGCCAGGTCTGCGTAGGCAGAGTCAAGCGAGAGGGTCCCTGGCATGCTCGGAAGCGGTTCCAGTCCGTAGACTGGAGCCGCTTCTTCACTTGACGCAATGGAGCACTCCCTCGCTCCCACGGGCAGATGCCCGCCGTCCCTGTACCACTGGCGCTTCTCTTTGACACCGTGGTCCGTCGCGTCATCCTTCCTCGTGAAGCACGAGAAAGGATTTGTAAGTGGTGACTTACCATGGGGTGGTGTAGTCACCATAGGTCCTGCCGTCAGTACCGGCACCATGTAAGATGGCGGTGACGGTGTCGGAGTCTCTGTCGTCGGTTGAACCGTCCCGACCGCTTTCGTTCCCTCAGCTGCTGCAGTAGCTGCTGCTGGAGGTAGTGCAGGATTCGGCTTTGGTATACCTGCGTCGGGTACGTGGACGTATACGTTGGACAGCCCGTGTCCAATCCGCCGGTGGTGGCTCAGTAGCGTGCCCATCTCTGTCTCGGGTATGCCGAGAGTGATGAGCAGGCTACCTTGATCTCGTGTGGAGTTCAGCACTGTCCACCTGCCTATTTTCAGGTGTTTGTTCTGCACCCTAAAGCGGTCCATGACAGCCTTGACGCTGATGTCGGCTGGGACCCCGGGCACCTTACAGAAACACCGTATCAATTTTTGCACCTCGCTGGCTGGAATCACGGCGAGTTTAATCCCTGTGAGGGATAGTTCTGCCACCTTCTGTTCCAGCCAGTTTCTAGTGAAGTCGTTGGAACACCTAAGATTCAGGGCCCCTACTTTAAAAGTAGGGAATCCCTGGAAATTGGGTCCCGTCGGTGTGCTGTCGTCGTCGTCGTCCTCATCATCCGGAAGAGGTGCATCCGTCACCATCTTCCACAGGACGTTCTCCAGCGTCTCGCGGATCGACTCTGCTTCGTCCTTGGTCAGGGGGGCTCTGTCAGCCTTGACAATGGCCATCTCCGTATATTTAGCTGTTGCTGCAGCAGCGTACGTGAGGCCCTCTACCCTCGGCCTTTTCTCAGATGGGGTCATGCCTGACACCCCTGGTCGGCCCCTCTTCTGGTGTGAGCAGGTCGGTGCGTCGGCCTGGTCCTTTCCAGAGTCGGGCAAACTTGTGGACGGGGCCGCTGGTGATGATCGCGATGGCCCGCGGTGGCCGTGCCCAGATCCCCTTAGGGGGGGTCTGACCGGCATGGTCCCGCGTGCCCCACCCCCTCGTCCACGATGCCCGGCTCTGAATGGCCCAATGGCTCCTCTCCCACGGGTGTTGGTGAAGGGGTCCTCACGACCCGTTTCCCCGGCTGCGCCCGTGGGTTGGTACTGCCCCGTGGACTCAAGCATGCGGTTAAAATGCGCGCGACGCCGCTTGTTAAGGCGGTGTCTTGCATTTTTACCCCTCTTTACCTGAGTCCACGGCTCGTCACGACTGTCCCGTGCCACCGGTTCGGCCGCAGCCGCAATCGGTGGTGGTGTCGTCCTTTCTCCTTGCGTCGGTGACCCAACTCGTACCAACCACATACTCTACTGCACGACCACATCTCGTTAGTACCCCGCAACTCGTAAAGTTGCCTAATGCTGTCATATGCTGTTACATGGATTATATAGCAGATTTTATAAATTTGTCTGAAAATCAAAATAGCCAGGTATTAACATTTATAAGTAAAGTCATACATAGGTACTGTCCCTACTTGAAGGTGCCCGCTTGGCTTAACATAAATATGGAAGTGGCTCTTAAGGCGAAACCAGTTGGACACCACTGCTCCTATGGGTATCGCTAGCCGCCTACTCGTAGGTGGCTATAAAGCGATTTTTTTTTCTACGTGTTCTGTCTGCAAGCAGCCACCATGGTGGCTTTTATAAGATGTCTGGTATGTTTTATGTCCGAGAGATGCTGCTCATCACTTTATGTAGCAATGATTGGTTTTATGCGTTTCAACCGCGAAACCTGATTTGCAGTTTCCAACAAATCCAATGCCAGGCAGTTGACATGACTCTGGAGACGACTTTTATATGATAGTGCTCTTTTCTCTATTTCCTCTTTGATGGTCGGCACCTCAAGGTACTCCTGAATCTTCTCGTTCCTGGCGAACCAAGGTGCACTGCTTATACACCGCAGGACTTTATTCTGAAACCGTTGCAGAATTTCCACATTGGATGTACTAGCAGTACCGGTAGAAAGCGATGTGGGTAAAAAAAAATGTATGTGTCGGGTTGCAGACGCGTGCGCAGGGCTCGCCGGCGGGCGCCGCTGGGGGCTGACGTATCGTAGTAGTTGAGAGCCGCCACAAATCCATTGTCACCTCGAGAGCAACTTGTTCCACGCGGCGGGCCGAGCACGGACACTCGAAGGAGTAAAAATATTATTACTAAAAAAAAATTTAAATATAGATTTACTTTAAAAAAAAAATCTTATTTGTAATTGTAACATGTAATATCTATATTTTTTATTTAGTTTCTACGGATGCATAGGCAAAATCAATTATTGTGCACGTGTATTTTCCCATTTGTATTTTAAATTGTACGGTCCGGCTATGTTTTCGGGGATTTAAGTGTGATGTGCTTGCAAACATTATTTTACTCGTGCGACAAGCCGTACGCAGTACGCTCACTCGGATCTTATTCAATATGCTGCAACTGTCAGATATTTATTTAGCATACCATCCACAGCATGTGAATGTTCAGTCGCAATGATGTGTGCGATACCATCTCACATCTGTGCTAAGAAAACTTACACTAATCTACTTAGGTACCTACTCATATTTTAGCATAACCATGAATTCTTATTTCATATTTTCACGTTTCCACGCGACAATGAACAAATCTGTCATCAAAAATGCACCCTGAAATACAGTTCTGTTGGTCCATTTTGAACGGATCTCGTGTTTTGTTAAATATTGAATAAGTTGAGATGTCGGCAGAGCTGGTACAGATCGCTGCCAGGTTTGTCGAGACGAGTGAAATAATGTATGCGTCCCCTTTTGTAAATTATTTCAACACATTAATTTATTTAAGCATCCACTAAAAGTAGGGAATGAAGTACTATCGAAACTTTCATACGAGCATCCTACCATTTAGTATGAAAAACACTATGCATATTTAATTTAGTAATTGAGGAGTAATTTGATAATGTAAATGTATATCTCTTTGAGGTTATTCACTTGCGGCGAATGAGGAGGCACCGAAATCTTGTCTCACTCACTTGTGAGCCGTCAAAATGTATGCGTCCGACGTATTCCCGTCTCGCTCTCCAATGACGAGCTTCCGATGGCTTCTCGTCCGCCCTAGAGTAATGTCATAATGTATTTTTTAACTTTTCTTTACGCTCTGTAATTGCATTCCAAATGTGGCGATTGTTACAAAAGTCGCTACCGCGAGGCAATATTCGCACTGGGGACAGCTGCTAGGAACGGCCGTTTGCCCGCGCAGATTGCACTGATCAAAGCACTGCACTGTTTTACGCGAGGGATGCGTTCCGGGGAAAATCGCGTTCTGCGAAATTCGCAATCGCGTAATGCAGGGCGAAAGTGTATTTGTGCGAAAGTGGCAGATTTGTCCATTTGTGATGATGAAAGGGTTTATGCACATTTGCAGTTTTTTTCACCGCGCAACCCGGTATTTACATTTATAACTTGTTGCATCTTGTCCTGTACAATATAATAACTGTAATATGGACATTTGGTTTATATCGAGATTTTCCGAAGCATAATACAAATACATTATCTGTAGCTAATCTTTTTGGTTATTTGAGGAATCGACAGAGAAGGGTGTCGGCTAGACAAAAACTCGCCCATTTCAACCAATAGTCGTGTCGAGTTAACCTAACCTAACACTTTCTGATCTGATGGATTGAAATGGAGCGAGTTTTTGGATTAGTGAGCGTGTGAGTGGCTCCCAGTACAATAGCTGCACTCCTTTTAAACCTTTCTCTATTTAATTAACGTGCGCTTGTTGCTTCTGTGGCCTCATCTTGTATCCTGGAAACTAGCTGACATAATATCGACCGCTTGATGTAAATTTCGCAGTACAGCAAAAAAAACGGGATCGAGACCAAGTGGAAAGATTTCAACTTGAAATAAATATTTTGTTGCCGAATCGACCGGAGAGGATTTCCTCGATATTTCGAGAATATTCGCTCGAAAGTCTCGCTGGTGTGTCCTCTTTTACAAGAAGACTATACCAGTAGTGTGGTCTGCTTCATGATTGCCGGCGCGCAGAGTGCCAACCACGCGTTGCCATCGGTACTGAGCCGGCAGGGCTCAGTACCAATGGCAACGCCGCCATTGCAAATAGTTAATTGCAGATAGCAAAACCTTCAATTCGTGAAGTCACGTCACCGGCAAACTTGAAATAGACAAGAAATACAGTGCAGGTAGCGTTTACCTGCGTAAACACTTTACAAGTTTACTCATTAAGCTTCACTTTCACTCTACGTCTAAAGTGCAAAATTGTTGCTGTTTATTTTTCTTTGTTGTTTATTAAAAATTTATGAAGTTATTTGGTCATCACAATTTGTGCTAACGGGCGTGCCATGCCTTATTAATGAAGAAGCAATACAATCGATGCAGTTCTAGTACGCCCGAGCGCTCGCTACATAGCAGCTGAGTGTTTGTGAAATGTTCTAACAGCACCCGTTGCGTTCTCCTAATCGTAGCGCTTGATTAGTTGGAAGTTCACGACGTACTCGTATTGTCATAAATGAGTATATAATACAGTAGCCGAACTGCGTGCGAGACATACGTACCTCGGCTAGCCCTGCATTCAAAATTTCGCAAATTTCGGATTAACTTAAATGTAAATGCGATCACTATGATAATGTGTTCCATAATAAGAGTCTTTTTTTATGCAATCGAGCTCCGTTAAACCCATATCGCATCCGGGAATGTGGCATACCAGAGACTTCGCCTTGGATTCCTGGCTATATTGAGTTAGATTATAACAGCAGAGGCTGCTGTTTTCGTCCAGTGTTGTGCTATCAACCCAGTCGGCTACGATTTGAGCCTACCATCACCTCGGAAAGGGAAGGGACCTACAGTTTACCGGTTTTGAAAGGTGAAGCAGTATGCACATACGTTTTTCAATCAGAAAAACACATTGTGCACGTCGGTCGAATTCGAACTTTGAGATCAAGAGTCAGACGCCAAGACCGACCCTGCTGGACAAATGATCAGAGGGAACAAGAAGACATGATCCAAACACATGATTATGATTTAAGTGTGAGAGTTAGGGCCCCTGATCCCCGTTATCACTGCGATAGGTAGATCTATTGTGATCTCTCAAAAGTTTACAGCTCACCACTAAGTTCGATTTCTACTGTGGACCGAGTTATATTCTTGGGGTTGAGTGCCTGTATTTGGCATGGGTTAAAAACATAACCCCAAAGAATACGCTTCTACTGTGAATGAGCACTTCACATTCACAATGGATGTGTATGGGGGTTTCATCCTATTTTATACAAAACCTGCACATCGGTGTGTCGCTAAGGCCCTTTCGGTCTAGGTGTTTGTTTATTCTGCATCCTGTTGGTCCTTATTAGGACTCTTTATGTCGTTCTGGTTTTTCTTTAATACCTCTGAAGTGAATTTACGTGAGTACTCAGAAAGTTGTGCCTACGCGTGCTTCTGCCCGGGCAGTTGGAACCAGTGCTGCTTGCTTTGGTTGTGTGCCCAGGAGAGTATTTCTTGGCGATATGTGCTTTTTGGTATTCCAAGTATCGGCTCTGAGCCGATGAGTGGATTTTCAGCTCGATCACTAGCAATTTGATCGGATTTTTCGTTGCCGTCAATTCCACAATGTCCAGGCACCCATCTCAGTGTTATTTTGTTGTTGGCGCTGAGGTGGTTTAGGGTGGTTTACCTATTTTCAAAGGGAAACATTGTAATTTCAAATTATTTCATGATAAAAAAACTTACTCCATCGATACTCCATCGAGGGTCAAGAAATAGGCTGTGTAACCATCAGGCATTTATACAACACAATGTATGCAATTTGCATTATTTTCCTTTTGCACGAGTCAGTATTTTATACTAATTAAGTTTCCAGACTGCAGAAAAAAGGACAGGGTACCTGCAGAGAGAGATGCCGCTTTTCGCGCTACGTTTATGGAAGGGAGCTAGCGATCAAAGGTCTATGTCGGGTGTTTCGCCTAACCTAAAAACATGAGATTTCGTTTGGAAGATGTGCGGATCGCATCCGAATATCGCAGTATATAAATGAGCTTGTCTGTATGTCTCGCAAGCGGACGGTAAACATAGAGTTAATGGTTACATGTAATAATAAATTGCTAATAGATCGTAATAAGGATAGGGCGTAAGGTGGGACGTTCTGGGAGGTCTGGTGTCACGGTCTGCATTCTCTGACTGACAGACTAAATGTATTTTTAAGTTTGTATACTGCTAGCGAAAGGATGCCGATCAATGATATATTATATGTTTTTGTATTGTGTAAATATTTTGGATTTATTAAGATTATTATATTGAATAAAAAAATAAATATTATTGTAAATGGATAGCGCAGTGTTTCATTTCTCACAATTTGCATGCGGTGCGCTAAGTTACCTTTGAAATAAATTGAGTCAACATCTGCGCAAAACATATCGGCTGCGAGGACTAGATTTCCAACTCTCCCTAGATTCCAAACTTGTTGCATCAGTCGCATTAACTGGTGGATGCGTGGAAATAATGCACTTTAGATAGACAGTTAAAAACCTTTCCATTGACATCAAACCAAAAAACAATTTTGCACTCAAACAGAAAAAAAATTCTGTGGTCTTGTAATTTTTGGCTGAATTTTCTTTATTTGTGGATTTGATTCTACACATTGATTTATGATTTGTATGGGGGAATTGTCAATTAAGGTTAGAAAAAATTCGGAAAAAATGCCGAGCGTGGTTTGTTTTTCCTTGAGTTAAAAAAAAACTTCTGTGCTTCTAAATAAGTGAATCTTCACCTGTTTTACACCGTTTATGATTTTATTGGCTTTATGTGCTAATAGAGTTTAATTGATCCAACTTCATTATTTTACGAAATATTTGAGTTTATGTGCGCCGAAACTCGGCCTGGCGAAAGTGGCATGGAAGTTGATTTTATAATAAAGTGACCGGAGCGGAACCGGTTAACTTCGGAAGCAGATTCGTAGGTGCATGAACAAAAAAGTTCATGACAATGTTTCTGAATTCAGCTTGAATAAATGAGTGTACTTATGCACACATGCGTTAGAAGTTATACTTCTTTGACGTCATTAAAAAAATCCCCTCATCTCCCTCTCTCCTCTCTCACTCTCCGCTTATCTCTGTTTTGTGGATAAATCTACTGGACCACTATAAATAAATGTGTAGAATTAAACAATATTTTATAAATGATTTCATTTATTACGGTGAATAATGTAAGTGTACTTGATTAAAATATGGCACTATATTTTTGTGTTTAGTATATAAGGTCTTTCATTAGTAGGTAATAGTACGCTAAGGTGTAGTATGTGTATCAAATACTGATCACGTGCCCCATACCTATGATTTTTTTTTCGGATATCAAATACCTACCCATACTACTAAAATAATAGTTTATTGAACAATTATTTCATAGCATGGGTTTTTTTTTTTTTATGGAACCTGACACGGTTGGCTACATCACCTACAACATCCGTGATGTCAGCCCATAACACAGGGTGAACTAGGTGCCATGTCAGTGCCCTTCATTTCATGTCGGCTACACTAAACTGGACGGAAAACACGAACTATTTACATAGCCGTTTCGACCGACGTTTCGTTCAGTGCGGTGGTACCAACCCGGCTGGGATAAACCCTACCACCTAGTAAGGTAAGAAGGGAAGGGACCTACAGTTTAACGTGGAATCCGAACCACGGTCAGCCTTAAGGTCCCCTTAGCGTACTATTACTTACTAATGAAAGACCTTATATGTATGTCAAATAAATCTTATTTTATTTTATTCTGTAATTCCACATCGATTCAGGTTTGCTTATAATAAACAATATTATTTAAATGAGTGTAGCGTTCATGCAATATCGTTCACACTTTAGCCGAACATTGCAGGACCATTTAAATTAATTTCTGGGAAATTAACATGCTGCAATTTCCCTATATGTATTCCCCCTACTCTATTTATTACACTTCACTGTACTTAATAATTATTTCTATTTTATTACAATACTTATGTATAATATTATCCCTTCATTCTAAATGGTCCTGTAATGGCGCACAGATCTGAGAAATAATTGCTGAGAAATCATTAAAGAAAAAACTCTGTCCCAATCAACTTGCAGCTAAGGCTGATTGGAAGAAATCACTTATAGAAATCACATGATAAGTCCGCATTTGCGCGCTAGTTCTTTTGTTAGAATAGAATAGAAACTCTTTATTGCACACAATATTATAAGAAGAACAAGAAACAAGAAATATAGGAGCCCTCAAAGGCAGACTCATCACTGCAACCAAAGAGGATTTCGTCCAGTCAACATTGGGTGATTGATGATCGATCAATCATCAATACTAATAATAAATCTGTAAGGGATGGCCATGGAGTAAGTTTGTTTTATGAGATACTGCGTCTGTAGACTCTATGTATGATACTAAAACTACATTTTAAGATTTTTAGAAATCTTTTCTGTATGTATGTTCCTCCATAACTCTTAAACCGATCATCCGAATTCGACGAACATAGTACCAGCACATTTTATTATACGGGACACAGGATAGGCTAAATAAAATCCAGTTCCGGTTACGCTAAGATGTGGCTCTCATACAAACCGAATTGTTCCGCCGGCCGAAATAAAGGTACCGTAGCGGGCAAAAGTTATGATGAATAAAAATTATAGAATAGAAGGTGGTGCAAGTGAAAGGGAGTAGGAATTCATGATTTTATCTATAATAATTTGTTAATTATTTGTTGTGTAATAATTAATTTCTATCTTATTCTTACAACAAAATATGTTTAGCTGCAACGATCACACGTGGACCTCTACAGACAATGTGAAAACATTTCGACATCCTTTGTCTTATGGCCAGCGTTGGCCATTAAGGCGCCGACAGCTACGCGTGATATCACATCCACTCCGCTCACATCTAGCCACTACTTCTCTGACCCGTGTTGCCGCACATTTAAAATCAAATAAATAAAGACTAGTTTGCAATATTCGCTGCCGCATTTACAACAGAGGGCCTAGTCCGAGTTTACGTGACAGCTACGTAAACGTCAAATACCGATCGAATTAAGTTTTTATGCATGGAGCTCTCCAGTGGCGCCGCGGTGAGCGTATTGTGCTCCCATACATAAAAACTCAATTCGATCGGTATTTGACGTTTACGTAGCTGTCACGTTAACTCGGACTAGGCCCTCAGAACACTCACTATACAGATGCTAAGTTACCTAGGCCAAATTTGTATAACCTATCTAGACGTCAACATGTAGATTACATTTTCTAATCTATTATGCTCACCATTATAGTGCAATTGTGCTTAGCAGAATTCTTCCTCTGATTGTCTCTATCTTCTAATCTATCTCCACTAATTTTAGGATTATCCTCACATTTGCACGAGATATATCTTATTATTGGGAGAATCAGAGGATAATCCTTCCCGCAATTAGGCGTCCATGCGACTTTTCTTTTTTTGTAGTAAGCGCGACATGTGGCGCCGAGACACCCATAAAGTGTCCAGCGATGGACAGTCGGTCGCATGCGGGGGCTCCGAATGCCATGCCGGCCTGACAGGTGCCCATTCACGCCCCTCTTGAAGGTCCCGAGAATATACTTGGGGGGATATTATGTGGGCAGGGAGAGCGTTCCAGAGTTTACCGTTTCTGTGGAGGAAGGATCTGCAGAACCGATTGGTACGCATCCGCGGTAAGTCCAGCTTATAGGGATGCAATCCCTGCCCTGTGTGCGTTGTATGGAGGTGGCAAGGGGACGGCGGAATCGTGTTAGCTAAACTTGCGGCACTGACAAGCTTCTCGGTACATCCGGGGTGACAAAGAGTCGCGGGTACTGCTGCAATATCCATAGACATAATAAGCACTTTTCCTTATATAAACTAAATGGTTCTAAGATTAAAATTAAATTTAAGTTTTAACCTCTTGGCTTCTCAAATATTTAAGTTTAACCTCTTGGCTTCTCAAATATTTAAGTTTAACCTCTTGGCTTCTCAAATATTTAAGTTTAACCTCTTGGCTTCTCAAATATTTAAGTTTAACCTCTTGGCTTCTCAAATATTTAAGTTTAACCTCTTGGCTTCTCAAATATTTAAGTTTAACCTCTTGGCTTCTCAAATATTTAAGTTTAACCTCTTGGCTTCTCAAATATTTAAGTTTAACCTCTTGGCTTCTCAAATATTTAAGTTTAACCTCTTGGCTTCTCAAATATTTAAGTTTAACCTCTTGGCTTCTCAAATATTTAAGTTTAACCTCTTGGCTTCTCAAATATTTAAGTTTAACCTCTTGGCTTCTCAAATATTTAAGTTTAACCTCTTGGCTTCTCAAATATTTAAGTTTAACCTCTTGGCTTCTCAAATATTTAAGTTTAACCTCTTGGCTTCTCAAATATTTAAGTTTAACCTCTTGGCTTCTCAAATATTTAAGTTTAACCTCTTGGCTTCTCAAATATTTAAGTTTAACCTCTTGGCTTCTCAAATATTTAAGTTTAACCTCTTGGCTTCTCAAATATTTAAGTTTAACCTCTTGGCTTCTCAAATATTTAAGTTTAACCTCTTGGCTTCTCAAATATTTAAGTTTAACCTCTTGGCTTCTCAAATATTTAAGTTTAACCTCTTGGCTTCTCAAATATTTAAGTTTAACCTCTTGGCTTCTCAAATATTTAAGTTTAACCTCTTGGCTTCTCAAATATTTAAGTTTAACCTCTTGGCTTCTCAAATATTTAAGTTTAACCTTGGCTTATCAAATATTTAAGTTTAAGATAGGCTATGTAGCTCGACTCAATCTTCATGAGCGCTCTGCCGGCGTGACGGCTGACAGAGCTCACAACTCCGCTCTTCATCGACCGTTGCATCGGCAGAATACTCGTTTGGATCGAAACTTCGAGCAACGCAGCTCGGTAAGCGACCACGAGTAAAGTGGTTTTATTTTTAAATAAAGCATTATTCCATTTTGCTAAATCATTATTGCTGCGTCACAATTGCTGTTGTACACTAAACCTGGTTAATGAGACCATGCATAACATAATATGTAAACATGCTTAAACTGCCGGCTCCCATCTGTTCCGCGTAGAGCTTCTACTCTTACATCCGCCGGCTCCCATCTGCTCCGCGCGGAGCAGGCATTATATGCGCCCACATTTTCGTCTAGTGCTATTTCAGTGATTTCTTCTTATTAAAAAGAGAGAGCTCATGCGATAGAAGGTTAAAACACGTTTCCATTGACATCAAACACACCTACAAACAATTCAACACTCAAACAGAAAAAAATATATTCTTATGTCATTTTTGACTGAGGTTCCTTGGTTTTCTTTATCTATTTGTGTATTGGATTCAAGTCGCAAATTTCTAATACAATTGTGGCAGCTTTCTCCTTTCAAATTATGCAATGATGTATAATTTGTGTATTCAAATTGTCAATTTTAGATTAGAAAAAATTTGGAAAAAAATGTCCCGTGTGTGTTCTGAGTTTATGCGTGTGAAATTTCGCAAATACATATTCGCAAGGCGAATTGCCCTGGGAGCCAGCGGAGGTCAGCGTTATTATAATGCGGTACCTATTCAAGGGGAGTCAACATGTTAAACCATACAAGAGCATCACGACTAACACACAACACAACACAACTTTAAAGTTCATCCCCAAAATGGTCGCCGAGTAGATCGCTGCCGTAATCCGTGGCCTCGCTCCCCACGAAAACGTCGTGGTGCTCTCGGATCTCCTCGAACGACAGCAGGTCGTCGTGGTCGTCGTCCGCCGCCGCGAACAGATGATCCACTTCCTCTTCGGCTATTTCTCTGCACAGAACATTTGCGTTGTCATCACATCACATGTACCGCGTGGGGCCGGTACTTTAAAAGAATAGCCCCACTGCATCTCTCCCCGTGTATGTCGTAAAAGGCGACTAAGGGATATGACTCCCTTCTTATATTACTAGGTGGTAGGGTTTAAACAGCCCGGGTTGGTACCAAAGCACTGAATGAAAGGTCGGTCGAAACGGCTATGTAAATAGTTTGTGTTTTCCGTCCAGTTCAGTGTAGCCGGCACGGCCGAAGGGAAGAACTGACGTGGCATTGGTGTTCACCCGGTGTTATGGGCTGACATCACGGATGTTGTAGGTGATGTAGCCAACCGTGTCAGTCTCCGTAAAAAAAAACATCGCTTATGCCTATAGTAATTAACAACAGACAAGGCTGTACGGTGACTAACCTTTGCCTATACCGAAAATGTCAGCCTCGATAGCTCAGTGGCGCAGCAGGTCAACTGTTGCTATTGATTGTTAAGCAACGCTGGGCCGGTCAGTACTTGGATGGGTCACCGCTCGACCGTTGGAGGCGGACTGTGGTTCGGATTTAAACTGTAGGTCCCTTCCCTTCTTACCTTACTAGGTTTATCCCGGCCGGCTTGGTACCACCGCACTGAGCGAAACGTCGGTCGAAACAGCTATGTATATAGTTCGTGTTTTGCGTCCTGTTCAGTGTAGCCGACATGAAATGAAGGTAGCACTGAAGGAAAGGGAAGGGTGAACTAGGAGCCATGGCCCCTAGAGCTAATATTCGCACGTTCTCTTTCTTGCATGTGGGGACTTACTTAAAGAGAGAAGGAAGGCATAATTATCATCGGTTATCAGTTGTCAGCAGACAGCCTTACGTTTACGCGTTCGTATGTGCTAGCTAATATTCGCACATTCTCTTTCTTGCATTTGGAGACTTACTTAAAGAGAGAGGGAAGGCGTAATTATCGTCGGTTATCAGTTGTCAGCCTGCTTGGCATACGCTTTTCGTTCGCTCGCTACCTACAGATATTTTGTTGGTAGCCGATAGCCGTTGTTTGCTTTGACAATATCGATTTGATACGTTAGAGGCGTGACAGTGGTTTTCAGCTACGCTTCGCTATAGCGGACACATGCCTAGTGTCCACCAGGCATAAGTCTCTCGGCCCTCCTCCAGGCCTCACGCACTCTATGTACTTGCGCGCGCTAACTATCTACCGCCCAGTGGACCGCCGGCGATCTAATTCAGTGGAAATTTGTCAGCCGCGCGAAGCATATCTACACGCTCGCCCATGCAACTGCGCGCAACTGCAAAGCAATAATCATTTTAACACTTGATCGTTTAGGTACATTTTCGCACGCAGCGATTGGTGAAGTAAAACAGTAGGCTATTAAAGCCGAAGGTATGGAACTTTTTCTATCGAGTGATTTATCTCTTACGAAGTAACTATTAAGTAATCTGTGTCTCGGCCCTATTTACCTCCACTCCTCTCCAAGGATCAAGCAATGAATACAGAACTTACTCGTTATCGGGAACGACCCATTTCTTAATTTCGTCTTCATCGAGGACACCATCTTTGTTCAAATCCAGCTCGGCATCAAATTTATCCTTCTCGCTTATGATCCAATCCTTGTCGTGTTCCGGACCTGAAACGTTCGCGGGACGTTAGGACAATCAACTCACGTTTAAGACTCGACTCATGTTTGAAATACATTCTTCGAGCTAAGCTGACAGTAGCTGTTGGTCTGATGAGCGGTCACTGTCCATTAAATAAACACCTACACATTAACCTGTAGTCTTCCCGGGTATCCGTGTGGATTTTTTTTTTATGGAAACTGACACAGTTGGCTACATCACCTACTACATCCGTGATGTCAGCCCATAGCACCGGGTGAACTAGGTGTCATGTCAGTGCTTATCTTCATTTCTTGTCGGCTACACTGAAGTGGACGGTAAACACGAACTATTTACATAGCCGTTTCGACCGACGTTTCATAAGTGCGGTGGTACCAACCCGAGCGGGATAAGCCCTACCACCTAATAAGGTAAGAAGGGAAGGGACCTACAGTTTAACGTGGAATCTGAACCACGGTCAGCCTCCAACGGTCGAACGGTCACCCATCCAAGTACTGACCGCGCTCAGAGTTGCTTAACGACAGTCGACCCACCGCACCACTGAGCTACCAAGGCTGACAATCCCACATCTCTTCTACCTGAGTACCACATCTCTTAAACCTGAAACACTTAATAAGTCAGAACTCTCAGTAAAATTGTTAATCTTGCTCTCAAGCTGTGTTTTCGATAGACTGTTAGGCGATGTTAATTACCCTGCGAAGTTTCTTGTCGGTTCTTCTTCGTGCTTGTAATCGAACCGGATAGAACAAACTTGTGACAAGTTCGAGTGCAGTCTAACTGCAATATGAATGATCAATAAACAATACAATACAATACCAACCCTTCTCCCCCACAAACTCCTGAAAGTCGAGTTGGCCGTCGTTGTTTTTGTCCTTCTCGCGTAGCGTCTGCTTGATGAGGTAGCGATGCATCGCTTCGTGCTCCTCGGGATTGCTGAACACCTGTAAGCGTAGGTACGTCCCGGTTACATAGCATCGTCACCGTTCTAGAGGGCTGCAAAGATGGCCGCGATTTTCCCCCAATTATAATTTTTTTTTCTATGGAAACTGACATGGTGGGCTACATCACCTACAACATCCGTGATGTCAGCCCATAACACCGGGTGAACTTGGTGCCACGTCAGTGCTTCCCTTCGGTCGTGCCGGCTACATGAAATGGACGGAAAACACAAACTATTTACATAGCCGTTTCGACCGACCTTTCATTCAGTGCGGTGGTACCAACGCGGCGGGTTAAACCCTACCACCTCCGTTTGGCTTATGTCAGTAGGAACCGATCGAGTGTATTTGATGTGAAGTCTATTAATATATAAGTCAATGGACGGTAGGAGGTCAGGAGGATAGGTGACTTAAACTACGATGTTCAGTTAGTTATTTCGCTAAAGGGGTTATAATGTGTACATATGGTTCTGGTCCAACCAACCAACTGTTGACGAGTAATGTAAATAAGCGGCGGGCGGCCGAGTGCTTTGGGCATCGGCTTCTCATGCGAGAGGTCCGCGGTTGGAATCCGGTCGGCGTGTAATGAGTTTTTTCTGACGAAAAAATGTACGTGCATACCCACACCTGCTGCTTCACTGTTCGGAACCGGTGTAAAACTGTAGGTCCCTTCCCTTGCCCCTAACTAGGTGGTAGGCTCAAATTGTAGCCGACTGGGTTGGTACCACCGTACTGGATGTAAGATGGCCGCATAGCAGCCTAGGTTGTGTTCTCCTCTAGTCCAGTATAGCCAGCTATCCAGGGAAGTCTACGGTATGGCAACTACCTTCTCGGAGGTGATATTGGCTGGTCGGCGCATGCGCTTTGGCCCCTCTGACTCGGCCACCCATACCGTTTTACATAAAAAAAAAGACCACCAATGTAGTACCTAATTATAATTTTTTATATGTGTGAAATTTTACATTATGATAAATATAATACATCACAACACAAGAAAGTACAATACAACACAACAAAATACAATACAACACAACACAACACAACACAACACAACACAATACAATACAACACAATACAATACAACACAACACAATACAATACAATACAATACAATACAACACAATACAATACAATACAACACAATACAATACAATGCAAAACAACAAAACACAATACAATGCTCACCTCAAACTCGCTGATGTCAAGTTTGCTATCTCCGTTAGTGTCGGCCGCCGCCCACATCTCCCTCTCCTCCTCCAGCAGCTGTGCACATACATACGCGCACATTGTTTATTGTATCATTTCATATGTAGGTAACCTACTACGCTTGCGATATGTCGAAAATTCCGCCAGTTCTAAATTCAATGCGAAGATGAACTGACAAACAAACTTCAAGCAAGTCACTATGTTTTGTTAGTCCTTACCTTTAATAAAATGCTTTCTTTCTGTCTGTATGTCTGTCTGCCCGCTTATAACTTGAGAACCACTTAACCGATTTTAATTAAAAAAAAATCTACGGATAGCTTGATTCTTCCCATCAACTATAGGCTACTTACTATCACGCTAAATGGCTTATGAGGTTAGCAGAGAAGTCAAATATGAGAGCGGGCGGAGCCGCGGGCACAGCTAGCACCTTATAAATGTTATATTATAGTAACTTACAAATAATTAACCCATCTTACCGCTCACAAGAACATTAAGTATATTTATTTAGGCGAAAATACACACTACTACTGTAGCCGATACGACCAAAAGGGAAGCACTGACAAGGCACATAGCTCGCCGTGGTGTGATGAGCTGACATTACAAGTGATCGGCGTAGGTAGTGCTATTCACAGGATTTGGTTACCGTTATCTTAACATGGATATTCCTTAACGTAAGTTACCTAGTCCACCTTAGATTTGTTTCTGTGAACAAATGTTGTTGATTTTCAATATCTGCGAATAAATATTAATGTGTTTTGAATATTTGTTTTGTTCTTATCCTCATTATTTAATCATCTTCATATTTCACAAATTATTATACCTAATAAAAAAGGTTATTTTTTTATGGAAACTGACACGGTTGGCTACATCGCCTACAACATCCGTGATGTCAGCCCATAACACCGGGTGAATTAGTGCCACGTCAGCGCTTGCCTTCGGTCGTGCCGGCTACACTGAACTGGACGGAAAACACGAACTATTTACATAGCCGTTTCGACCGACCTTTCATTCAGTGCGGTGGTACCAACACGGACGGGTTAAACCCTACCACCTAGTAATATAAGGGAGTCTTATCCCTTAGTCGCCTTTTACGACATACACGGGGAGAGATGCAGTGGGGCTATTCTTTTAAAGTACCGGCCCGGTCATGTCATGATGTGATGTGATGTCAGCCCATAACACCAGTGAACTAGGTGCCCCGGATCCCGGGAACATCAATCCCGGAATCCCGGGGGATGTCCATATAAACATCATCATTCATGTTCATTGACCCCAAATGCAATATGGCAATATGGCAATATACCTACGCCGATCACTGGTCATTACGGCTGTAGCAGGTGTCGTAGCGAACAAATGTCAGGTTTTTTTACAAAGAAATACAATGAGACAAGAGGTACCATTCCGGTGTCGCCCGTGTCCTCTGGGCCGACCTCGTCCTCCGAGTCGGCGCCGAACGCGTCCTGCAGGTACTCGCTCCAGGTGACGCGGCCGTCGCGGTTCGCGTCCGCCTCCTCCATGCGGTCCTCCGCCTCCTCGCGGGACAGCTTACTGCGAGTTAACGGACAGTTCACATCAGGGTTGTTGCCGACACCAGCATCAGCATCAGCATCCGCGCAACTTCAGCATCATTTTCAACATCAGCATCCGCATTTTTTTTTTCATGGAATCTGACACGGTTGACTACATCACCTACAACATTCGTGATGTAAGCCCATAACACCGGGTGAACTTGGTGCCACGTCAGCGCTTCCCTTCGGTCGTGCCGGTTACACTGAACTGGACGGAAAACACAAACTATTTACATAGCAGTTTCGATCGACATTTCGGTGCGTCGGTACATCACAGTGCGGTGGTACCAACCCGGGCGGGTTAAACCCTACCACCTAGTAATATAAGAAGGGAGTCATATCCCTTAGTCGCCATTTACGACATACACGGGAAGAGATGCAGTGGGGCTATTCTTTTAAAGTAATAAGCGCACTTAGTACCAACCAATTCAAAAATAGACTAGATAAATACCTAACAATTAAAACTTAATTTCTCAAAAAGAGTGCTCAAGAATGATAATTAAATAAAAAAAAAAATCCAAGATAATGACAAAAACAACAAATTTTAACTGGATTTAGACGTATCAGCCTAGGGTGCCTGTCTAAAATAAATAAATAAAATTAACCTGTAAACGTGTACACAGTTCACGATGTACCGCGGCGGGCGTAACCATCGCGTATACATTCTCGAAAACGTTTTCGCAGGTTTTAACCAGGGATTCCAAAATCACCACACACAACATCACTATAACATCCTCCTTGTAACAGAAGGGATATCTCTAAGACAGTCTCAATGAACATCAATATTGCAGTTATTGATGGAACCAGAGGGCTAGGATTTACGCATGAGATGGCATTAGCATTTTAGTATGGGGGCATACATAGAATAGAATAGAATATACTTTGTTTTCCAATACAAAA
Organism: Nematopogon swammerdamellus; assembly: GCA_946902875.1. Taxonomy (NCBI): domain Eukaryota; kingdom Metazoa; phylum Arthropoda; class Insecta; order Lepidoptera; family Adelidae; genus Nematopogon; species Nematopogon swammerdamellus. The sequence goes on along the minus strand of OX336334.1, from coordinate 2,730,535 downwards.
ATTGTACAAAAGGCAGACTTATTACCTAAGGCACAAATATTTTTTAAACAGTGAACAAAATTTTACTGAATCTAGAAAACATTCAATAAAAATACATAGCAATTCTATAAAATGTACCTATATAACCGTAAAAAAAAAATAATAAAATCAATTTAGAAAACTCATTGGGTTTCTGATAAAATTTCTCTTTACATATATATAATTCTTCTGTACGTGTGTTTGTCACCTAACTAAACCTACCTAAACGGCTGGACCGATTTGGATGAGATTTTGTGTGCATATTTGAGTGGGTCCCCGGATGGTTTGAAAATACAATTGAACCAGGTAGATGGCGTCGTGAAACGTTACGGGCACAGCTAACGGCAATTCTTAGTAAAATACACAAAAAATTTTGCTACCATCGCCTTCACGACAACGTCGGCACTTTGGGGCCCCTCATCAAGCCCCCCGGCTTGATGAGGGCCCCCGCCCTGGGCTCTTACCCCATGTGCCCTTATGGAAAAGACTTCCCTGTAGTGACACGGTTTGTACAGATATTTGCCACTTCTGGTATATTTATTTTCATGCATGTTCTGTGTCTCTGCTCGTTTTGTTTATGAATGGAAAGGATTATCTGCATACATCGGAATCCGCGGGGCACGAATACGACCTTGTTAGGGATTGACTACGGCGATCAATAAACAATCGACACTGTTATCGATACTCATATTTATTTGTTTATTGTATTTTATTCATGTCATATTTCATATTTCAGACCTGAATACTTATATACCTACAGTACTTATGAGGTGATCGTAAATAAACACATTGCCTATTATTTAGTATTAGGCTTTAATCAACAAAATACATGTTGTAAAACGGAAAAGAATATGACACATACATTACATGACATTTTAGACAGTTAGCATTTTACTATAGAGTCTATGGTTCACCACATTCTCCCCATGTATGAGAAGTTCACTAGTCATTGGTGACGTAGTCTGCAAGGTAGGCCGGAGGATGTCGTATCCTTTCCGAACGTCTTGATTCGTTATCTTCAGGAGGTGCGGTTTCTCCTGGATCCGGTTCACCGGGGTTTCGAGCATCCTGTTCGGAATCTCCAGAAGGCGTATCTTCTTCATCGCCGATCACTTTGCCACGTGGAGCCAAGTGGCGGTTCGACACTGTGGTTTCTCTTCCATCAGTCATACGAACTAGAGAGTATTCCGGATTTGCCTCAAGAAGCTCTACTTCTTCCACAATTGGGTCATATTTACTGGCCCTTACACATTTCTTCATTAGAACCGGTCCTGGGTAACTGAGCCATGAAGGAACCGATTTACCACAGGCCGAGCGGCGTGGATGATTAAACATTCGTTCATGAGGAGTTGTATTCGTGGCAGTACATAGAAGGGATCTAATAGCATGAAGAGCCTGTGATAAGGCATATTCCCACTTCTCTGTTGACAGTTTTCTCGACCTAAGAGTGAGCTGTACGGTTTGCCATATTATACCGTTGTATCTTTCCGTTTGCCCATTGCCTCGAGGATTGTATGCAGTCGTGGCACTTGTGGCTACTCCTCTGTCATGCAGATATTCCTTCAGTTCTCCGCTGAGGAATGATGTGCCTCGATCAGAATGTACATATGAAGGCAATCCAAATGTGGAGAATAGTTCGTTTAGGCAATTCTTAACAGTTGCAGAACTCATGTCAGCACAAGCGAAAGCAAATGGAAATCGGGAATATTCATCAATTACTGTTAGTATATACCGATTTTGAGTTGCAGATGGCATAGGACCTTTAAAGTCTATGGATACTCTCTCGAGAGCAGACGTCGCTTTAATGAGAGTACCTTGACCTCTGTAAAATCGTGGTTTGATTTCTGCACATATTGAGCATGATGCTGTCATTTTCCTTATCTCTTCTATAGTATATGGAAGATTCTTAGTCCTTACAAAATGTGCCATTCTGGTCACTCCTGGATGGCATAGGTTTCAATTTAATCAACAAAATACATGTTGTAAAACGGAAAAGAATATGACACATACATTACATGACATTTTAGACAGTTAGCATTTTACTATAGAGTCTATGGTTCACCACATTTTATATAAACATGTATACTTTATGTTAACGATTAAGTAAATATAATACATATTTATATAAGGTCTTTCAAAATTAGTTCATAGTACGCTAAGGGGGGGTTCTGTATCATATAGGGAGTAAAACCTATATAAAAATTTTTGGACCTTGGGCTTTTTTTAAGTAAAAAATTTTTTTATGCAGGTATTTCAATAAAAAAATAGGTGGTTGATTTTTATAACCTAATCGATTCAGTTTCATAACAGTAACAAAAAAGTCTTCATGACCATAATGATGTAACACGTGTAAGTTGGTAAAAAAAATTCAATTCTTTCTATTCCATACTAATAAAACTAAAATTGTGGTTTTTCACAATTTCTGAAAGAAAGAGATATACGTGTTGGAAGACTTTTTTGTTCCTAGCACGAAACCGAAACGATTAAGAAAAAATTTTTTTTACAGTTAACATAAAAAAAAAATTTTTGTGAAAAAAAAAATTCTTTGTTCTTCAAAAGTGATCTATTTCCGATACAGAACCCCCCCTTAGCTTACTATGAAAAAATTTTGTAAGACCTATTTTTTTGGACCTTGGCCTTTTTTTTATGTAAAATATTTTTTTATGTGTTTAAATAAAAAAATAGGTGGTTGATTTTTATAGCCTAATCGATTCAGTTCCATAACAGTAACAAAAAAGTCTTCAATATCATTATGATGTAACACGTGTAAGTTGGTAAAAAAAATCAAATTCTTTCTATTCCATACTAATAAAACTAATATTGTGGTTTGAACAGATTTGTATTGTACCTACAAAGTAAATACAACATTTGTTTATTATATCTTATTTTCTATAGAAATACTCTTAGTTTTAATAATCGACATTATTTCATATTATTCTAAAATAACGATCGATTTTCGATATTTGTGGATACATTGTCCCATCACTAAACAACCTTGAATCATTCGTGCCCCGCGGATTCCGATGTATGATTATCTGTGCAGGAAACGGTTTGGATCTAAGAATATATTTTCTGTGTTTGTGTCCTTCAGAAGATGTTAGGCATTGAGATTCAATTTTATTCAAGTGTAAATCATTTAGTTTTATCTGATCTAGTTACTTGCGACAAATAAATAATGCAATGTTGGTTTTTAGGGTTCCGTATCCGTCGTACGGGACCCTATTACTAAGCCTACACCTGTCTGTCTGTCCGTGGGCTGTATCTCTTGAACCGTAATAGGTAGCCCGTTGAAATTTTCACAGAATATGTGTTATTATTATTATGGTCGATATAACAACAAATAAGAAAAATAAGAAAAGTAAAAAATTCATGGGGTCCCCATATAAGAAACTAAAAAGTGTATGCGCCATCTACCGAAAAGAGTATGAGCCATTTTAACTAATATGAATCATTTCATAAGCACGCCATAAATGGCGTGCGTGAGAGTGAGTGTGCCGACCTTGACATAAACTCAAATATTTCGTAACATAATGAAGCTAGATCAATGAACTCTTTTGCACCTTGTTTGTTTGTTTGCTGCCCAGCCTCATGGGAAGGCGAGTGGGCCATTTTCCGCACTGAAACCACAAGACGGCCCCTTTTACGTTGGCGCCCGGGTAGTGCTACTCCCGCAACCCGAGCTCTTTCTTCTCTTTTGCACGTTATAGGCAATTAAATTACCTACAAAATAATGTGAAAAATATGACAAATACTGGTTTAGAAGTAAAGAAATAAAAAAAAAATTTGCAAAAAAAATTTACTGCATTTTTTCTTTTATTCGGGGCCCGCACGCCCCATTGAAGCAAGGGATGTAAAAATCAGAATCAGAGCCCGCTCGGCCCCTTCGCAACGAGACCTGTTAATCAGTGAGCAGTAACTTCAATTTGTAATGTGATTTCATACTTACACAAAAGAATTCATTATCCATTTCTTCAATTCGTCGCGACTGATAAATTTGTCCCCGTCGAGATCCATTTTGGGCAGTAAAAGTACCAAACGGCGTTTTGATTCTTCGGGACTCAATTTGTCGAATTCTTCAGCTTCTTTCACACTACCTGAAAAGATGCAAAGTCACATACAGGTCAGATTTTTATTTTTCAGATATAAACGACATTTCATTGACACAAATGCATGTACCTTTTCCTTTAGTTTTAGGTTTTATTATTATCATTTGTGGGCAAATACATTTTGCACTTGAATTCGTTATCTTTCGAATGGCAACTATAGTGTGAAATGTAACAACAATGAAAAACAATGAAAACAAAAACAATTAAGCTATCTTATGCTTATAGACTACTACTACTACTTACTACTATCTACTTAATTTAGCGTTCATTATCGTCAATAAACTTGTCAATGAACTTGTTATATCACATAGCCTCATCAGCGATCGGCAATATGGCTTCTGGCCAAACCTGATCTCCTAGTGTACGTAATTTACTGATTCCCGCTTGGGCCTTGATGTTGCCAAAGCATTTGACAGGGTTCGGCACAAGTCGATCTTAGGGAAGATTTCATCCCTTCTGGCCTATGCGACTGGACCGCCGACTTCCTACATGGGCGTAGCATTCAGGTCCTAGTAGACGTTTGCTCGTCGGACGCCATGTCAGTGAATGTCGGCGTACCGCAGGGATCTGTGTTGTCACCCACACTGTTTCTTCTGCATATAAATTATATGTTGCCACTCCGCAACACACGTTGTTCTATGGATGACAGTACAGCATATGGATCCTACAGCAGTCACCCCTCATCCAGATGGTCCACTCATATGATGGTTCATTCATATTTGAACAAAGGAAATTTCAATACTGAAACGAGCCATTGCATCCCTGTTAGTAATTGACATAAGCCAAACGGTGGATCTCGAGTTGACGGTCTGTCAGTCGCACGCACGCACGCTCGACAAGCGCTGGTGCGTCGATCGTAGATTTACACAAATATAATGAGTGATAATATCTACGTGTCCCTTGCGACACTAAAAATCGTACCCAGGAAGAGAAACAAGGTTGACGGCGTCACATATCACAAATAAGTGCATGTATATCAGGTAATTTCCAAAATATTTACAAATCGCCTAACGGGCCGACAACCGTTCGCCGAACGTTCGTTGGTAATACATACTATCCTTCACTTCAACAGTGCGGTCCTTGCCCAGCATACTAATTCACAAAGTGTTGCATTAGTTTACCGCTAGATGGCCATTTTTTCTATTGAATACCAAATTCTCCTCCAATATTGTATAGAACGCTCAATCTATACCTTTAAAACCAAATTGTAGTTAGTGGGCAAACTATTTTTGTAAAAAATTAACAAATATTTTCATCGTGACGAAAGGGGGGAGGGCATTTGTTTGTTAGAAGTAATGGTTTTATTATTACCAAGAATAGCTTCGTGGTCAAACTCCGTGTTGTGTCGTTGGTCGGTGTAGTGGCCGGCGTCCCGGCCGCGCCAGGCGCCGTCCTCTTCGCGTTCCACCGAGTTCTCGTGGCCCCCGTGCGAGTGTAGACCGGCGATCGCCGCTGAAGAGATCTGGGATAACAGCGCCAACGCCAGGGCTCCCGGCCACAGATACATTCTAATCTAACTTGAACGAATATAACCAACGTGAAACCGGCGAAGAAAACTCAATAGAATTTACTTTTCCTTGCCTTCCCTTCCACAGTTTTCCACTTCACCTGAAATCCCTGAAAATTATCTCTTCTTTTGCTTTGACAGCTTGACTCTTGAATGACGGTGACAGCTGCTTCAGTGTTGCCAACCATTGAAAAAATTTAGCCCCAAAGAGCAGTCGAAAAGCCCTGTATCTTTTATTTATTTATTTTTGTGTTGTTTCATCTGCTGTGAATATCACTTGTACTTATTACTATATATTCGTAATACATATTATATTTATGAAGAAACAATATGATGTTATATACGCGTCTTGTTTTAGTAAAGCAATTTTTTTTTATGAAAACTGACACGGTTTGGCTACATCACCTACAACATCCGTGATGTCAGTCAGCCCGTTACACTGGGTGAACTTGGTGCCACGTCAGTGCTTCCCTTCGTGCCGGCTACACTGAACTGGACGGAAAACACAATGTGTTTTATTGAAAAACAGAATGTCATTCTTTGTTTCTGTCAACAAGTTACGGAAGCAGCCCAGCCTGATAATATATGCTTTGTATATTTATTTTTTTGCCCCAAAAAAGCCCTTATAATATTCTAGCCTTAAATTTGGCCCCAGACACGAAAACAAGCCCCAAATCTTGGGCCAAAAGAGTATCTAATAAGTATTCTGTGGTACAGTACGTCCTTGCAGCTAAGGCAAGGCATGTCAAGAATGCATCGATTTATAATATCGCTGGTCCATTTATTATTGTTATTATTGCTACTTAGATTTTTTTATTAAAAATTGCAATGTCCTTCGGAATTTTATAGGTAGCTTCTCCCAGTGCTGCCAGATGATTCTTTACGTGGTCGTACAAATATTGAGAATTGATTGTATTTTTGTATGTTTTTGGTAAAAACAAAGTCGTACGTACCAATACACATTTCATAAAACTATATTTATTAAGTATACATACCTACTACTAGCAAATTAAATGTGAACATTATAGTAGATTGATAAATTAATGGGCCCTTTCCTCGACTTATACATTTATTAACTGTCGTTTACTTGTCTATCTTCTTTTTTAGAATACAATGTTTTTCCATTCATACATACATTACATGAGTCACTCACTAGCTGCTGGTGGTTCATTCATTTCATTACCATAGGAAGTATGAACAATTCATTGCATTTCAGTAAATGAATGGCCAAAGAGCGGGGTAGAAAAGCCCTGCGAAGTTTCTTACCGGTTCTTCTTCGTGGGTGTAATCGAACCGGATAGAAAAAATTGTAACAAATTCGAGTACAGTCATGCTGTCTAATGAATGCTTATTAAAACAATATACAACAACAACGTATCTTCGTAGAATCGAATAGAAACAATTCTGTAGAATCGGAATATCACTCTATGGATCGGAGGTAAAATCTATTACAATACTAACACGAAGGGCAATGCACAGAAACCTATCGTTATTTTATTATGGTGCGGTATACCGAGTACTTTGGAAAGAATTTGGAGTCAAATTATCGTATGAATACGATTTAATCGTACGTCTGGCAGCACTGGCTTCTCCAAAGATCATGAATGTTCCAGAATAATATATAGTGACATCTATTATCGAGTGGAATAACTAGTTTTAGTTCAGAGGTTCGCAACCATCACTAGCGTAACACGTAATTATTGTTTCGATATCATTTAGGTCCTACCTAACTATTGATGCCATTTTTTTAGATATTGTAAAAAAATACCCCGTCTTAAATTTTTATTTGAGCTCTAGAATGAGCCCTTAAAATATTTGTCGGCAGTCGGCAGTCACTGCTGAATTACCTGTATATTTTTACCCGACTGCAAACTCAAGGACAAGGACGTATTTAACTTTAATGTATGTATGTATTCATGTATTTATGCAGTTGAGTTTCTTTATTTCCTCGTAAGTTCAAAACGGCTGAATGGATTTTGATGAACGTGATGTCCAACCATTTGTCTTAGTACAGTTACAAAATTGGAAAGCACATGACAGTAGAAAATGCTGTAGTCGGGCTTCTAGAACATCGATGTCCATTTTATAGATTAGCCCATCCCATACATCACTCCCGAAAAAAATATGTTCTCGGCGAGACCTGCATATAATGCAGATTTCACGGAAAGCCGCTTCATACGGCGTGTGCGGCGCGTGTTGAACGCACGCAAGTCTGTATCGAGTCGGTGACGCGTGTGTGCAGCATGCCCGGTTGCTGTTATAAAGAGTGACAGTGACAAATGTTGTTATTTGTTTCGCCTGAGCATGTTATGGCGTGTTAAGAAGCCATGCTGTCACGGATAGGATCGTGTGACGGTGGTATCGCGTTCTTGTTCTCACTTGCCTACTGATGATAAGAGTGAGCGGGAACACGGCAATCGCGCCGGCGAGCGATGACATCTTTCTCACTCACTCTTATCATATTTAGGCAAGTGAGAACGAGAACGCGATAGCGCCGTCATAGGGAACGTGTCACGTAACACAATACTGCGTGTGAATGCACGCACACTTGTACCGACGTCTAGCACAAGTTGCATCGTACGATGTCGGATCTACAAAATGGACATCGATGTTCTAGAAGGATTCGTATAGACAAATACCTCGACACAATATTTTGCTACAGCTCTTCCCTTTTTTTTATCATTATGATGCACACAACATCACACCTTTACAGACATAAGTTTATGCCCAGCGTAAATATTAAAAAATACTAATCAGGGAAACGTGTTAATTGTTAAGTGTTAACGTGAAAATTGGCCTAACTACATGTAAAAAAATTATAATGTAATATCTAAGTAGGTACATTAATTTAAATGAATGTACGTTTTCTATAAATAAATAATGTCCGCCATCGGCCGCCGCTCCGCCGCGCCGCCCCGCCGCGCCAGCGCCAACGCGACAAAAATAAAGACAAAAAACAACGTCAACGCGAACGTAACGTCGTCGTCGTCGTCGCCGAAGCATCGGCACCAGAAAATAAAATGTTTGAGACATCTGAGTCTGACTGGCTGCTCTGACCTCATCAGGTTTTCGCTACTCTCCGCGCCATTATCAGCGCCAATACAAGCTGGAAAAATCTAGATATATTTGTGTCTCATTCTTCCCCATACTACCATGCATATAGCCATCTCTTATTATAACCCAGAACATACGAGAACTTCAACATAGTGCTGTCTCGCTTATACAATGGCAATAATTATATCTCCTTCCTTCTATTCTTGAACATTCTGGAAAGTTCGCTGATTATGATTGCCTGGCTAGATTTTTCTCGAATGTGCCCGAACGTTATTCGTCATCTCATCGGAAGTATATAAGCAGGACCCACGGCGCGGCAATTCATTCTAATTTGAAAAGCGAACTAGTGAACAACTAGAGAGAAGAGAAGTTCGGTACAAAGAAACCGAAGTATACATAAAGTGAAATTTTATTCTGCACACAAGTACAAGTGAATTAACGATAATCAAACAAAAATGCCAGCAATCGGAATCGACCTCGGGACGACGTACTCGTGCGTGGGTGTGTGGCAGCACGGCAACGTTGAGATCATCGCCAACGACCAAGGCAACCGCACCACGCCGTCCTATGTTGCCTTCACCGACACCGAGCGGCTCATCGGAGACGCGGCCAAGAACCAGGTGGCGCTCAATCCGAGCAACACCGTGTTCGACGCGAAGCGACTCATCGGCCGCAAGTTCGACGACCCCAAGATCCAGCAGGACATGACGCACTGGCCCTTCAAAGTGATCAGCGACTGCGGTAAGCCCAAAATACAAGTTGAGTACAAGGGCGAGATGAAGCGGTTCGCGCCAGAGGAGGTCAGCAGCATGGTGCTCACCAAGATGAAGCAGACGGCGGAGGCTTTCCTCGGCCAGAGCGTGCGTGACGCGGTCGTCACAGTGCCCGCGTACTTCAACGACTCGCAGCGTCAGGCGACTAAGGACGCCGCTGCAATCGCGGGTCTGAACGTTCTCCGCATCATCAACGAACCGACCGCGGCCGCGCTCGCGTACGGACTCGACAAGAACCTCAAGGGCGAGCGCAACATTCTCATCTTCGACCTCGGCGGCGGCACCTTCGACGTGTCCGTCCTCACAGTCGACGAGGGCTCGCTGTTCGAGGTGAAGTCGACGGCCGGAGACACGCATCTCGGTGGAGAAGACTTCGACAACCGTCTCGTGAATCACCTGTCCGATGAATTCAAGCGAAAGTACAAGAAAGATCTTCGCGGGAACGCGCGCGCCCTGCGCCGTCTCCGCACCGCCGCCGAGCGCGCCAAGCGAACGTTGTCGTCGAGCACCGAGGCGACCATCGAGATCGACGCGCTCTACGAAGGAATCGACTTCTACACACGCTTGTCGCGCGCCCGCTTCGAGGAGCTGAACGCGGATCTGTTCCGCGGCACATTACAGCCGGTGGAGCGCGCGCTGCAGGACGCCAAGCTCGACAAGGGCGATATCCACGACGTCGTTCTCGTCGGCGGCTCCACACGAATCCCCAAGATCCAGAGCATGCTGCAGAACTTCTTCTGCGGCAAGCAGCTTAACCTGTCCATCAACCCGGACGAGGCGGTGGCGTACGGCGCCGCCGTGCAGGCTGCGGTGCTCAGCGGAGACCAGCACGACAAGATCAAGGACGTCCTACTGGTGGACGTGACTCCGCTGTCCCTCGGCATCGAGACCGCCGGCGGAGTCATGACGAAGATCGTCGAGCGCAACGCGAAAATACCGTGCAAGCAGACAAAGACCTTCACCACATATTCGGACAATCAGCCGGCCGTTACAATCCAAGTGTTCGAGGGCGAACGCGCTATGACCAAAGACAACAATCTACTCGGCAAGTTCGACCTCACTGGCATCCCGCCGGCGCCGCGCGGCGTTCCACAGATCGACGTCAGCTTCGACCTCGACGCGAACGGCATCCTCAACGTGTCGGCCAAGGAGAACGGCACGGGAAAGAGTCAGAACATTGTGATAAAGAACGACAAGGGGCGGCTGTCGCAGGCCGAGATCGAGCGCATGCTCTCCGAGGCGGAGCGCTACAAGGGCGAAGACGAGAGGCAAATGAGGAGAGTGGCCTCGCGGAACAAGCTGGAGGCGTACGCGTTTGGAGTGAAGCAAGCGCTGGACGAAGCCGGGTCGAAGCTTAGCGACGAAGACAAGAATGCGGCGAAGAGTGCGTGCGACGATGCACTGCGCTGGTTGGACAACAACGCGCTCGCGGAGGAAGAGGAGTATGAGCACAAGCAGCAAGAGCTGACGCGCGCGTGCGAGCCCGCCATGAAGAAGCTGCACGGAGCAGCGGGAGCGGCGGGCGCAGAGCGAGCATCTCAACAGCAACAGTACCAGGGCCCCACGGTTGAGGAGGTGGACTGAACTGGGAAACTACCAACAAAGACATTCCAAGGAGTTGAGATTGTTTATTTACTTCTAGCAGTACGCCAGTACTCTTTTCTATTCTGTGCTTCTAGTCTCCTAATTTTAGGGGTGTAAACCAAAAATGTTCCTAATTGTAAGATTAAATCATAAGTATAAATAAATTATGCATTCCAGCTTTAAAAATATATGTCATCTTTTATTTACAACTTTCCTATTGCGAAAGATGTGAGCGGCAGCATTCACACCACACGCTGTATTTGTATCCCGACAATCAGGGTGCGCAGAGTAATCGGTGTTGTACTGCAAGAAATTTGGTAAATCGCAGTACCAAACCACGTTTAGCAAAATATTGGAACAAGTTAATAGTAGCCTACTGGGTTGGTACCACCGTACTGGATGTAGATGGCCGCATAGCAGCCTCGGTTGTGTTCTCTAGTCTAGTATAGCGGGTTAGTCCATCTAGTTGTACTATTAGCAATCCAGGGAAGTCTCCGGTATGGCACCTACCTTCTCAGAGGTGATATTGGCTGATCGGAGCATGTGCTTTGGCCCCTCCGACTCAGCCACCCATACCGGATTACATAAAAAAAAAAAAATTAAACCCACCTGCTGCATGACTCGGAAGAACCGTGCCGATAGGTGGCTAGTGGTAGCCCTTGAGCACGGCACCTTGTCCTTATCCCTTGGTCGTCTTTTACGACATGCACGGGGAAGAGATGCAGTGGGGCTATTCTTTACCGTCCCCAGCATATAAGTTACTCTATGGTCCCCAGCGATAAATTACGAGTGACTTCCCATAGTCCAGTCATACTTAAAAGTGCGGCCCGCCAATCTTTTCTAAGTGGCCCACCTGGTGTAGCTTCGAAGCCTGGTGTAGCTTAGTGTAGTAGCATTGATGGTCCACGACAAAAAGAAATGGCCAGTGACCGTGCCATCAATGGTACTGTCTAATGGTACCACCCACGGTAAAGAATCGCAAATCCTATGTAGTGTAACTAATCGATTGTCATCGCACCAGCTCGTCCTGATGATGTCCCGGTTTAGTACTGCATTGTCCGCCCCTACGTCTGTTCCACATCCCAAAGGTTAGTTCGTAAAGAATGCCACAAGGCATTAAACTCGCCTTTTGTAACCTTTTTATACGGTGTACAATAAAGTATATTTTCATTTCATTTCATTTCATTTCATTCATTTCATTTCATTTCATTTCATGTCTGCAGCGCAGCAGACGAAACATTGACATAATGTTGTTGGTAAAAAGCTCATACTGGAGGCATCCTACAGAATGTGGATAGGTAGAGGGGGAGGTCGAGAGCGGGAATGGTGATTCTCAGAGTCCCTAATCATCGCAGACTAGCTGAGGGCTTGATGCGAGCCGAAACGTGAAGCATGCTGGAGAACTACACAGTGGCTGCTCGCTAGTCCCGACCTCGATTGACACCCTCCTCTACTGCCACTGGGCCCGGATATGTTCGGTGAAGCCATCGCAAATCTTCGTCCATTTCAAGTCGGCCAGTGTTGGCGAGTGAAAAGAGTTTAGATAAATAAAACACAAGCATTATTATAACAAATGTCTATATTTCTTATTTTTCTATACAATGTATCCCCATTTTGAGTCTCGAGTGGAAAAATAAAAAATTAACTGAAATACCAATTCTCAAAATCATGGAAAGATTTTATCTATTACTCATGCTTGAATGGTAACAAGCTTTGTCACAAAAGTATTACATTAAAAACTAAGATATTATTTGTTTGTTTTTCTTGTTTTGTTTTACTGAATCAGTCGAAAGTTTGAGATATGTGCTCATTCTCGATGATAGTGGGTACTCCTGACACATAAAACTTTCCGCCGACTGTGCAGTCGAGATTCAGGAAACAACTCTATTGTCCATCTTAAATCTAAAACCTCGAAACTAATGTTTTAGTCAAGTAGCAATTTAATTTGCCATTTTACACTTTCTTGCTGCTGCTTGCGTGCAGTCCTACAAATATAGTTTCGTGGCGATCGGGGGCTGGGGTAGAAGTAAGAGGAGTGGACTGCGTACGTCCCGCCCCTCTTGTCGCCTCCGCACCCTACACATTCTTACACATTTCCACACATTCCTACACATTCAGCGTTCTCGCACACACCCATTCGCATTCTCGCATTCCCACCGATATCGCCACAAATGCGCGCGTCTATTGATGATGCCCACGACAATTAAGTGTAATAACTTCTGGTAATCCTGGAACAAAACAAAATAAACTAAAAAACTAAATTATTTGTAATTAAAGTAATATTAAACCGAAGTAGTACAATACTCCGGTTTGTATGGACTTGGTTCTGTATAAATGAGGTTTGTGAATGTGAAGTGCTCATTCACAGTAGAAGCCGTATTCTTGGGCGTTATATTTTTAACCCATTCCAAATACAGGAACTCCCCAATAATATAAACTCGTTTCATAGCGGAAATCGGACTTGGGGGTGAGCTATAAACTTAGAGAGATCGCAATAGATCTTCCTAGGTCGCAGTGACAACAGTACTAAGGGGCTCTAATCATAATCGACTTATGACAGTTCACAGTTTCATCAAATCTGGTGAAATCTCATCGAACCGTTTAATTGTTGATTAAAATGACATTTCTCCATTTGAGAGGAGTTAAGCCGTCAGCTACATTTTAGACAAAGGTGGTGTGAAATCAGTTAATGAAACAATTTGGCCAAAATGATATTGCCACTTGACTAAAGAAAGTGCGTCGAGTATTAATTAATTCGAAGTAGCTAAATACTAAAATATTGACAATGGCAGTTTCACGAACAATTGAGCACCGCTAAACACACATTCATATCACTGCCGCACTAAAGACAATATGAATGTAATACTGCTATCAAGACCACTCTTTCACTTTTTAACATCAATGTCAGACAAGGAGAAGTCTTGGATGAAAGAAAAAAAACTTAACTGAAATGACATTTCTGCATACATTTTGGTGACAATACATTTTGTGCTTTTTTTTATCAGGTTTTTTTTTTATAGAAACTGACACGGTTGGCTACATCGCCTACAACATCCGCGATGTCAGCCCATAACACCGGGTGAAATAGGTGCCATGTCAGTGCTTCCCTTCATTTCATGTCGGCTACACAGAACTGGACGGAAAACACGAACTATTTACATAGCCGTTTCGACCGACGTTTCATTCAGTGCGGTGGTGCAAACCAGGGCAGGATAAACCCTACCACCTAGTATGGTACCTACAGTTTCCGGTATTTTAGTTGGCATAAATAATATGTAGTGCCACAAATATGTCAAATACACGACGTGTCCTCGAATCGGAATATGAAAATTGGATATTGTGTAGGTACCTACATTTCAAATAGGTATTTAATACTATTTATATTATTTTTAGAAGACCGCGTGTGGTGGCCTGCCTTGGGAGAGGCCTACGTTCAGCAGTGGACCGATACGAGCTGATATGATGATGTTAGATGTTTTGGAACATCTGTATAGTTAACGTTTCTCTATAAAGTGTGAACATTAAAGCGTTTGTATGTAAATGTAGCAGAAAATTATTAATTATTGTTTATTTATATTTGGAAACACAAATTTCAGTTCAAGTTAAGGTGAAGTAGGTTAATAAAGTTTTATTGATAGATGCCTTCAAAACATATAGATAGAATTATACTTTATTTATCCAAGAAACATTTGACAGTTTTATGCACATTAGAACATTTATTTATATGACGTGCAACCGACCATTGGATGTTTGAGTCGAGTGACATATTGAAATGTAAGTAGGTAGTCGGAAAAGATTTTGAGTGTGAGAAATGAAGATACAATAATTAATAAAACGAAAAGTTCCTTATTTATTAATACAATTTTCATCATTTTCAAAGTGTGGGAGTCAAAGGGTTAATAATACATGTAACTACATGCCAGCTAAATAAACGCTATACTTGTGTGCGTGAATACATATAATTATACAGGGTGTTGTAACGGCCACTACATTAATTTCGCCAGCGCAATCCTCATGTTTTTCCCAGACGAAAAAAGTAAATAAAGTTTTTCTCTAAAGAGTCTAGTTTCCAGATATAAATTTTTTTAATTTATGTTTTCGTCAAGTGTAATTTGACGCGCGTGGGGGGAGGATGCTGACGCGGGAACGGTCGGGGTCGAAAAACTCATGCTGCGCCGCCACAGCGCATCTCCTCTCTCCGCGCACTCGTCCCTACTCGCTCACTCACTGCGCGCCTTTCATTTCCACGATCGTGCGGAACATTAGATCCCTTATACACTAAATAAATCAATTAGTTTGTTTGAAAACTGAAACTTTTTATTTAAAGCTAATTGAGAAAAAAGTAATTTGACTTTTTATGTCACTACTGATCCCAATAATAATTCCTAAATTTTATGTAGTAGCCGTTACAACATCCTGTATAAATATATAAAATATTATATGCAAATAAATATACATACATACTGGTACATACAAATTACCTATGAAAAAAAACAGTTTTTTAGTTAGTTTCTGCTGTTCTCAGAACACCCTTCAATATTCACACTTTTTGCCCATCTGTAGATACAATTTTCTGCCAAACTATTTACAACCACATAGTTACAATCATATCTAGGGTTGGCAAAAAAAAAGTACATAAACAATCGAAAAAAACTGTTTAAAACAGCTTTAAACATGTTTTTGTTACACAAATATTCTCTAAAGTGCCTTTTTTTGTGCCAACAGTGATTGATTATAAAAAAAATATATTCGTTTGAATGTATTTTTTGTGCCAGCCCTGATTATTTCGGAAAAAAATAGCATCCAGAACTGGGATTTTTTTTTTTTTTTACAAAAATAACCTAAATTCTCATCATTCAACATAGGTAACAAATCTAAAAGAATAACATCTCTGGCGGCCTTACAGTACGGCCCAGTAAGTCAAACATTATATTTTAGTCTCATCTTCAAAGAATTCGAGCAGGCTGTTAACAGCAGACAGGACAGAGATCAGTCACGTGATAACACAGATGTTAACTGTGCTAAAGGGCGACAGCCTAGCCACCTCTCACCTTGGCGCGGTCCTTCTACCGAGTCATGCAGCAGGTGGGTCTTTGTACCCTACTTGCTGCTTGATAGTTATCTTGTCCGAATACTTTGCTAAACGTAGTACATCGGTGTTGTGCTGTAGTTTACCACAACACCGATTACTCTGCTCACCCCGATTGTCGGGATACAGCGTGTGGTATGTATGTAATAAAAGTACTGTATAATAAAATTTAATTTGGTGCGAGTACTGTGAACGTGCCTGGCTTTAGTTAACCGACCTGTAGCACCGCTGCTCTCTTGAAGTATTCGAATTTCGAATTCGTTTCAACCGCAAGATTAAGAAACACTCGAAGTATTCGAATTTCGAATTTGTTTCACCCGCAAGATTAAGAAACACTTGAAGTATTCGAATTTCGAATTCGTTTCACCCGCAAGATTAAATAAACACGTTTGCCTCACTCGCCCACCGCACACTTCACACCGTCACTTCACACTCTCGCGCCGGCACTATCTCCGAGCGTCCCCGCCCGTCCCCAGTCCCCACGCGGCGCGCGCGCACTCTCGCGCTCCGCATCACATGGTGTTCGAGCCGAGGAGGCTCTCGGTCGCCATGAGCAGCATTTTGATCTGACGCGCGAGCTGGTGCGACGGGTGAGCGTTGAGGAAGCCCGACAGCTGCTTCTTGAGCTCGCGGACGACGATCGGCATGTGCTCGCGCGTGACCGGATTCGATGCGTCCAGGTTTATGATCGCCTCTTCTAGGTATCTGCAAATTGGAGAAGATGAATTTGAGCGGATGTAGAAATGGGCGTTTGTTGGTGCTGTATCCTTCTTGGAGCCTTTTTTTTTATAGTCAGCGCGACATGCGGCGCCGAGCTACCCGTAAGGTGTCTAACAACGCCCATGGACATTCGGTCGAATGCGGGGGCTGTGAATGCCATTCCGGCCTGACAAGTGCCCATTCACGCGTCTCTTGACCAGAGACTATACTTGGGGGGAAATATGTGGGCAGGGAGCATTATAGGAATTATGTGTTTGGAATACTACGTGACTTGGCACTAAACCCCCCATCCTTGTTGAATGACCGTGGTATTTGGCGAACCCCCTCCCCCTCACAAAATCTATTTGATACTTAATGCATCAATTTGTCAAATTAATATTTTTATTTGACAGAATAGTGAGAGCAGCGCGTGAAGACATCCCCTCACCAGTGGCGGCTCTGGCGGCCAATGAATTTTAGTGAGGCACCACCTACATAATAGCATTTTATTAATGTTGTATTGCAGTTTTCATTTCGAGGAGAGGACAGGACATGCCCAAAGTCTAGCAATAAATAAACATCCATGTTGATTTTTTTTCTTTACCTTCAAGATAATTAAGTGAGGCGGCGTGAGGCGGCGCCTCACTTGCTTCACCTGGGGAACCGCCACTGCCCCTCACCTGTGCTTAAGCTGAGTATCGGACGTCATATCGGCGGCCAGCTGCTGCACGAGCGACAGCAGAACGTGCTGCTTGAGCCGGCACGACGGCGAGAACACGTGTGCGGGGTCGGCCGTGCGGCACACGTGCACAACCAGCGACAGGTCCGACGCGGAGAGCGCCACCTGGAACGCGCCGTTCAGGTCGTCCGAGCTGATGAGCGACGTTATCTGCGCCAGCTGAAACTGTTCGCAAACGATAGATTGATAGATAGAAAATTCTTTATTGCTCCAGTAAACATTAACCTTCAAGCGGGCGCGCGGTCATTTGTAACGGCAGCGGTCGCGCGTAACCTAAAAGACCTATGGGATATTTCAGGGTTTTAAAACACTAATTATTTAATAATAATGTATTTTTTTGTATTTAGACACATTATCATTATTTAAGGACACAATTTGTTGAAAAAAAATGAACTTAAACTCAGATAAAACAAAATTATAAAATAAATAACATAGGTCAATTTTTCTTTTGATTAGAAATCAATTTGGCAACTCAAAATCTTCTTATATACCCCTAACTAGCTTTATATAGTATAATACAATCAAAATAACAAAATCAGTTGCCTCCATGAGATCACATAATAATGATAAAATTAAAATCAAAGTATTTATCATCAATTTAGGTCTAGTTTTCAGAATCTCTTTCTTCGCCAAGATAAAATTTATTGCAAATTAATGTAGCGTGGGTCCCGCAAATATTTCTCAGACATGATGTGCATTGTGTCTTCGATT
This sequence comes from Nematopogon swammerdamellus, assembly GCA_946902875.1. Classification (NCBI taxonomy): domain Eukaryota; kingdom Metazoa; phylum Arthropoda; class Insecta; order Lepidoptera; family Adelidae; genus Nematopogon; species Nematopogon swammerdamellus. The sequence continues at coordinate 2,712,255 of OX336334.1, read as the reverse complement.
GCCTCCTTTTTTTTTTGCTGGGCATATTTTGCACCTTCGTCTGCATGTGCTGGAACTACTGCTTGGTTCATTACCAGCAGCGTCTTCAACACTCGTTGTATTTACGCAACTATTTCATTATTAGTCAGCGGTTAACGAGTCATTTTTATAAAAAAAAAACACTATTACAAGCTTAGTTCAATGATATTTGTTGATATTGTAAAAAAATAATCTCGCGTTGAACGTCGCGCGTAACCTTTTCGACGACAGGCGCGCGGCGTCCTTTCGACGCCTGCGCCGCCACTAAAACAAATGCGATCTGTGCCCTCCGGGGGGCGCGGTGAGGGGAGATAAACTGTTTATTTCGTGAACAGTGAAACAATGACAGGCTACTAGGGATGGGAAATGAAAGCGACAAGAAATAACGATATTATGAACGAAAATGTATTGAGTGCGGTCGATTCGACGCCGCGCGACCGCTTGAAGGTTAAACAGTTACAAGTGCATTAGAAAATTTACATAAGGTGCAAAGGCGGACTCATCCCTTACAGAGATTTCTTACAGTCAACCTTTGGATGTTTGAGATTCGATAATATAGTGGAATGTAAGTTTTTTTTTCTTTTTATTGACAGCGCGACATATGGCGCCGAGCCACCCATAAGGTGTCTAACGACGCCCATGGACATTCGGTCGTATGCGGGGGTTGCGAATGCCATGCCGGCCTGACAGGTGCCCATTCAAGCGTCTCTTGAAGGACCCGAGACTGTACTTGGGGGGGAATATATGGGCAGGGAGAGCGTTCCAGAGTTTACCGGTTCTCTAGAGGTAACTCCAGTAAACATTAAACAGTAGTAACAAATACATTAGAAAATTTACATAAGGTGCAAAGGCGGACCTTTGCACCTTATGTAAATCCCCCTATGTATTGCACCCTTACAGAGATTTCTTACAGTCAACCTTTGTATGTTTGAGATTCGATAATATAGTCAGAGGCGAACCTTCCTTAAGGCCGACTAGGCCCGGGCCTTGGGCGGCCAGATATTAGGGGCGGCCAATATGTACCTGCTGCTGGAAGCAGTGAGCGCAGGTACAGAATAGAAAGGGTGCCGGTCGGAGCAAGTGCGTGCGACGTGCGGGAGTGGTGAGTGCGGCGGCGGAGACGACGCACTATTTACGCGGACAAAATAATTTTGCTATGACGATAACGTCAATATTGCCGCAAAACTAATAAAAAATACTTTTGCTATATGTAAAATAAACCGAGAAATAATATATTTCTGGCAGGTTGAACCGAACGCAATCCTGATTTTCGCACAACTTCACATTTGTATCTATGCTGTAAACTTGAAAGGGGCGGCTGCATTGAATTGGGGCGGCTGGTACTAAACGGCCTAGGGCGGCTAAGGCTGCTAGTCCGCCTCTGAATATAGTGGAATGTAAGTAGGTAGTTGCAAAAGAGTTGAGCGTGAGAATTGAAGATAAAATAATAATAAGAATAATTATTAGCAATACATATAAGTACATGCTAGTAAAATATAAGCCATACATGTGTATGGCTTAAATTACTAAATATATAGAATAAGAATCTCTCCCCGTGTATGTCGTAAAAGGCGACTAAGGGATATGACTCCCTTCTTATATTACTAGGTGGTAGGGTTTAACCCGCCCGGGTTGTTACCACCGCACTGAATGAAAGGTCGGTCGAAACGGCTATGTAAATAGTTTGTGTTTTCCGTCCAGTTCAGTGTAGCCGGCACGACCGAGGGGAGGCACTGACGTGGCACCAAGTTCACCCGGTGTTATGGGCTGAAATCATGGATGTTGTAGGTGATGTAAGCCAACCGTGTCAGTTTCCATAAAAAAAAAAAAATAAGAAGGAGACGCCTGTTGATTGGACCACTGAACATAGCTACGATTACAAGTAGCGCAATGACTGATATCTTTTAAGCGTCAGCCTCGATAGCTCAGTGGTGCAGACAGTCGACTGTCGCTATTGATTGTTAAGCAACGCTGGGCGCGGTCAGTACTTGGATGGGTGACCGCTCGACCGTTGGAGGCTGACCGTGGTTCGGATTCCACGTAAAACTGTAGGTCCCTTCCCGTCTTACCTTACTAGGTGGTAGGGTTAATCCCGCCCGGGTTGGTACCACCGCACTGAATGAAAGGTCGGTCGAAACGGCTATGTAAATAGTTTGCGTTTTCCATCCAGTTCAGTTTAGCCGGCACGATCAAAGGGAAGCAGTGACATGCAAGTTCACCAAGGTGTTAGGTAATTCACCCGAGTTCTTGCAGCACAACGCCAATTACTATGCCTACCCCGATTTTAGGGATGCAGCGTGAATGTTGCGTGTTGTTTTTTTTTCGATTGTAACGCATATAACGATTTTCTAAAGTAAAAGACACACAATTATACAACATGGTACACTAAAATAAAATACATTACATTACAATGTACCTACATTGCAATTATAGTTTGTATTAAGTATTAAGAATGAAAGAAATGTGTAATTATATTGTTAAAATTTTAAAAATCAATGTATGTAATAATGTATTTGTATTATAATAACACTTTAATTAAATTTGTGTAAAGAGTGAATGTACAGCTCCTGTGAGCTCTTAAACATTTAAATAAATAAATAAATTACGGCTGCATACATCACATACTTTTATATTACTGTAAGACGGACTATTCGGATTTTCGATTATACGGACTACCCCTGGTCCCAATTAGTCCGAATAATCGGGGCTCTACTGCAATGAGTTCATAAAGTAGACACACAATCATACAACATGGTACACTAAAATAAAATACACTAGAACCTCGACTATCCGAGCTATTGTGGACCAGCTCTACCTCGGATAATCAAAAGCTCGGATTATACGGACTTTATTCACAGTCAGATAAAGTCACATTTCTAAATAAAATATTCTCTCGAAAAGCTTATCTTGTAAGTAGAGCTGATTTTAATTCCCCACTGAGTTTACAATTATGTAAAATTTTGCGCGAATTTATGACCAAAGAAGATGGCGGTCGATGAACAGCTGTTGGCTGTGCGCCGCACTAACTCGCACGTCTCTGTGCGACAGGGATAACGCTCTACAACCGGATTGTCCCTTTCTAAAGCTCGATGTACATTATTTACTGCCGCATACTGTACATAATTTTTTTTTACTGTAAGACGGATTATACAGATATTCGATTATACGGACTACGCCTGGTCCCAATTAGACTGAATAATCGGGGCTCTACTGCAATGAGTTCATAAAGTAGACACACAATCATACAACATGGTACACTAAAATAAAATACATTACATTACAATGTACATTACGGCCGCATACTGTACATACTTTTATATTACTGTATGACGGACTATTCGGATTTTCGATTATACGGACTACCCCTGGTCCCAATTAGTCCGAATAATCGAAAATGAAAAATTAAAATGAAAAATATTTAGTATCACATGAAATCGTACAGTACAATAACCGAGTCTTCTGCACTAGAAAAATTCTGTCTCGCAGAAAGACTTATTCTAACTTCTAACTTATTCTAACTAATAATTAATTGTATTTCATTGTGCGCTCACTAGTAATAATTTTATATTATTTTTAGTTTATTTCATATTATAATTAAATTAAGCGAATTTTTTAGTATATAAATACAAGTTAGTTTTAATATATATATATATAATATCAAATAAATACCTCAATAAATAAAATATGAATATTTTATGGTTTTATAATGTTATTTAGTTAGTAAGGTGTTTAGTTTGTCTAGTAGTCTAGTTTGTTGGGGTTCTAATGCAATGAGTTCATAAAGTAGACACACAATCATACAACATGGTACACTAAAATAAAATACACTAGAACCTCGACTATCCGAGCTATTGTGGACCAGTTCTGCGTTGAAGGCAATGACCGATGCCATAGAGTAAAAAAAACTGTTTTTTTTAAATTCTATGGTATCGGTCATCGGCTAGGTATGCGCTAACCTTGGTTAATGCGAGCTTAGATAATCCGGTTTCTAATGTATTGGTACTTACATAAAAATTATACGAAAAAAAATTTACAATCACCCACAAGTCGTCCCACAATTTTTTTGTATTTAGGTATATATCATTATTCAAATTGATGAGGGAGTTTTTTTCTACTTATATAAAAAAATATTATTTACACTTCCAACATTTTAAGATGAGATCTCGCAACGACACAACCAGTGGCAAAATCTACTTGAACTAATGATCTAAGATCCGGCCTAAAGAGGTTATACCTGAATCTGTTATTCAGAAAAGACATTGTTTATATAAAATCAAACCCATCTTGACTTGAGACACCATTTGTTGCCAACTTTGGTTGTACTTATTTAACTACAGTAAAGTAGCAAGGTGTAATATCGTCGGTATACTGGTAAAACCCATTAAATGTAGACAGGAGAGTTTTGAGATAAATGGATTTGAAAGTTTAATGGCTCAAAAGTATTGGTAAAGGTGTAAATGTATAAGAAATGTGTCCATAGTTTTGTAGTATATCTAGTTAAGGTTTAATCAAAGATACAAATCCTCCTTAGAATTTCAGTATTTTTGTAAAATTTCATAAACCATAAAATGGGACTGTGCTTAATGGGTTTTACTTGTACACATATTTTTAAAATACTGCAATATTCATGGTAAGTGAGCTTATAGGGTTTTGCTTGTATGGTATTTGGACCACGAGAGGACCTTCACTTAAATAATGTCAGTATATTTAAAATACTTTAAAGGCTTCTTACGGAACCAAATTTATAAAATATTTCATTAAAAATGGTTTTAATTAGTTTTACTTGCGTATTCTAAGGAAAACTTGAGAGATTACCTGGTATTTACACAGCCTAACTTCAAAACGAAACTTCGTATCGATAAACGGGTTTTACCAGAAAGAAGAGCATGAAAAAATATGTAGAACTGCATTATTAACTCATTTTACCTAAAAATGGCATTTAACGGGTTTTACCAGTATACTGTCGGTATATACATATAACTAGATGAAACACTGGAAATCGATGATTGACTTCTATCGAATAACCTACATGCAATAATTTTATGTCATTCCGTGCGGTGGTATCAACCCCGGGCGGGTTAAACCCTACCACATAGTAAGGTAAGAAGGGAAGGGACCTACAATTTTACGCGGAATTTTAACCACGGTCAGACTCCAACGGTCGAACGGTCACCAAACGACCATGTTCTGACCGCGCTCAGGTGTGCTTATGATCACAACCGATAGACGGCCGATAGCACCACTGATCTACCGAGGCCGACAAAGCCTACAAGTTACCTTTTAAATAAAAGGTATGATTCAAATCATAAACATACCATTTATTTATACTATGTCTTACTTACCCGTTCTGAGTACTCGTGTAAATTCACTTCTAAGGTTCAAAATTAAACCGTTTTAAATTAAACCTAAACAGGAACATAAGAGTCCTAATAAGGACCTCAACAGGACACTACAGACTAAACAAACACCTATACCAAATGGGCCATAGCGACACAACCGTGTGCAGGTTCCGTATAACATAGGATGAAACGCCCGTACGCATCCTTTGTGAATGTGAAGTGCTCATTCACAGTAGAAGCCGTATTCTTGGGGGTTATATTTTTAACCCATGCCAAATACAGGCACTCAACCCCAAGAGTATAACTCGGTTTATAGCGGAAATCGGACTTGGGTGTGAGCTCTAAACTTTTTATAGATCTTCCTAGATCGCAGTGACAACAGGGCTCGGATGCCCTAACTCTCACAACACTTTAAATCATAATCATACCTTTTATTTATACTACGTCTTACCCGTATAACAGATGAGTGCGTGACCTCCTTACGCCGGCTCCTACATACTATATAATGAAGGAATGAGAAGACAGTACAATTTGCAGATAAATTACTTGTTGGACATTAAACTGTGACTGCCTGGTCGAGTGTTTGATCTGCAGATAGCACTTCAGTTGGGGGCTCGACATGCGTCGACCTCTCTAAGAAATAACAATAAAAAAAATATTATTATAATCACTCTGGATGACGATACAAAGGCGGAGGCAATTTTATAAGCGTGCACAGAACGTCGAATCTCTTCGACAAATAAAATATTTTAAATTGGCATTATTCGAGGCGCTGCTTTCATTCCAACCAGACAGTTCCACATAGCTTATCCATTGCTTTGAACAATTCCAACCTCTATTAATTTAATTCTAACCCAAGGAAACGCTTCTTGGTAAACAGAGTTGTGGACTCTTGGAACTAACTACCGCAGGAGGTCATAAGTGCTAAAAGAGTAAATGGATTTAAAAACCAGTTTTATTTAATTAATATAAGCTAAATAGCTACAAAAAATTTTAACAGTGAACTCGGGGGGGAGAGTGAAATGCACGAATACATCAGCTTCAAGCTGTTAGTGCTATAAATAATAATAATAAAATGCTATGGCCTGCACCCATCGGCGCGCTGTGAGGCCTGTCACCCGCCACGGCGGTATTACCATTTATTAAAATTTTATTCTGTTTGTATGTATATATTTTTTATAATTATATCAAAAGAATATAAATATGTACATGCCAAGTGTGAGTCGAACTCGCGCACCGAGGGTTCCGTATCGCCATGTCATGGTCAGCGCCACTCACGCCATCTACGGTGTGTTTTATGAAATGCTTCATATTAGTTAAAATTCATGATTAGTTAAAATGCTTCATACTCTTTTCGGTATAGATGGCTACACTTTTTAGTTTCTTCTATGGGAACTCCAGTGAATTTTTTACTTTTTCTTATTTGTTGTTATATCAGCCATAATAACACATATTCTGTGAAAATTTCAACGGGCTACCTATTACGGTTCAAGAGATACAGCCCTCGGACAGACGGACGGACAGACAGACAGACAGATAGACAGACAGACAGACCGACAGACAGACGGCGGCGTAGGCTTAGTAATAGGGTCCCTTACCGGATACGGAACCCTAAAAACGTGAAATAAAATAATAATAATAATTACGTAAAGCATATAAGGTTTAGCAAGAGGGACAAGTTATGTGGAACATGTGGATCGTCTGTCTGGCGAGCGCCTAGGAACGCAGCTCGAGTCCGGACGCACCTGCCTGTCGACCTGGTGAGGCGTGTGCGTGACGCGCGGCGTGGTCGGCGTCTGCGAGCGGGACATCTCCAGCACGGACGCGGCCTGCTCGCGCCATCGGCTCATCTCTTGCTCTAGGACTCTGCAAAGTGTACATAGTCAATTTTAATTTATTTTATTTTATACCTCGGTCTTAACATGAAGACTGTCAAGCAAGAAATAGCCCAGTACAGCATACAATATCAAAAGAGACTATCACAACACGTGAATGAACTTGCACTGGCGTTGAGCGGAGAGGGTGGCCTTCAACATGTGCGACTGAAACGGAACGATATCTCGAGATTGAGTAACAGATTTTCTACAAGTTAATTGGACTATTCCGTCTGAATCCTTCAAAATTAGGAACTCCCAAAAAAAATACAACACATACAGATTGACTTAAATCAAACAAATAAGGGCTTATTGTTTTTGAAACAAATTGCTGGCATGTTGCTGGAAGGAACAACAGAAATAAAAAAAAAAGGCGCGCGCGCGCTAATATCCGTAAGATGTCGCAAATATTTGCGGGCGTGATTCGTTACGCAAGGAGAGAAAAAATATATGAACACCTATAGCATATTTATCATGGTGCGTATACCTTACAGTGCCTTACCTTTGTTTTGATTCCAAATTGTTAGTTGAACATTGTACTACACAAATATTATTTTTATTATTTGTTAATGAACTAGCAGCTTAATACGCTGATGTGTTCATGTCTATGATGATCACTGATGTTGCTATATCCTTACCTATAATAAAATCCAACGTCTGCTTTCTGTCTGAGTGTCTGAGTGTATGTCTGTCTGTCCGCTTATAACTCGAGAACCACTGAACCGATTTTAATAAAACAAAATTCTACGGATAGCTTGATTCTTCCCATCAACTATAGGCTACTTACTATCACGCTAAATGGCTTATGAGGTTAGCAGTGAAGTGAAATATGAGAGCGGGCGGAGCCGCGGGTACAGCTTGTTATGTTATATTTCTTCGATTTTTAAATACTTGTCAAGCCTATTTTTAAATGTGTTTATTGTGGATACTTCAATAACTTCCTCGTTCAGTTTATTCCAACTGTTTACGATTCTGTTAGTAAGGAAGTGCTTTCTTGCTTAGGTTGAAAAGCGTGATCTTATTAGGTGATTGTTTGAATTTAACAGAAACATGCTTCTCATTGTGTCGAGTCCTCTGAGGTTAGAAGAGACACTTTCGAGAAAAATTCATAATGGGGCTTTGTCGCAAATGTAAAAAAAATACTAACAAATCATACATAATTAGTCACACATCACTAAAGGTAAAAAAAAATTGATTCCGGGATTAGCGACCACCAAAATGGCACAAAAAGTAGCTTTTCTTTAATATAATTCAACTTGGGTGGCTGTGCCGAGGCACCAATGGTGCAGTCGACAGAGCCAAAAACGCTTCTCCTCGCGAAACCACGCTCAGGGAACTATAATCTCTGGTCAGCCTCGGTAGCTCAGTGGTGCGGTCGGTCGACTGACGGTCCGATCACAAGCACACCTGGGCGCGGTCAGTGGATGGATGGGTGACCGCTCGACCGTTGGAATCTGACCGTGGTTCGGATTCCACGTAAAACTGTAGGTTCCTTCTCACCTTACTAGGTGGTAGGGTTTAACCCGCCCGGGTAGATACCACCGCACCGAATGAAACGTCGTCCGAAACGGCTATGAATCCTAGTTCACCCGGAGTAATGGGCTGACATCACGGATGTTGTAGGTGATGTAGCGAACTGTGTTAGTTTCCATAAAAAAAAATTTTTACAAAAGCGAAAGCGTCATACTCATATGCGTAACCACAGTGGGGCAAGGTGGGGCATCTGCCCCACCCTCCCTTCACCCTGACTTGAAGCAGCGGCGACTCCTTTCAGTTGGCGAGGTTGGCGCCGCCAAACTAAATAAAATGAATGACACCATTACTACAGAAGTATCAAGCTAAAATAAATGTGAAAAAATATCGGAGTTAAATTATTTATATCATATGATATATTATTTATATCAACCCACGATTAATAAGATAAAACGTCAATCCCGTACCCGTTACATAATTTGAAATTTCGCGCGCGTCAAATGCGGGCGACGACGAATGACGACACATCAAGGCATTCATTGGCCGGTTGGCTACATTTTGAAGCGCCATCGTATTCCATACAAGGCGGAAGCGGCCGAATGTCCCCCCCGTCCCGCGCAGACCCGCTGCTCAGCCTTTCGAGTTGGCGCAGCGGTGAGTGCATTTAGTGACGCGGTAGCGAGTAGAGCGACTAGCGAGCGAGCTAGGTGTGTGTGTTGCGTGTGTGGGTGTGTGCGCGCTGCGACCACACGACGAGTATTCTTGTGCTGTACGTAGTACGACGTGCGATGCGATGCGACTATTATAGCGAGCTAGGCTAGGTGTGTTGTGTGCGCGTGTGTGTGCGCATTGGCTCGCGGTCGCGAGTTGATAGCTGCATATATTCCGTTATGTAGGTATGGACTTTGTATGGATGAATCCTGTGCAGTGTTGTAAATTAAAGTGATTTATTGGTAATTATAATGGCAAACTCCTACCGAGCTATCTACGGAGCACTCAAGGACAAGAGAGGCTCAGTAATTTGGCACTCTTATCTGTGGAAAAGGAGTTGCTAAGAAAATTGAGGAAGAAAGAAGATTTTCACGATCGAGTCATCGAAAATTTCTTGTCTTGGGAACGAAGAGTGGACTTCATGTACAAACGAGTGTACAAATAAAATGTAACAAATCAAGCTAGTATGCCTGTCTCGTCGTCGTCGTGCCAGAGGAGACGTCGCGTCGCTGTTGTCGGCTGCAACTCGACTGCTTTGACACAACCAGTAGGTACCTACCTATCTACAGAAAAATTAATCGTAAGTGAGAAAAATAAATAATTTAAACTAAATATTATAAACTATCTATATCGTAATCGTCTTTCAGTTTTTGAACTCATTGTGGTAGAAATAAATTTAAGTTAAATAACAACGCGCGTAGTTATGAAATTATGAAAAAAATGATTCCTTAGCCAGAGCCAACCCAATATTCAGGACCAGGAGTCGCGACTGACTTGAAGCAAAAAATACAGAGGTCATTCAGTACTTTACGCAGAGTTAAAACTTGGTTAAGGTCAACAATGACAGAGAACCGTCTTGTCGGCCTCTGCATGACGAGTTTGCATAGGAAGAGGGTTCTGGAAGCAAAAAATTAATTCGTAAACGAAATTGTAGCTAGATTTAGCCAGAACCCTCGCGGGTTATTATTGAAATAAGCAAGGGAAGGTTAGTAAATATAATAAGTGGGAGCCTAAACTCTATTGTCCTATTTTCATTAAAGTCTTACTTCGTCTTAGTACCGTGTGGGGCCGGTACTTAAATAGAATAGCCCCACTGCATCTCTCCCCGTGCATGTCGTAAAAGGCGACTAAGGGATAAGGACAAGATGCCGTGCTAAAGGGCGACAGGCTCGCCACCTCACACCTTGGCATGGTACTTCCACCGAGTCATGCAGCAGATGGGTCTTCGTGCCTTACTTGCTGCTTGATCGATTGAATCTTGTTCGAATAATTTGCGAAACGTGGTGGTCGGTGTTGTGCTGTAATTTACCAGAGTTCTTGCAGCACAACACCGATTACTCTGCTTACCCCGATTGTCGGGATTCAGCGTGTGTGATATGTATGTATGTATGTATGTATGTCTTACTTCTGACTTATGGAGTTTACTTATTTCTGCCCCACCCCTAGTAAAATGCTGGTTACGCCCTCGCACACTTACCCCCTGACAGCGGAGTGCAGTACGGGCGTGAGTTGCTGCGCGATGGGCGGCGCCGGCGGCTGATTGGCCACGCTCGCCAGGATCTCCTCGTGCCGCTGCAGCGCCGCGCGCAGCGTCTCGGCGGCTGCCGCGCCGCCGCGCTCCGCCGCCGCGCGCGCGTACGCCTCCGTGTTGCACACTTACCCCCTGACAGCGGAGTGCAGTACGGGCGTGAGTTGCTGCGCGATGGGCGGCGCCGGCGGCTGATTGGCCACGCTCGCCAGGATCTCCTCGTGCCGCTGCAGCGCCGCGCGCAGCGTCTCGGCGGCCGCCGCGCCGCCGCGCTCCGCCGCCGCGCGCGCGTACGCCTCCGTGTTGCACACTTACCCCCTGACAGCGGAGTGCAGTACGGGCGTGAGTTGCTGCGCGATGGGCGGCGGCGGCGGCTGATTGGCCACGCTCGCCAGGATCTCCTCGTGCCGCTGCAGCGCCGCGCGCAGCGTCTCGGCGGCCGCCGCGCCGCCGCGCTCCGCCGCCACGCGCGCGTACGCCTCCGTGTTGCACACTTACCCCCTGACAGCGGAGTGCAGTACGGGCGTGAGTTGCTGCCTGATGGGCGGCGGCGGCGGCTGATTGGCCACGCTCGCCAGGATCTCCTCGTGCCGCTGCAGCGCCGCGCGCAGCGTCTCGGCGGCCGCCGCCCCGCCGCGCTCCGCCGCCGCGCGCGCGTACGCCTCCGTGTTGCACACTTACCCCCTGACAGCGGAGTGCAGTACGGGCGTGAGTTGCTGCGCGATGGGCGGCGGCGGCGGCTGATTGGCCACGCTCGCCAGGATCTCCTCGTGCCGCTGCAGCGCCGCGCGCAGCGTCTCGGCGGCCGCCGCGCCGCCGCGCTCCGCCGCCGCGCGCGCGTACGCCTCCGTGTTGCTCGCGACTGGTGAGGGCATAATGTTTCATTATTTTATGCTTCTCACTATACAGAATGTTCAAATTGTTGTATTGGTAGCCCAAATAACTCTGCTATTCACTACTCACACCGACCACCACGTTTAGCAAATTATTCGGACAAGATAGCTATCAGGCAGCAAGTAAGAAAGCAAGCAGAAGGACCGTGCCACAGTGAGAGGTGGCTTTTCCCGTCGCCCTTTGGAACGGCATCTTGTCCTTATCCCTTAGTCGCCTTTTATGACATGCACGGGGAGAGATGCAGTGGGGCTATTCTTTTTAAGTACCGGCCGTGTGGGGCCGACTATACATATCACACGCTGCATCCCAACAATCGGGGTAAGCAAAGTAATCGAAATTGTGCTGCAGGTACTCTTGTAAATTACAGCACAACACCGACCACCATGTTCAGCAAAGTATTCGGATAACTAACTATCAAGCAGCAAGTAAGTAAGGCTGAAGACCCACCCGCTGCATGATTCGGTGGAAGGACCATTCCAAGATGAGAGGTGGCTTTGCCTGTCGCCCTTTAGCACGGCATCTTGTCCGAATATTCAAGGATGTTGTTAAAAAATACTGCTATATAGGAATTATTCGCAGCTGAAGTCGGTCCGTGATAAGCTCCTAGGTGGATAGAGCTTCGCGCTCCTAGGTGGATAGAGCTTCGCGGACCGCACTAAAAGCTTCCTAAGCAATTTGGACCTGTAGAGAGAGTGAAGTCCTAAGACGAACCATACTGAATATGCATATGTCTCAATGAAATATTGTTATTGATGTGTGTTCTTTATGGCGAAATAAATATCTGAATCTGAATCTATGAAACCTAAAAGTGGAAAAACTCACATTCTTTGGTGCCGTTCTGGAACGCCTGGTTGACCTGCTTGAAGATCTGTCCGGTGGCCTTCTCCAGAGTGGGCACCAGCGTCTGCGCCATCACGTCGCGGAACGAGTCGCGGACCATTCCGGAGAGCGTGCGGGCCACCGCGTTACCGAGACTCTCCTGTATGCTCTGCACAAGAAATTAGACCCGTCCATTATACAGAGGGTATAAAGACGCACTAGGGGCCAGACTATAGAGCACCGGTGCCTATAAATTTTTCTATGAACATCTCCCTGCAAAAAATTTAAGGTTGTGGTTCAAACATTATCAACATATTGAAAGAGTGCGCCGAAAGTCACCAGTCACGTTGGCGCGGATCCGCGCTTAGGCAGTTAGAGGGGGGGTGTGCGGATCCGCGCTTATAGTCCGGCCGCTGAGAGAATGCATCACAATGAGCCATTCTGTTGAGGTTATTCGTTGTTTTTTTTTTGTTAGCTGGAGGAGCCCTTGTCAGTCCCTTTCATTTCCTGTCTTCAAATCTCACGGCTAGCGTAGGGACCAACTGACAGACGTCAGGAATGCATTCTCTCAGCGGTCAGACTTTAGTCATACGAAAAGTTAACCCACACAGCTTGCTATTTTTTTCAGTATCTTCTGTTACTTGGCGATCTGTGTAAACACAATGAGCCATTCTGTTGATGTTATTCGTTGTTTTTTTGTTTTGTTTGTTAGCCGGAGGAGCCCTAGTGAGCCCCTTTCATTTCCTGTCTCCAAATCTCACGGCTAGCGTAGGGACCAACTGACAGACTGCAGGAAAGCATTCTCTCAGCGGCCGGACTTTAGTCATACGAAAGGTTAACCCACACACCTTGCTATGGACCATCTTTTCGATATTGTCCCTGAGCAGTGTGTCGGTGGCTGTCATGCGGGAAGCGAACTCGTGCTGCAGCGAGCGCGTGAGCGGGTCGAGCACGCGCGCCATCGCGGCGCTCACGGCGTCCGCCGCCGCCGCGCCCGCGTCCGCGGCCGCCATCTCCACTCGGCCCCATCTGCAACATGCATATTATTTTTTATTTTTTTATGGAAACTGACACGATTGTCTATATCGCGATTGTCTATATGCACTTCCACGCATGTACATAGCTAGTGAAAACAAAAAACTGAAACAGAAAACTGTCGGCTAGTACAAAAACCCTGTGGCCCTGGGCATAGGCAGTGGCAGTGATGGCTTCACCCCCGGCTCTCGACTTCGGTCGGGGGTTCCTTCGGGTGAACGGGTGGTGGCTCGGATCGGCTGGGGAAAGTCTTCAGTCTGGGTTTCCCATGGGATTTATTTCGGAAGGACTGTACAGCTATGGGGCCTCGATCTGGCATACATGATCACTGTACTCGCAAGAGTGCAGGGATAGACGTCTGGATTTCATAGCCGCAAGGCTGGTATTTCTGGACGTCTATAAACAAAACGTAAGAGATTAAAAATGATAGTATATCCTTTATCTATATCACCTACTACATCCGTGACGTCAGGCCATAACACTCAGTGGTGCGGTCGGTCGACTGTTATTAAGCACACCTGGGCGCGGTCAGTACTTGGACGGGTGACCGCTCGACCGTCGGAGGCTGACCGTGGTTCGGATTCCACGTAAAACTGTAGGTCCCTTCCCTTCTTACCTTACTAGGTGGTAGGGTTTATCCCGCCCGGGTTGGTATCACCGCACTGAATGAAACGTCGGTCGAAGCGGCTATGTAAATAGTTCGTGTTTCCGTCCAGTTCAGTGTGACCGAAATTAATGGAAGCACTGACATGGCACCTAGTTCACCAAGATGTTACGGGCTAACATCACGGATGTTGTAGGTGATGCAGCCAACCGTGTCAGCCATCATAAAAGCAGCCAACCGTGTCAGCCATCATAAAAAACAACCTCAAAACATATTTAGTCAATACTGACCTCTCCCCGAATGCGTTGTCTATCGCGAGGGCAGTGCCCGCGGTGTGAGCGTGGAGCGCCTGCTCCACGGTCTGCCGCGCGTCACCGGCGGTCACTTGGTCCTCCCGTATCGAGCGCAGCAGGCGATTCTGCTCCGACATCATGTCTGCAAAACATTTCCCATGGAAATATATTGTATTTTGGCCTTTGCAAGTCCAAAGGGCACTTTATGATCTTTGTAATTTTATGTATTTGCATATAAGGAGTTTTTGTATGGGTTGCTGAGTCAGAGGGGTCAAAGCACATACTTGGACCAGCCGAAATCATCACCGATAAGGTAGATGCGACACCGGAGAATTCCCTTTGGTTCGCTGGCTATACTGGACTAGAGAAGAACACAGCCAAGGCTGCTATGCGGCCATATTACGCCCAGTCCGGTGGTACTGCAACCCACTCGGCAACTCGATTGTACCACCTAGTAAGTTGCAAGGGAAGGAAGGAAGGAAGGTGTCGAACTAAGTGATGGTTTCACCGAACATATCGGGGTCCATCGGCAGTAGAGGAGGGTGTCAATCGAGGTCGGGACTAGCGAGTGGCCACTCTGTAGTTCTCCAGCATCAAGCCCACGTCGGCTAGTCTGTGATGACTAGGACGCGGAGAACCACCAGTCCCGCTCTCGACCTCCCTCTTTCTACCTATCCTAATTCTGTAGGATGCCTCCAGTGACGTTTCCGAAGTCTCCATATATGAGCTTAGCTTCGATCTTGGCAGGCCACATCGGTTTCCTTCCACCGAGTCTTGCAGCAGGTGGGTCTTCGTGTCTTACTTGCTGCTTGATATAGTTATCTTGTCCGAATACTTTGCTAAACGTGGTGGTCGGTGTTGTGGTGTAATTTACAAGAGTACCTGCAGCACAACACCGATTACTCTGCTTACCCCGATTGTCGGGTTAAAGCGTGCGGTATGTAGTTTGTTATTTTTATGGTCATATGAATATTCACCTTCCATCTTGTCAGCCTCGATAGCTCAGTGGTGCAGACAGTTGACTGTCGCTATTGATGGTTAAGCAACGCTGGGCGCGGTCAGTACTTGGATAGGTGACCGCTCGACCGTTGGAGGCTGACCGTGGTTCGAATTCCACGTAAAACTCTAGGTCCCTTCCCTTCTTACATTACTAGGTTGTAGGGTTCAACCCGCCCGGGTTGGTACCACCGCACTGAATGAAACGTCGGTCGAAACGGCTATGTAAATAGTTTGTCTTTTCCGTTCATTTCAGTGTAGCCGGCACGACCGAAGGGAAGCACTGACATGGCACCTAGTTCACCCGTTGTTATGGGCTGACATCACGGATGACAACATCAGTGATGTCAGCGCATAACACCAGGTGAACTTGGTGCCACGTCAGCTTGCCTTCGGGCTAGATAAATATTTTCTGACGCGGAACTCCAAGAGCCTGTAAAATTATACCCGTAATTTTCTCCAACTTGAGCTCGAGCGCGTCGAGCCTCGCGCGGTCCTGCGTCGACAGCGGCAGCGCCTCCACTCTGCGCAGTATCTGGTTCTCGTCGCTGCCGTTGTCTTCTTCGTTGATCGAGAGCTCCACGTTGGACAGGTCGCCGACGTTCACTATCGAGTTGTTTATGGATTGATTGCCGGACTTGTCGCTGGACGCCTTCCTCTGATTCGCTTCGTTGATCTGTTCTATTGTGATCTGCGGCCAGATGGTCTCTTTGCCTGAAATAACATCAACAATCCCGGCTATTGCAGACAGTATGATACAAAGCAAACATAATATGATTGAGGTTAGGTTGTATTTTATTTAATTTTAATGTAATAAATAATAAATAAACTCAGTGAAAGGGTGAAAGCCCAGTCCAAAAAGTAGATTTTCATTTCTAAACACAGCTTGTAAAAATTTTATCTTAGAAAAACTTTTTGCACATTTTCACTGTTAAAAACAATTATATGAAGCTTCAACGCACCGCTACTAATATTCGGCTGCTTCAACTCACCGCTACTAATATTGGGCAGCTTCAACACACCACTACTAATATTGGGCTGCTTCAACTCACCGCTACTAATACTGGGCTGCTTCAACTCACCGCTACTAATACTGGGCTGCTTCAACTCACCGCTACTAATATTGGGCTGCTTCAACTCACCGCTACTAATACTGGGCTGCTTCAACTCACCGCTACTAATATTGGGCTGCTTCAACTCACCGCTACTAATACTGGGCTGCTTCAACTCACCGCTACTAATATTGGGCTGCTTCAACTCACCGCTACTAATACTGGGCTGCTTCAACTCACCGCTACTAATACTGGGCTGCTTCAACTCACCGCTACTAATACTGGGCTGCTTCAACTCACCGCTACTAATATTGGGCTGCTTCAACTCACCGCTACTAATACTGGGCTGCTTCAACTCACCGCTACTAATACTGGGCTGCTTCAACTCACCGCTACTAATACTGGGCTGCTTCAACTCACCGCTACTAATATTGGGCTGCTTCAACTCACCGCTACTAATATTGGGCTGCTTCAACTCACCGCTACTAATACTGGGCTGCTTCAACTCACCGCTACTAATATTGGGCTGCTTCAACTCACCGCTACTAATATTGGGCTGCTTCAACTCACCGCTACTAATACTGGGCTGCTTCAACTCACCGCTACTAATACTGGGCTGCTTCAACTCACCGCTACTAATACTGGGCTGCTTCAACTCACCGCTACTAATACTGGGCTGCTTCAACTCACCGCTACTAATATTGGGCTGCTTCAACTCACCGCTACTAATACTGGGCTGCTTCAACTCACCGCTACTAATACTGGGCTGCTTCAACTCACCGCTACTAATACTGGGCTGCTTCAACTCACCGCTACTAATACTGGGCTGCTTCAACTCACCGCTACTAATACTGGGCTGCTTCAACTCACCGCTACTAATATTGGGCTGCTTCAACTCACCGCTACTAATACTGGGCTGCTTCAACTCACCGCTACTAATATTGGGCTGCTTCAACTCACCGCTACTAATACTGGGCTGCTTCAACTCACCGCTACTAATATTGGGCTGCTTCAACTCACCGCTACTAATACTGGGCTGCTTCAACTCACCGCTAATACTGGGCTGCTTCAACTCACCGCTACTAATATTGGGCTGCTTCAACTCGCCGCTACTAATACTGGGCTGCTTCAACTCACCGCTACTAATATTGGGCTGCTTCAACTCACCGCTACTAATATTGGGCTGCTTCAACTCGCCGCTACTAATACTGGGCTGCTTCAACTCACCGCTACTAATACTGGGCTGCTTCAACTCACCGCTACTAATACTGGGCTGCTTCAACTCACCGCTACTAATACTGGGCTGCTTCAACTCACCGCTACTAATACTGGGCTGCTTCAACTCACCGCTACTAATACTGGGCTGCTTCAACTCACCGCTACTAATATTGGGCTGCTTCAACTCACCGCTACTAATACTGGGCTGCTTCAACTCACCGCTACTAATACTGGGCTGCTTCAACTCACCGCTACTAATACTGGGCTGCTTCAACTCACCGCTACTAATACTGGGCTGCTTCAACTCACCGCTACTAATACTGGGCTGCTTCAACTCACCGCTACTAATATTGGGCTGCTTCAACTCACCGCTACTAATACTGGGCTGCTTCAACTCACCGCTACTAATATTGGGCTGCTTCAACTCACCGCTACTAATACTGGGCTGCTTCAACTCACCGCTACTAATATTGGGCTGCTTCAACTCACCGCTACTAATACTGGGCTGCTTCAACTCACCGCTAATACTGGGCTGCTTCAACTCACCGCTACTAATATTGGGCTGCTTCAACTCGCCGCTACTAATACTGGGCTGCTTCAACTCACCGCTACTAATATTGGGCTGCTTCAACTCACCGCTACTAATATTGGGCTGCTTCAACTCGCCGCTACTAATACTGGGCTGCTTCAACTCACCGCTACTAATACTGGGCTGCTTCAACTCACCGCTACTAATACTGGGCTGCTTCAACTCACCGCTACTAATATTGGGCTGCTTCAACTCACCGCTACTAATACTGGGCTGCTTCAACTCACCGCTACTAATACTGGGCTGCTTCAACTCGCTGCTACTAATATTGGGTTGCTTCAACTCGCCGCTACTAATATTGGGCTGCTTCAACTCACCGCTACTAATATTGGGTTGCTTCAGCTCTGGCTCCATGTAGAGGTGTTCCTGGTCGTAGCCGGCCGTCCCGTTCTGGAGTGGGTCCACAGCGCAGGCGGTGTCCGGCGAGCAGTGAACCTCCGTCTGGTGTCGACACATTCACATAATGATTACGGCACACACTTGAATAAATTTACACCACACCGCACTACACCACATCACACACACCACATCATAACCCACCCTGTTATTGTTGGTTAAATAATTAGGCTAAATAATTGTTGTTACATTTACATATTCTGTATGGGGTCGGTACTGTATCGTATTGTGTTGGTACTTTTTTATTTAAGAATTTTTTTTTGTTATTGGAAGTGCAAATAGGAGCACATTATTATACATACACCTTAACATAAATTACAAGTACATATGCGCCCCCAGCACCGCGCTTTCCAAATATAAAAAAGAATAGCCCCACTGCATCTCTCCCCGTGCACCCTCTGACATGGCACCTAGTTCACCAAGCTGTTATGGGCTGACATCACGGATGTAGTAGGAGATGTAGCCAACCGTCAGTTTACATTTAAAAAAAATATTAACCCGTTGAAGGCAGAGTTCGTCGCCTGAGCCCGTAAACCATATTGATCAGACTGCACTGTTGTGACAACCGTACCTCGACCATGTCTAGGAACTCCGACTCGAAGATCTCCTGCACCTCGCGGCTGGGGCTCGATCCCAGCGACGTGTACTTGGGAGGCGCCTCTTCCAGCTCATACACTGCAAAATAATTGCTAACGTTATTAGTATGGCGATTTGCACGAGGGAAAGATTGAATAGGTAGTAGAAGAGTTGTACTATCTCCGTCAGTGTGAATGTCCATGGGCATCGTTAGACACCTACTTGTAGGTGAAACGATGCCACATGGCGCGCTATCCATAAAAAAAAACAGTCAATGCTAAAAAATTCTTTAATTCTGAATGGACAAGTATGTATGTATATATTTAGGTATTCTAAACACTGTAATTCATATGATTTAATTTATAATTTATATGTTTAATTAACTACACATACATACATACATATCACACACGCTGAATCCCGACAATCGGGGTAAGCAGAGTAATCCATGTTGTGCTGCAAGAACTCTGGTAAATTACAGCACAGCACCGACCACCATGTTTCGCAAAGTATTCGAACAAGATTCAATCGATCAAGCAGCAAGTAAGGCACGAAGACCCACCTGCTGCATAACTTGGTGGAAGAACTAGTACGTACTTATATGTAGTGTATGTATATTATAGTTTATCATAGTTATTTTCCTTATATTATATTTTACATTCCCACACTCAAGTCTTTTGCTTTTAACACTGGTGTGACAGAGCAGTGTGAAGGTTAGTCCGTCGTCGACAGACTAAGTAAACGAAAAGTGTATAGCTACCGGGCGGCGACACCTTGGCCAGGATGAGAGCTGGCACGTGCGGCTCGACGACAGGATCGGGCGTCGCCGAGATCGGTGGATCCTCCTCGTCCCGTTTGCCCGGCGAGCTGACATGACACACACAATCGAGTGATCAAATTGTAGGTATACGTAAAAAAAATTTTTTTTAATGGGAGCCTGACACACTTGGCGCCGTCAGAGTGGATTGTTGAGCCGGCGACGCTCAAAAGAATTCGGTTTAGAACGGGGGCTGCGAATGCCGTGCCGGCGTGACACATGCCTTTTTACGCTTCTCTTGAAAGATCCTAAGTCATAAAAACGTCACTGGAAGCATCCTACAGAATATGGATAGCTAGAGAGAGTAGGGTCGAGAGCGGGACTGGTGTGAAATCGAAAAAAACTTAACCTCACTATATTTGTGGATTGATATGTTCGTGCAATGTTCAACTATCAATTTCGAATCAAAACAAAGTTCATTGTATTTACAATCATGCAAAATTTGCTAAAAGGTCATCATAAATTTTTTTCTCCGAAAAAATGTTTTTTTTTTTCACCTTGCGTAACGAATGGTACCGGGAATATTTGGGACACTTACGGATACTAGCTAGCACGCTTAACCTAAGCGGTTAAGTGAATTTCGTCTGTGAATATGAGTCGACGCAGGACAAACTAACCTGAACGCGTCCGGGGTCATCAGGTTGAGCTGCGCGGCGGGGGGAGGGCAGGGCGGCGAGTCCGCACGCTGACCCATCAGGCTTCCGGGCTGAGTCTGCGAAAATAGGTCATTGGTAAAAACATTTTCAGTTTCGCATACAAAATAATTTTTCTTTTTACTTTTTTTTTTTAATGGAAACTGACACGGTTGATTGCTACAACATCCGTGATGTCAGCCCATAACACTGGGTGAACTAGATGCCATGTAAGTGCTTCCCTTCATTTCACGTCGTCTACACTGAACTGGACGGAAAACACGAACTATTTACATAGCCGTTTCGACCGACGTTTCGCTCAGTGCGGTGGTGCTACCCCGGCCGGGATAAACCCTAGTAAGGTAAGAAAGGGAAGGGACCTACAGTTTAATGTGGAATCCGAACCACGGTCAGTCTCCAACGATCGAGCGGTCACCCATTCAAGTATTGACCGCGCTCAGCGTTGCTTAAAAACAGCTAACGAGGCTGATAAAAAATTTAAAAGCGGGCACATTCGTAAATACAAAGATAGCGTTCATTGGAGCAATGAGCCAAGCAAGGTTGGTATAGTAAGGCATCTCGCGTCGCGCGCTTCGAACGCGGTGCGTGGTGGGCGTTACCCGAGCGCGCATGAGGATGTTCTTGAGCTGCTGGCTCTGCTGCTGCAGGAAGGGGTTCGCGTTGAGGGGCTCCAGGGCCTCCGCGGCGGCCGGCTTGGGCGAGATCGCCGTCAACGTCAAGTCTTCCAGTTCTGAGCACAGAGATAACTGATTAGTATAGTATATTTATTTATTTATTTATTTTAGACAGGCAGCCTAGGCTGATACGTCTAAATCCAGTTAAAATTATGTTGTTTTTGTCATTATTGTGGATTTTTTTTATTTAATTATCATTCTTGAGCACTCTATTTGAGATTATGTTTTATTTGTTAGATATTTATCTAGTCTATTTTTGAATTGGTTGGTACTAAGTGCGCTTATTACTTCCTCTGGAAGTTGTTTCCAGTCATCCACCACTCTGTTTGTTATGAAATGTTTGCGAGTATTGCTGTTAAAGATTGTTCGACTTAGTTTCATGCTGAGGCCTCGAAGATGAGCGTTTTGGTTCAATGTGAACATTTGGATCAGCTCAGGGCAATCGTATTTACACGTCAGAATTTTGTACACCTCTATTAGGTCCCCTCTCTGGCGTCGAGCTTCCAGGGTGGGCAGCTGTAGCGCTTTCAATCTCTCTTCGTAGCTAAGATGTCGTAGCTCCCGTGGTAGGAGGGAAGGTGTGGATCTAAGCTTGCGATGGCTTCACCGAACATATCCGGGCCCATCGGCAGTAGAGGAGGGTATTAATCGAGGCCGGGACTAGCGAGTGGCCACTCTAAATTTCCCGCGCATGCTTCACGTTTCGGCTCGCTTCAAGCCCTCGTCAGCTAGTCTGCGTTGACTAGGATGCGGGGAAACCACCAGTCCCGCACTCGACCTCCCTCTCTCTACCTATCCATATTCTGTAGGATGCTTCCAGTGACGTTTTCGAAGCTCTCTCCATATATGAGCTTAGCGTCGATCTTGGGAGCCCTAGATTCTTGAAGAGACTGTAGAGCGACTTCGCTGGTAGTCCTCTTGCTCCGACTTCCACAGCGAAGAGATCAGTCTTGAATCCGTTTCTCACAATCCGGTCTACTAAGTTGCAGTACTTGTTAAGTTTGATGTTGTGGTCCTTCGGTATGTTACTTTCCCATGGAACTGTAAGTTCAACAAGTACTACTTGCTTTGTCGCTTTTGAGAATATGAGTATATCCGGTCTTAATGCTGTGGTACAGATTTCCGAAGGCATTTGGTAATGCTTCTCATGTGTGTCCATCAACAATTCCCAATCCTTTGCTGCTCCCAAAATTGAAGAAGGTTTAGTCCTATCTTTGGGCAGCTTATTGGCTCCAGGTTTCACAAAGTTGACCTTCTGGAAGCTGCTACTGCTTTGCCCTTTCCTGGTCCGTGCAATTGAGCACATATTACATATAGCATGTATTGATAGTACGTAATATGTTTGTTCTATATAGAATGTTTCAAGATAGGTTCGAGAAACTTTAGGAATAGAAAGTACTCATTATTAGAAGAAAAAAACTCTCAAATCGAAATTTCATGTTTTTTTTTTATTATTATTCAGAAAATCTACAGCTTAGGGTGATGATAAGTGTGCAGTAATTATTTTAGCCAATTACATTTAATACAGAAATAGGAAATTGTAATAAAGATTCGATGGACAGTGAGTCTCGAGAGATTTGGCAGATAAGAAGGGAGTCATATCCCTTAGTCGCCTTTTACGACATACACGGGGAGAGATGCAGTAGGGCTATTCTTTTAAAGTACCGGCCCCACATGGTAGTATTTCTGTTTGTTTGTTTTTTTTATTGTCTAATTAGTTTTTTAACTAATTAATTGAGGGGCAGCTAACGATGTCTTCACATAATTTATTCCACCCCCTTACGACCCGGTGCGTCAGAAAATGCTTCCTGGGGTTGGTTCTGGGTATGTGTTGATTCAAATTGTTTTGTGAGTTATTATTATGCAATGATAAATAAATAAATCATTTCATTTCAAATCATTAAAGAATAAACAAAGCGGAATGCTCACCGGAGCTCCTCCGTTCGTGAGCGTTAGCAGGCGGCGGAGTGTAGAGAAGCCTTCCCTCCTGCAGCCCCTTCGGCTGAAGCAGATAGAGCCGCAGCTGCGCCTTCAGCCCGCACGCGCCGACCTCGCCGTCGCCCTCCCCCGCGCCCGTGCCGTTCATGTGCCCAGTCTCCAGCTCAGCCAGCTCCTGCCGTATCAACTGCCTTTGTTAGTCATCAGTCGTCGATTAAAGCTATTAACAGACGTTCCGATTTGGTTGGATCCGACCACCCGACCACGACCAAAACGGAACGTGTATAAGGTGGTCGGTCCGACATAATTATTATTCATACTGGTTGGACGTGGTCGGCTCGCCTGCGCATCCGACCAGCCGACCGTCCAACCAAGTCGGCACGTGGTCGGCGCGTCTGGAGGTTCGTTCCGACTTCGTTAGTACTTATGCGGTGCAACACCTGAAAGACATTGCGGCTCCTTTTGGCTACTTTCGTTCTGCGCTTTGTTACAGCGGACGGGGGCTGCACTCCCTCCGCGCCTCCGGCTTATAAAAAACACTCTAGGGAATAGCCATACTAACAGGTTGGTGCGAACGGGGCGACGTTTAGGTTTACGTTTCGTTTCGATTCGAGCTGGCCGAGTGCTCACGAAAGGAGCCGCAATGTCTTTCGGGTGTCGTTTCTGTACTTACGCGGCCGAGACTTCAAATGGCGAAGCTCCTAACCATTTCTTATGCCATGGTACTTCGCTAGACAAGCAATAGGCAACTGACGGTTGGATTGCCGACCGTCGGAATGTCTGTAGCAATGTCCCACGTCGGCCCTAGCATAGTCGGGTCGTGGTCGGATCCAACCAAATCGGAACGTCTGTTAATAGCTTAAGTTTATGTCGTCGATGTAGGTATAAAAAAAAACAATTTTACAGCCGTCAAAATAATTGTTTTCTCAAGACCTGGGAATATTTGAGTGTGTTCTATTAGTAAATAAGTTCCAATAAGAAAAATTAATAGAAGTTGTTCGAAAAATATTTTTCAGAGCGGTGGCTATACTTTTTCAACTTTCAATACATACATACAAGCATACATACAGCATCGGGGTGAGCAGAGTAGTCGGTGTTGTGCTGCAAGTGCTCTTGTAAATTACAGCACAACACACCAGCCGCCACGTTTATCAATCTATTAGGACAATATTATTTATCAAGCAGCAAGTAAGGCCTGCTGCACGACTCGGTGGAAGGACCAAGGTGCCAAGGTGAGAGGTGGCTGGCCTGTCGCCCTTTAGCACGGCACATTGTCCGTATCCCTTAGTCGCCTTTTACGGCATGCACAAGGAGAGATGCAGTGGAGCTATTCTTTTTAAGTACCAGCCACGCGCAAGAGTTTCTATTGTAAGTGTTGCTCACATCGCCGTGGTCGAAGACGGTCGGCGACCCTCCGTCCTCGCCGCCGCCGCCGTTGTGGTACGGGTCGCCGCAGCTCGACGAACACTTTATCGTACGCGTACCTGTTGTATTTTACCAAATTTAGTAATACCCCGGCGGCTAAAGCAAAGTTTTTTTTTTATGTTCATCCAATATGTGTGGCTAAGTCGGAGGGGTCAAAGCATATGCTCCGACCAGCCAATATCACCTACGAGAAGGTAGGTGCAATATCGGAGACTTCCGTTTGGATTGCTGGCTATACTGGACTAGAGGAGAACACAACCGAGGCCGCTATTTTATTTTATTTATTTTATTTTATTTATTTATTTTAAACATTGACAGCTAACAGCTGGTGCGTGTATTCTGTTTATTAATTTATGAGTGTACTTGTATTGTTTTAAGTATTTTTGTTTGTTTGTTTTTTGTTTTGTTTTTTTTTTGTCTAATTGGTTTTTTAAAGAATTAACCGAGGGGGCGCTGACGGTGTCCTATGCGGCCATCTTACGCCCAGTATGGTGGTACTTCTACCCAGTCGGCTACAATCTGAGCCTACCACCTAGTAAGGGGCAAGGGAAGGAAGGAAGGTGCCTTGACTGAGCTTGCGATGGCTACACCGAACATATCCGGGCCCATTGGCAGTAGATGACAGTGTCATGGTTCCCATAATTTTTTTTTATAAATAAATCATAAATCATGATGAACCATACTGAAATATGCCATTGTGGCAATGAAATAAAACAACACGGCGTGTTCTTTATGGCGAGATTGTACAAAAAAAAACGGCCAAGTGTGAGTCGAACTCGCGCACCGGGGGTTCCGTATCGCCATGTCATGGTCAGCGCTGCTTCATACTGTTTGCGGTAGATGGCGCGCATCATACACTTTTTAGTTCCTTGTATGGGGACCTCCGTGATTTTTTTTACTTTTTCTTATTTTTTATTATTTGCTGTTATGTCGGCCATAACAACACATATTCTGTGAAAATTTCAATCGCCTACCTATTACGGTTCAATAGATACAGCCGTCGGACAGACGAACAGACAGACAGACAGACGAGTGTTGCCGTTAAAGATTGTTCGACTTAGTTTCATGCTGTGACCTCGAAGATGAACGTTTCGGTTCAATGTGAACATTTGGATCAACACAGGGCAATCGTATTTACACGTCAAAATACCTTACTAGGTGGTAGGGTTTATTCCGCCCGGTTTGGTACCATCGCACTGAATGAAACTGTTGCTCCAAACGGTTATGTAAATAGTTCGTGTTTTCCGTCCAGTTCAGTGTAGCCGACATGAAGTGAAGTGAAGCACTGACATTGCACCTAGTTCACCCGGTGTTATGGGCTGACATCACGGATGTTGTAGGTGACGTAGCCAATCGTGTCAATTTCGATAAAAAAGAAAATGAAATATCTAAATGGCAAGATTATACAAAAACGGCAACGCCACTCACCGGCGTCGGTGATGGCGAAGCTCAGCACCGGAAACGGAAGCAGAAACTCCGAGATGCTCGTGCAGTACGCCATATAGTCGCCGGCCTCCTGGCCCATGTGCAGTATGTAGAGGCATCGCCGCTTGAAGTCGGACAGCAGGAGGTACTGAGCGGCCGAGTCGAGCACGGCCTTGAAGCCGCACGACGGCTCGACGCCGATGTCGGGAATAATGTCCGGATTGAAAGTGATCGTCTGCAGGCACTCCCAGGACTTGCAGCACCAGATCTTGATCACGGTGCTGCGCTCCGCTCCGGTCACCGCGAACTTCCAGAACTGCACGCTGAAAGGTAGTTTTATAAATATGTGAATATGTCAGCCTCGGCACAGATTACTTAATAGTTACTTCGTAACAGATATTGTATTGTAGGTGATGTAGCCAACCGTGACAGTTTCTATAAAAAAAATTCAAAATAAATCACTGCATTGAAAAAGTTCCATACCTTCGGCTTTAATAGCCTAATGTTTCACGTCGCCAATCGCTGCGTGCGAAAATGTACTTAAACGATCGAGTGTAACGTGCATTATTGCTTTGCAGCTGCGTTGTGTTTACAGTTGCGTGGGCGAGCGTGTAGATATGTTTCGCGCGGCTGACGAATTTCTACTGAATTAGACCGCCGGCGGTCCACCGGGTTGTAGGTAGTTAGCGCGCGCAAGTACATAGAGTGCGTGAGGCCTGGCCTCGGTAGCTCAGTGGTGCGGTCGGTCGACTGTTATTAAGCAACCCTGAGCGCGGTCAGTACTTGGATGGCTGACCGCTCGATCGTTGGAGGCAGACCGTGGTTCGGATTCCACGTAACACTGTAGGTCCCAGTTTTACGTGGAATCCGAACCCCTCTTACCTTACTAGGTGGTAGGGTTTATCCTGGCCGGGTTGATACCACCGCACTGAATTTATTTATTATTTATTTATTTATTTTTTAAAGAACAAGCAGCTCTAGCTGATGTGTTCATATCAGTTTTGCGATGTTATGAATGAAACGTTTTTACATCCAGTCCAGTGTAGCCGAAATGAAGGGAAACACACTGACATGGGACCTAGTTCACCAGGTGTTATGGGCTGACATCACGGATGTTGTAGGTGACGTAGCCAACCGTGCCAGTTTCCTTAAAAAAAATTTAATTCATACCATGCATGCATTGCTGCAACACATTTTATCCTATTTGAGGCAGTGAACACTCACTCGGAGCTGTAGTTCTTGTGGTTGTCGAGGAAGAACAGGCAGCTGAGTGGCTTCCCCTCGTGCGGCTGCCAGCGGTGGAGGCACCGCGGCGTCTCAGTGTGCATATACACCTGCACATAACAACACAGTATTATAAAAAATTTATAAAATAAAAAAAATCAAACCCTAGAGTTAAAGGCAGTCGGTTATTTTTGCTTGCTTTAGCACCGCCTTCAACTCTAGGGTTTGATTTTTTTATTTCATACATTTTTGAAGGCAATTTTTATATTTATTTAAATAGTTTTTTATTTCACAGTTTTTTTAGTAATTTTTTGCTATTAATGTACTCGGCGGAATCGCCGCCTCGCTTTCCAATCCGATCTTGACCAAATTGAAATGGGACCACACGGGAAGCACCAGCTTTCAAATAAAAAATGAATCATCAAAATCGGTTCACCCAGTCGCAAGTTCTGAGGTAACAAACATTAAAAAAAATGCAGTCGAATTAAGAACCTCCTTCTTTTTTGAAGTCGGTTAAAAACACACACACACACCACACGCCGTATCGCGACAATCGGGGTGAGCGGAGTAATCGTTTTCATCGCACCGCTAGGATGCGGACCAGTCTTCCGGCGAGTGGGTTTTCACGAATCCTTTAACCTGGGTGTCTTCAAACCAAGTATCAAGAGACTAGACAGCCTGGTGACAGTCCGCAAATCTGCTGGCATGGCGTTATTATTATTTGCTAATGAACTAGCAGCTTAATATGCTGATGTGTTCATGTCTATGATGATCACCGGTGTTGCTATTTGTTATATTTCTTCGATTTTTAAGTACTTGTCAAGCCTATTTTTGAATGTGTTTATTGAGGGTGCTTCAATAACTTCCTCGGGCAGTTCATTCCAGCTGTTTACGATTCTGTTAGTCAGGAAGTGTTTTCTTGCTTCGGTTGAGAAGCTTGTTACATTGAGTTTCAAGCTGTGACCTCTTAGGTGAGTGTTTGAATTTAACACAAACATGCTTTCTAGCTTTTTTTTTTATAGACAGCCGGCGCGGGTGTCTGTGCCCAATACTTCAACGGAAGATCAGACACAGCCAATAACACCATTCCTCGCGAAACCACGCTCAGAGAGTCGCCATGCCCGCTAGCTCTGGGCAGTCAAGGTGCCGCTTCAGTATTTTGTATGTCTCTATGAGATCTCCTCTATGTCTTCGTTGTTCCAGCGTTGTATTTGAGGATTTTTAATCTTTGTTCATATGGTATTTTTCTTATAGTTTTTGGCAGTTTTGTCAATTAATAAGTCTTTGAAGTCAGAACTCTCAGTAAAATTGTTAATCTTGCTCTCAAGCTGTGTTTCTATAGACAGTAGGCGATGTTATTATGTGGCTAGTCACTAAAAAAAATACTCTTGCTAAAAATTCATTCAGAGCTCAACGTGGTGAAGTAGCGACGGCCACCACGGACCTGGAAGAACATGACGAAGCCGTCAGCGGCGGCCGTGGCGAGAGCCGTGCCGTCCGGCGAGAACGCAGCGTCAACGATGGACGCCGTATGATCCGACACGGTCACCAGGTTGGGGTTCTCGGTGTCGACGATCGACTGCGTCGTCACAGACCGGACCCCCTTCTCCAGGCAGCCCACGATGCCCCACATCTTCCATATGCGAGCTGCAGAAACAGAGTTAACATTTTTAAAATTTGTTTTTTTTTATGTGATCCGGTAGACTGCCCCGAAACTCCCGGAGTTCAGTTCAATAGCAGACCTGCGCAATGGTTACAAAAATAGCCATCTTCAGTAAAGGGGGGAATACTCAAGGGATGACCCACCCTACATGCCATTAAACAATAACATCACCGAACCTGCTAGAGGTGCAAGCACCGTCGCATGGTGGACACTAAATAAAAAAATAAAAAATATGTTTTTATCCGGTATGGCTGGCTGAGTCGGAGGGGACAAAGCGCATGCTCCGACCAGCCAATATCAGCTCCGAGAAGGTAGGTGCCATACCGGAGACTTCCCTGGATTGCTGGCTATACTGGACTAGAGGTGAACACAGCCGAGGCTGCTATGCGGCGAATCTTACATCCAGTACGGTGGTACCAACCCAGTCGGGTACAATTTGAGCCTACCGCCTAGTAAGGGGCAAGGGAAGGGACCTACGGGTTCCGAAAGGTGAAGCAGCAGATGTAGGTATGCACGTAAATTTATCACAAAAAACTCATTGGTACACGCCAAATTTTACACGTCGTTGCGTCACCTGTTTATGTGTGACCGCTCGACCTTTGGAGGCTGACCATGGTTCGGATTCCACGTAAAACTGTAGGTCCCTTCCCTTCCTACCTCACTCGGTGGTAGGGTTCAACCCGCCCGGGTTGGTACCACCGCACTGAATGAAACGTCGGTCGAAACGGCTATGTAAATAGTTTGTGTTTTCCGTCCAGTTCAGTGTAGCCGGCACGACCGAAGGAAAGCACTGATGTGGCACCTAGTTCACCCGGTGTTATGGGCTGACATGGGTTTCTTGGGAACGTGGCAACTGCCGATGGAGTGTGGAAGCGACCGAGAATAGTGCTCCACTTCATGAAAGAGCTCGTGTGGCTGGAGTAGCACTACCCGTGCGCCAACGTACAACGGACCGTCTTGAGTTCTCAGTGCGGAGAATGGCCCACCTTCCCAAGAGTCTGGGCAGCAAACAACAACAACAACAACAACAACAGGTGATGTAGCCAACCGTCTCAGTTTCCATAAAAAAAAAAATAAAAAAAAATAAACCTGTGTTGTGATGAGTGCTGAGCAGCAGACGCGCGTTGTCGTCCTCGGGCTCCGTGTCGCCGTCGTCCTCGTCGGGGATGTACGGGCACCACACGACGCGGTGCCGGCCGCTCGTCGGAGTTCCGTCGTTCAGTATCTCCACGACCAGCGAGCCCCTGAACACATCGTGATCATATCATAGCGACAACACCTGGCGTACTGTACAGGCGGCGGGCGGCCGAGTGGTCCGGGCGTCTTAGATTGGTTTAGTAGCGGTCAATTTGTCCACCGTAAGTTAGGGCGGACAAAATAGCTTATAAATAGGAAATTCCAATTGTCACTGGAAAACAAACTTCTCCTGTACAAATGTATACTGAAGCCGATATGGACGTATGGCCTGCAATTGTGGGGTACAGCAGCTAGCTCAAACATAGAAATTCTGCAGAGGTTTCAATCGAAAACTCTACGAATAATCGTAGAAGCCCCCTGGTACATAACCAATGAGAGATTACACCGCGATTTAAACATCCCAACTGTAAAAGAAGAAATAAAAACACAAACAATTCAATACAAAGTGAGAATACAAAACCACCCCAACGAACTGGCTTGCGAATTAATGGAAGACAAGATTACCTTCAGTAGACTAGAGAGGAAGGCTCCACAAGATCTACTCTACTGAGAAGACATTTATAATATAAATATACGGGTGTAATCAATGGATACTGTCCGTGCAAGACAACTAACATTTATAACCTACTGTTGAATGTCAAATTCCTGACAGCTTGCAGTATCATAAGGAGATTTAAAAAAAAAAAAATAAAGTTAGGGCGGTCGCAGAGACTGACTGCTGGCTAGGGTCGAGCGGCATCGAAGCCGCTCTGCTGCTGGCACGTTCTGCAGTCTCTCGACTGCTACAGCTGCCTGTGATGAAGAGAAAAGCGAATGAGTCGCGAATGTCAGTTGAACAGCCTGCATTGTGGGAGTAGGGAAAGATATTCCCCGGGAGGCCTTTCCACACCTTTGCGGTGCGGCACAAGAACGATTTAGAGAATCGCGCGCCACGACTGTGTTCAATCGATTGACCAGAAATTTAATATATTTATTTATTTATTTATTTATTTTTAATGAACAAGCAGCTCTAGCTGATGTGTTCATATTAGTTTTTTTTTTTTCAGATAAGGAGTGATTATTTTATTTTCGTTTTTGTTTTTATTTTTAGTTTTCGTTCTTGGGCACTGTTGCTATTTGTTTGTTAATGTACTTTTTATGTATTTATCTAATCGGTTTTTGAAGGTGTTTGTGTTTGGGGAGTCAATCACATCCTGTGGGAGTTTATTCCAGGCATTCACCACTCGATTTGTTATGAAGTCTTAAAGAAGAAGAATTGAAAACCATACCTCAAGGTGTCGTCCACGAGCTCAACGGTGAAGACGTAGGTGTGCCCCAGCTCGTCGATGCAGGCCAGAATGACTTGGCTCTCTATGTAGGCAAACGCCAAGTCTTGGATCTGTAACGCACGCCGGAAACAATTAATTGTGAGGTACACACCGGCAAAAACTTTTTTTTTAATGTAAACTGACACGGTTGGATACATCACCACCCACAACACCCGTGATGTCAGCCCATAACACCGGGTGAACTAGGTGCCGTGTCAGTGCTTCCCTTCATTTCATGCCGGCTACACTGAACTAGACTATTTACATAGCCGTTTCGACCGACGTTTCATTCAGTGCGGTGGTATCAACCCGGGCGGGATAAACTCTACCACGTAGTAAGGTAAGAAGGGAAGGGTCCTTAGTGACTTTGGACCCGAAGGGATGGAGAAGATGGGTACTATGGGGCTGATATTAACAAATTATTGTTAAAAGCCCTAAAAAAATAACAAAAAAAAAATTATAATACCATACAAGGAAAGACTAAAAATCCTCAACCTGACAACATTGGAGCAACGTAGAGAAAGGGGTGACCTCATAGAAACATACAAGATTCTCAATCAGCATTATGATTGTCCAGAACTGGAGAAACTCTTTACTAGAAATACAAATAGTCATCTCCGAGGCCATAGCTTGAAGCTGAATGTCACTGTCAGCTCAACAAATCCGAGACGAAACTTCCTGTCAAATAGAGCAATGGGAATGTAGAACAAACTGCCCGAAGATGTCGTACAAGCACCCACCACCAATTCCTTCAAAAACAGGCTCGACAAACACCTAAAAAAAAACACCAAACTAAAGTCCCCCTCGCGGGGGAAGTACCCGCGAGGGGGAAGTACCCGCGATTTTGTTGAGTGCACAACTCTCTTACTACTTGGAAGTCAAAAAAAATCCGCAAACCAGTTGTTTGCAACTAATACTACATAAATGTGTTGAAAACCCCATAATAAATTAGTGGAAGTGTTATCTCCGACAATAATCAAACAATTATTGATCAATTACGAAAAAACTAAAAACCAACAAATGTAAACAAAGAACTACCCACATCTCCATACAAAAAAAGTTTTCACTGAATTTACGCAAATAAAATTCAAAGTATTATCTGTTTTAAGTATTAATTGGTGTGTTGACGACAACCATGTCTTCCTGCCTGCAATGCGAAAAGAAGTTGCCCAAACCGGACGAGAAAAACCCGCAAATATCGTGTTTTAGTTGCTCGCGGTCAGTGTGCATAAAATGCAGTGGGCTAGTGGCAACAGAAATGAGGGTGCTGGTTTTGCAAGCCCGTACGCTCAAATATCTCTGCCCCGACTGCGAGGTGGGCGTGCGCCAGCTCCCCGCCCTCAGGACACAGGTCGGTGAACTCAAGAAAGAGTTAAGTGAGCTACGTAACGAACTAGCCGAGCTAAAGACGCACCAAACTCGAACCCTAAACCTGGACTCAGTCATCGATGAGCTCGAAGAGAGGAAGAAGAGGAGCTCCAACGTGGTGATATTCGGCGTCCCCGAGTCTCACTCGGACAACGTGGAACAACGCAGGAAGCACGATGCGGACAGCGTGCAGCAGGCGCTCGCCGTCTTGCCGGAGTGCGAGCGCCCCATTGCCATCATCCGTCTTGGTAAGCCGCGGCCCGACACCGATGCGCCCCGCCCGCTCAAGCTGATAATGTCCGGTAAGCAGAAAGCTATTCATATACTTAAAAATAAAAGCAAACTGCCGGCCACTATAAATGCAAAGTCTGATTTGACTCCCTACCAGCGTGACCAACTGCGGCGTCTACGTGAGGAATTGGCAGAGAGAAATACTCAAGGCGAAGAAAAACTAACCATTAAATATATTAATGGCTGCCCGCGCATAGTGAAGGATGTAAAAAACTGACATCGTCCATCACCGAACTGACTTTCTTTTATACGAACCTGGCATCTCTCACGGCAAAATTTGATTTACTCTTAATGGAAATAAACCACAAAAAACCTACATTTATTGTCTTAACAGAGACACATCTAACACCACAAATAAAAGACAGTCTAATCAATATTCTTGGTTACACAGTATTCCGGCACGATCGCACGAGTGGTAAGAAGGGTGGAGGTGTGGCCATCTATGTTGCAAACTCACACAAGAATACACCTATACTTGCAAAACGTAACTCTAAATACCACGACGACACTGTGGAAGCGCTTTGGCTCAATGTTCAGTATGGGAACTTCAAACTGCTGATATGCGCTGTCTACCGCCCCACTCACTACGCACTTGAACCATCAGATATCCAACTTTTTAATACAATCCAGCAGGCCACAGAACAGAACACTATATTCGTCTTAGGTGACTTCAATCTACCAGATATCACTTGGCCGCTCGTTAAACTGAACGGTTATAACGCTCTTCACGAAAAGTTTGTTGACATGTATACCAGCTCAGATCTCCAGCAACTTGTAAAAGGAATAACACGGAAGCGAAACAACGAGGAATCCCTCCTTGACTTAATACTGTGCAACGACGATTACCTCTGTACGAATATAGAACACCACCCACACATAGGGAAAAGCGATCACTGTGTTATTATTGCAACCATTCAATTTATTCAAGAAAGAAGCAACAAGTACAAAACGAAACCTCGCCGTGACTACTTTCGAACAAATTACGACAATGTCAGCGCTACGCTTACTCAAAACAACATTCTAAACACCAGCTCCACAGATGTACTCAGTGCATGGAACGATTTTAAATTAATTACAAAGAAAACACTAGATATCCATGTACCACTGTGTAATCCAACCAAGAAGTCGAAAAACAAACCATGGGTCAACAAACATATCTTAACTATGACTGAGGAGAAAAAACAATTATGGTCAATCTACCAGCTAAACAAATCAAATACAAGCTACCAAGAATACAGGAAAATTAACAATAAGATTGTGGCATCTATACGTCAACTTAGGCAATCATTTGAAAAAAATGTCGTGGAAACTGGACCCAAGGCATTCTATGGGTATGTCCGAAGACAACTGACGTCAAAGGTGTGTGTGCCACCGGCGCTAAGAGTTGACAACTCAAGTGACATAGTAACGGAACACCGTGCCGTTGCCAATGTGTTCGCAAGTCAATTTGAAAAGTCTTATGTTCGAGAGCCTGATGACTCTATGCCACAAATATTGGTGCCGAGACTAGTAAATTGTATTGAGACAATTGAGTTCGAGCCAAATGCAATTCTAAAGGTCTTAACATCATTCAGGGATGCTACTTCCATGGGACCTGATGAAATTCCAGCTATTTTCCTGAAGAAGTGCTCTGCGGAATTGTGCGAGCAGCTTGCTCATATAATGACACTATCTTTCGAAAGCGCGACACTTCCACACGACTGGAAAGAGGCAATTGTAACACCAATTTACAAAAAAGGCGATAAACTTTCTCCAGCCAACTATCGTCCCATTAGCCTTACTAGCATTGTTTGCAAAGCTATGGAAAAAATTGTAGCGGAAAAAATTCGAATGTTTCTAGCAGGGGAAAATATAATAATCGAAGAGCAACATGGTTTCGTCCCGAGACGCTCAACCGTGACTAATCTCCTCACATGTGTGGACCAGTGGACCCGCGAGTGGAACGAACGGAACTCTATTGATGTTATCTACTTGGATTACGAGAAAGCATTCGACCGAGTTCCAATAAAACGGTTAATCCATAAATTGGAACACTTTGGGTTCAGAGGAAAGCTACTGTCATGGATTGCAGATTTTCTTACAAACAGGAAATTTCGGGTACGAGTCGGCGAGGAATTGTCTGAAGCCCACGATGTACTCAGTGGCGTACCACAAGGTTCAGTAATCGGCCCTGTAGCGTTTGGTATCTTTCTGACGGACCTCAAAGCGATAATGGAATTACCCTTTGCACTTTTTGCTGACGATACTAAATTCTTCGGAGATCCTGTTATAAGCCATCAATCAATTCAAGGCAACCTCGACCGCATCGTGCAATGGACCAAGGATTGGCTTCTTACACTAAACGCAGCGAAATGCACCGTACTGCATATAGGTCCCAAGAATCCGCGTCACAAATACACGATCGAGGGAATCCTTGTACATCCAGTCAACGCACAGAAAGATCTCGGAGTAACTGTGTCACATGACCTCAAATGGGAACCACATATAGTAGAAGTTGTAAAAAGAGCAAACTCACTTCTTTACATGATCAGAAAAGCTTTCTCCTACATAAATCCAGACTTGTTCATCAAACTCTACAAAACGTATGTCCGTCCTCTCCTTGAATACTCTTACCAAGTGTGGAACCCTTACTTCATCAAGGACATTGAACTTCTGGAGAGAGTGCAGAGGCGGGCAACCAAGATGGTTCCATCCCTGAGGAACAAGTCTTACGAAAGCCGCTTGGACGCACTTGGTATTACTACACTAGAGCAAAGAAGACAAAGAGGGGACCTCATCGAAACATTCAAAATTTTCAATGGTCATTACGATGTAGCCAACCTTAATTCAATGTACACAATGAACACCAACGAGGGACTCCGTGGTCACTCTTTAAAATTAAACCGAAACACTTCCAACTCCAACCCAAGAAAGTACTTTCTAACTAACCGAGTAGTGGACTCTTGGAACAAGCTACCACAAGAAGTGATAAGTGCTATCTCAGTGAATGGTTTTAAAAATCTACTTGACAAACATTTGCTAAATATAAACAAAAATAAAAACAAACACTAATAATATAATAAAAAAAAAATTAATAATAAAAAAGTAAAAAAAAAAAAAAAAAAAAAAAAAAAAATATAAATAAGATCTATTATAAAACAGTGCACTCAACACGTGAAGTACACGCATCAGCTGCAAGCTGCTAGTGTATATAAATAAATAATAATAAATAATAATAATAATAATAATAAACTAACATAAAAATAACAAAGCACCAGTGAGCTTAGACATGAACACATCAGCCTAGGCTGTTCGTTCATCAAATAAATAAATAAATAAATAATAATTACCTCTCCCCGTATACCCTTCAGTAGCACCCTCTTGTCAGAAGTTCTGTGAATGACGCGCACCATGCCACTCCAAGCGCTGGGCTTTGGATTGTTCGGCACTGAAAAAAATTATTACATTTCAAATTACCAACGCTGATAATATTATTATACATAAACAACTCGAAATGCCGACCATCTGTGAAGAAATGGCTTCTTTCACCAAGGAAAAAAATGCCAATTAGCTGGCAGGTCAACTTACTACACACACGCACGCACGCACGCACGAACGAACGCACGCACGCACCCACGAACGTACGCAGACACACACGCACGCATGCACCCACGAACGCATGCAGACACATACACACGCTCGCACGCACGCACGCACGTACGCACGCACGCACGTACGCACGCAATATTCAGGGACGCCCAGAGCGTCCCCGGACCCCATTTTGAGTACATAACGCTACGCTCTACATACTTCTGACTTTTTTGTCATGTGGTTCGAATGTGGTAAGGTCGCACGCAAAATGAGTATCTGGTGCACGTGTACTAGATGTTATCAGAACGCATGCATTGAACATTAGAATACTTTAAATTTGTTTCATTAATTTTATAAATCTGCTCCCAAAGTAAATGTAGCGACTGCTGTAACATTCTGTATATAAAACCTAAAAAAAAAAATTACCCTGTAACTTTTATGTATTTACTGTCAGACCACTCTAAAATAATACTTGTTTGTTAGCCTCGGTAGCTCAGTGGTGCGGTCTGTCAACTGTTGGTCGCAATCATAAGTACACCTGGGCGCGGTCAGTACTTGGATGGGTGACTGCTCGACCGTTGTAGGCTGACCGTGGTTCAGATTCCACGTAAAACTGTAGGTCCCTTTCCTTTTTACCTTACTAGGTGGTAGGGTTTAAACCACCTTGGTTGTTACCACCGCACTGAATGAAAGGTCGGTTGAAAGGACTATGTAAATAGTTTGTGTTTTCCATCCAGTTCATTGTAGCCGGCACGACCGAAGGGAAGCACTGACATGGTACCTATTTCAACACGGTGTTATGGACTGACATCACGGATGTAGTAGGTGATGAAGCTAAATGTGTCAGGTTAAAAAAATATATTTAAAAACAAATCATTAGTTCATTCATACACGACAATCTAATACAGGATGGCCCATAAGTGGTTAGAAATGTAAATATTGAATAAATTAAAAACTTTATTTGAATAAATTTTTTTTTATTTAAACTTGATTAAATTTCAATAAAAAAAATAACAAAATGGGAATATCAATGTTTTTAAGTTTACTCTGTTATTAATTATATTCATTTTTAAGTTTCCGGATTAACAGTAGTAGGTTTAGACTTACATAAGTCGACGTAGCGGGCGAAACGTCGACTTATGTAAGTCTAAACCTACTACTGTTAATCCGGAAACTTAAAAACGAATAAAATGGGAATAATTTTTAATTATTATTACATTAATGAAATGATTTTTAATTAATTTTATTTCTTTATTTCACGTTTCTTTTAAATTTTACATTAATTTTACATAAGTAATAAAAATATACAAAATCAATATAAAAATTAAATAAAAACGGTAATACCGCCGGCGGCGGTTCTCATTTGGTATCAAAGATAGAAAGTGCCATAAGCAATAAAAACTCCACCCTAGGAACCTTCATTGACATAGAAGGCGCAAAACTACCTTCGACTTTGACAAAACTACCTTCATCAGTATCAGAGCAGCCCTAGCTAGATTTGAAGTCGATCCAACAATCACAGACTGGATCGATAACATGCTCAAGCTTAGGGCCGTCCAATTCACTATTAACAACACAACGAGGGGGGTGGTAGCTAGAGGCTGCCCCAAGGCGGCGTACTGTCGCCCCTACTCTGGAACTTAGTAGTCGATGATCTTATCAGGCAACTGAACGAGAGTGGCTACTACACGATAGGATACGCAGACGACCTGGCAATCCTAATAAATGGATTATTTGAGGGAACCCTGTGCAATATGACTCAGGGCGCCCTGAGGATTGTCGAAAAATGGTGTAAGGACTATTCGCTTAATGTTAACCCCGGCAAAACAGAGATGGTCCTCTTCACCAACAGAAGGAGACTGGGCGCTATGCAGCTGCCCAGACTGTTCAACACACAACTGACTCTATCGCCAGAGGTAAAGTATCTAGGTGTAATCCTAGACTCCAAGCTAAACTGGTCGAAACATCTGGAATACAAGCTAAAGAAGGCGAGCATATCCTTCTGGCAATGCCAGAGGCTCATGGGTAAATCATGGGGTCTCCGGCCAAAGATTTCTCTCTGGTTATATACAGCAGTCATCAGACCTACGGTAACATATGGTGCAGTAGTCTGGTGGCCCAGGACAAAGCTGAGCACAGGAGTCGAGAAGCTACAGCGACTCCAAAGACTGGCGTGCGTGGCAACAACAGGATGCATGCGCACAACACCGACTACAGCTATGGAGGTAATACTATCTTTAGTACCGCTAGACCTGTACGTACAACAGGAGGCTGCGTCTGCGGCGGTGAGACTCAGAACTCTGGGACTCTGGCACAATAACGCCACACTGCCACACACAAAGCTCCTTCAGAAGGTAACAGCGGAGATACCGCTACTGGCAGCCTGCTGCGACCGTATACCCAAACTGTACGTATTTGAGAGATCATACACTATCAACCTGGCCGGAGAGGCCAAAGACCAATCAGAGGAGCTACGCATATATACCGATGGCTCCAAGACGAAGACAGGTACAGGCGCTGCAGCGCACTCCCTGGACCTAAACATCAACAGGTACACTTACCTTGGACAACATAACTCAATATTCCAGGCAGAATGTGTCGGGATCATTGAAGCAGCTACAATAGTGGCCCAGCGCAACATGGAGGGACACAGCATCAAGATACTGTCGGACAGCGCCTCAGTACTAGCGGCGCTGAACGGCAGTATAATGAGCTCAGGACTAATCCGTCAATGTCACCTCGCGCTGGAGACCATTGCTACAAGAAACAAGGTAACGCTACAGTGGATAAAGGGCCACAGCGGATCCCGGGGGAACGATGCTGCTGACGAACTCGCGGAGAGGGGATCCAGCAGCAAACCTGAAGGACCCGAACCTCTAGTACCACTACCACACAACCAACTGAAAAGTTGGATACACAAACGTACGTATCAACTACACATAGACAGATGGGCAGCGGGCAGTGACTGCAGACAGGCGAGGGATGCAATGGCTAAGCCGGACCTCCGTCTCGCCAAGACGCTGCTCCGTGTCCATAGATCAAAACTACGCATAGTGATAGGTATGCTTACTGGTCACTGTACACTTAACAGACACCTCTATGTAATCGGAGTAACGGACAGTCCACTGTGCAGAGCATGCCTGCAGGCGGACGAGACACCCACCCACGTGCTGCTGGAGTGCGAGGAGTTGGCAGACATAAGGGCGAAGGAGCTGGGAGGCCCTACTACACTTCGAGAGGCGTGCCAGGACCCAAGGAGAGTGTGCCGCCTCCTGGAAGAACTCGGCTGGCTGGATTAAGGCCGTAGGACGCGCAAAAGGCCCGCATGGAAGCGGGCTTAGGCGCGGAAAACGAGTCCACCACAACAACAACAACAACCGCCGGC
Organism: Nematopogon swammerdamellus; assembly: GCA_946902875.1. NCBI lineage: Eukaryota > Metazoa > Arthropoda > Insecta > Lepidoptera > Adelidae > Nematopogon > Nematopogon swammerdamellus. Next base: position 2,671,903 of record OX336334.1, on the reverse strand, counting down.
GGCGGGAGACAAACCTCCAAGCACGCCGGCGGGTGCAGGCCGTGGCTACGGAGCTCTCCGGGACGACGCGAGGCAAGCTACGAGCGATAGGTGGTGGTACTTAATTTTATTATTATTAATGGGAATTAGGATCCTCACGAATGAACTCTGCCAATGTTTTCTTCTGTTCGCTATGTCCTTGGTCGGCCTGACGGCTGTCTGTCTAATATCGAACCAGTCTCCTCAAACCTTAGAACCCAATTCTTCATCGTTTGAAGTGATGGCGTTTCATTAAATTTGCGCAAATTGTGATGTTCTCGAAATGTACGCCGCGCAATGGTCGCCGAATTATTGTTGCGATAAAACTCGCGTACACAAAAAGCGCGATCCGCACGCACACGTGAAACGCTCCATGGCGACTGAATTCCCAGAAATTGAATTTCGAATTGAGAACACAGACGCGGCTTTCCCGCGCGTCATATGTTTTTAATTCGAAATTTAAATTTCTAAGCACTTATGGGCCACCCTACATATTAAACATTTTATTTCTAGATATCAATTTTAGTATGTTTGTTAGTGGCATCCCCTGTATCAAAGGCCATAATAAACATGTAGCTAGAAACGCTACAGTCTCCCGAAATGCACCTTTGCTTTCTGTTAGTGACCGACATGACCACACGAGTGCGTCTCTGTCAGTTCTACCGGAATATTTCTTCCATCTCACCGTCGCTCCTGACAATTTCTTCCGGAAAGTCTTCCAACCCCGGCGGAGGACATCGGCAGTACGGAGATCCCGAGTACTCCCACAAGACGGCGAGCGAGTATGTCTTGATACCGAGTCGGTCTTTCTTTGGTTCTGCCGTCGTGTCTTGCGAAACGTTCCTCGGTATGTTTTGTGTGGTTTCGATTGCTTCTGAATAGCAAAATAGGCAAGTGTGCACTTGTGTACGGCACACATTGCTTGGTTTTGTACCTGCACTTGTGTGCGGCACACATTGCTCTAGGTTTTGTACATGCACTTGCGTACGGCACACATTACTAGGTTTGCACCTTGTACCTGCACTTGTGTGCGGCACACATTGCTCTAGATTTTGTACCTGCACTTGTGTACGGCACACATTGCTAGGTTTGTACCTTGTACCTGCACTTGTGTGCGGCACACATTGCTCTAGATTTTGTACGTGCACTTGCGTACGGTACACATTACTAGGTTTGTACCTTGTACCTGCACTTGTGTGCGGCACACATTGCTCTAGGTTTTGTACCTGCACTTGTGTACGGCACACATTGCTAGGTTTTGTACCTGCACTTGCGCACAGCACACATTGCTAGGTTTGTACCTATTTTGTTTTGCTGAGTTAGGTGAGCTACCTACCTTGGTGAGCTAGGTGTCAACATCAGTGCCACCCTCTGGTTGTGTCTGCTACACTGAACTGGACGGAAAACACACACTATAGCTGCTTCCACGGACCTTTCAATCAATGCAGTGGTATCAATCCGGACGCTTTGAACCCTACCATATAGCAATGTAAGGGAAGGGACCTACAGTTTCATGTGGAATGAGACCTACTATACTTTAGATCTACTTATAGTATATCGCTACGGCAATCATCTTGCGTGTGTTATATAAACGGAAATTTATGCATTAAAGTGATAAAGGAAACTAAGAAATGACTGTCACTCTATTATATATTTCGTGTAAAAGTGTAATTTATCAACTGTATCTACAATATAACATAATGCTACTGGTAACTGTCGAAGATTAGAACCAACTTCCAGAGGACGTTATTATCACTTATCAGTGCAAACAACGTGAACCAGTTTAAATGAACTATGAACTTGATCAGCACCAGCCTGTCTAAAATAAAATAAATAAAAAAAAAAATTAACTCTGCAAGCAGGAAAATTTAATTAAACATAACATGCCGACATGGTATTCGCAGCCCCCGTAAATATCCGAATGCCCGTGGGCGCCGCCGGACTACACCTCTGCGTTAGTCTATGACGTGCCATATGTCATGCTTCCCATAAAAAAAAAAAGCGCCAAGTGCGAGTCGGCCTCGCGCACTGAGGTTTCCGCCCCACAAAAAAACATTGAAAAAAAACATATTATTTGTTGTTATATCCGCCATAATAACACATATTCTGTGAAAAAGACTGTGAAAATTTCAACGAGCTACCTATTACGGTTCAAGAGATACAGCCCTCGGACGGACAGATGAACGGACGGACAGACAGACGGCGTAGGCTTAGTAATAGGCTTCCGTGCGGGATACGGAAACCTAAAAAAACACAGTTGAAAAATTTATTACAAAGATGATTTTAAGTTTGCAATTCTTTTTATTTAACACGTTCAGACCGGCAATGATTTTGTCCAATAGACACAGGTGCGAGCAGTACTCCAAGCAGGACCTAATCTGCGATTTATACAAAGGCAGCTTTTTTTTGGTGCGACGTGAAGTACTTTTGCACCTTATTGAGTACGCCCAGCTTTTGGCCAGCTTGGCCTTCAAGAGAGGCGTGAATAGGCACCTGTCAGGCCGGCATGGCATTCACGACCCCCGCGTACAACCGAATGTCCATGGGCGTCCTTAGACACCTTATGGGTGGCTTGGCGCAACATGTCACGCTTTCTATGTAAAAAAAAAGTAAACAAATAATAAAATATACCTTTCACCGCATAAGCCAGATACTTCCCGCCCATGTGGACCGCCAGCAGTTGACCCGTGTAGTACCGCATATCCCAGTTGTAGTCGACCAAGTTCTTTAGCTTCACCTTGGAGCTGCCGTGGTTGTGTTTCCCGGCGTCGGTTCTCACCACCACCTTGCTGGAGAACAGCTCTGCGCTGCACACTCCCGCGCTCTCGGAGAACGCGCTGGAATGTCGACATTACATTTAGAGTAGGGCGGTCAATCGTTCCTGAAATGTGACGCCTCAACTCCACTTAAGATAATATTTTTTTTATTGAAGCTAACACGGTTGGCTACCTCTCACCTACTCAGGCCGGTTGAAGGCTCACCTACTATACAGTAGAGCCTTGATAATTACCAAACCAAACTACCAAAAAACTACCCCTGTTCGTACTCACGAAGCGTTCGGATTATAGTAGTATGTTAGATAGACAAATTTAATAAAACTGCTGCTTGAAAAAATATATTGAGTGACCTTCTGAATCATAAAATACACAAAAAACAGGTACTTAGTTATAAACTGATCTGTTTTATTCTGGCGGGTTCTATTTATTGACAAATAAAAAGCCTTGTCCCTCAAAATACGTAGCATCATCTTTTCGGATAACGAGGGGTAATTTTCGTCAGCCCAATCCGAGGAAGTGTTAAGTACTGATTATTGTATGACTGATTTTCTTGACATTTGGAGTAAAGCTAAGCGCAAACTGACGCGGTGGTTGCGGTCATAGCGGTGGCGGCCAAAGTAGCGGTGGCGGTGGCGTTCAAAAGTCGCACAGATCAGAGCATTCAGATTCAACGGCTGTGGTGCCCCGGTAATTGCGTAATTTCGTAATTTTCGTACTTTTAACTACAAAATGGAAGAAATTTTCCTTTTTTTTACTTTGAAATTTTTTTATTTAATTTTTTTACTTTTTAAAATTTTACTTTTTTTGAATTCCGTGTGAGCAGTATTGTATAGAATTGAGTGATTGTAGACCTCGTTTATAATTATTTCCTCCATTCTTTTGTCAGTTCCTATGATATCACGCGATCAGATGCTGCAGGCGAGATCTGATCGCCACCGCTGCCACCGCCGCGATCGGACCGCGCACTGACCGCACGCGTGCAGCGATCGACCGCGCCAGTGTGCGCTTGCACACACAATTGCATATAACCTATCTGATCGCCACCGCTACCGCCGTGATCGCCTTGATCGCGCCAGTTTGCGCTTAGCTTAAGAGAATCGTCAATAAAAGATTTGTCATTCCTAGATACGTCAGCGAGAGGGGGTCACTTGGCGCTGTTTGGATTATAGAGGCGTTCGGATTAACCTGAGTATGGATTATCGAGGCTCTACTGTATATTCGTGATGTCAGCCTATAACAACTTGGTGAACTGGGTGCCATGTCAGTGCTTCCCTTCGGTCGTGCAGGCTATACTGAACTGGACGGAAAACACAAACTATTTACATAGGCTTTCCAACCGACCTTTCATTCAGTGCTGTGGTATCACCCCGAGCAGGCTAAACACTACCACCTAGTAAGGTAACAAGGAAAGGGGCCTATACATTTTACGTGGAATCCGTACGACGGTCAGCCTTCAACAGTCGAGCGGTCCAAGTACTGACCGCGCCCAGGTGTGCTTATGATCACGACCGACCGCACCACTGAGCTACCGAGGCTGACTTACGCGTACGCTATTAGATCTAGTGTATATAAGTATTTAGCAGAAAGGATCCAGACCCACATTTCCCCCATTATCTCTATAAAATTGTATTGCATATACTACAAAACGTAAACCACTATTAAATAATGAAAATTAACTAAGTAATCATCACAATAGAAATGCTCTAAACGTATTAAATGTTTGACTAAACTCAGTTACAACTTCATTAGCCTATAACTCAAAATGAACTGAATGTGGATTGGGTCCTTTTCGTGTAACTACGTCCAATTAATTAATTAATTACCCATCTCATTCGCTCAGCCAAAGTTTAGTAACTATGCAACTACTTTTTTTAAAGTGTGGGAATCCATAGGGTTAACATATCCCTCTACAAAATTATTAGATACTTGCTCTCAATCCATCTCCACCCCCCCCCCCCCCCCCCCCTCTCCCAATACTTCCTGTAGTATAGTGCCCGGGACGGATCTCGGCGTGTCGTCGCCGCAGCGGGCGACCCGCCACGCGAATAAACTATACAAGTACGGTGCGGGTGCGAGGGAGAACACCGACGAACCGCTGCGGCGGCGACACGCCAAGATCCGCCCCGCGCATTATAGTATAGTCCTTCCCTTAGTTGCTTTTTAAACCTCGCCCCCCATTCCCTTGCCCCCCATGCCCAAGTATTTTCAGGTGAAACAGAACAAAGTGGAGGGGGTTGGTACAGAGGTTACCAAGCCCACAAGTACTCTAGATAACCTGCTTGAATGTTCCAGTGTTTGTATCATTATCGGAACATTGCGCTTTCTAATTGAAAAAGTACATTATATAGGTACTCACACGGATTGTGGTTGTTTTCTAAGCCGAGGCAGGGTAGTCGCCGGCTGCATGGTTGCGGTTTCGTTAGCGCTTCAGTTGAAGACTTGTCAGATAACGATAGATCTGTTTTACGTACTACGGACGGCGTGTACACACCGCGGTTCAAGGTGAATTTCTTTTATTAGTTGCCTGCCGCACCGGCGGAAAAGCGAAGCCAAAAAATCCGCCGAAGAACAACCGAGCGATCAAACCGAAAGAAAGGGCAAGCAAGCAAAACAAGAAAAAACCAAAGCATAGCCAGCAAGCAAGCAAGCACGGCCAAAGATTATCTATTGTCCTTTGGGTCTGGCACAGGAGAGAACAAAGGAACGATGGCGCTGTAGATCAGCTGTGATTTTTTGGAGGTTAAAAAAAAATAACCAGGGTTAATATAAAGATTCTCTAGATAGATTAATATAGAGATCTCTAGAATATAAAGATCTCTATATTAACCCTAACCTAATGTTGAGGCGGTGCATGTCGTTTTTGTTACGTCTCGTTTCTGCAACTTCGCGTTTACAATCAGCTGATCTACTGCGCACGCGTTCCTTTGTTCTGTCATGTGCCGCTTGCAGTCCTTTGTCCCTTTCTAGTGTTGACATCATTAAATGATGCAATTCCGAAATTACACTTATTATTACTTACTTATTGCTTTTTAAGACTTTTATAGTCCAAAATAGAATCACTAAATGTATGTAGAATAATCCCCAAATAATATAGCATGGTTTCTTGTTTCCTAATATTTTAAAAATATGCCGTGAAATCTTTTACCTACGGACTTTCCCAAAATAATACCAAATTCACGGTAACGATACATCTCCAATAATAGCAACACCAACCAAACAATGAAGTAGAAAATATTAAAAAAAATAATAATTAAGAAATGGCAGAAGGACCTGGCATCCAAGCCAAAAATTAATAAAAAAAAAATTACTTTCATTTGATTGAAGACCAGTGTTGCCATGTTAGGAGATTTTCTCCTAGATTCAGGAGAATTTCAGTGGTGCTAGGAGAAGTTTTTGCCTGTCAGGAGAGTAGGAGAAAATTTAGGAGAAAGAAAAACACTACAGGAGAAGATTTAGGAGTGAGAAACTTTAAAATAAAAACATATATTTACTAGTAACAAACAAATATGTCGGTATGCGCGGGGTGGCCACAATGAATGAACTGTCTGTGAATCAACCAACCAACTTCAATATACACACAATATACGATAGGATTTTTGTCTTTTGATTTGAGCAAGGTTCATCTTCTTGCTCTTTGGATATATATTGGTTATATATTGGATGAACGTGACACTCTGTGAGTGTGTGGTGCGTGCAGCGATCGACCAACCAGCCGACTACCGGGCGGGCCAAACCGAACGAACATTTTGTTATCAATGTTATTTACATGTATTCTTTGTAATAATCAGTATTATTAATTATTACTAAGCCTACGTCGACAGTCTGTCCGTCAGTCCGCACTACTTTATGAGCTGTATCTTTTGTACCGTAATAGGTAGCTGATTGTGATTTTCACAGATTATGTGTTATTATTGGCGGACATCATCGCAAGAAATGTGTTTTAAAAAAACAAAATTTTGTTTATTTGTTTTTGCTCTAACGTAAAAACGGTACTTATTACGTACAAGTGTCAAACTTGGGGTGGTTAAAAACTAAATAAAAAAAACAAATAATTAAAACAAACTAATTACGTGGTGGTTAGAATGGCAATCGTGGCTATGACGGGAGGACAAATCGTTATTGGCCGAGAAGTGATTGACAGGTTGAAGGAAGAGTAGGTAGTCAAATACTGCTTGGTAGACAAGGTTTCCTTAAGGAGCTCGAGGGACGAATTCAGTTGAGTTGGGCTGCCTCGGAAATTTAAAATTCGCCTCGTGGTCTGACCCGTATATATTATGACCAGTGCGTCCTCCTGGTACGGATGTGAAACGTGAGCTCTCACTATAGTTCCAAAGTTGCCCAGCGAGCGATAGAAATAGCCATGCTGGGCTGGTTGTATAGCTACGTGAAATGGTGCGACGTATGAAATGAATGAGGCAATCCGCCGACGCACCAAACTAATCGATATTGGAAACCAGGTGGATAAGCTAAAATGGCAGTGGGCTGGGCACGTTAGCCGAAGGGACGACGACCGTTGGAGTAACCATGTACTACATTGGCGGCCGTGGACAGGAAAACGGAGTGTGGGAAGACCACCCGCCAGGTGGGACGCCGACATGAAGTATGTCGGCGGAAAGCAGTGGTCCGTACCGCTGAAGGCCGAAAGACTGGAAAATTGAAGGCGAATGTCCAGCAATAGACGCTTACACGCTGACTGACTGACAGATAACCCTCGGTGCGCGAGTTCGACTCGCACTTGACCGGTTTTCAGGCTGCAAAAGATGCAGCTCTTTACAGGTAAGACATACAGACGGACGGACAGATGGCCTAGGCTTAGTAATATGGTCCCGTACGGATAAGGAACACTAAAAATGTGGTGAAATTTTTATAATTTGAATAACAGGAGAATTTTTAGGATGAAAATTTTCTAGGAGATTTTTAGGAGATTTTCGAAGTCAATCTAGGAGAATTTCAAAATTTGAGTTGGCAACACTGTTGAAGACATAATCTGTGCATTTGTCGATCGACAAAGGCAATGAACTGATAAGCAAATTCGCAATAATTTTAACGAGAAATGGTGATCAAGTGTTCTGTACGTGGTTGTAGAAATGAATCTTTCCCTGGATGTGGCATTTCATTTCATAGGTAAGCAACGCATTGGGTTTTAATCGTAGTTTTATACATTCGAATTCAGCGCACTCAGCCACCTGAGAATATGTAGAAAAATACATCATGGTGTTGTGTGTGCGTGTGTGTGACAGTTGTTTGTGTGTCACCGGTAATATATATTCGGTGCCGCTTGTCCGGTGCGACACCCGAAAGACATTGCGGCTCCTTTCGTGAACACTCGGCTCAATGGAAAGTGGTATGAGTGAATGCAAAGTGAATGTTTTGGTGGTTTATAAAATAAAATTAACCCTAACTACTTGGTGCGTACTTGGCACTTGCACCGGTGCAGCGACTCTGTCAAATTTAAATGAAATATTTTATTTATAGGTAGTTTTAATTTTTATTTATTTATTTATTTTTTAGGTTTAGTTTATAAGTTATTTTAGTTTAGTTTTATCATATATCTTTTTTTTTTTTTAACTATCAGGATCTTTATTGAACACACAACATTAACAAAAATAATTAAATCTAGACCTAAAAATAACTAAATTAACTATAAAAATAAATCTAACTATAAATAAAAATAGTCGTCCATAGGGACCATAGGCATGGTCCCCATGACGGAAGCGGCGTTCCCCCTCTGGATCGCCAGGCTGATCCGCTGGTTGAAATACGCCCGAGCACGGCGGTCACCAGACGCGTCAATGAGTAGTTTTCCCAATTTCTTGGAAAAACTGATCGCGTCCGGGCTCCATGCCCCAAGAGTCTCTACAGCAAAGGCCACAAACTCGTAGTTGTTCTTGAGTTGGTTGTATTTGGCATATCTCTTAATTTTAGTTTAATTTTATTGTATTAGGTTATTTTGATTAATTTAAATAAAACCCTAACTTAATGTTGAGGCGGGCGCATGTCGTTTTTTTTCGTTTCGTTTCGAGCCGAGTGCTCACGAAAGGAGCCGCAATGTCTTTCCGGTGTCGTTTCGCCGCTTGTTAAATTCCATAGAATATGGTGGGGTTTTTATAATCTCTTTGTGTGGTGTGATATATTGGTAATCTGTGGGTGTGATTTTGGTGTACTAATACTACTAGGGCGTAGAAGAAGCACAAGCCCATACAAAATTTGTTTGCCTATGTTTTAACCTTGGTGGCGCCAAATGCGGCCACCGGCGTCCTTCAGAACTAGCACTTGGCGGGAATTGGCGGGAATTTCGAATTAAATATATTTTTAGTAGGTACTGCACATTTAGCCAAACTGTGACCATTTCACACTGATATTTCTAAAATTGTCAGCCCACTCTGACTGAGCAGGCAGAACTGACAATTTTAGAACTATCAATGTGAGATGGTCACAGTTTAGCTAAATGTGCCAAATAAATAACATCATGAGTACACAGCAAATGCTCTTTTATTACAAAATGAAGTGTTTGTACAAGTAAACTATTACACAAGTAAATATTAAAGTAAATAAGCAATTTCATCCAAATAATTGGCACAAACCGTACAACATAGGAAACTGTACATAATAAGTTTGTTTTATGATCTTTTTTTGTTTGTTTTTCTCTTAACAATTTTTTATATGGTGAAATTCGCCTACAACTACTTGGCTTATAACAAGTATGTACATTATAACTCATAAATCAATGCTTATATAGTATAATGAACATCCTCATATTACTACATACTTACAATATTACCCTTACATATAATTACAAATGCACGATTTCCTCGAACATTTCATAAAACAATTCGTCTTTAACTGTTTGAGCTGGGGCGCTTCACAAATGAAGTTTTCTAAATTATTTATTAAATGTGACTGACCTTGTAAGATACATTTTATACTACGACTGTGCGCCACTATGCCACTAATCGTCACAGATTTTAGTCCAGCAAGAATTGCTGGACTGTGGGATTGTTGTTATTTCCACAGCTCGATCTTACGCCCCCAAACATGTTTTCTAAATTGTCTTGATTGAGACAGTTCGTTGAGACTAAATAAAAGTCTAGACGTTGTAACATTTTAAACAAACGCTCAAGTGCTTCTATTGTAGCAATCCACTTATTTTGGGAAGGTGGAATGGCCCTCGCTCCTTACCACTTTCAATGTTTAATGGCTTGCTTGTGTTGTTGCCCAAAGAGCTGGTCCACATCTTCTACGAGGTTCGCCGTTGTCACTGCTTGCAGGGGCAGCTCACCTGTAACATATTAGGAGTAATGAGCATGTATGTATATAATACTAGCATTTACCCGTGATGCGCGCATATTTATATTAACTGTTCAGCCCGCTGACGGCATGCCGTGACGTAGAAGTAAATTGATTGATTGGATTCGGATTGATTGACTGATTGATTTTCAGTGGTAAGTCCTACCACCTTGTAAGGATGGAAAGGATTTCCTTGCAGTGTTTTCCTTCACTCGCCGGAGCGACGACGGGCAAATTGTAAAGATTTTTACAAGGACTGGGATTCGAACCCACAACCTCGCGCTTGAGAGGCCAGTAAAGCCCCAGATACTGAGTGACTCATCGCTTATGCTGTCAATTTCACTCACATGTTTTCTGTACCGTTCTGATTGACTTCCATAAGTATTGTACATACCATTGGTACATACCTTTCAAAATTGTTCAAGTTAGGTGAAGGAAATCTGTGATATGATCGTGCTGCTTCGACCGCGTGTTTTGCAGAAGACGCCCCACTCTTCTACGAGATTCGGCATTGTCACTGCTTGCAGGGGCAGCTCACCTGTAACATATTAGGAGTAATGAGCATGAATGTATATAATACTAGCATTTACCCGTGACTGCGTGCGCATTTATATTAACTGTTCAGCCCGCTGGCTGACGGCATGCCGTGACGTAGAAGTAAATTGATTGATTGGATTCGGATTGATTGATTGATTGATTTTCAGTTGTAAGTCCTACCACCTTGTAATGATGGAAAGGATTTCCTTGCAGTGTTTTCCTTCACTCGCCGGAGCGACGACGGGCAAATTGTAAAGATTTTTACAAGGACTGGGATTCGAACCCACAACCTCGCGCTTGAGATGCCAGTAAAGCCCCAGATACTGAGTGACTCATCGCTTATGCTGTCAATTTCACTCACATCTTTTCTGTACCGTTTTGATTGACTTCCATAAGTATTGTACATACCATTGGTCTTACCTTTCAAAATTGTTCAAGTTAGGTGAAGGAAATCTGTGATATGATCGTGCTGCTTCGACCGCGTGTTTTGCAGAAGACGCCCCACTCTTCTACGAGATTCGCCGTTGTCACTGCTTGCAGGGGCAGCTCACCTGTAACATATTAGGAGTAATGAGCATGTATGTATATAATACTAGCATTTATAGTGCCCGGGACGGATCTCGGCGTGTCGTCGCCGCAGCGGGCGACCCGCCACGCGAATACACTATACAAGTACGGTGCGGGTGCGAGGGAGAACACTGACGAACCGCTGCGGCGGCGACACGCCGAGATCCGCCCCGCGCATTATACCCGTGACTGCGTGCGCATTTATATTAACTGTTCAGTCCGCTGACGGCATGCCGTGACGTAGAAGTAAATTGATTGATTGGATTCGGATTGATTGATTTTCAGTGATAAGTCCTACCACCTTGTAAGGATGGAAAGGATTTCCTTGCAGTGTTTTCCTTCACTCGCCGGAGCGACGACGGGCAAATTGTAAAGATTTTTACAAGGACTGGGATTCGAACCCACAACCTCGCGCTTGAGAGGCCAGTAAAGCCCCAGATACTGAGTGACTCATCGCTTATGCTGTCAATTTCACTCACATATTTTCTTTACCGTTCTGATTGACTTCCATAAGTATTGTACATTGGTCTTACCTTTCGAAATTGTTCAAGTTAGGTGAAGGAAATCTGTGATATGATCGTGCTGCTTCTACAAGTATCTTTTATCGACAAGTATCAAAAGCACTTTTCTTACCTCCGTGAAGCTGTAGGTACACTGCACTTCACCCAAATACTTTTACTGTTTGCTGCAAGCTTGGTGCATTCGTTTTCGAACGAAAAATGATAGTAAAAGGCATAACTCGTGTTTTTACGTCGTTGATTCTTTTCTTTGGGTAAAATTTCGTAAATGCTGGAATCCATAATGTTGCCAGGTAAAAAATGTAAAAATGCTCAAATAAATTTTATTTGAATTGAATAAAAAACCTTCTTACCACTGTCTGAAATTACTGATTAAGTGGAGAAAATATTATATTTTACTGTTCCGTATTTTTTACAGATGTATAACTGTTAAAAACGTGCTTACTTCGTGTAATTAATTTGAATAAATTTCCCCATAAAACCCTGGAACTGGCAATTCAGTAATAGCGGGGAAGTGCAGTGTTGTCTCTTTCATTTTGCGCGAATTTTCTGTAGAGCTGTCCCTCTCGAAATGTGGCCATTGACCTTCAAAACCAAAGAATATAATTTCAAAAATAGGCCACGTCAGCCGGACTGGACTTGGCTCCCCGTATAAACGAATTTCCTATTCGTTTGGTTGCCACTATTTAAAAAAAGAAGAAGAAGAAGACTTTACTCTTTGTTTTGGTGGCTGTTTGTTTATTTATCTGTGCTGTTTGTTTTGGATGTATTCTAGCTTGTAGAGATAAGATTTTTGTGAGAAAAAAAAATGGTGAATGTGTGTTGTGTCAAACGTTGTAGAAGTGAATCTTACGCCGGATGCGGGATATCCTTTCACAAGTAAGTCACTAAACAATTAGGGTGACCATTTGTCTTCAGAACGAAACAAGTCGAAAATGTAGCTAAATAAAAACGCATTGCGCGCGCAACGCAAAAGTTATTTCAAAAGACGGATGGGAATGTGAAAATTATTAACTGGTTGGTTACCAGCACCACAGAGTACATTATTTGACCAGCACTTCGCTGCCACTATCAGCAATTTGCTGTCTTGATGTCAAGGTTTTCTTGTAGAATATCCTGTGAACATTTCTGCCATTTTATTTCAAAGTTATTGCTGCTCTATGTGATTTTTTATTCAGTGTCAAGATTGCCACTGGTTAGTTGTCAGCTAATTATTCTTACAACCGAGGCGGATCATCATCCCTGCCAAAACATGAGTTTACAACAGCAGCGCTCGCAGCGGATAAAATATTATATGTACTCAGCAGCTTTCAACTCTTGTTAACTGAATCGAAGCAAAAAAATAAATACATTCGAATTGAGAACCTCCTCCTTTTTTTGAAGTCGGTAAAAAGGCGACTGAGCGCGTGTTTTAGCGCGCCGCTAATCAACATTATGTGATTCTCGTGATTACAAGAAAATTACTACAGACGAGGCTGTATGGTTGATATATGGCCTTTGCCTATCCCAAAAAGGGACAAATCCAACAAAAAAATGCCCTCGTAGTTGTGCGACTACCGGTAGACATAGAAATGGAATCATCGATAAGTCGATCCAACCAGTTTTTTTTTTATGGAAACTGACACGCGTGGCTAGTTGCTACATCACCTACAACATCCGTGATGTCAGCCCATAAAACCGGTGAACTAGGTGCCATGTCAGTGCTTCCCTTCATTTAATGTCGCCTACACGGAACTGGACGGAAAACACGAACTATTTACATAGCCGTTTCGACCGACGTTTCATTCAGTGCGGTGGTACCAACCCGGGCGGGTTGAACCCTACCACCTAGTAAGGTAAGAAGGGAAGGGACCTACAGTTTAACGTGGAATCGGAACTACGGTCAGCCTCCAACGGTCGAGCGGTCCACCCATCGAAGTACTAGTACTACAGTAGTAAAAAAACAAAACAAAAATTATCTCATCGCGACCTATCTTTTCCTCCAGCGGATGAGTAGTCTGGGATCAGTAGTTTCCGAGATATGCAATCGCAAACTAAAAAAAAAAATAAAAGTTCGAGATATGCACTTTCAAACTAGGAAAAAAAAGTAAAAAATTAAATAAAACAAAAAGAAATAAAAAAAACAAACAAAAAATACTAAAAAAAATTATAAAATAAAAAAAACCTAAAAAAAATTAAAATAAAACTAATAAAAATACAAATAAACTATAAAAAAATTAGAAATAAAAAAAAACAAAACCTCGTCAGTCTGCTTCCTTAGCAGAGAAGATGTTAAAGTATACCTAGATCTGCAGCACGAAGTTACCAAAATGTGGCCTGTCGATTCGACGATCGTTGTGTCCATAGTCGTCTCGGCGCATGGGCTGATAGCAAAGAGTCTCGACGATCACCTTGAGAGGCTCTCGCTGAGTGGTTGGGTCAAGGGCCAGATCCAGAAGGCAGCCCTGCTCGACACTGCGCGTATAGTCCGGAGGTTTCTCTCTTTGGGACCCGACCATCGGTAGCCTGGGCTCGCCCCGCCGCCGGTAGTGGAAACTCCGTTTGTTTTTATATTAATTTTAGGTTTTAATTTAAAAATAAATGTAAAATTTATATAAAAAGAAATGTGGAAATAAATGAATAACAAAATTTTAAAAATAATAATAGGTTTTAATGTGTTTTGGAAAATCAATAATGTCCCACATAATTATGTAAATAGAGAAATGTTGAAATAAACATTAACAATACAATAATAAGTTTTTATAAGAAGTCTTTATAAAATATTCGAGAAAGTGATTCTCAGCAGAGTGAACGACGTCCTCCAGGAAAGAAAAACAATCCCAGACCACCAGTTCGGGTTCAGACACAAACATTCTACTATTGAACAGGTTCATAGAGTCTGTAATAGGATTAGACAATCGCTAGAGGAGAAGCAGTACTGTGCTGCGGCTTTCCTGGATAGACAACAAGCGTTCGACAGGGTCTGGCATAAAGCTCTCTTATACAAGATAAAAATAAATCTCCCTCACACTTACTACGCCATAATGGAGTCATACCTGTCGAACAGAATATTCCAAGTGAAAGAAAGCGAATCAAGGTCTGAATTTCATCACATCAAGGCAGGCGTCCCACAGGGCTCCGTCCTCGGTCCGGTCCTCTACACGCTGTTCACAGCTGACCTCCCAGAGGACGACTCGAAAGCCACGACCGCAACATTTGCAGATGACACTGCAGTGCTTGCTAGCAGTGCAGATCCCGCCGTAGCCTCTGAAAAACTGCAGTGCAGACTCAACGCAATATCCAACTGGCTGGAGAAGTGGAAAATCGCAGCGAGTGTCTCTAAGTCTGTGCAAGTAACATACACACTCAGAAATGGTAACTGCCCCCCCGTTAAGCTCGGTGGACACGATTTGCCCCACGCTAACAGCGTAAGATACCTGGGGATTCACCTAGACAGAAGGCTGACATGGAAACACCACATAAAGTGCAAAAGAGATGAAGCCAACATCAGATATCGCAACCTATTGTGGCTCATAGGACGACACTCGAAACTCTCTCTGGACAACAAAATACTGGTATTCAAAACAGTCATCAGACCCGTGTGGACCTACGGGATCCAGCTTTGGGGTAGTGCTAGTATGTCCAATATGAACATAATCCAACGACTACAAAACGTCATATTGAGAAACATAAGTGCAGCCCCCTGGTTCATGCGAAACAACGAAATCCACCAGCTTCTCGACGTCCCTACAGTTAGCGAGGAAGTCCAATCTATCAGCAAAAGCTACATGAATCGACTCCAACACCACCCCAACAGACTGGCTGAACAACTCACCGAAGAACCTATATTAAGGAGACTCAAAAGACGATGCATAGTGGACCTATCCAAGTAGGAAGGTCCGCTATCACAATGTAGAGTTTGGCCCACTGGGGTCAATTCTCTGAAAGCCACAACAGTAATCAGAAAATCTGCTAAAAGTAAAAAAAAAAAAAAAAAAAATACTTATCGCAGATGGAATAACAAAAAAAAAAAAAAAAATTAATAAGAAGTCTTTATGAATACACCTACTTAATTATTATATTATGCTAGACTAAACCTTACTGCAGTAGATAGACATAAGGACAAAATATCCTTACCTATAATAAAATCCAACGTCTGCTTTCTGTCTGTCTGAGTGTCTGTCTGTCCGCTTATAACTCGAGAACCACTGAACCGATTTTAATAAAACAAAATTCTACGGGTAGCTTGATTCTTCCCATCAACTATAGGCTACGTACTATCACGCTATATGGCTTATGAGGTTAGCAGTGAAGCGAAATATGAGAGCGGGCGGAGCCGCGCTTGTAATTATTATATTATGCTAGACTAAACCTTACTGCAGTAGATAGACATAAGGACAAAATAATACAATAATAATAAAAAATTAACTCTCATCGAGACCTATCATTTCCTTCAGCGGATGAGTAGTCTGGGATCAGTAGTTTCCGTGAAATCATGCCCTCTCAAAAAAAAAAACATTATTAAATTAAAATTAAAAACTCTCGTCGAGACCTATCATTTCCTCCAGCGGATGAGTAGGCTGGGATCAGTAGTTTCCGAGATATGCCCTCTCAGTTTTTTTCCTTTTTTTTTTTTCGAAACGGTCGAACCGATTTTGAGAAAAAATATTTCAGAAACATAATTTTTTTTATGGAAGGAAACAAATTTCAAGTCGATCCGACCAGTAGTTTAGGAGTTATAGGCATTTATTGATTTTCGAAGCCTTTTTTGTAAAGGCTATATGACGTCATCAATTGTTCATATTATTCATGGACGTTGCCATGCCATAGGTGGAAGGCGGCCGAGTGACTCTATGACGGTCAGTACTTGGATGGCTCGACCGTTGGAAGCTGACCGTAGTTCAGATTCCATGTAAAACTACCTTCCCTTCTTACTTTACTAGGTGGTAGGGTTTATCCCGCCCGGGTTGATACCACCGCACTGAATGAAACATCGGTCGGAATGGCTATGTAAATAGTTTGTGTTTTCCGTCCAGTTCAGTGTAGCCCGCACGACCGAAGGGACTGACATGGCACCTAGTGCACCAAAGTGTTATGGGCTGACATCACATATGTTGTAGGTGATGTAGCCAACCGTGTCAGTTTCCATAATATTATATATAATATATACATACTTCTACAAGGTTTTTTTTGTTTACAGATTTCCAAAAGACGAGAAAATTAGACGGAAGTGGTTGGAATTGATTCCTGCAAAAAATTTAAAATATGCTGCCGTGTGCAGTCTACACTTCAAGAGGGACGACTTTGTGACGGCTTGCTCTCGTCAAATGCTGAAAGCTGACGCAGTGCCTTCTGTTTTTGCAGTAAGTTATTTATTACTTAACAAAATATAGTAATCATAAAAACGGGTACTTGTCAACATTATTTTTTATTTTTACTTTTTTAGGTTTCTGTACCCCGTACGGAAGCCTATTACTAAGCCTATGCCGTCTGTCTGTCTGTCCGTCCGATGGCTGTATCTTTGGAACCGTAATAGCTAGCCTGTTGAAATTTTACTACACAGAATAAATTATGTGTTATACTTATTATGGCGGATATAACAAAAAATAATAAAAAATAGAAAAAGTAACTAATTAAGGGCGCCCCCTACAAGAAACATATTTTTTTTTATTTTTTTGTGGTGCGGAAATAATCTTTGCCGTTTTGATTTTTATTGTACAGTGTCAAATGCAAAAAAAAAACGAAAAATTTACGTATTAATGAAGTAAAATAAATACTTTTTAGAATTTCTGTAATTTAATGTCACTTCATATTGAGGTACCGTGTGGGGTCGGTACTTAAAAAGAATAGCCCCACTGCATCTCTCCCCGTCGCATGTCGTAAAAGTCGACTAAGGGATCGTCAGCCTCGGCAGCTTAATGGTGCGGTCAGTTATTGGATGGATGACCGCCCGACTGTTGGAGGCTGACCGTGGTTCGGATTCCACGTTAAACTGTAGGTCCCTTCCCTTCTTACCTTACTAGGTGGTAGGGTTTATCCCGGCCGGGTTGGTACCACCGCACTGAGCGAAACGTCGGTCGAAACGGCTATGTAAATAGTTCGTGTTTTCCGTCCAGTTCAGTGTAGCCGGCGCAAAATGAAGGGAAGCACTGACATGGCACCTAGTTCACCCGGTGTTATGGGCTGACATCACGGATGTTGTAGGTGATGTAGCCAACCGTGTCAAGTTTCCATAAAAAAAAAAAAAAAGGTATTAATACATATCTATTTCCTTACAGGATGAAAGTAGACTAAATGAGATATGGGTCGACCCAAACGCAACACCATCCCGTTCACCCTCTCCCGGCACTTCGCAAGACCCAAGTATGGTCTTCAGTCAAGAAACAGATTCAACTTCGTACCATTTTCCGGCAGAGAGAGCCGTTCTGAAGGATGTAGCGGTTCAAACGGGGCCCTACGGTAGCCCTGCGGAAGCAAACTTGAGACAGAAAGTGAAAGTGTTGCAACAACGTTTAAATAGGCGAACTGATAAAATAGAGAGATTAAAATCAAAAAGTCACAAGAGTTCCGTTAGTGACCCCACTTATATTGTTTATGTGAGTAAATGATATTACAGATATTGTAGCAACTCGTGTTTTCTTTTGCACAAATTCACTTATTTAGAAACAGACGAATTTCTTGAAAAACAAATACGCCTGACATTTTTTTCAGAATTTTTCTAACCTAAAATTACCCTTTTGTGAATCATATATCGACGTGTAGATCATGAATTTAACAATTCAAATAACACATTCTAAATAACCCAGAGAAGCTCTCATAAGAGAAGGAACCGATCTGTTCCGTCACTGTCACTAGCCTAGTACATTGACATCTGTTGCTGTATTTTAGCGCGAAAAATCCCTCTTTGCAAGTTTGTAATTTTTCGTTTTCCGCTTCTCTCGTTCGATTCTTGTGTGCAATGTGTTAGTTAAATAAGCAACAATGTACAACTATCCGTCAGAAATATCTCGGCACCTCGCCACCATTAAATGCACTAATGCTTTCGTGGTGCCTAGATATTTCCGACTGGTTATACTTACATAAGTCTTACATACGAACTATTTACATAGTCGTTTCGACCGTTTCATTCAGTGAGGTGGTACCTACCACCTAGTAAGATAAGAAGGGAAGGGACCTAGTTTTACGTGGAATCCGAACCACGGTCAGCCACAAACGGTCGAGCGGTCGGTCACCCATCCAAGTACTGACCGGCCAAGCGTCGCTTAACCATCAATAGCGACAGTCGACTGTCGGCACCGCTGAGCTATCGAGGCTGAATAAAGAGCCACCAAGATTGGGACCCCCGCCTCCAAAGCAAAAATATATCTTCACTTCGATCAAAATGCGCTTGTGTGAGTGCAAAAATCGGTGCGCTTGTATGGAGATGGGTTACTCTTCTTATTTTACTATGCCTATGTTTTCTATGTATGCAAACTCATACTCTCTCATTTAGTCAGGGTGTACTGTTAGGAGTGAAATAAAGGACTAATAGGGTTTACAAACTACCACCCCCGGAACCCGCTTCCTGAACGATTCTGAAAATTTTTGTTTAAACTTAAAAAATCGCGACTGGACTATAAACTGCCGACAAGCAAGCGATCTAATAAATTTATTTGCGCTTCATCATGCAACAATTAAATCTAATCAACATTATGGAAACCGGCTTCGTTTTAAATTTAACTTAGCTATTTTTATTGCTGTAACTTCACATTACATTTGAAATTTAAATCAAAATTTATTTTTCCCTGTACAAAGGCTTTTTCCACACATATTTAAAGTTTTTTTAATGTAAGATTTCGTCGCCTAAGTATCAACAACGCGGAAGTCATTTTCGGCCATTTTACAGGAACATCAAAAAACCTATTATTTCGCAAGTTTTTCAAGCATCTTTATTTTCTCTTTTCTCTTCAGTTTTCAAAGTATATTCCGTAGTTTTCAATCGTCGAATACACAATCACACCCTCGCGCGGCGAACACTATGGTGGACTGATGACATACGCTGTGTTTGCCAAAACAAGCCGAAACGGGTGACTTCCGCGCTGTACATTCTTAGCCCTCTACGGCATCTGATTGGTCGTTGGGCATTTGAGCAACCAATTAGAAGACGCGTCTTTGAATCCTCTATCCAATGACATTAAAATGTTTTTTCCGTTTAAAAATGACTTCCGCGGTGTTGATACAAGCGACGATTTGTTGTTGAGTGTACATTTAATCAAGATTAGGCAAGTACCAAATAAATAAATAAAATCAAATTATATTACCTATACATGGTAAATAAAGCTGAAGATTATTAATTTAAAATTAAACTATCTTGAAAATCTTAAACAAAATAAAAAATGTTATAATAAATTGTTCACGTACAGGTCTGTTAACCAAAGCTGGCGCGTGCACAGTACTCACACCAATGCAATTGTGCAAGTGCGAGTGAGACAGATCGGGCGTATGCAGTGCGACGTCACCCGTGTGCTTACACACAGACACTACGCGATAGTGTTAGTACGTGCCAGCTTTGATTAACAGACCTGTAAGATGAATATTATGTTAAAACATATTAGGCAAGAAACTAATAAGATTAACTTCTAACTACTAAATAAGCCAAAATCATTAATTTACTAGTGTATCATATCATAATTCATAACCCTTAAGATATTATATTATCATTTAAATTACTTAAATTTAATATACTATCAGGTAAACTAAACATAAATAAGATTAATTAACTAAATTAAGATCAATTACAAATTAAATTCCTTCAAAACCAGGCTTAAAATGTATTTATGTGCATGTACAAACCAGTGGCTTTTTTGGCGAGGTTGGCGCCGCCAAACCAAATAAAATGAATGACACCATTAATACAGAAGTATCAAGCTAAAATAAATGTGAAAAATATCGGAGTTATATTATTTATATCATATAAGCCACGATTAATATAAAACGTCAATCCCATACCCGTTACATAATTTGAAATTTCGCGCGCGTCAAACGCGGGCGACCACGAATGACGACACATCAAGGCATTCATTGGCCGATTGGCTACATTTTGAAGCGACATCGTATTCCATACAAGGCGGAAGCGGCCGAATGTCCCCGTCCCCCCCCCCCCCCCCCGTCCCGCGCGGACCCGCTGCTCAGCCTTTCGAGTTGGCGCAGTGGGGAGTGCATTTGCGAGTAGCGAGCGAGCTAGGTGTGTGTGTTGCGTGTGTGGGTGTGTGCGCGCTGCGACCACACGACGAGTATTCTTGTGCTGTGCGACGTGCGATGCGATGCGACTAGCGAGCTAGGCTAGGTGTGTTGTGTGCGCGTGTGTGTTGGCTTGCGAGTTGATAGCTGTATAATATATTCCGTTATGTAGGTATGGACTTTGTATGGATGAATCCTGTGCAGTGTTGTTAAATTTAAAGTGATTTATTGGTTATTATAATGGCAAACTCCTACTGAGCTATCTACGGAGCATTCAAGGACACGAGAGACTCAGTAATTTGGCACTCTTATCTGTGGAAAAGGAGTTGCTAACAAAATTGAGGAAGAAAGAAAATGTTCACGATCGAGTCATCGAAAATTTCTTGTCTGTACAACGAATAGTGGACTTCATGTACAAATAAAATGTAACAATTCAAGCTTGTATGCCTGTCTCGTCGTCGTCGTGCCACAGATGTCGCTGTTGTCGGCTGCAACTCGACTGCTTTGACACAACCAGTAGGTACCTATCTACAGACAAATCGTAAGTGAGAAAAATAAATCATTTAAACTAAATATTATAAACTATCTATATCGTAATCGTTTCAGTTTTTGAACTCATTGTGGTAGAAATAAATTAACGCGTAGGTACCTAAGTTATGAAATTATGAAGAAAAAAAATTCCTTAGCCAGAGCCAACCCAATATTCAGGACCAAGAGTCGCCGCTGCGCTGGTACAAACACATGGGCTGCTTTCAAAGAGATTAAAATGGAAGTTTAATGTCTTTGGCTGCTTTCAAAGAGATAAAATTTAATGTATTTGGCTGCTTTACAGTTAAATTTAATGCTATGAGAAGTTTAAATAAAAAAAATGGTATTTTGCACTTGACAGTATATTTTTATTGTGGTTGTGACTGAGGTTCGGTTTTAGAAAGACTTTGAGGGAAATGAGTATTTGATGCACTGACAGGTATCGATAGTGCATTTACTGCTGCGTTCATAAGTTTTAAAGCACGGGACAGAGACTCGATTGGATGTGTATTTGAATGTAGTTTATTTAAAAAAAATCCTGTCTGTTCTTCTAGTCTAGATACGTATTCTGCATAGTGGTTTGATTTATGCCTTAATGTAAATGAATTTTGATCGATTATGTCTACATGGTAATCTGATTCAGCGGGTTTAACATGTTCATGTGTTGTGTCTTTACTTTCTGTTAATTTTGAGACCCTATCAACATTTTTATCCTGGATAAATTTAAGGAGTGCGCGTAATGTTTTGTCGATCCGTTTAGTTTTTTCCCCATCTAAATAACGATATTTGATTACGCTGTGCATGCTTTCCAGATTCATGTTGGTATTTACTTCGCTATTTAGTCTATGACAATAAGCCCATTTTTCTGTGTTGTGTGTGTAGTGTTGTCTGATGTATGAAGCTATATTTGTTTCATTTTCATCATCTAACATTTTTATAAAGCTAGTCAAGCCCGAGTTGAATTTTGCCGTATTATTCTCATTTTGTAAAATTTTTAAGGTGTGATACACCCGTGACCTGTTTTCTGGATTTTTTACTGTGGACAGATTACGCTGCCAAGCCTGATCCACATGCCAAGAACAATAAAGATGCTCCTCCACGGGACCCATAACTTCCACCCAAGCATTACAATACACTGTTGTTACATCTGTCATGAATGTCTTACATGCTATATTCCCTATATGTTCCCTGATTTTACTAAATAATATTTTATATACTTCCGTATCCTGCCTGTTACTGAACATGTGTGCTACCGGAAACCCTTCATTGTACTCGTCTTTTATTAAAACCGTTGTCATATCAAAATCATACATATTCAGCCTATCTGTTCCATCCACACAAATAACATTTGATCCAAATTTACTTATCATTTCTTTTTGCACTTTAGTCATTAAAATTAAGCAAAAGTCCTCTTTCTTCAGAACTGTGTCTGCCGAGTTGTCCCCTTGTTGCTTGTGATATATAACGGGATTATCCTCTAGCCCTTTGAAAGAAAGAAATATATTTATTCACCATCAGATGACCGTACAACACAATCATTTTACATAATTACACACGAGGACGGTGAAACGGAAACCGCTCAGCTGAGACGCAGTTGGACTGCGCGCTGATTTTCAGCGGCTCCCGTTTTACAATACAGTAATAAATATTGCTTAATATTACAATGTTATAAAATAAAATAAAAATAAAACTATAAAAAAAACAAAAAAACATTCAGCATAATTAATTAAAACATTATACAGGCTGTCCCCGGACAGGTGTAGTTCCTTTAAGGAGGCTATTCTACGCCTTGTAACAAAAGCACTGGTGAAAGAATTTTATTAATATGTGCTTTCATTAAAATTTTAGGATTTCCTAACAAACTAAATGCGTACTAAAATGTGTGGGCACCTTTAGCGGCGGGCAGTACGCGGGCGGAGCAGCCGGCGGCGGCGCGGCGCGGCGGTGCGCGGGCGGGGCGGGCTATCTGTTTGCGTTCACTCGCGTCGCGTCCGTCCATATTCCCACTGCCCGCTGCCCCGTGCCCTGCGCGCGCCCGATTAGATTACACTACAACTATAAAAATTTATATCTCCACAACGGGCCTACCTATAACCCTACTACTTTTACTAATTATGTTTGTTACAAAGCGTAGAATAGCCTCCTTAGAGGAACTACACCTGTCCGGGGACACACTGTATATAACACACAACAAGAACACTTAAAACATTATGAGACTAAAAAAACACAAAAAAGAAACAATACACACCTTTACACTCTTCTATCCAAGCATTTACACTAGTGGCATCGTCTGTGTGCCCACATCCATCTATCAGAATTGTATGGCTTGCTTTTGCTATGTTGTTGATGTCCCTTTTTGTTAAGAGGTCTCCCCTTCTTAATTCTACACCTATATTGTCTCGCACTGCATCCAGGATCCTGAAAGATGCACAGAGGACTTCACTGAAGAAGGGTCAGTCACTACAACTACATACAACTGTCTGCCTCTTCCAGATCCTTCTCAATCACCTCTTATGAAAATATGCAAAATAATAATGACAAAACGTAGGAAAGAACTCCCTCTTTGGAAAATTTTTTCTTTGACCTGTACACACCTGTTAGGAGAAACACCTTGTACCAATTTAGCGGCAACATTAATTTTCTCTTCTTGCGATATTCGTAAGTGTTCTAAGTCCATCTGATGTCCATAATGAGTTTTGTAGTATGTTATGTTGTAGGTGTCATCTATCAGATTGTGCGTTACAAATATTTGGCTTGTACATGAGCAGTTAATCTTCGATGAGCCTTGGCTTTTTTGTTGTCTCTGCCTGTCGTTTTCTGCACACATTGATTTGCCTAAAAATGTTTTAAAAATAAATTAAACATTGGTTAGATTTTTTGAATAGTCTACATCATCACAACAAGTCTCTTTTAACCTAATATTGTTTTTATCTTATAGTTCTTTATTTTTAGTTATTTTGGTTTTATTTTCTTCTTCTTTTGTTTAGTTAGCAGGACGTATATATATGTCTCTCCTCATCCAGACACCATTTTCAGGTTGTGCGTCTATTGGGCCAAGGGATGGCCGAAGATTAAGAGAAATCCATACGTAAAAAAATTCCACTGTATCCCGACAATAGGGGTAAGCAGAGTAATCGGAGCTGTGCTGCAGGTATTTTTTAAGGAAACTGACACGGTTTGGCTGTAGATGACCTACAATATCCGTGATGTCAGCCCATAACACCGGATGAACTAGGTGCCATGTGAGTGCTTCCCTTCATTTCATGTCGTCTACACTGAACTGGACGGAAAACACGAACTATTACTAGGTACTCAACTTACAGCACAACACCGACCAACACGTTTAGCAAAGTATTAGGACAAGATAACTATCAAGCAGCAAGTAAGGCACGAAGACCCACCTGCTGCATGACTCGGTGGAAGGACCGTTTCAAGGTGAGAGGTGGCTAGCCTGTCGCCCTTTAGCATGGCATCTTGTCCTTATCCCTTAGTCGCCTTTTACAACATGTATGGGGAGAGATGCAGTGGGGTTATTCTTTTTAAGTACCGGCCCAAACCGATCATATCCTATCTCTAATTAGGTATATCCTTTTGACATTATATGTACATTTACCTGAACGAGAACAATTTAAATATATTTTTTCAGTGCTCTCGGTTCTTTGTACACCACATCTGCGGACATATTGTGCTTTATTCTTTTCTTCCGTTACAGCCAGCCAGGACGCGTATTCTGAAAATATATATAATTTAAACATTAATTTAAAAAAATAAAGTAGTCTATTGGTTAACAAGACAGCACTGCATTCCTATGGGTTGAGTTATGTAGGTACTCTTTTTATACGATACCAGATTGGGAGTTAAATCACTCAATTATGCTTACTAAGCTATGACAGAAAATTATCTTTGTTATAAACCTGTAGATAGATAGATAAGGTATTTGAGACTCTGCAGACTACGGCAGAAGTCTTATTTTATTTGATTAATTTCATAAAACCCATCCTCCCTTCCCCTCACCCCTCGGTAGAGGGGTAGGGGGTAAATAAATACCCCTCCCGCCCTACCGCAGCTCCCCTCTATAAAGCCACCCCCTGAAGAAATAATAATATGTATTTATTATTATAATATTTGAAGTGCGACTAGTGGGTGACCCCGACGTGTCCCGCGATCTAGAACCACTGCAACTCCGTAGGGATGTCGGCGCACTAAGTGTGTTCCATCGCTTATTCCACGGGGAATGCCTGGAAAAGCTGTTTCACTCGATTCTGCCGTCCCCTTTCCACCTCCGCACACTGGGCAGGGATTGCATCCCTATACGCTGGACTTACCACAGATGCGTGTCAATCGGTTCTGCAGATCTTTCCTCCACAGAACTGGTAAACTCTGGAACGCTCTCCCTGCCCACATATTTCCCACCAATATAGTCTCGGGTCCTTCAAGAGAGGCGTGAATAGGCACCTGTCAGGCCGGCATGGCATTCGCAACCCCGCGTATGACCGAATGTCCACGGGCGTCGCTAGACGGCTGTGGGTCCATATGGGTGGCTCGGAGCCACATTTTTTTTTATGTTATCCGGTATGGGTGGCTGAGTCAGAGGGGCTAAAGCACATGCTCTGACTAGCCAATATCACCTCCGAGAAGGTAGGTGCCATACCGGAGACTTCCCTGGATTGCTGGCTATGTCGCGCTTTCTATAACAAAAAAAAATGTAATTAATTACTCACGTTCTTTAGTAGTGAAAGTGTGCTCCTCAACTTCACAGTTAACACTGTGCACATCCTTCAAATGCTGACGTAGGCCTGAACATGTCTTGTAGCTCTCGTTGCATCCCTCCAAGCATTGAAAGGATCCAAGAGTGGCGTTACCATTTTCAGTCACCCCAAGCACCTGATCGATGTTCTCCGGATGAAACTTCCTCACGTGTTTGTTGAGGGTTTTTTTACAGCTAAAATGTGCTCCACACATCTCGCACAGTCGCCGTTCTATAGGTGTGGTGATGTTTGCTGATTGTGAATTCTCGAATGCTGAAAAAACATCAAACAACTTGTCAGCCTCGATAGCTCAGTGGTGTAGACAGTCAACTGTCGCTATTGAATGTTAAGCAACGCTGGGTGCGGTCAGTACTTGGATGGGTGACCGCTGACCGTTGGAGGCTGACCGAGGTTCGGATTCCTCGTAAAACTGTAGGTCCCTTCCCTCCTAATCTTACTTGGTGGTAGGGTTTAACCCGCCCGGGTTGGTACCACCGCACTGAATGAAACGTCGGTCGAAACGGCAATGGAAATAGTTTGTGCTTTCCGACCAGTTCAGTGTAGCCGACACGATCAAAAGGGGAAGCACTGACATGGCACCTAGTTCACCCGGTGTTATGGGCTGACATCACGGACGTTGTAGGTGATGTAGCCAACAGTGTCAGTTCCCAGGAAAAAAAACATAAGCCAAAGCAGCCTTACCAAGTACAGATGCTATCTCTGGATGGAATTGCCTATGGTGTCTGCTAAGATTGCTCTGATTATGAAAATGTTGTCGACAGAGTTCGCACTTCCGTGTTAGAGGCGCTGCAATGTGAGGTGACTGTTTTGCCATTGCAGGAGCGGCAGGATGGTGAGCGGTTGCCTGCGGCGAACCTGCCGAATTACACTCATGGGCATTCTTTAGGTGTTTGTTCAGATTCGACCGTGTACTAAAGTAACGGCAGCACAATTTACAGAGCAATCTTTGAGCTGGACCGACGATGGATTCTGGCTTTGTTATTGAGCGAGCGACAGTCTCGTCATTTCCAGATGTGTGTGGCGCAGAGGAGGTATAACCGTGCGCGAGGGAATGGAAATTCTGGTTGTGGTGGTTCAGCTTGCTTTGTGTGCTGAAGTCTTCGACGCACAAGGTGCAGTGTAGTTTCACAGGCGGCATGTTCTTTCTTTGGACAACGACGCTGTTTTATTTTGGTCACGGAATCAAGGAATCGCACACAAAAAGCGAGCGAGAGAAGCGGGAAACGTTTCTAGAGTCAGGAGGACGTCAGGGCAGGACAGGTGCACGCACGCACATGGTCACATCAGATGGACACTACGGGCAGGGTTTTTCTTTTCGCGCTAAAATAGAGTAACTGTCAATAGTGTCAAATATAAACGTGTTAAAAAAAAAAATAACGGCTCTCTGGGTGCGAAATGCGATGTTCTTCGGAGTGTTTTTTTTTTTAAGGAAACTGACTGACACAGTTGGCTACATACATCCATCACCCGGTGCGCCACCTGAAAGACATTCCCTTCTTTCGTGCACACTTCGGCAGACTTCGGCTCGAAGGAAAGTGGTATAATGCGCGGGGCGGATCTCGGCGTGTCGCCACTCGCCACCGCAGCGGTTAGTCAGTGTTCTCCCTCGCACACGCACCGTACTTGTATAGTGTATTCGCGTGGCGGGTCGCCCGCTGCGGCGACGACACGCCGAGATCCGTCCCGCGCATTGTAAATGAAATGAGTGATGTTTTGGGGTCTGGCACAGGAGAGAACTGTAGGCGGTAGAAAGGGATTGCAGTGGAAAACACAAAATATATCTGGATAATTTTATTCACACAGCAGCCATGACAACAGATACATAGAGAAGAGACTTTTTCTTGTTTGACACTT
Organism: Nematopogon swammerdamellus; assembly: GCA_946902875.1. Lineage (NCBI taxonomy): Eukaryota > Metazoa > Arthropoda > Insecta > Lepidoptera > Adelidae > Nematopogon > Nematopogon swammerdamellus. The sequence goes on along the minus strand of OX336334.1, from coordinate 2,643,850 downwards.
ATTACTTTTTCATTGCAACACAACACACCCCCTCAATGACAAATTCGCAAACTACTCAACAAAAAAATTCACCCCCTGAATTTATATAAACATAAGAAACATACATACTACATATTATGCATACCTAATGCTAAACGGAACTTCTCAAATTTCACTCTCCCTAACGGCTTAGTGAACACATCACCTACTTGCTCATTAGTACTTATGTACTCAATTTTAACAATATTGTTGAATACTTTGTCTCGTACGAAATGCCCTTTAATGTCTACATGCTTTAGTTTGTGATGAAATTGAGGATTACTAGACAATTGTATCACGGACTGATTATCTTCATACAACAAAACGGTTACTTCTTCACCTATAAGAACATTAAATATATTTCTCAGCCAGCACGCTTCGCTAGTAGCTAAACTTAAAGCAACATATTCTGATTCGGTAGAGGACAGTGCCACTGTTGACTGTTTACGAGATATCCAAGATACAGAGCATCCAAACACTTGAAATACAAAGCCACCTGTCGATTTACGATCAACTTTGTCACCGGCCCAATCCGAATCTACATAACCCACTATGTTCATACTATTTGCATTCTTTCTGAAAACTAAACACAAGTCAAGAGTACTTTTCACGTACCGCAATACACGTTTCAATGCACACCATAAATCCTCACTTGCGCATGATTGATACCTACTTAGTATGCTTATTACTAGACACAAATCTGGTCTTGAACACATCATTGCATACATAAGCGAGCCTATCACCATTCTGCACCTATATTCCATTTCTTTACTCTCTGAAATATCTCTTTTCAGAAAACTATGATCAAAATTTTCATCCATTGGTGTAGCTATTGGTTTACAATTTTGCATGTTACTTTTTGTCAAAATATTTTCCAAGTAGTTTTTCTGACTGATTACAATTTCATTTTTTTCTACATTTTGACAAACAGACATACCTAGGTAGTACTTTATCTTTCCCATATCCTTCATCTTGAAATATTCACCAAGAATACATTTAACATTTTGTATTTCACTTTCTAGCGTCGATGTTAGCAACAAATCATCTACGTACAGAATTATGTAGGTTACATAATTATTTTCTCTCTTTATGTATAAACAATACTCATAGTCACATCTTTCAAATCGTAAAACTGACATTACATCATGAAATTTTTTATTCCAATTTTTAGGAGATGTTTTCAAACCATATAATGATTTTTTTAGTTTCAATACAAAAACATTGTCATCGATGAACTCATTTTCACAACCCTTTGGTAATTTTATATAAACATCCTCGTCTATATCTCCATATAGAAAAGCGCTGCATACATCGAGTTGGTGAATAGGTAACTTATTTTCATTACAATAAACAAAAAACAATCTGACAGAAGTTAGCCTCGCTACTGGACTATAAATATCCGACAATTCACTCTGTTGTTGGAAGCCCCTCGCCACCAACCTAGCTTTGTGTGACACTATATCACCACTTTCATTTTTCTTACGTCTGTAAACCCACTTACACTCCACAATATTACACACTTCTGGTTTCACAACACACTCCCAAGTTTCATTTTCCACCAATGCTTTTATTTCTGCTTCCATAGCTTTCTTCCATTTTCCACTATCTTCACTTGATACTGCTTCATCATAGGTAGTTGGTTCGTCCTCTCCAATGGTCAATAAACTCAAGTGGTAATCATCAAACCTTGACGGTCTCTGTAACTCCGTTCGTAGTCTCAAATTATAGTTCTTTGGAATAGTCTCTTTTTCTTCAGAGCTTTCCTCTGCTTGCTCACTCGTCGACGCAGTAGTTTCAAACTCATTTTCCTCTTTTGAACTCATTATTGGAATTTCTACACTTTCATTGCGTTGAACATTGCACTTGGTACCTTTCATTGCACACTTTTTAATAAAAATCACATCTCTATTGGTTTCCACTTTGTTTTTGGTTGGGAAATAAACCCTGTACCCCTTGACATCCTCTCCATAACCTAGAAAGAATCCAATTAAATTTTTTTGGTCCCATTTTAATCGTTTTTCCTTAGGTACATGTACTGACACTCTAGTACCAAACTCTTCGAATATTTCTACGTTAACATTTTTATTGTAAAATGCTTCATAAGGCGTCACGTTCTTTCCTGGACTCGGACCACTACGGTTCAGTGTAAACACAGCATTATTTATTGCTTCTGCCCAAAATTTCTTGTGCCTGTCTCCCAACATAGTACGAGCAGCTTCCACCAGTGTACGCATCTCGCGTTCCGCTCTTCCATTTTGTTGCGGTGTGTAAACGACACTTCTTTGATGAATGATCCCAAGACGCTGCAGTATGCACTTTAGCTCCTCATTCATAAATTCAAGTCCATTATCTGAACGTAGTGTCATTAACTTGTTTCCTGTTTCTCTTTCCATCCGAGCAATGAAATGTTGAATGAATCTTTTTGCCTCTGATTTGTGCTTCAAAAAATAGACATTCCTGTAGGCAGAAAAATCGTCCTTGAGAAGTAAAAAATACTTTGCTCCACCTAGCGATATCTGATCCATAGGACCGCATACGTCTGCATGCACGAGATCGAGAGCCCTGGTTGCTCGCGACTCACTCACAGGAAACGGCTTCCTTGTTTGTTTACCACTCAGACATGGCTCACACACAAAGTTTTCACTATCATCAATATATTTCACTTTATTATTATTCAAGAAACACTTCACCTGATTCATATTTTGATGAGCAAGTTTTTTATGCCACACCGAAAGTTCTTCGATTTTCTTACTCAAGTGACACTCAGAAAATTCAAACTGACACTTTTCACTCGCTACACTTTGCACTCCACTCTTTTGTATTTCATTCACAAACTCCATTAAATACAATTTGTCTGTTCTACTTCCTATTGCACGAACTTCACCATACTTATCAAAGAACTTACACTTGTTACTGTCCGACATCAAATGATATCCTTTGTCCAACACGTAGCCTGCTGAAAATAAATTTAATTTCAAATCTGGAACATACAAAACATTAGACAACCTAGTTTTTATGTACTTATAACCTGTCCATGCATACAATGTTACAGTGCCTTTCCCTTTTACATTTAACAAGTCTCCATTACCTATTTTTACCTTACCGGTGCATACATTTTCTTCCAACAATTCAAATAAAGACTTCTTACCACACATATGCTCACTTGCACCAGAGTCCATATACCAACGATCATCACTATTTTCCTGGCAACTCGATCCTACGAACGCATTAAACGCATCTTTGTCGAATTTTGAAGACTTTTCTTTACCATCTTTCAACTTTAACAATCGACAATTTTCAAGTATGTGGCCAGTTTTCTTGCAATAAAAGCAACTCCTCGTTTCACGTTTCTTGTTACAAAATTTTGCCATGTGTCCTTCCTTTCCGCACGAAAAACATTTTAATTTTCTTTTCTCGTTTTCTTTCTTTTGCTCGATGCTGTTTTGCTTGAAATGTCTGCTAGCTCCAGCCAATGCTACTGCATCTTCGCTCGTCCCCATCCTTTCTTCTTCTATTAACAACCGTGACGTCAGCTCCCCAATGCTCTGCTGACCTGACGGGACTGACTCCCACGCAGATCGGAAATGTTTGAAGCGCTCCGGAAGTGCCATGAGCACTTTTGTGATCAGCATTTTGTCCGATATAGGCTCCCCGGCATTCTTCAACTTGCAGCGAACTTCATCCAGCCGCGACAAAAAAACTGAGATCGATTCTTCACTGCATTGAAGACTAAAGAATTTCTGCTGAAGCAGATGAACACTCACAGCGGACTCCTTGTCGTAGACAGATTTTAATTTCGCCCATATCTCACTTGCCGATGTACATGACAGAGCATGTGTCATAGGTCCTTGTTCCATATGAGTTACAAGTAACTCTTGGGCCTTTGCATCCTTCTTGCACCACTCGCTCGAATCGTTTTCCGGTCTTGAAACCTCTCCGGACACGATCGCGAAAACACCTCTGGACTTCAAAATTATTTCGGTCTGAAACCTCCAAATAGACCAATTCTCGCTGCCGCTCAACTTGATGCCACCGACATGCACGTTGCCCTCCATTTTGCTTCTTCTCTTCCACTTTCCCTTTGTCCTCAAAAACAAACGCCACTCAAAGTCGAACGGAAGACGACGACATATTTTACTCCAAAAATTTGAACAAATCAAACTCGGCGTACATTTCTCTAGTGACCTGGGCCCATAACCTGTAGGCGGTAGAAAGGGATTGCAGTGGAAAACACAAAATATATCTGGATAATTTTATTCACACAGCAGCCATGACAACAGATACATAGAGAAGAGACTTTTTCTTGTTTGACACTTATTACTTTTTCATTGCAACACAACAAGAACAAAGGAACGATGGCGCTGTAGATCAGCTGTAATTTTTTGGAGGTTAAAAAAAATAACCAGGGTATAAAAACGCTAACCTAATGTTAAGGCGGTGCATGTCGTTTTTGTTACGTTTCGTTTCAAGCCGAGTGTATCGTTTCGAGCCGAGTCAACCCGAGCCGTAGGATCACAGGATCCGTAGGAGCCGCCAGAGCTTTCAGGTACAGTACAGCGCTACAAGGCTTGAAATTCGTGTCGTGGCGCAGACAGCGGAGCTAACGTCGCGACAGTGTTGCCAGATGACCGTCTCGCGTTTCACCCGTTCACGACGACGCGTACGTAATATTTTTTTATTCGTTTTATGTCGAAATGTTTTCATTAGTAGCGATTTAAACCGAGTCTAAGTCGAGTCTATGTCGAAGTCGATTCCTGCCTTTACGTAATAAAATAGGTATTCATATTTGTTAATATAAAAGCCAGAACCTGAATAAATTGTGTTTTACTTACACCTTGATAGTTTATTTAAAATAGTAGGTACCTACTCAAGAAATATGAACTCCTTCTCCATAGAAATTGTTCACACAACACAGTTTCACACTAAATGTAGACAAATCGCTCCCCGCGTTAGTTAACCGCGTAAAAGGTGACCTCATTTCGAGAATTGTTTTGAAATTGGTTGTTGTCTATATGTACAATGGTTGGTTCTTGAAGAACCTCTATTCATTCACACCTATACCACAGCAAGGCCAAAGCACTTGTGATGATAGTTAGGCTTCGTAGTTTAGTTAGGCAAGTCCAATGATAGGCTAGTCGCACAATAATTTATATTCTGAAGATCGTTTTCGGACGGGCTGCAAAAATGAAGATTTTCACTCAACAAATCATTCCTAAACACAATTACGAGTCTTACTTAATTCATTCTATTTTTTTTTCGAACTGCCGTCCATTTAACGATAAAATGACGCCAAAAACTTAATTTTTTGACTTCAAAAATAGAATCACGGTTGCCCATTCATTACTATTTTGGTACGTTGAATCAAACGAGCGGAAGTTGTTACCTGAGAAATGGAAAAGTCGTATAATGGAAAAAAGAATTGGCGAAAGGACCTGGAATCCAAACCAGTAATTATTATTTTTTTTTTTGTTGTTTTATCCCTTTTTTTGGGATAGGCAAAGGTATTATACCATGCAGCCTTTAAAAAACAGACCGTTCACAGTTATTTTAGCTTTTTTTTTTTTTTATTTAATTCGTCTCCTCCCGAAACAGGCAAAACTCATTAGAGTATACAGTCATTTCTTTTGTAGCTAACGTCTGTTGCATAAATTCTCGGCCCCAGTTATTTTAGCACTTTATTTTCCCGCTACGTTGGCATTTTGCGGTCCGCCAGCTGAAAGACCTGCTCGATCCTGCAACCTACTCCGTCAGCTCCTTTCGGCAAACTTCGGCTCGAAGGAGGAATGTGTGGTATGTATGAGTGATGTTGTGTGGTATGTATTAGTGATGTTTTTGGTGGTTTAAAAAAAATAACCAGGGTTAATATAGAGAAGATGCTTCGCTACGCAACGCATCTTCTCTATATTAACCCTAACCTAATGTTGAGGCGGCGCATGTCGTTTTTGTTACGTTTGTATTTCCGAAAATAAAGCTTTCTTAGGTGGTTATAAAAAAAATAACCATAACCTAATTTTAACACCCTAACATTGCTTAAAAAAACAAAACAAAACAAATTTTGACAAAAGGGACACGAACCCATGGTCGAGATCGAAAAAATAAAAATCCTACACTCTTATACCACTGAGCCAACAAATTACATAAACGATCAAACGAATATCGGATTCAGTTGGTTCGCTTTCGAGCCGAGTCAACCCGAGTGTGTGTAGGAGGAGGCGCAGGATAAGCCAGAGCTGTCAGGTGTCAAACCCGACAGACCGTTCACAGTTGAGGAGTGAGGGAACAAAAGGGCACACGTCCAAATTTGACAGCACTCCGTTTTTTTAAATCGTATGCAAAATACTGGATTACTTCGATTACCGCTTTTATTTCGTTCAAAAAGACACAAGAATGCATCTATTTTTGACGTTTAAAATGACATTTTCGATCATAAAGGCACATGTCCACAAAAAATATCAAGTTTGAGAGGAAACTTTTAATTTTTCTATTAAAAGGACACTTTTTCTACACAAAAATGGATACTAATTATAATGGTTTAAGTATGTGTTCAATGTTCTTTTCCCCTTCAAAATACCGTTAAAAAATCAAATTTTGCCATCATAAGGGAACATGTCCTAGTAATGTCAAATCTAAAAGACACATGTCCATAGATATTTATATTTTTTCTTTCGAATTATAAGCAAAATAAAAAAAATAAAAACATAATTTGACCAAGTTTTTGGAATAGATGAGTAAAAAAAAATCATTACTAAATAACTAAGGGCTCTTGAGATAAACAGTTTTTTACAGTTTCTGAAAAATTTTAAAGTCAGGACATGTGACCTTTTGTTCCCTCACTCCTCAGTAATTTACCTCTGGCTATAAAGTAGGCTAACTTGAGCTCTGTGTCGCCATATTCGATTGATACGATTACGAAAAACATCACTAATACATTCCTCCTTCGAGCCGAAGTTTGCCGAAAGGAGCTAAAGGAGTAGGTTGCACGCTCGAGCAGCTCTTTCAGGTGGCGGACCGGTAACTCGACTGGTGGGTTTTTAAGTAGGTACTTGATTGAATTTCGGTTGAATCATGTAGAGATAATTTTGACAACTAAGCAAACCGAAAGGGCTCAGCACTGTGAGTACTTGCGAGGCACCAAGAGATAAGATAATGCGAAGTAATCCAGTATTTTGCATACGATTTAAAAAAACGGAGTGCTGTCAAATTTGGACGTGTGCCCTTTTGTTCCCTCACTCCTCAACTGTGAACGGTCTGTCGGGTTTGACACCTGACAGCTCTGGCTTATCCTGCGCCTCCTCCTACACACACTCGGGTTGACTCGGCTCGAAAGCGAACCAACTGAATCCGATATTCGTTTGATCGTTTATGTAATTTGTTGGCTCAGTGGTATAAGAGTGTAGGATTTTTATTTTTTCGATCTCGACCATGGGTTCGTGTCCCTTTTGTCAAAATTTGTTTTGTTTTGTTTTTTTTAAGCAATGTTAGGGTGTTAAAATTAGGTTATGGTTATTTTTTTTATAACCACCTAAGAAAGCTTTATTTTCGGAAATACAAACGTAACAAAAACGACATGCGCCGCCTCAACATTAGGTTAGGGTTAATATAGAGAAGATGCGTTGCGTAGCGAAGCATCTTCTCTATATTAACCCTGGTTATTTTTTTTAAACCACCAAAAACATCACTAATACATACCACACAACATCACTCATACATACCACACATTCCTCCTTCGAGCCGAAGTTTGCCGAAAGGAGCTGACGGAGTAGGTTGCAGGATCGAGCAGGTCTTTCAGCTGGCGGACCGCAAAATGCCAACGTAGCGGGAAAATAAAGTGCTAAAATAACTGGGGCCGAGAATTTATGCAACAGACGTTAGCTACAAAAGAAATGACTGTATACTCTAATGAGTTTTGCCTGTTTCGGGAGGAGACGAATTAAATAAAAAAAAAAAAAGCTAAAATAACTGTGAACGGTCTGTTTTTTAAAGGCTGCATGGTATAATACCTTTGCCTATCCCAAAAAAAGGGATAAAACAACAAAAAAAAAATAATAATTACTGGTTTGGATTCCAGGTCCTTTCGCCAATTCTTTTTTCCATTATACGACTTTTCCATTTCTCAGGTAACAACTTCCGCTCGTTTGATTCAACGTACCAAAATAGTAATGAATGGGCAACCGTGATTCTATTTTTGAAGTCAAAAAATTAAGTTTTTGGCGTCATTTTATCGTTAAATGGACGGCAGTTCGAAAAAAAATAGAATGAATTAAGTAAGACTCGTAATTGTGTTTAGGAATGATTTGTTGAGTGAAAATCTTCATTTTTGCAGCCCGTCCGAAAACGATCTTCAGAATATAAATTATTGTGCGACTAGCCTATCATTGGACTTGCCTAACTAAACTACGAAGCCTAACTATCATCACAAGTGCTTTGGCCTTGCTGTGGTATAGGTGTGAATGAATAGAGGTTCTTCAAGAACCAACCATTGTACATATAGACAACAACCAATTTCAAAACAATTCTCGAAATGAGGTCACCTTTTACGCGGTTAACTAACGCGGGGAGCGATTTGTCTACATTTAGTGTGAAACTGTGTTGTGTGAACAATTTCTATGGAGAAGGAGTTCATATTTCTTGAGTAGGTACCTACTATTTTAAATAAACTATCAAGGTGTAAGTAAAACACAATTTATTCAGGTTCTGGCTTTTATATTAACAAATATGAATACCTATTTTATTACGTAAAGGCAGGAATCGACTTCGACATAGACTCGACTTAGACTCGGTTTAAATCGCTACTAATGAAAACATTTCGACATAAAACGAATAAAAAAATATTACGTACGCGTCGTCGTGAACGGGTGAAACGCGAGACGGTCATCTGGCAACACTGTCGCGACGTTAGCTCCGCTGTCTGCGCCACGACACGAATTTCAAGCCTTGTAGCGCTGTACTGTACCTGAAAGCTCTGGCGGCTCCTACGGATCCTGTGATCCTACGGCTCGGGTTGACTCGGCTCGAAACGATACACTCGGCTTGAAACGAAACGTAACAAAAACGACATGCACCGCCTTAACATTAGGTTAGCGTTTTTATACCCTGGTTATTTTTTTTAACCTCCAAAAAATTACAGCTGATCTACAGCGCCATCGTTCCTTTGTTCTCTCCTGTGCCAGACCCCAAAACATCACTCATTTCATTTACAATGCGCGGGACGGATCTCGGCGTGTCGTCGCCGCAGCGGGCGACCCGCCACGCGAATACACTATACAAGTACGGTGCGTGTGCGAGGGAGAACACTGACTAACCGCTGCGGTGGCGAGTGGCGACACGCCGAGATCCGCCCCGCGCATTATACCACTTTCCTTCGAGCCGAAGTCTGCCGAAGTGTGCACGAAAGAAGGGAATGTCTTTCAGGTGGCGCACCGGGTGATGGATGTATGTAGCCAACTGTGTCAGTCAGTTTCCTTAAAAAAAAAAACACTCCGAAGAACATCGCATTTCGCACCCAGAGAGCCGTTATTTTTTTTTTTAACACGTTTATATTTGACACTATTGACAGTTACTCTATTTTAGCGCGAAAAGAAAAACCCTGCCCGTAGTGTCCATCTGATGTGACCATGTGCGTGCGTGCACCTGTCCTGCCCTGACGTCCTCCTGACTCTAGAAACGTTTCCCGCTTCTCTCGCTCGCTTTTTGTGTGCGATTCCTTGATTCCGTGACCAAAATAAAACAGCGTCGTTGTCCAAAGAAAGAACATGCCGCCTGTGAAACTACACTGCACCTTGTGCGTCGAAGACTTCAGCACACAAAGCAAGCTGAACCACCACAACCAGAATTTCCATTCCCTCGCGCACGGTTATACCTCCTCTGCGCCACACACATCTGGAAATGACGAGACTGTCGCTCGCTCAATAACAAAGCCAGAATCCATCGTCGGTCCAGCTCAAAGATTGCTCTGTAAATTGTGCTGCCGTTACTTTAGTACACGGTCGAATCTGAACAAACACCTAAAGAATGCCCATGAGTGTAATTCGGCAGGTTCGCCGCAGGCAACCGCTCACCATCCTGCCGCTCCTGCAATGGCAAAACAGTCACCTCACATTGCAGCGCCTCTAACACGGAAGTGCGAACTCTGTCGACAACATTTTCATAATCAGAGCAATCTTAGCAGACACCATAGGCAATTCCATCCAGAGATAGCATCTGTACTTGGTAAGGCTGCTTTGGCTTATGTTTTTTTTTCCTGGGAACTGACACTGTTGGCTACATCACCTACAACGTCCGTGATGTCAGCCCATAACACCGGGTGAACTAGGTGCCATGTCAGTGCTTCCCCTTTTGATCGTGTCGGCTACACTGAACTGGTCGGAAAGCACAAACTATTTCCATTGCCGTTTCGACCGATTTTCGCGCCTCTAACACGGAAGTGCGAACTCTGTCGACAACATTTTCATAATCAGAGCAATCTTAGCAGACACCATAGGCAATTCCATCCAGAGATAGCATCTGTACTTGGTAAGGCTGCTTTGGCTTATGTTTTTTTTTCCTGGGAACTGACACTGTTGGCTACATCACCTACAACGTCCGTGATGTCAGCCCATAACACCGGGTGAACTAGGTGCCATGTCAGTGCTTCCCCTTTTGATCGTGTCGGCTACACTGAACTGGTCGGAAAGCACAAACTATTTCCATTGCCGTTTCGACCGACGTTTCATTCAGTGCGGTGGTACCAACCCGGGCGGGTTAAACCCTACCACCAAGTAAGATTAGGAGGGAAGGGACCTACAGTTTTACGAGGAATCCGAACCTCGGTCAGCCTCCAACGGTCAGCGGTCACCCATCCAAGTACTGACCGCACCCAGCGTTGCTTAACATTCAATAGCGACAGTTGACTGTCTACACCACTGAGCTATCGAGGCTGACAAGTTGTTTGATGTTTTTTCAGCATTCGAGAATTCACAATCAGCAAACATCACCACACCTATAGAACGGCGACTGTGCGAGATGTGTGGAGCACATTTTAGCTGTAAAAAAACCCTCAACAAACACGTGAGGAAGTTTCATCCGGAGAACATCGATCAGGTGCTTGGGGTGACTGAAAATGGTAACGCCACTCTTGGATCCTTTCAATGCTTGGAGGGATGCAACGAGAGCTACAAGACATGTTCAGGCCTACGTCAGCATTTGAAGGATGTGCACAGTGTTAACTGTGAAGTTGAGGAGCACACTTTCACTACTAAAGAACGTGAGTAATTAATTACATTTTTTTTTGTTATAGAAAGCGCGACATAGCCAGCAATCCAGGGAAGTCTCCGGTATGGCACCTACCTTCTCGGAGGTGATATTGGCTAGTCAGAGCATGTGCTTAGCCCCTCTGACTCAGCCACCCATACCGGATAACATAAAAAAAAATGTGGCTCCGAGCCACCCATATGGACCCACAGCCGTCTAGCGACGCCCGTGGACATTCGGTCATACGCGGGGTTGCGAATGCCATGCCGGCCTGACAGGTGCCTATTCACGCCTCTCTTGAAGGACCCGAGACTATATTGGTGGGAAATATGTGGGCAGGGAGAGCGTTCCAGAGTTTACCAGTTCTGTGGAGGAAAGATCTGCAGAACCGATTGACACGCATCTGTGGTAAGTCCAGCGTATAGGGATGCAATCCCTGCCCAGTGTGCGGAGGTGGAAAGGGGACGGCAGAATCGAGTGAAACAGCTTTTCCAGGCATTCCCCGTGGAATAAGCGATGGAACACACTTAGTGCGCCGACATCCCTACGGAGTTGCAGTGGTTCTAGATCGCGGGACACGTCGGGGTCACCCACTAGTCGCACTTCAAATATTATAATAATAAATACATATTATTATTTCTTCAGGGGGTGGCTTTATAGAGGGGAGCTGCGGTAGGGCGGGAGGGGTATTTATTTACCCCCTACCCCTCTACCGAGGGGTGAGGGGAAGGGAGGATGGGTTTTATGAAATTAATCAAATAAAATAAGACTTCTGCCGTAGTCTGCAGAGTCTCAAATACCTTATCTATCTATCTACAGGTTTATAACAAAGATAATTTTCTGTCATAGCTTAGTAAGCATAATTGAGTGATTTAACTCCCAATCTGGTATCGTATAAAAAGAGTACCTACATAACTCAACCCATAGGAATGCAGTGCTGTCTTGTTAACCAATAGACTACTTTATTTTTTTAAATTAATGTTTAAATTATATATATTTTCAGAATACGCGTCCTGGCTGGCTGTAACGGAAGAAAAGAATAAAGCACAATATGTCCGCAGATGTGGTGTACAAAGAACCGAGAGCACTGAAAAAATATATTTAAATTGTTCTCGTTCAGGTAAATGTACATATAATGTCAAAAGGATATACCTAATTAGAGATAGGATATGATCGGTTTGGGCCGGTACTTAAAAAGAATAACCCCACTGCATCTCTCCCCATACATGTTGTAAAAGGCGACTAAGGGATAAGGACAAGATGCCATGCTAAAGGGCGACAGGCTAGCCACCTCTCACCTTGAAACGGTCCTTCCACCGAGTCATGCAGCAGGTGGGTCTTCGTGCCTTACTTGCTGCTTGATAGTTATCTTGTCCTAATACTTTGCTAAACGTGTTGGTCGGTGTTGTGCTGTAAGTTGAGTACCTAGTAATAGTTCGTGTTTTCCGTCCAGTTCAGTGTAGACGACATGAAATGAAGGGAAGCACTCACATGGCACCTAGTTCATCCGGTGTTATGGGCTGACATCACGGATATTGTAGGTCATCTACAGCCAAACCGTGTCAGTTTCCTTAAAAAATACCTGCAGCACAGCTCCGATTACTCTGCTTACCCCTATTGTCGGGATACAGTGGAATTTTTTTACGTATGGATTTCTCTTAATCTTCGGCCATCCCTTGGCCCAATAGACGCACAACCTGAAAATGGTGTCTGGATGAGGAGAGACATATATATACGTCCTGCTAACTAAACAAAAGAAGAAGAAAATAAAACCAAAATAACTAAAAATAAAGAACTATAAGATAAAAACAATATTAGGTTAAAAGAGACTTGTTGTGATGATGTAGACTATTCAAAAAATCTAACCAATGTTTAATTTATTTTTAAAACATTTTTAGGCAAATCAATGTGTGCAGAAAACGACAGGCAGAGACAACAAAAAAGCCAAGGCTCATCGAAGATTAACTGCTCATGTACAAGCCAAATATTTGTAACGCACAATCTGATAGATGACACCTACAACATAACATACTACAAAACTCATTATGGACATCAGATGGACTTAGAACACTTACGAATATCGCAAGAAGAGAAAATTAATGTTGCCGCTAAATTGGTACAAGGTGTTTCTCCTAACAGGTGTGTACAGGTCAAAGAAAAAATTTTCCAAAGAGGGAGTTCTTTCCTACGTTTTGTCATTATTATTTTGCATATTTTCATAAGAGGTGATTGAGAAGGATCTGGAAGAGGCAGACAGTTGTATGTAGTTGTAGTGACTGACCCTTCTTCAGTGAAGTCCTCTGTGCATCTTTCAGGATCCTGGATGCAGTGCGAGACAATATAGGTGTAGAATTAAGAAGGGGAGACCTCTTAACAAAAAGGGACATCAACAACATAGCAAAAGCAAGCCATACAATTCTGATAGATGGATGTGGGCACACAGACGATGCCACTAGTGTAAATGCTTGGATAGAAGAGTGTAAAGGTGTGTATTGTTTCTTTTTTGTGTTTTTTTAGTCTCATAATGTTTTAAGTGTTCTTGTTGTGTGTTATATACAGTGTGTCCCCGGACAGGTGTAGTTCCTCTAAGGAGGCTATTCTACGCTTTGTAACAAACATAATTAGTAAAAGTAGTAGGGTTATAGGTAGGCCCGTTGTGGAGATATAAATTTTTATAGTTGTAGTGTAATCTAATCGGGCGCGCGCAGGGCACGGGGCAGCGGGCAGTGGGAATATGGACGGACGCGACGCGAGTGAACGCAAACAGATAGCCCGCCCCGCCCGCGCACCGCCGCGCCGCGCCGCCGCCGGCTGCTCCGCCCGCGTACTGCCCGCCGCTAAAGGTGCCCACACATTTTAGTACGCATTTAGTTTGTTAGGAAATCCTAAAATTTTAATGAAAGCACATATTAATAAAATTCTTTCACCAGTGCTTTTGTTACAAGGCGTAGAATAGCCTCCTTAAAGGAACTACACCTGTCCGGGGACAGCCTGTATAATGTTTTAATTAATTATGCTGAATGTTTTTTTGTTTTTTTTATAGTTTTATTTTTATTTTATTTTATAACATTGTAATATTAAGCAATATTTATTACTGTATTGTAAAACGGGAGCCGCTGAAAATCAGCGCGCAGTCCAACTGCGTCTCAGCTGAGCGGTTTCCGTTTCACCGTCCTCGTGTGTAATTATGTAAAATGATTGTGTTGTACGGTCATCTGATGGTGAATAAATATATTTCTTTCTTTCAAAGGGCTAGAGGATAATCCCGTTATATATCACAAGCAACAAGGGGACAACTCGGCAGACACAGTTCTGAAGAAAGAGGACTTTTGCTTAATTTTAATGACTAAAGTGCAAAAAGAAATGATAAGTAAATTTGGATCAAATGTTATTTGTGTGGATGGAACAGATAGGCTGAATATGTATGATTTTGATATGACAACGGTTTTAATAAAAGACGAGTACAATGAAGGGTTTCCGGTAGCACACATGTTCAGTAACAGGCAGGATACGGAAGTATATAAAATATTATTTAGTAAAATCAGGGAACATATAGGGAATATAGCATGTAAGACATTCATGACAGATGTAACAACAGTGTATTGTAATGCTTGGGTGGAAGTTATGGGTCCCGTGGAGGAGCATCTTTATTGTTCTTGGCATGTGGATCAGGCTTGGCAGCGTAATCTGTCCACAGTAAAAAATCCAGAAAACAGGTCACGGGTGTATCACACCTTAAAAATTTTACAAAATGAGAATAATACGGCAAAATTCAACTCGGGCTTGACTAGCTTTATAAAAATGTTAGATGATGAAAATGAAACAAATATAGCTTCATACATCAGACAACACTACACACACAACACAGAAAAATGGGCTTATTGTCATAGACTAAATAGCGAAGTAAATACCAACATGAATCTGGAAAGCATGCACAGCGTAATCAAATATCGTTATTTAGATGGGGAAAAAACTAAACGGATCGACAAAACATTACGCGCACTCCTTAAATTTATCCAGGATAAAAATGTTGATAGGGTCTCAAAATTAACAGAAAGTAAAGACACAACACATGAACATGTTAAACCCGCTGAATCAGATTACCATGTAGACATAATCGATCAAAATTCATTTACATTAAGGCATAAATCAAACCACTATGCAGAATACGTATCTAGACTAGAAGAACAGACAGGATTTTTTTTAAATAAACTACATTCAAATACACATCCAATCGAGTCTCTGTCCCGTGCTTTAAAACTTATGAACGCAGCAGTAAATGCACTATCGATACCTGTCAGTGCATCAAATACTCATTTCCCTCAAAGTCTTTCTAAAACCGAACCTCAGTCACAACCACAATAAAAATATACTGTCAAGTGCAAAATACCATTTTTTTTATTTAAACTTCTCATAGCATTAAATTTAACTGTAAAGCAGCCAAATACATTAAATTTTATCTCTTTGAAAGCAGCCAAAGACATTAAACTTCCATTTTAATCTCTTTGAAAGCAGCCCATGTGTTTGTACCAGCGCAGCGGCGACTCTTGGTCCTGAATATTGGGTTGGCTCTGGCTAAGGAATTTTTTTTCTTCATAATTTCATAACTTAGGTACCTACGCGTTAATTTATTTCTACCACAATGAGTTCAAAAACTGAAACGATTACGATATAGATAGTTTATAATATTTAGTTTAAATGATTTATTTTTCTCACTTACGATTTGTCTGTAGATAGGTACCTACTGGTTGTGTCAAAGCAGTCGAGTTGCAGCCGACAACAGCGACATCTGTGGCACGACGACGACGAGACAGGCATACAAGCTTGAATTGTTACATTTTATTTGTACATGAAGTCCACTATTCGTTGTACAGACAAGAAATTTTCGATGACTCGATCGTGAACATTTTCTTTCTTCCTCAATTTTGTTAGCAACTCCTTTTCCACAGATAAGAGTGCCAAATTACTGAGTCTCTCGTGTCCTTGAATGCTCCGTAGATAGCTCAGTAGGAGTTTGCCATTATAATAACCAATAAATCACTTTAAATTTAACAACACTGCACAGGATTCATCCATACAAAGTCCATACCTACATAACGGAATATATTATACAGCTATCAACTCGCAAGCCAACACACACGCGCACACAACACACCTAGCCTAGCTCGCTAGTCGCATCGCATCGCACGTCGCACAGCACAAGAATACTCGTCGTGTGGTCGCAGCGCGCACACACCCACACACGCAACACACACACCTAGCTCGCTCGCTACTCGCAAATGCACTCCCCACTGCGCCAACTCGAAAGGCTGAGCAGCGGGTCCGCGCGGGACGGGGGGGGGGGGGGGGGGACGGGGACATTCGGCCGCTTCCGCCTTGTATGGAATACGATGTCGCTTCAAAATGTAGCCAATCGGCCAATGAATGCCTTGATGTGTCGTCATTCGTGGTCGCCCGCGTTTGACGCGCGCGAAATTTCAAATTATGTAACGGGTATGGGATTGACGTTTTATATTAATCGTGGCTTATATGATATAAATAATATAACTCCGATATTTTTCACATTTATTTTAGCTTGATACTTCTGTATTAATGGTGTCATTCATTTTATTTGGTTTGGCGGCGCCAACCTCGCCAAAAAAGCCACTGGTTTGTACATGCACATAAATACATTTTAAGCCTGGTTTTGAAGGAATTTAATTTGTAATTGATCTTAATTTAGTTAATTAATCTTATTTATGTTTAGTTTACCTGATAGTATATTAAATTTAAGTAATTTAAATGATAATATAATATCTTAAGGGTTATGAATTATGATATGATACACTAGTAAATTAATGATTTTGGCTTATTTAGTAGTTAGAAGTTAATCTTATTAGTTTCTTGCCTAATATGTTTTAACATAATATTCATCTTACAGGTCTGTTAATCAAAGCTGGCACGTACTAACACTATCGCGTAGTGTCTGTGTGTAAGCACACGGGTGACGTCGCACTGCATACGCCCGATCTGTCTCACTCGCACTTGCACAATTGCATTGGTGTGAGTACTGTGCACGCGCCAGCTTTGGTTAACAGACCTGTACGTGAACAATTTATTATAACATTTTTTATTTTGTTTAAGATTTTCAAGATAGTTTAATTTTAAATTAATAATCTTCAGCTTTATTTACCATGTATAGGTAATATAATTTGATTTTATTTATTTATTTGGTACTTGCCTAATCTTGATTAAATGTACACTCAACAACAAATCGTCGCTTGTATCAACACCGCGGAAGTCATTTTTAAACGGAAAAAACATTTTAATGTCATTGGATAGAGGATTCAAAGACGCGTCTTCTAATTGGTTGCTCAAATGCCCAACGACCAATCAGATGCCGTAGAGGGCTAAGAATGTACAGCGCGGAAGTCACCCGTTTCGGCTTGTTTTGGCAAACACAGCGTATGTCATCAGTCCACCATAGTGTTCGCCGCGCGAGGGTGTGATTGTGTATTCGACGATTGAAAACTACGGAATATACTTTGAAAACTGAAGAGAAAAGAGAAAATAAAGATGCTTGAAAAACTTGCGAAATAATAGGTTTTTTGATGTTCCTGTAAAATGGCCGAAAATGACTTCCGCGTTGTTGATACTTAGGCGACGAAATCTTACATTAAAAAAACTTTAAATATGTGTGGAAAAAGCCTTTGTACAGGGAAAAATAAATTTTGATTTAAATTTCAAATGTAATGTGAAGTTACAGCAATAAAAATAGCTAAGTTAAATTTAAAACGAAGCCGGTTTCCATAATGTTGATTAGATTTAATTGTTGCATGATGAAGCGCAAATAAATTTATTAGATCGCTTGCTTGTCGGCAGTTTATAGTCCAGTCGCGATTTTTTAAGTTTAAACAAAAATTTTCAGAATCGTTCAGGAAGCGGGTTCCGGGGGTGGTAGTTTGTAAACCCTATTAGTCCTTTATTTCACTCCTAACAGTACACCCTGACTAAATGAGAGAGTATGAGTTTGCATACATAGAAAACATAGGCATAGTAAAATAAGAAGAGTAACCCATCTCCATACAAGCGCACCGATTTTTGCACTCACACAAGCGCATTTTGATCGAAGTGAAGATATATTTTTGCTTTGGAGGCGGGGGTCCCAATCTTGGTGGCTCTTTATTCAGCCTCGATAGCTCAGCGGTGCCGACAGTCGACTGTCGCTATTGATGGTTAAGCGACGCTTGGCCGGTCAGTACTTGGATGGGTGACCGACCGCTCGACCGTTTGTGGCTGACCGTGGTTCGGATTCCACGTAAAACTAGGTCCCTTCCCTTCTTATCTTACTAGGTGGTAGGTACCACCTCACTGAATGAAACGGTCGAAACGACTATGTAAATAGTTCGTATGTAAGACTTATGTAAGTATAACCAGTCGGAAATATCTAGGCACCACGAAAGCATTAGTGCATTTAATGGTGGCGAGGTGCCGAGATATTTCTGACGGATAGTTGTACATTGTTGCTTATTTAACTAACACATTGCACACAAGAATCGAACGAGAGAAGCGGAAAACGAAAAATTACAAACTTGCAAAGAGGGATTTTTCGCGCTAAAATACAGCAACAGATGTCAATGTACTAGGCTAGTGACAGTGACGGAACAGATCGGTTCCTTCTCTTATGAGAGCTTCTCTGGGTTATTTAGAATGTGTTATTTGAATTGTTAAATTCATGATCTACACGTCGATATATGATTCACAAAAGGGTAATTTTAGGTTAGAAAAATTCTGAAAAAAATGTCAGGCGTATTTGTTTTTCAAGAAATTCGTCTGTTTCTAAATAAGTGAATTTGTGCAAAAGAAAACACGAGTTGCTACAATATCTGTAATATCATTTACTCACATAAACAATATAAGTGGGGTCACTAACGGAACTCTTGTGACTTTTTAAAATTGATTTTAATCTCTCTATTTTAGCAGTTCGCCTATTTAAACGTTGTTGCAACACTTTCACTTTCTGTCTCAAGTTTGCTTCCGCAGGGCTACCGTAGGGCCCCGTTTGAACCGCTACATCCTTCAGAACGGCTCTCTCTGCCGGAAAATGGTACGAAGTTGAATCTGTTTCTTGACTGAAGACCATACTTGGGTCTTGCGAAGTGCCGGGAGAGGGTGAACGGGATGGTGTTGCGTTTGGGTCGACCCATATCTCATTTAGTCTACTTTCATCCTGTAAGGAAATAGATATGTATTAATACCTTTTTTTTTTTTTTTTTTTATGGAAACTTGACACGGTTGGCTACATCACCTACAACATCCGTGATGTCAGCCCATAACACCGGGTGAACTAGGTGCCATGTCAGTGCTTCCCTTCATTTTGCGCCGGCTACACTGAACTGGACGGAAAACACGAACTATTTACATAGCCGTTTCGACCGACGTTTCGCTCAGTGCGGTGGTACCAACCCGGCCGGGATAAACCCTACCACCTAGTAAGGTAAGAAGGGAAGGGACCTACAGTTTAACGTGGAATCCGAACCACGGTCAGCCTCCAACAGTCGGGCGGTCATCCATCCAATAACTGACCGCACCATTAAGCTGCCGAGGCTGACGATCCCTTAGTCGACTTTTACGACATGCGACGGGGAGAGATGCAGTGGGGCTATTCTTTTTAAGTACCGACCCCACACGGTACCTCAATATGAAGTGACATTAAATTACAGAAATTCTAAAAAGTATTTATTTTACTTCATTAATACGTAAATTTTTCGTTTTTTTTTGCATTTGACACTGTACAATAAAAATCAAAACGGCAAAGATTATTTCCGCACCACAAAAAAAAAAAAAAAATATGTTTCTTGTAGGGGGCGCCCTTAATTAGTTACTTTTTCTATTTTTTATTATTTTTTGTTATATCCGCCATAATAAGTATAACACATAATTTATTCTGTGTAGTAAAATTTCAACAGGCTAGCTATTACGGTTCCAAAGATACAGCCATCGGACGGACAGACAGACAGACGGCATAGGCTTAGTAATAGGCTTCCGTACGGGGTACAGAAACCTAAAAAAGTAAAAATAAAAAATAATGTTGACAAGTACCCGTTTTTATGATTACTATATTTTGTTAAGTAATAAATAACTTACTGCAAAAACAGAAGGCACTGCGTCAGCTTTCAGCATTTGACGAGAGCAAGCCGTCACAAAGTCGTCCCTCTTGAAGTGTAGACTGCACACGGCAGCATATTTTAAATTTTTTGCAGGAATCAATTCCAACCACTTCCGTCTAATTTTCTCGTCTTTTGGAAATCTGTAAACAAAAAAAACCTTGTAGAAGTATGTATATATTATATATAATTTTATGGAAACTGACACGGTTGGCTACATCACCTACAACATATGTGATGTCAGCCCATAACACTTTGGTGCACTAGGTGCCATGTCAGTCCCTTCGGTCGTGCGGGCTACACTGAACTGGACGGAAAACACAAACTATTTACATAGCCATTCCGACCGATGTTTCATTCAGTGCGGTGGTATCAACCCGGGCGGGATAAACCCTACCACCTAGTAAAGTAAGAAGGGAAGGTAGTTTTACATGGAATCTGAACTACGGTCAGCTTCCAACGGTCGAGCCATCCAAGTACTGACCGTCATAGAGTCACTCGGCCGCCTTCCACCTATGGCATGGCAACGTCCATGAATAATATGAACAATTGATGACGTCATATAGCCTTTACAAAAAAGGCTTCGAAAATCAATAAATGCCTATAACTCCTAAACTACTGGTCGGATCGACTTGAAATTTGTTTCCTTCCGTAAAAAAAAATTATGTTTCTGAAATATTTTTTCTCAAAATCGGTTCGACCGTTTCGAAAAAAAAAAAGAAAAAAACTGAGAGGGCATATCTCGGAAACTACTGATCCCAGCCTACTCATCCGCTGGAGGAAATGATAGGTCTCGACGAGAGTTTTTAATTTTAATTTAATAATGTTTTTTTTTTTGAGAGGGCATGATTTCACGGAATCTACTGATCCCAGACTACTCTTCCGCTGAAGGAAATGATAGGTCTCGATGAGAGTTTATTTTTTATTATTTTGTCCTTATGTCTATCTACTGCAGTAAGGTTTAGTCTAGCATAATATAATAATTACAAGCTGTGCCCGCGGCTCCGCCCGCTCTCATATTTCACTTCACTGCTAACCTCATAAGCCATTTAGCGTGATAGTAAGTAGCCTATAGTTGATGGGAAGAATCAAGCTATCGGTAGAATTTTGTTTTATTAAAATCGGTTCAGTGGTTCTCGAGTTATAAGCGGACAGACAGACAGAAAGCAGACGTTGGATTTTATTATAGGTAAGGATATTTTGTCCTTATGTCTATCTACTGCAGTAAGGTTTAGTCTAGCATAATATAATAATTAAGTAGGTGTTGAGGACGACGGCCAGCCCGAGCGGCAGCGACGGGCAGACGATACGACGCGCACGTCGTTCCACCGAGCCAGTAGCGTAGGGCCCAGGCGAGCTGCCGACGTAGTTTAGTTTAGGTTTTTTAAGTTTAGTTAGGTGAAATTAAATATAAAATGTAAATATAATAAATAAGTTAAATAATGTTAAATAAAGTTAAATAATAAATATATACAAAACTGTAGATTAAGCTAGTTAAGATATATAGGAGTTTAGATAAGATAAATAAGTAGGATTAAGATATATAAGTTATAATAAGATAGATAGGCATAGTTTAAGATATGTAAAATAGAAATAAGTTATACAAAATAAATATGTTGCTGCGTACTGGGTTTCATTCGGGACGCGCGGGAGGTGTGCACTCGCCAAGCTAGTTAGTGGAATGAGCCGGGCCGAGGCGTGCGGCGCGGGCGCGGAGCGCTGTGATTGGTCCAGCGGATGCTGCGAGATCTGTCGAAACGAGATCGCACCATCCGCGGCGCTCGGCGCGCCCGCGCGTATACAAATATAGCACGTTTCGGACCGTTCATTCAGTATTCGCCGAACCGCCACCAAGAGAAGTCGTCTAGTAGCTCGAGCTCGACGCACCGATCGACCGAGGACCGCACTACAGTCAGAAGCTTGCTTCAGTACGGAACGACTGCCTCGGCTCGATCGGACAGTTCTCTTCTGTCGGCGAGTGCTCCACCCACGCACGTCCCGGGTGTAATTCAGTGCGTGGCTTCGTAAAGCCACCCACGCATTTCTTTTGGCTCACGCTTCACCTCGATTCCCTCCCGGCGCCCCGAGGCGTGACGGTAGAGGAGTACCTCCCTGCGCCCCGAGGCGAGCCGGTCGAGCGACAGCACCACCCTCCCTACGCCCCGTGGCGTTACGGTAGAGGATTACCTCCCTACGCCACGCGGCGTTACGGTTGAGGACAAACGGTCGACCCATCGCACCACCCGCGAGCCACGCGAGTGATATCTCCGCGCCGCACGCCACGCGTCGGTTGTGCGAGAGCGAGACGGTCGCCCACCAGCCAAAAGGAAAGAGAAGAAAGAACACGGTCTCCGCGCCCGCTATAACCGCTCTGCGGTGACGGGCAAAGCATCTCCACCACACCTACAGTCCACTGCCCTGAGTAGTCGATCCGGAACATTGGTCATTCGCAAGCCGGATTGAAGATGCCCGTCACGCGGAGTCAAAATAACGGGCGAGGACGCACTACGCCAGTGCCGGCACCGACGTCGGAGCAGCGAGCGCTGCCCCCGAGCGCGGCCGCGACCGAACCGCAGCCGCAACCGGGCGACGACACGACGGCGGAGCCAACGACGAGTGCGCCGACAGCAACGGAGCAAGAAGTGCGAACGTGGTCGTCACATGACACGACGGCCACACCGATCGCAACGACGGACTCAAGTATTCGCGAGCGCGCGCACGCAGCCAGCGACGCGCGCGCACCGGCCCGCGCGCACACTCACAGCGACGCGCGCGCGCCGAGCCGCAGCTCTCACGCAACCGCGCTAGATATAGTAGCGACCGCGCGCAGCGACAAGGACGGGCGAAGCAACCACTCTGCCCGCTCGTCTAAGTCGATGCGTCGCCGTGCAATTGAGAGAGAGCTGCTGCGCGCCAAGGCAGAGGAGGCGAGACTCGCAAGGGAAATAATCGAAGCAGAGCTCCGCGAGTGCGACGAGGAGGACTCGTCGGACGAAGACGAGAAAGAGGACACAGCACGCAGTGAGTTGGTGGCATCGTGGGTGGAAACACAAGCCGATCTGCATCGGCGGGAGATCTCCGCTCCCGCACCGCGCACGGGGCTCGCCGCCGCGAGCACCGACGCGCACGCAGACCCGGCCGCCCCCCACCACACGCCTCACACCGCCGCCCCGGCCGCCGCATCCCACTACGCGGCCCCCACCACTGCTACCGTCTCCGCTCCCCTCCACGCGCCCCACGCCGCAGCTACCGACGCCGCGCCCCTCCGCGCGCCGCCCGCCGCTGCCGCCGCCGCCCCCCTCTACGCTTCCCCCGCCGCAGCCGACGAAGCCACGCCCCTCCGCGCGGCGCCGACCGCCACACACTTATGGGAGCAGCCGGCCGCGCGCCTCTGCGCGCCGCCTGCCGCCGCCGCGGCTACCAAGCTTCGCTATCCGCCTGCCGCCGCCGCCGCATCAAGCTCGCACGCTCCGCTCGCCTCCGCTTCGATAACAGTGGAGATGCTCGCCGCAGCATTGGGGCGAGCGGAACACAGCCGACCGCACGCCGCACCTAAATTTCTGCAAGATTTGCCTACTTTCGACGGGTCGGCCGGGGAGTGGCTCCTGTTAGCGACTGCCTTTCGCGACACAGAGAGGTACTTCTCGCCGGGCGAGAACGCGGCCCGCCTGCGAAAATGCCTGAGAGGCAAGGCGAAAGAAGCCGTCTACAGTCTAATGTTGGCGGCGCCGGACCCCGGTCGCGTCATGGCGGCGCTGGAACAGCGCTTCGGGCGACCGGACTTCCTTGTCTTGGGGGAACTAGAAAAATTGAGGAGCCTCCCCAAGATCAAGGACTGGCCCGGCGAACTGAACGAGTTCGCAAATAAAGTGAACAACATTGTGGCCACCATCGAAGCGCTCGGTCGGCCGCAATACCTGCACAACCCAGAGACGGTGCGCGTCATCATCGACAAGCTGACGCCGCTGCGTCGGACCCGGTGGTGCGACGTTGAAGACCGGGCGACCGACGACCGTCCCGCGCTGCAGAGACTCGCCAGCTTCCTGAACGAGGAGGCACGCAAGTGCGGGGCGTACGCTCGCCCGGACGTCGCCGCGAGCACGGAGGCGCCGACGAGGGACCGTCGGCAGAACAAAGACCGCCGCACGAACGAGAAGAGTTACGCCGCCGGTGAAGAAAGTGGTGCCGACGAGACGCCGCAGTGCCCGACGTGCACTAAGGCGCACCACCTCGTCGTCTGCCCCCAATTCATAGGGGCGGACGTTGACGAACGCTGGCGGCAAGCGAAGGCGGGAAAAATGTGCTTTCGGTGCCTAAAAAGCAAGCACCGCCGCACGAAGTGCAAGGCTAAACCGTGTGGGGCGCCCGGCTGTACCTACGGCCACAACCGACTCCTTCATCACACGCCGGCCAACGAGGAGAAGTCCGCCACTGCGATCGTAGCTGCCGCCCGCTCGGACTCGGTCCTGCTAAAAATCGTACCTGTCAAGCTGAGCGGACCGAGCGGCTGCGTCGACGTCTTCGCGCTGCTCGACGAGGGGTCCACCGTGACAATGGTGGACGTCGCAGTAGCCGACCTGCTGGGTGCGCGAGGCACGACGGAGCCACTGCACGTCGTGGGCATCGGAGGCGGACGGGTCGCTACCAACTCGTCGCGCCGCCTCAACTTGCGCATCCGCGGCAAGAACGAGTCGGCGGAGTACGACCTCGTCGGCGCGAGGACGGTGGACAGCCTGCGCTTCCCGCCGCAGACGATCAACAGAAGGTGCATCGACGGCTGCGAGCACCTCGCCGAGCTCGCCGGGACGCTCGCCTACACCGACGCTCGCCCGCGGCTACTTATCGGTCAAGACAACTGGCCGTTAATAGTGTCGCGGGCGATCAAGAGCGGCCGCCGCGACCAGCCGGTCGCCTCGCAGACGCAGCTGGGCTGGGTGCTACACGGCTGCCGCACGTCGTCGACCGCGCCCGGCGAGCAACGCTGCGCACACGCCGTCGAGCCAGACAACAGCTTCAATGAACTCGCCCGCGAACACTTTCGGCTCGAGTCGCTGTGCGTGGAGCCGCGCAAGCCACAGAGCGACCCGGAGGAACGGGCCCTCCGAGCACTCCATGAGAAAACGCGCCGCCTGCCCGACGGCCGATTTGAAACCGGCCTAATCTGGCGTAGCGACGACTTCGCTATGCCAGACAGCCGCGAAACAGCCGCGAAAAGGCTAGCCAATCTAGAAAGAAAATTGGCGCGAAACAGTGATTTGAAAGAAAAATATCACGCGCAGATGGCGCATACTATCCAGAGCGGATACGCCGAGCGTGTCGCGACCCCGCCGACGCCGGGTCGCACGTGGTATCTGCCTCACTTCGCCGTCGTTAATCCCTCGAAGGCGAAGATTCGCATTGTGCACGACGCCGCCGCACGGACCCGCGGCGTCAGTCTCAACGACCTGCTGCTCCCGGGCCCCGACCTACTACAGTCTCTGCCCGGCGTACTTATGCGGTTCAGACAGCACCCGGTCGCCGTCACAGCAGATATAAAGGAGATGTTTCTGCAAATACGCATCCGTGACGCCGACCGGGACGCGCTACGATTCCTCTGGCGAGAGAGTCCCGACCGAGCGCCGACAGAGTACCGAATGACGTCGGTTGTGTTCGGCGCCGCCTGTTCGCCCTGCGCAGCAATCTACGTGAAAAACAGAAACGCGGAAGACTATGAAGCCAGCAAGCCGGACGCAGCGCGCGCGATAATAAAGTGCCACTATATGGACGACTATCTTCAAAGTTTCGCCGGCCCGGCGGAAGCGTTCCGCGTCTCGCGCGACGTCGCGACGATCCACGCGGCGGCCGGCTTCGAGCTACGCGGTTGGGCGTCCAACGACGCTCAAGCCGTACGACACGCTGCGCAGCACGACCGAGGCGGCCGGCAAGTTAACATCGGGGGACAGGCGGCCTTCGAAAAAACACTCGGAATGCGGTGGGACACCGACAGCGACCGCATCGGCTACGCACTCGCATTCAGCCGGACGCCGCCGGAGATTCTCGACGCCCGACGCACGCCGACCAAACGCGAGGCGCTCAGTGTGATCATGTCGCTGTTCGATCCACTGGGCCTCGTCTCGCCCGTCACGACGCCGGCGAAGCGAATCTTACAAGACACTTGGCGCCTGGGCGTGAACTGGGACGAGCAACTACCGGACGAGCTGCGCGGCGCGTGGCTAGACTGGGTGGCCAACCTGCGCGGACTGAGCTCGCTGCGAGTGCCACGGTGCTACGACGTGTGCAGATGCACGTCACGCGAGCTGCACACGTTCGTAGACGCGAGTGAAGCCGCCTACGCCGCCGCCGCATACTGGCGGACCGAACGGTCCGACGGCTCGATCAAGGTCGCGCTCGCCTGCGCGAAGACTAGAGTCACGCCGCTGAAGCCAGTGTCGGTCCCGCGCCTCGAACTGCAAGCCGCGCTACTGGGCAGCCGCCTGGCGCGCGCGGTGGAAGAGGGCCACGAATGGGAGGCGGCACGACGCACATTTTGGAGTGACTCACGGACGGCGCTAGCGTGGGTGCGAGCGAGCCCGCGCACGTTTAAAACGTTTGTGGCGCATCGGCTCGCAGAGATAGAAGAGCTAACGAAAATATCGGAATGGCGGTGGGTCCCGAGCAAAGAGAATGTGGCCGACGACGCCACCCGCAACACGCCGCTCGACTTCACGTCCGACCATCGGTGGTTCACCGGGCCCGCCTTTTTGTACTTGGGTGAGGGCTCGTGGCCACTCGAGCAGCCGAAAGAAGTCGAACCGACCGGCGAAGAACGACCGCCGATCCAGCGCTGCGCCGCAACACTACAGAGCGCGGCACCGAACGCAGAGCGATTTTCGTCGTGGATGCGACTGGTCCGCGCGACGGCACGTGTGCTTCACTTCGTCGAGCTGTGTCGAGCGAAGGCACACGTGACCGCGGCCGGTCGCCGCCAACGCACGGCGAGAACGAGGAGCCCGCCCCGACCGCGCCGGCCGACGAAACAACAACAACAACAACAACAACAACAACGACAACAACAACAAGAGGGTCGCGCCTTACTGCCAATTGAGGCGCGACACATTGAGGCGGCGGAGGTACTCCTCATAAAAGTTTCGCAACAAGAGGCCTTCGCCGCAGAGATGGACCGGGTGCGGTCAGACCGACGGCCCACCGGCGACGACCGTCTGGCGCAGCTCGCGCTGGTAATCGACGACGGCGGCGTGCTGCGTATCAAGAGCCGCGTGAGTGCAGCCGAGAATGTGAACCACGGCCAGCTGAGCCCGGCGGTGCTACACGGCGACCACGCGTACACGCGGTTGTACGTGGACCACGTGCACCGCCAGCTGCACCACGGCGGCGTCGAGACCGTCGTCAACGAGCTGCGTCAACGTTGCTGGGTGGTGCGCATCCGCCCGACCGTGCGCACCGTGCTCAGCCGCTGCCTTGTCTGCCGCATCCGGCGGACCCAGCCGACGAACCCCCCGACCGGGGACCACCCAGCCTCCCGACTGGCGCATCACCAGCGCCCGTTCACCTACACCGGGGTGGATTACTTCGGGCCCGTGGAGATCACGGTGGGCCGGCGCCGCGAGCGGCGCTACGTGGCGCTATTCACGTGCCTCACCGTGCGAGCGCTCCACCTCGAGATCGCCGCGTCATTAAGCACGGACTCGGCCATCTCGGCTCTCCGCCGATTCATCGCGCGGAGGGGGTGCCCGAAGGAGATCTGGAGCGACAACGGGACCAACTTCCGAGGCGCAGAAGTGGAGCTCCGAGGGGCGCTGGCAGCCATGCAAGAGGCCGCCACCAACCGCGCCATCCAGTGGCGTTTCATCCCACCGGTGGCGCCGTTCATGGGCGGCGCGTGGGAGCGACTGGTCCGCTCGACGAAGGAGGCCCTGCGGGTGACCCTGCATGAACGTTACCCGCAGGAGGAGACCCTGGCCACGCTGCTCGCGGAGGCGGAGAACACCGTCAACTCGCGGCCCCTGACGCACGTCAGCGTCTCGCCGGACGACGCGGAAGCCCTGACGCCGAATCACATTCTGCTCGGCGCAGGGTGCCACACGCCGCCACCCGGGGAGTTCACCGCCGACGACGAGAGCGCCAGGACGCTATGGAGGCGGGCGCAGTGGCTGGCTGACGTATTCTGGCGCCGGTGGGTGCGGGAGTACCTACCCCTACTCCAGCACCGGCGGGAGCCTCGCGGTAGCGGGCAGGCGCCGGCGGTCGGCGACGTCGTCCTCATCGCTGACCCCAGCCTGCCGCGGAACACCTGGCCGCGAGGCAAGGTGGAAGCCATCCACCCAGGGCGAGACGGCGTGGTACGAGTCGTAGACGTCTACACCGGAGGCAAGCTGCTGCGACGGCCGACTAAGAAGATCGTCGTCCTCCTGTCGTCAAAGATCGCCGAGGGAGCGACGGCGGGAGAATGTTGAGGACGACGGCCAGCCCGAGCGGCAGCGACGGGCAGACGATACGACGCGCACGTCGTTCCACCGAGCCAGTAGCGTAGGGCCCAGGCGAGCTGCCGACGTAGTTTAGTTTAGGTTTTTTAAGTTTAGTTAGGTGAAATTAAATATAAAATGTAAATATAATAAATAAGTTAAATAATGTTAAATAAAGTTAAATAATAAATATATACAAAACTGTAGATTAAGCTAGTTAAGATATATAGGAGTTTAGATAAGATAAATAAGTAGGATTAAGATATATAAGTTATAATAAGATAGATAGGCATAGTTTAAGATATGTAAAATAGAAATAAGTTATACAAAATAAATATGTTGCTGCGTACTGGGTTTCATTCGGGACGCGCGGGAGGTGTGCACTCGCCAAGCTAGTTAGTGGAATGAGCCGGGCCGAGGCGTGCGGCGCGGGCGCGGAGCGCTGTGATTGGTCCAGCGGATGCTGCGAGATCTGTCGAAACGAGATCGCACCATCCGCGGCGCTCGGCGCGCCCGCGCGTATACAAATATAGCACGTTTCGGACCGTTCATTCAGTATTCGCCGAACCGCCACCAAGAGAAGTCGTCTAGTAGCTCGAGCTCGACGCACCGATCGACCGAGGACCGCACTACAGTCAGAAGCTTGCTTCAGTACGGAACGACTGCCTCGGCTCGATCGGACGGTTCTCTTCTGTCGGCGAGTGCTCCACCCACGCACGTCCCGGGTGTAATTCAGTGCGTGGCTTCGTAAAGCCACCCACGCATTTCTTTTGGCTCACGCTTCACCTCGATTCCCTCCCGGCGCCCCGAGGCGTGACGGTAGAGGAGTACCTCCCTGCGCCCCGAGGCGAGCCGGTCGAGCGACAGCACCACCCTCCCTACGCCCCGTGGCGTTACGGTAGAGGATTACCTCCCTACGCCACGCGGCGTTACGGTTGAGGACAAACGGTCGACCCATCGCACCACCCGCGAGCCACGCGAGTGATATCTCCGCGCCGCACGCCACGCGTCGGTTGTGCGAGAGCGAGACGGTCGCCCACCAGCCAAAAGGAAAGAGAAGAAAGAACACGGTCTCCGCGCCCGCTATAACCGCTCTGCGGTGACGGGCAAAGCATCTCCACCACACCTACAGTCCACTGCCCTGAGTAGTCGATCCGGAACAGTAGGTGTATTCATAAAGACTTCTTATAAAAACTTATTATTGTATTGTTAATGTTTATTTCAACATTTCTCTATTTACATAATTATGTGGGACATTATTGATTTTCCAAAAGACATTAAAACCTATTATTATTTTTTAAATTTTGTTATTCATTTATTTCCACATTTCTTTTCATATAAATTTTACATTTATTTTTAAATTAAAACCTAAAATTAATATAAAAACAAACGGAGTTTCCACTACCGGCGGCGGGGCGAGCCCAGGCTACCGATGGTCCGGTCCCAAAGAGAGAAACCTCCGGACTATACGCGCAGTGTCGAGCAGGGCTGCCTTCTGGATCTGGCCCTTGACCCAACCACTCAGCGAGAGCCTCTCAAGGTGATCGTCGAGACTCTGCTATCAGCCCATGCGCCGAAACGACTATGGACACAACGATCGTCGAATCGACGGGCCACATTTTGGTAACTTCGTGCTGCAGATCTAGGTATACTTTAACATCTTCTCTGCTAAGGAAGCAGACTGACGAGGTTTTGTTTTTTTTTATTTCTAATTTTTTTATAGTTTATTTGTATTTTTATTAGTTTTATTTTAATTTTTTTTAGGTTTTTTTTTATTTTATAATTTTTTTTAGTATTTTTTGCTTGTTTTTTTTATTTCTTTTTGTTTTATTTAATTTTTTACTTTTTTTTTCCTAGTTTGAAAGTGCATATCTCGAACTTTTATTTTTTTTTTAGTTTGCGATTGCATATCTCGGAAACTACTGATCCCAGACTACTCATCCGCTGGAGGAAAAGATAGGTCGCGATGAGATAATTTTTGTTTTGTTTTTTTACTACTGTAGTACTAGTACTTCGATGGGTGGACCGCTCGACCGTTGGAGGCTGACCGTAGTTCCGATTCCACGTTAAACTGTAGGTCCCTTCCCTTCTTACCTTACTAGGTGGTATATAAAAGTACTGTAATTGTAAGGTATATAAACTTTTTAATTTAAATTCCTCATAATATTGAATTTAACTGTAAAGCAGCCCATGTGTTTGTACCATAGAGAAATAATATGGTTTGTACATGTACATAAATACATTTGAAACCTGGTTTTGAAGGAATTTGTAAATGATTTAAATTTTGTTCATTATTCTTATGTTTAGTTTACCTGACAGTATTTAGTATACTGTTTTAATTAATTTAATGATACCTAATATAATTATGATATAATATTCTTAGGGTTATGAATATGAATAATTATGATACTATGCAGTAGTTTGATGTTGGCTTATTTATTAGTTGCTTGCCTAAGGTATATTTTTAATATAATTTAATTACTAATTTTCATCTTACGAGAACTATTTATTGTAACGTTTAGTTTAATAATTTGTTTATTTAAATTATGTTTTCGCTCAAATTTACAATGTAGGTAATATCATTTATTTGGTACTTTCCTAATCTAGATTAAATGTACATGCTGTACCTACACAATGTTGTACCGTGTGGGGCCGGTACTTTAAAAGAATAGCCCCACTGCATCTCTCCCCGTGTATGTCGTAAAAGGCGATTAAGGGATATGACTCCCTTCTTATATTACTAGGTGGTAGGGTTTAACCCGCCCGGGTTGGTACCACCGCACTGAATGAAAGGTCGGTCGAAACGGCTATGTAAATAGTTTGTGTTTTCCGTCCAGTTCAGTGTAGCCGGCACGACCGAAGGGAAGCACTGACGTGGCACCAAGTTCACCCGGTGTTATGGGCTGACATCACGGATGTTGTAGGTGAAGTAGCCAACAGTGTCAGTTTCCATAAAATATATATATATATATATATATACACAGGGTGTTTCAGGGTAGGGTTTCGTAACATCAGGGTTCGAAAGGGGTCCATATTTGAAGACGAAAAGCTCTGAAACATTAGCACCATAGCATTTAGCACAGCACCATGTCCTTATCCATTAGTCACTTTTTACGACATGCACGGGGAGAGATTCAGAGGGGATATTCTTTTTAAGTACCGGTCCCACATCACACTCAACAACAAATAAGACATTAAAAAACTTGACATACAAGTGGGAAAACCCTTTGTAGAGTGAAAAATTAATTTAGATTTAGACATAAATTTAAATTTAATGTGAAGTTATAGCAATAAAATACTTAGCCAAATTTAATTTAAAACGAAGCCCGCTTCCAAAATGTTGAATAGATTAAATGTTTCACGTTGAAGACCAAATAAATTCACTAGGTCGCTCGCTCGCTCGCTTTATAGTCCTGTTGCGATTCATTGAGTTCAGTTTAAACAAACATTTTTAAAAGCCATCAGGAAGCGGGCTCCGGGGGTGGTAGTTTGTAAACCCTAATAGTCTTTTATTTCACTCCTAACACTACACCCTGACTAAATGAGTATGAGGTGGCAGCCATTAATAAAAATACTCATTTTTAATTTGTACTTATTAACTGTGGTGTTTAAGTCAAACATTTCGCCTGTTACGTCACGGGCTTCTTCAGGAAGGTAATAAATACATACATACATACATATCATGCACGCTGTATCCCGACAATCGGGGTAAGCAGAGTAATCGGAGTTGTGCTGCAAATACTATTGTAAATTACAGCACAACACCGACCACCAAGTTTAGCAAAGTATTCGGACAAGATAACTATCAAGTAGCAAGTAAGGCACGAAGACCCACCCGCTGCACGACTCTGTGAAAGGACCGTTCCAAGGTGAGAGGTGGCTAGCCTGTCGCCCTTTAGCACGGCATCTTTTTCTTATCCCTTAAGGTGATATCAGACTGTTCATTTTTCGTTCATTTGCGTCTTTCATTCGGCATCTTTTACTCGAAGGTTGAGTATGCTCTCACTGGAGCTCATGGAGTGACATGGTGAAGCCTCCAGCTTCATCATGTCACAGGCTCTTCCATGCTGTAAAGCTTTTTTCCTTTGTAGTAGCTTCGAGCGAGACTCGGACGGAAGTGAGTGTTTCAAAAGACAATGAGAGAAGAAGCGCATTCACGTTTTGATCAAAGTGAAGATATATTTTTCCTTTGGAGGCGCGGTTCACATCTTCGCGCCTCTTTATTGGAAGCTAAATTTATTTTCTTGAGCAGCCTCGGAGGCAGTCAGTACTTATAACCCGACGAGAATATCTAGGCACCTCAAAAGCATTAACTAGTGCGTTCTAACGGCGGCGCGCGGCGGAGGCGGCGAGATACTGAAATATTTCCGACGGGTAGTAACTAGTACATTGTTGTTTATTTAGCACATTGCACACAACAATGGAGCAAGAGAAGCAGGCGGAAAACTAAAAATTACAAGCTTGTAAAAGGGATTTTTCGTGCTAAAATAAAGCACGACAAGACAAGCACACCAAACAATATTTTATTTATCTGTGACAGCAAACAGCTGTGAGTAGTGACATCTGAAAGTCTATCTAACTGACAGTGACGGATCGTGGGTTCCTTCAGTTTTTAACCGGCACTACATTTGTCATTGTCAAGCAAGGTTTCATAAGTTGCTCTATGATAATCATAGAGTTTATCACATTCTCCCTTGGTAAAAAAATAATCTAGTAGTTATAGTCCTTCAAGTATCTTGGCTCTCGACGTATTCGGTCAGAACGCCGAGTTTCATTTCCGGTAGGTTCAGGCCTAGGAGCACTGGTTGAAGGTTGCTGAATTTCTAGAGGTTCTGGTGGAATTGCAGGTGGTGCTGAGATTTCTGATCCTTGTTCCCAATCTACGTCAGATATGATAGACTCTGGGGCCTGGTCATGATACTGTTCGCCTGCAGGAGCAAGATGTCGATTAGAAACCGTTGTTTCTGTACCATCGCGTAACTTGACGTAAGAGTACTCGGGATTAGACTCCAAAAGTTCCACCTCTTGGACAAGGGGATCATATTTGCTTGTTCGCACTCGTCGTTTCAGTAACACGGGGCCCGGTGTGGAGAGCCAGGTGGGTACGGACTCCCCATTAGGTGAACGACGCCCATGTAGAAACATTCTTTCATGCGGAGTGCAGTTGGTAGATGTGCATAGGAGCGATCTTATTGAATTTAACGCTGCATTCAGTACTTCTTCCCAACTTGTGACTGTCTTCCCCTTTGTTTTTAATGCTAGCTGAACGCTTTTCCAAACTATTCCATTGTATCTCTCCACTTGTCCATTTCCTTGAGGGTTATAACCAGTGGTGCGGCTTGTCGCTATGCCTTTGGAATTCAGATATTGTTTTAGTTCAACCGACATGAAGGATGAACCTCGGTCCGAGTGCACGTATCCTGGCATGCCGAAGACACAGAATAAGCTTTCCAAATGCTTAATTACTGTTGCCGTGCTTAGATCTGTAGACGGAAAAGCAAATGGAAACCTGGAGTATTCGTCGATTATGGTGAGTATATATTTATTTCGTGTAGAGCTCGGTAGTGGTCCTTTGAAATCTAAGGAAAGACGTTCGAAAGGCGACGTAGCCTTAATTAAGGTTCCATGCTTCTTGGTAAACCGAGGTTTGATTTCTGCACAAATAGAACACTGAGCTGTAACTCGCTTGATTTCTTCGATTGAATAGGGTAAATTCTTTACGCGTACCCAATGTGTCATTCGCGTTACACCGGGGTGACATAACTCTCGGTGTAATTGTTCCAGTCTACTCTCGGAGGCCAAGCTGGCACAGACTCGTGATAGGGCGTCAGCTGTTTGATTTTCGCGTCCCGGTCTGTACACAATGTCAAATTTATAGACTGACAGTTCTAAACGCCATCGCTCTATTTTTTCGTTTTTAATCTTGCTATTGTGTTTTTGGTCAAACATAAACGAAACTGAACGTTGATCGGTTATCAGTTTGAACTGTCGACCAATTAGAAATTGCCTCCATTTTCGAAGTGATTCTACTATTGCATATGCTTCCTTTTCTATAGAGGAGTGACGTCGTTCGCTATCTGAAAGCGTCCTGGAAAAGAAAGCGACTGGTCTGCCTGATTGAGAGAGAGAAGCGGCGATCGCGAAGTCCGAAGCGTCTGTTTCAACTGTCAGCGGGATTTGATAGTTTATTGCTGTTATTGTAGATTTTGCTATATCTTCTTTAACATTTGCAAACGCTTCTCTAGCTCCTTCATTCACTGGAAAAGATTCCGTTTCGACGAGAGCTCGTATTTTCTCAGAAAATTTCGGGACCCATTTTGCGTAGTGGGAAAACATACCAATCGCTCGTCGTAGTGACGCTGAATCTTGTGGGACTGGTAGCTCAAGTAAGGGACGTAGTCGCTCAGGGTCGGGCTTAATTTGCTTTTGAGAAATTGTGTATCCTAATAGGTCTATCGTCTTTAGGGAGAAAGAGCTCTTTTCCTCGTTCAGTGTTAAATTATAGGTAGCTACTGCTTCCATAAATTTTGAGAGGTTGTTGTCATGATCTTTTTGATCGACTCCGCATACAGTAATGTCGTCTAAGTAGGCAAAGACTCCTTTCAGTTGTTCTCGACGAATTATATCATCCATTACACGTTGAAAGGTTGCCACTCCGTTGGTGACTCCAAACGGAATTCTGGTAAATTGGTATAGGTTACCTCCGGCCTCAAAAGCGGTGTATTTCCTGTCCCGCTCCACGATTGGTATCTGATGATAAGCGCTTCGTAAATCTATTTTGCTGAATACTTCATATTGTGCCACTTTTGCTATCATAGTCTCGATGTTAGGGAGAGGATATGCATCTAGCTGTGTGTAGCGGTTTATTGTTCTCGAATAGTCTATAACTAACCTCTTCTTATGGCTAGGATTAGTCGTTACTAAGACTTGGGCGCGCCATGGAGAGAAGCTATTCTCAATTATTCTGCTTTGCAGGAGTTTCTTGATTTCACTGTCTATAAAACTTTTATCAGCTTCACTATATTTTCTAGATTTTATAGCGATCGGTTTTATTGAATCTTCTAAGTGCTGGAACAGCCGTACAGGCTGTACAGCTGCTTCTGTAAGAGTGGTGCATGCTATCTTTAGAGGTCTTCGTGGACCTCCGTAAGTCACTTCCAGTGTTTTGTGTTGCTCGAAGACATTGTTGCCCAATATGACGTCAGCACAAAGATCTTCCATAATCAATATAGGAACGTTGTCGTATGTATGGCCCTTTACTTGTATAGTTGCTTGACATGTTCCTTCAATGTGAGCTTGATGACATCTTGACGCTAGTGTAATAATTTCATTGTGTTTGTTTCTTTTAATTTTGAAGCGGCTGGCCAGCGCGCTATTTATGAAGGTACTAGTACTTCCTGTATCGATAAGAGCATCAGCTGCTTGGCCGTTTATAGTAATTGGAATCGTCGTCTTTCGCAAACCAACGGGCGCAGCAGCAGTCGTCATAATGTTGGTTTCTGCTCCTTCATTTACAGCAATAGCATGTTCTTTTGCTGAACTGCTCTTACATACCCTTGAGTAATGACCTCGTTTTCCACAGTTTTGACATGTACTGTTGAGAGCTGGGCATTTTCGACGGGGGTGTCTGGAATTTCCGCAGAAATAGCATACATCTTTCTCTTGAGTGGTTGTGGAAGGAATGTTGTTTGTCTTTTTGTTTCCAATTGTGTTCAAGGTGCTAGGACTGGTAAAATCGTTTGAATGCTCCTTGGCCAACTCTAATGAACGAGCTTGTGTGAATGCTTCGTTCAGTTCGAGGGTAATGTTTTCTAGGAGTCTTTGACGAATACTGTCTGATATAAGACCCGTAATGAATGCATCACGTATGTAGTCGTTTTGATTTTGCTCTAATGTTACGGTCTTGAAATTACAATCCTTAGCCAAAAGTTGTAACGCTCGAAGATATAAATCCACCGTCTCACCTGGCTGTTGCCGTCTGGTGGCTAGGAGATGTCTGGAATATATCTCATTGCATGGCTTTATGAATATCTTGTCTAGAGTTTCTATGGCATTCTGAAAACTCGTGATGTGGCTAATGTGACTAAATATTACAGGGGATATATGGTTCACCAGTAATTGTAGTTTGATTTGATCCGACATTTGTTGGGCTTGCTTTTCTCCTTGTTGTGGTCCTTGAGCATTGATAAAGTTTGAGAAAGTTTGTTTCCAGTGCTGCCATTGTGACGTTGTTTCTTCTGGAGAGGAAGGGTCGACATCGAATCTGTCTGGTCTGAGGAACTTCTCCATTTTTGCGGTGTTCCTTAATTATGTATACTCATTACGAATAATAAATTTTAATGAAAGACAAAGCCAGATTAATATTTGGCTTTATTATTCGTAAAATATGCGTATTGAATTGAGTGACATTTGTCATTGTCAAGCAAGGTTTCATAAGTTACTCTATGATAATCATAGAGTTTATCACAATTTATGACCCCCTCATTCAACTCCTGCAGTAGCAAACCAATTTAGGTTACTGTCTACAACGGCCGACCACAGATCAAAGTATGTAGGTACTAATAATCTTATAAATAAAATCTTGGTGTGTTGTTTCCCAGATAACACCATGGAAGTCCGTAAAATGTGGGGCGTCTTCTGCAAAACACGCGGTCGAAGCAGCACGATCATATCACAGATTTCCTTCACCTAACTTGAACAATTTTGAAAGGTAAGACCAATGGTATGTACAATACTTATGGAAGTCAATCCGAACGGTAAAGAAAATATGTGAGTGAAATTGACAGCATAAGCTATGAGTCACTCAGTTTCTGGGGCTTTACTGGCCTCTCAAGTGCGAGGTTGTGGGTTTGAATCCCAGTCCTTGTAAAAGTCTTTACAATTTGCCCGTCGTCGCTCCGGCGAGTGAAGGAAAACACTGCAAGGAAATCCATTCCATCCTTACAAGGTGGTAACACTTACCACTGAAAATCAATCAATCAATCAATCAATCCGAAACCAATCAATCAATTTGCTTCTACGCCACGGCATGCCGTCAGCCAGCGGGCTGAACAGTTAATACAAATGCGCACGCAGTCACGGGTAAATGCTAGTATTATATACATACATGCTCATTACTCATAATATGTTACAGGTGAGCTGCCCCTGCAAGCAGTGACAACGGCGAACCTCGTAGAAGATGTGGACCAGCTCTTTGGGCAACAACACAAGCAAGCCATTAAACATTGAAAGTGGTAAGGAGCGAGGGCCATTCCACCTTCCCAAAATGAGTGGATTGCTACAATAGAAGCACTTGAGCGTTTGTTTAAAATGTTACAACGTCTAGACTTTTATTTAGTCTCAATGAACTGTCTAAATCAAGACAATTTAGAAAACATGTTTGGGGGCGTAAGATCGAGCTGTGGAAATAACAACAATCCCACAGTCCAGCAAGAATTGCCTGTGCCAAAACCAAAAACTGTGACGATTAGTGGCATAGTGGCGCACAGTCGTAGTACAAAATGTATCTTACAAGGTCAGTCACATTTAATAAATAATTTAGAAAACTTCATTTGTAAAGCGCCCCAACTCAAACAGATAAAGACGAATTGTTTTATGAAATGTTCGAGGAAATCGTGCATTTGTAATTATATGTAACGGTAATATTGTAAGTATGTAGTAATATGAGGATGTTCATTATATATAAGCATTGATTTATGAGTTATTATGTACATACTTGTTATAAGCCAAATTGTTGTAGGCGAATTTCACCATATAAAAAATTGTTAAGAGAAAAACAAACAAAAAAAGATCATAAAACAAACTTATTATGTACAGTTTCCTATGTTGTACGGTTTGTGCCAATTATTTGGATGAAATTGCTTATTTACTTTAATATTTACTTGTGTAATAGTTTACTTGTACAAACACTTCATTTCGTAATAAAAGAGCATTTGCTGTGTACTCATGATGTTATTTATTTGGCACATTTAGCTAAACTGTGACCATCTCACATTGATAGTTCTAAAATTGTCAGTTCTGCCTGCTCAGTCAGAGTGGGCTGACAATTTTAGAAATATCAGTGTGAAATGGTCACAGTTTGGCTAAATGTGCAGTACGTACTAAAAATAAATTTAATTCGAAATTCCCGCCAATTCCCGCCAAGTGCTAGTTCTGAAGGACGCCGGTGGCCGCATTTGGCGCCACCAAGGTTAAAACATAGGCAAACAAATTTTGTGTGGGCTTGTGCTTCTTCTACGCCCTAGTAGTATTATATTCATTGATCTGTGCATTTGTCAAAGAGTAAAGATATACAAAGGCAATGAACTGATAAAATTCGCAATAATTTTACGAGAAATGGTGATCAAGTGTTCTGTACGTGGTTGTAGAAATGAATCTTTCCCTGGATGTGGCATTTCATTTCATAGGTAAGCAACGCATTGGGTTTTAATCGTAGTTATACATTCGAACTCAGCGCACTCAGCCACCTGAGAATGTAGAAAAATACATCATGGTGTTGTGTTGTGCGTGTGTGTGGTGTGACAGTTGTTTGTGTGTCACCGCTTGTCCAGTGCGACACCCGAAAGACATTGCGGCTCCTTTCGTGAACACTCGGCTCAATGGAAAGTGGTATGAGTGAATGCAAAGTGAATGTTTTGGTGGTTTATAAAAAAAAATTAACCCTAACTTAATGTTGAGGCGGGCGCATGTCGTTTTTTTTACGTTTCGTTTCGAGCCGAGTGCTCACGAATGGAGCCGCAATGTCTTTCGGGTGTCGTTTCGCCGCTTGATATATTATGTGTGGTGAACTTTACTCTTTGTTTTGTCTTTATGGTCAAATGATCTTTGTCTGCCTATTTATGGCGAAAACAACAACAACAATTACTCTTTGTTAGTATTATATTCTTTGTCTTTGTTTTGGTGGCTGTTTGTTTTGGATGTATTCTAGCTTCAGTAACCTATTAGCTTGTAGCGATAAGATTTTTGTGAGAAAAAAAAATGGTGAATGTGTTTTGTGTCAAACGTTGTACAAGTGAATCTTACGCCGGATGCGGGATATCCTTTCACAAGTAATATCACTAAACAATTAGGGTGACCATTTGTCTTCAGAACGAAACAAGTCGAAAATGTACCTACCTAAATAAAAACGCATTGCGCGCGCAACGCAAAAGTTATTTCAAAAGACGGATGGGAACAAGATGGGAATGTGAAAATTATTAACTGGTTGGATACCAGCACCACAGAGTACATTATATGACCAGCACTTCGCTGCCACTATCAGCAATTTGCTGTCTTGATGTCAAGGTTTTCTTGTAGAATATCCTGTGAACATTTCTGCCATTTTATTTCAAAGTTATTGCTGCTCTATGTGATTTTTTATTCAGTGTCAAGATTGCCACTGGTTAGTTGTCAGCTAATTATTCTTACAACCGAGGCGGATCATCATCCCTGCCAAAACATGAGTTTACAACAGCAGCGCTCGCAGCGGATAAAATATTATATGTACTCAGCAGCTTTCAACTCTTGTTAACTGAATCGAAGCAAAAAAATAAATACATTCGAATTGAGAACCTCCTCCTTTTTTTGAAGTCGGTAAAAAGGCGACTGAGCGCGTGTTTTAGCGCGCCGCTAATCAACATTATGTGATTCTCGTGATTACAAGAAAATTACTACAGACGAGGCTGTATGGTTGATATATGACCTTTGCCTATCCCAAAAAGGGACAAATCCAACAAAAAAATGCCCTCGTAGTTGTGTGACTACCGGTAGACATAGAAATGGAATCATCGATAAGTCGATCCAACCAGTTTTTTTTTATGGAAACTGACACGCGTGGCTAGTTGCTACATCACCTACAACATCCGTGATGTCAGCCCATAAAACCGGTGAACTAGGTGCCATGTCAGTGCTTCCCTTCATTTAATGTCGCCTACACGGAACTGGACGGAAAACACGAACTATTTACATAGCCGTTTCGACCGACGTTTCGTTCAGTGCGGTGGTACCAACCCGGGCGGGTTGAACCCTACCACCTAGTAAGGTAAGAAGGGAAGGGACCTACAGTTTAACGTGGAATCGGAACTACGGTCAGCCTCCAACGGTCGAGCGGTCCACCCATCGAAGTACTAGTACTACAGTAGTAAAAAAACAAAACAAAAATTATCTCATCGCGACCTATCTTTTCCTCCAGCGGATGAGTAGTCTGGGATCAGTAGTTTCCGAGATATGCAATCGCAAACTAAAAAAAAAATAAAAGTTCGAGATATGCACTTTCAAACTAGGAAAAAAAAAGTAAAAAATTAAATAAAACAAAAAGAAATAAAAAAAACAAGCAAAAAATACTAAAAAAAATTATAAAATAAAAAAAAACCTAAAAAAAATTAAAATAAAACTAATAAAAATACAAATAAACTATAAAAAAATTAGAAATAAAAAAAAACAAAACCTCGTCAGTCTGCTTCCTTAGCAGAGAAGATGTTAAAGTATACCTAGATCTGCAGCACGAAGTTACCAAAATGTGGCCCGTCGATTCGACGATCGTTGTGTCCATAGTCGTTTCGGCGCATGGGCTGATAGCAGAGTCTCGACGATCACCTTGAGAGGCTCTCGCTGAGTGGTTGGGTCAAGGGCCAGATCCAGAAGGCAGCCCTGCTCGACACTGCGCGTATAGTCCGGAGGTTTCTCTCTTTGGGACCGGACCATCGGTAGCCTGGGCTCGCCCCGCCGCCGGTAGTGGAAACTCCGTTTGTTTTTATATTAATTTTAGGTTTTAATTTAAAAATAAATGTAAAATTTATATGAAAAGAAATGTGGAAATAAATGAATAACAAAATTTAAAAAATAATAATAGGTTTTAATGTCTTTTGGAAAATCAATAATGTCCCACATAATTATGTAAATAGAGAAATGTTGAAATAAACATTAACAATACAATAATAAGTTTTTATAAGAAGTCTTTATGAATACACCTACTTAATTATTATATTATGCTAGACTAAACCTTACTGCAGTAGATAGACATAAGGACAAAATATCCTTACCTATAATAAAATCCAACGTCTGCTTTCTGTCTGTCTGTCCGCTTATAACTCGAGAACCACTGAACCGATTTTAATAAAACAAAATTCTACCGATAGCTTGATTCTTCCCATCAACTATAGGCTACTTACTATCACGCTAAATGGCTTATG
Organism: Nematopogon swammerdamellus; assembly: GCA_946902875.1. Taxonomy (NCBI): domain Eukaryota; kingdom Metazoa; phylum Arthropoda; class Insecta; order Lepidoptera; family Adelidae; genus Nematopogon; species Nematopogon swammerdamellus. The sequence goes on along the minus strand of OX336334.1, from coordinate 2,601,826 downwards.
AGGTTAGCAGTGAAGTGAAATATGAGAGCGGGCGGAGCCGCGGGCACAGCTTGTAATTATTATATTATGCTAGACTAAACCTTACTGCAGTAGATAGACATAAGGACAAAATAATAAAAAATAAACTCTCATCGAGACCTATCATTTCCTTCAGCGGAAGAGTAGTCTGGGATCAGTAGATTCCGTGAAATCATGCCCTCTCAAAAAAAAAAACATTATTAAATTAAAATTAAAAACTCTCGTCGAGACCTATCATTTCCTCCAGCGGATGAGTAGGCTGGGATCAGTAGTTTCCGAGATATGCCCTCTCAGTTTTTTTCTTTTTTTTTTTCGAAACGGTCGAACCGATTTTGAGAAAAAATATTTCAGAAACATAATTTTTTTTTACGGAAGGAAACAAATTTCAAGTCGATCCGACCAGTAGTTTAGGAGTTATAGGCATTTATTGATTTTCGAAGCCTTTTTTGTAAAGGCTATATGACGTCATCAATTGTTCATATTATTCATGGACGTTGCCATGCCATAGGTGGAAGGCGGCCGAGTGACTCTATGACGGTCAGTACTTGGATGGCTCGACCGTTGGAAGCTGACCGTAGTTCAGATTCCATGTAAAACTACCTTCCCTTCTTACTTTACTAGGTGGTAGGGTTTATCCCGCCCGGGTTGATACCACCGCACTGAATGAAACATCGGTCGGAATGGCTATGTAAATAGTTTGTGTTTTCCGTCCAGTTCAGTGTAGCCCGCACGACCGAAGGGACTGACATGGCACCTAGTGCACCAAAGTGTTATGGGCTGACATCACATATGTTGTAGGTGATGTAGCCAACCGTGTCAGTTTCCATAAAATTATATATAATATATACATACTTCTACAAGGTTTTTTTTGTTTACAGATTTCCAAAAGACGAGAAAATTAGAAGTGGTTGGAATTGATTCCTGCAAAAAATTTAAAATATGCTGCCGTGTGCAGTCTACACTTCAAGAGGGACGACTTTGTGACGGCTTGCTCTCGTCAAATGCTGAAAGCTGACGCAGTGCCTTCTGTTTTTGCAGTAAGTTATTTATTACTTAACAAAATATAGTAATCATAAAAACGGGTACTTGTCAACATTATTTTTTATTTTTACTTTTTTAGGTTTCTGTACCCCGTACGGAAGCCTATTACTAAGCCTATGCCGTCTGTCTGTCTGTCCGTCCGATGGCTGTATCTTTGGAACCGTAATAGCTAGCCTGTTGAAATTTTACTACACAGAATAAATTATGTGTTATACTTATTATGGCGGATATAACAAAAAATAATAAAAAATAGAAAAAGTAACTAATTAAGGGCGCCCCCTACAAGAAACATATTTTTTTTTTTTTTTTGTGGTGCGGAAATAATCTTTGCCGTTTTGATTTTTATTGTACAGTGTCAAATGCAAAAAAAAACGAAAAATTTACGTATTAATGAAGTAAAATAAATACTTTTTAGAATTTCTGTAATTTAATGTCACTTCATATTGAGGTACCGTGTGGGGTCGGTACTTAAAAAGAATAGCCCCACTGCATCTCTCCCCGTCGCATGTCGTAAAAGTCGACTAAGGGATCGTCAGCCTCGGCAGCTTAATGGTGCGGTCAGTTATTGGATGGATGACCGCCCGACTGTTGGAGGCTGACCGTGGTTCGGATTCCACGTTAAACTGTAGGTCCCTTCCCTTCTTACCTTACTAGGTGGTAGGGTTTATCCCGGCCGGGTTGGTACCACCGCACTGAGCGAAACGTCGGTCGAAACGGATATGTAAATAGTTCGTGTTTTCCGTCCAGTTCAGTGTAGCCGGCGCAAAATGAAGGGAAGCACTGACATGGCACCTAGTTCACCCGGTGTTATGGGCTGACATCACGGATGTTGTAGGTGATGTAGCCAACCGTGTCAAGTTTCCATAAAAAAAAAAAAAAAAAAAGGTATTAATACATATCTATTTCCTTACAGGATGAAAGTAGACTAAATGAGATATGGGTCGACCCAAACGCAACACCATCCCGTTCACCCTCTCCCGGCACTTCGCAAGACCCAAGTATGGTCTTCAGTCAAGAAACAGATTCAACTTCGTACCATTTTCCGGCAGAGAGAGCCGTTCTGAAGGATGTAGCGGTTCAAACGGGGCCCTACGGTAGCCCTGCGGAAGCAAACTTGAGACAGAAAGTGAAAGTGTTGCAACAACGTTTAAATAGGCGAACTGCTAAAATAGAGAGATTAAAATCAATTTTAAAAAGTCACAAGAGTTCCGTTAGTGACCCCACTTATATTGTTTATGTGAGTAAATGATATTACAGATATTGTAGCAACTCGTGTTTTCTTTTGCACAAATCCACTTATTTAGAAACAGACGAATTTCTTGAAAAACAAATACGCCTGACATTTTTTTCAGAATTTTTCTAACCTAAAATTACCCTTTTGTGAATCATATATCGACGTGTAGATCATGAATTTAACAATTCAAATAACACATTCTAAATAACCCAGAGAAGCTCTCATAAGAGAAGGAACCGATCTGTTCCGTCACTGTCACTAGCCTAGTACATTGACATCTGTTGCTGTATTTTAGCGCGAAAAATCCCTCTTTGCAAGTTTGTAATTTTTCGTTTTCCGCTTCTCTCGTTCGATTCTTGTGTGCAATGTGTTAGTTAAATAAGCAACAATGTACAACTATCCGTCAGAAATATCTCGGCACCTCGCCACCATTAAATGCACTAATGCTTTCGTGGTGCCTAGATATTTCCGACTGGTTATACTTACATAAGTCTTACATACGAACTATTTACATAGTCGTTTCGACCGTTTCATTCAGTGAGGTGGTACCTACCACCTAGTAAGATAAGAAGGGAAGGGACCTAGTTTTACGTGGAATCCGAACCACGGTCAGCCACAAACGGTCGAGCGGTCGGTCACCCATCCAAGTACTGACCGGCCAAGCGTCGCTTAACCATCAATAGCGACAGTCGACTGTCGGCACCGCTGAGCTATCGAGGCTGAATAAAGAGCCACCAAGATTGGGACCCCCGCCTCCAAAGCAAAAATATATCTTCACTTCGATCAAAATGCGCTTGTGTGAGTGCAAAAATCGGTGCGCTTGTATGGAGATGGGTTACTCTTCTTATTTTACTATGCCTATGTTTTCTATGTATGCAAACTCATACTCTCTCATTTAGTCAGGGTGTACTGTTAGGAGTGAAATAAAGGACTAATAGGGTTTACAAACTACCACCCCCGGAACCCGCTTCCTGAACGATTCTGAAAATTTTTGTTTAAACTTAAAAAATCGCGACTGGACTATAAACTGCCGACAAGCAAGCGATCTAATAAATTTATTTGCGCTTCATCATGCAACAATTAAATCTAATCAACATTATGGAAACCGGCTTCGTTTTAAATTTAACTTAGCTATTTTTATTGCTGTAACTTCACATTACATTTGAAATTTAAATCAAAATTTATTTTTCCCTGTACAAAGGCTTTTTCCACACATATTTAAAGTTTTTTTAATGTAAGATTTCGTCGCCTAAGTATCAACAACGCGGAAGTCATTTTCGGCCATTTTACAGGAACATCAAAAAACCTATTATTTCGCAAGTTTTTCAAGCATCTTTATTTTCTCTTTTCTCTTCAGTTTTCAAAGTATATTCCGTAGTTTTCAATCGTCGAATACACAATCACACCCTCGCGCGGCGAACACTATGGTGGACTGATGACATACGCTGTGTTTGCCAAAACAAGCCGAAACGGGTGACTTCCGCGCTGTACATTCTTAGCCCTCTACGGCATCTGATTGGTCGTTGGGCATTTGAGCAACCAATTAGAAGACGCGTCTTTGAATCCTCTATCCAATGACATTAAAATGTTTTTTCCGTTTAAAAATGACTTCCGCGGTGTTGATACAAGCGACGATTTGTTGTTGAGTGTACATTTAATCAAGATTAGGCAAGTACCAAATAAATAAATAAAATCAAATTATATTACCTATACATGGTAAATAAAGCTGAAGATTATTAATTTAAAATTAAACTATCTTGAAAATCTTAAACAAAATAAAAAATGTTATAATAAATTGTTCACGTACAGGTCTGTTAACCAAAGCTGGCGCGTGCACAGTACTCACACCAATGCAATTGTGCAAGTGCGAGTGAGACAGATCGGGCGTATGTACTGATGGGCAAGGATTCAATCCCATTTGGGACCGAATCCTTATTCGAGACTTTATAGGGATTTTATTGGGAAAGTTGGGGAAAGTTACTCATTCGATCCTACGAAATAGGATTTTATTCTAATATTAGATTTCAACATCGTGAATGAGTTATTTTCATTAGTACAAGGCATAATATGGTAGTAGGTATGTAGATAATTGTTTTACTGGATGAATACCTATATCTAGATAAATAATGTTTCCACCGGTTTTAAATTGAATGCATGATTCCCTAGTTATGTTCACAAAATAATCAATATCTGTGGTCGTTTGAGCGCGCGTACATTTCACCGTGATGTGAGAGAGGAAAAAGGTCGGTAATCGAGTCTGTTCAGTGACTGTGCTGTGACAGTGTGAAAAAAGTTAGGTACCGATTTTTTGGTAGATCTACCAATTTCTGTCATGTTTGACCAAAAAACATACAGTCGAATTGAGAAACTCCTCCTTTTTTTGAAGTCGGTTAAAAATAACGATTTGAGGTCATAATCTACCGATATTTGATCAATACTAATAATAAATCTGTAAGGGATGGTCATAGAGCAAGTTACTTTGTTTTATGAGAAACTGAGGTATAAGACTCTATGTATGATATTAAAGCTAAATTGACGATTTTTAGAAATATTTTCTGTGTATATATGTTCCACCATAACTCTTAAACCGATCATCTGAATTCTATGAAACATCGTACAAGCACATTTACCAATACTATATGAGACAGAGGATAGGCTAAATAAAATTCAGTTCCGGTTACGCAACGCTAAGATGTTGTTCCCAAACAAACTGAAATGTTCCGCGCGCCATTTACCGCGAGTAAGTATCAGATATGAGCGAGCCGGCGCGGCGGAGCGGGCGGCGCGGCGCGCGGGCGGGTGCATATAAAAGCGCGGGGAGTGCGCTTTACTATAGAAAGCCAAAATTGTAATTTCATTCGATCCTAATTTTTTTATCTTATTCTTATGGTACAAGTTAGGATACATATGAGCTAAATATGACGTCACCGATACGAAACATGTACCTTCTCGAAGTAAGTAACTAAGGACGAGGCCGAAAGCGGTGCTTCGTTCAAGTTAACGATATATTTCTCGATGAAAGTAAGTAAATAAGGGCGAGAATATCGTTTACGCGAACGCAGCTCGGCGTTCGGCAGGGCATTAACTTAGTTTATTTGAGAAGGATTATCATTTACTTGAACGCAGCTCGGCCTTCGGCCTCGCCGGCCTCTTTGAAAAAGTATATGGTTTATCTATAGGGAGCTCCGCCTTCGGCGTCGCCATAGGTAACTTAGTTTCTTCGAGAAAAATAACGTTTACCTGAAAGGAGCTCGACCTTCAGCCTCGTCAGTAGTTACATATTTTGTTCGAGAAGGTTTATCATTAACCTGAATGCAGCTCAGCTTTCGACCTCGCCCTTTATAACTTACTTTCTTCTTTTGAAATACGAATTTCACGAAAGCGGGCAAAGCTAGTAAACTATAATATTAAAAATAATACTGTTTTATGTAATCCGGTCGCCTGAGTCGAAGGGGCCTAAGCAGATGCTCCGACCAGCCAATATCACCTCCGAGAAGGTAGGTGCCCGTGCATACCGGAGAATTCCCTGGATTGCTGGATATACTGAACCAGAAGAGAACACAGCCGAGGCTGCTATGCGGCCATCTTACATCCAGTACGGTGGTACTAACCCAGTCGGCTACAATTTGAGCCTACAACCTCGTAAGGGGCAAGGGAAGGTACCTAGTTTTACACCGGTTCCAAACGGTGAAGCAGCAGGTTTAGGTATGCACGTAAATTTTTTCGTCAGAAAAAACTCATTGGTACACACCGACCGGATTCGAAGCTCGGACCTCTTGCATGAGAAGCCGATGCCCAAAAACTCGGCCACCCGCCGCTTAATATTACTTGTGTAATGAATTCAGAGATATAATGTCATCAGAGCGGATAGTCCAAGCGATCCCTTGCAATAACCAATCACAAATACGACTCGTGAAAACTCGTTACAAACTTGCGTGGATCATAACGAGATGCCACCAATGGCATCTCAGATCTCTATGACGAATGATCTAAAAAAAGATATAGATGCCATCCAGAAAAACGGTCACGACCATCTATTTGCACAGAATATATAGGTACAGAAATGAAAAATGAAATCGACGGGGAACTAATGATTTCGAGTTTTCTGCATCTTCAGTGTGACGGCTGGTCCAACATCCGGAATGAAACGATAATAAACTTCCTTGTTTATAAACCTGAACCGCTTTTTGTGGTTTTTTTTAAGACGGACGAAAATCAGCATCCTGCAGAATATATCGCCAACGAAATTATTCGTGTGATGTCAGTTTCTCGAAGAAAGTAAGTAACTAAGGGTGAGGCCGGAAGGCGAGCTTCGTTCAAGATAACGATATTCTTCTCGATGAAAGTAAGTAAATAAGGGCGAGGACGAAGGCCGAGCTGCGTTTAGGTAAACGATAAACCTTCTCCCGTCCTCGGGCCTAACTTTTAATGACTAATATCGTTTACGCGAACGCAGCTCGGCCTTCGGCCTCGCCCTTAGTTACTTTTTTAAAAAAAATGTATGGTTTACCTATACGGAGCTCCGCCTTCGGCGTCGCCATAGGTTTAGTTTCTTCGAGAAAAACAAAATTTACGTGAAAAGAGCTCGGCCTTCAGCCTTGCCCTTGATTAGCCATGATTTAGTTTCTTTTTTTGAAATACGAATTTCACGCGAGCGAAGCCGCGGGCAAAAGCTAGTTAAAAACATACTTTATTCGAGAAGATTTGTCATTAACCTAAACGCAGCTCAGCCTTCGGCCTCGCCCTTAGTTTCTTCTTTTGAAATACGAATTTCACGCGAGCGAAGCCGCGGGCAAAAGCTAGTTAAAAACATAAAATCCATATTCGATTCTAGAATAGGATTAAATCCGCGACTTTATGATAAAATTTCGCTCATATTGCAGAACAACTTCACATACTTAACCTTAAAACATAAAATCCTTATTCGGTCCTAGAATAGGATTAAATCCGGGATTTTATGATAAAATCTCGCCCATAAAGATTTAATCCCGGGATCGACCCATCAGTAGGCGTATGCAGTGCGACGTCACCCGTGTGCTTACACACAGACACTACGCGATAGTGTTAGTACGTGCCAGCTTTGATTAACAGACCTGTAAGATGAATATTATGTTAAAACATATTAGGCAAGAAACTAATAAGATTAACTTCTAACTACTAAATAAGCCAAAATCATTAATTTACTAGTGTATCATATCATAATTCATAACCCTTAAGATATTATATTATCATTAAATTACTTAAATTTAATATACTATCAGGTAAACTAAACATAAATAAGATTAATTAACTAAATTAAGATCAATTACAAATTAAATTCCTTCAAAACCAGGCTTAAAATGTATTTATGTGCATGTACAAACCAGTGGCTTTTTTGGCGAGGTTGGCGCCGCCAAACCAAATAAAATGAATGACACCATTAATACAGAAGTATCAAGCTAAAATAAATGTGAAAAATATCGGAGTTATATTATTTATATCATATAAGCCACGATTAATATAAAACGTCAATCCCATACCCGTTACATAATTTGAAATTTCGCGCGCGTCAAACGCGGGCGACCACGAATGACGACACATCAAGGCATTCATTGGCCGATTGGCTACATTTTGAAGCGACATCGTATTCCATACAAGGCGGAAGCGGCCGAATGTCCCCCCCCCCCCCCCCCCCCCCGTCCCGCGCGGACCCGCTGCTCAGCCTTTCGAGTTGGCGCAGTGGGGAGTGCATTTGCGAGTAGCGAGCGAGCTAGGTGTGTGTGTTGCGTGTGTGGGTGTGTGCGCGCTGCGACCACACGACGAGTATTCTTGTGCTGTGCGACGTGCGATGCGATGCGACTAGCGAGCTAGGCTAGGTGTGTTGTGTGCGCGTGTGTGTTGGCTTGCGAGTTGATAGCTGTATAATATATTCCGTTATGTAGGTATGGACTTTGTATGGATGAATCCTGTGCAGTGTTGTTAAATTTAAAGTGATTTATTGGTTATTATAATGGCAAACTCCTACTGAGCTATCTACGGAGCATTCAAGGACACGAGAGACTCAGTAATTTGGCACTCTTATCTGTGGAAAAGGAGTTGCTAACAAAATTGAGGAAGAAAGAAAATGTTCACGATCGAGTCATCGAAAATTTCTTCTCTGTACAACGAATAGTGGACTTCATGTACAAATAAAATGTAACAATTCAAGCTTGTATGCCTGTCTCGTCGTCGTCGTGCCACAGATGTCGCTGTTGTCGGCTGCAACTCGACTGCTTTGACACAACCAGTAGGTACCTATCTACAGACAAATCGTAAGTGAGAAAAATAAATCATTTAAACTAAATATTATAAACTATCTATATCGTAATCGTTTCAGTTTTTGAACTCATTGTGGTAGAAATAAATTAACGCGTAGGTACCTAAGTTATGAAATTATGAAGAAAAAAAATTCCTTAGCCAGAGCCAACCCAATATTCAGGACCAAGAGTCGCCGCTGCGCTGGTACAAACACATGGGCTGCTTTCAAAGAGATTAAAATGGAAGTTTAATGTCTTTGGCTGCTTTCAAAGAGATAAAATTTAATGTATTTGGCTGCTTTACAGTTAAATTTAATGCTATGAGAAGTTTAAATAAAAAAAATGGTATTTTGCACTTGACAGTATATTTTTATTGTGGTTGTGACTGAGGTTCGGTTTTAGAAAGACTTTGAGGGAAATGAGTATTTGATGCACTGACAGGTATCGATAGTGCATTTACTGCTGCGTTCATAAGTTTTAAAGCACGGGACAGAGACTCGATTGGATGTGTATTTGAATGTAGTTTATTTAAAAAAAATCCTGTCTGTTCTTCTAGTCTAGATACGTATTCTGCATAGTGGTTTGATTTATGCCTTAATGTAAATGAATTTTGATCGATTATGTCTACATGGTAATCTGATTCAGCGGGTTTAACATGTTCATGTGTTGTGTCTTTACTTTCTGTTAATTTTGAGACCCTATCAACATTTTTATCCTGGATAAATTTAAGGAGTGCGCGTAATGTTTTGTCGATCCGTTTAGTTTTTTCCCCATCTAAATAACGATATTTGATTACGCTGTGCATGCTTTCCAGATTCATGTTGGTATTTACTTCGCTATTTAGTCTATGACAATAAGCCCATTTTTCTGTGTTGTGTGTGTAGTGTTGTCTGATGTATGAAGCTATATTTGTTTCATTTTCATCATCTAACATTTTTATAAAGCTAGTCAAGCCCGAGTTGAATTTTGCCGTATTATTCTCATTTTGTAAAATTTTTAAGGTGTGATACACCCGTGACCTGTTTTCTGGATTTTTTACTGTGGACAGATTACGCTGCCAAGCCTGATCCACATGCCAAGAACAATAAAGATGCTCCTCCACGGGACCCATAACTTCCACCCAAGCATTACAATACACTGTTGTTACATCTGTCATGAATGTCTTACATGCTATATTCCCTATATGTTCCCTGATTTTACTAAATAATATTTTATATACTTCCGTATCCTGCCTGTTACTGAACATGTGTGCTACCGGAAACCCTTCATTGTACTCGTCTTTTATTAAAACCGTTGTCATATCAAAATCATACATATTCAGCCTATCTGTTCCATCCACACAAATAACATTTGATCCAAATTTACTTATCATTTCTTTTTGCACTTTAGTCATTAAAATTAAGCAAAAGTCCTCTTTCTTCAGAACTGTGTCTGCCGAGTTGTCCCCTTGTTGCTTGTGATATATAACGGGATTATCCTCTAGCCCTTTGAAAGAAAGAAATATATTTATTCACCATCAGATGACCGTACAACACAATCATTTTACATAATTACACACGAGGACGGTGAAACGGAAACCGCTCAGCTGAGACGCAGTTGGACTGCGCGCTGATTTTCAGCGGCTCCCGTTTTACAATACAGTAATAAATATTGCTTAATATTACAATGTTATAAAATAAAATAAAAATAAAACTATAAAAAAAACAAAAAAACATTCAGCATAATTAATTAAAACATTATACAGGCTGTCCCCGGACAGGTGTAGTTCCTTTAAGGAGGCTATTCTACGCCTTGTAACAAAAGCACTGGTGAAAGAATTTTATTAATATGTGCTTTCATTAAAATTTTAGGATTTCCTAACAAACTAAATGCGTACTAAAATGTGTGGGCACCTTTAGCGGCGGGCAGTACGCGGGCGGAGCAGCCGGCGGCGGCGCGGCGCGGCGGTGCGCGGGCGGGGCGGGCTATCTGTTTGCGTTCACTCGCGTCGCGTCCGTCCATATTCCCACTGCCCGCTGCCCCGTGCCCTGCGCGCGCCCGATTAGATTACACTACAACTATAAAAATTTATATCTCCACAACGGGCCTACCTATAACCCTACTACTTTTACTAATTATGTTTGTTACAAAGCGTAGAATAGCCTCCTTAGAGGAACTACACCTGTCCGGGGACACACTGTATATAACACACAACAAGAACACTTAAAACATTATGAGACTAAAAAAACACAAAAAAGAAACAATACACACCTTTACACTCTTCTATCCAAGCATTTACACTAGTGGCATCGTCTGTGTGCCCACATCCATCTATCAGAATTGTATGGCTTGCTTTTGATATGTTGTTGATGTCCCTTTTTGTTAAGAGGTCTCCTCTTCTTAATTCTACACCTATATTGTCTCGCACTGCATCCAGGATCCTGAAAGATGCACAGAGGACTTCACTGAAGAAGGGTCAGTCACTACAACTACATACAACTGTCTGCCTCTTCCAGATCCTTCTCAATCACCTCTTATGAAAATATGCAAAATAATAATGACAAAACGTAAGAAAGAGCTCCCTCTTTGGAAAATTTTTTCTTTGACCTGTACACACCTGTTAGGAGAAACACCTTGTACCAATTTAGCGGCAACATTAATTTTCTCTTCTTGCGATATTCGTAAGTGTTCTAAGTCCATCTGATGTTTATAATGAGTTTTGTAGTATGTTATGTTGTAGGTGTCATCTATCAGATTGTGCGTTACAAATATTTGGCTTGTACATGAGTAGTTAATCTTCGATGAGCCTTGGCTTTTTTGTTGTCTCTGCCTGTCGTTTTCTGCACACATTGATTTGCCTAAAAATGTTTTAAAAATAAATTAAACATTGGTTAGATTTTTTGAATAGTCTACATCATCACAACAAGTCTCTTTTAACCTAATATTGTTTTTATCTTATAGTTCTTTATTTTTAGTTATTTTGGTTTTATTTTCTTCTTCTTTTGTTTAGTTAGCAGGACGTATATATATGTCTCTCCTCATCCAGACACCATTTTCAGGTTGTGCGTCTATTGGGCCAAGGGATGGCCGAAGATTAAGAGAAATCCATACGTAAAAAAATTCCACTGTATCCCGACAATAGGGGTAAGCAGAGTAATCGGAGCTGTGCTGCAGGTATTTTTTAAGGAAACTGACACGGTTTGGCTGTAGATGACCTACAATATCCGTGATGTCAGCCCATAACACCGGATGAACTAGGTGCCATGTGAGTGCTTCCCTTCATTTCATGTCGTCTACACTGAACTGGACGGAAAACACGAACTATTACTAGGTACTCAACTTACAGCACAACACCGACCAACACGTTTAGCAAAGTATTAGGACAAGATAACTATCAAGCAGCAAGTAAGGCACGAAGACCCATCCGCTGCATGACTCGGTGGAAGGACCGTTTCAAGGTGAGAGGTGGCTCGCCTGTCGCCCTTTAGCATGGCATCTTGTCCTTATCCCTTAGTCGCCTTTTACAACATGTGAGATGAGATGCAGTGGGGTTATTCTTTTTAAGTACCGGCCCAAACCGATCATATCCTATCTCTAATTAGGTATATCCTTTTGACATTATATGTACATTTACCTGAACGAGAACAATTTAAATATATTTTTTCAGTGCTCTCGGTTCTTTGTACACCACATCTGCGGACATATTGTGCTTTATTCTTTTCTTCCGTTACAGCCAGCCAGGACGCGTATTCTGAAAATATATATAATTTAAACATTAATTTAAAAAAATAAAGTAGTCTATTGGTTAACAAGACAGCACTGCATTCCTATGGGTTGAGTTATGTAGGTACTCTTTTTATACGATACCAGATTGGGAGTTAAATCACTCAATTATGCTTACTAAGCTATGACAGAAAATTACCTTTGTTTTAAACCTGCAGATAGATAGATAAGGTATTTCAGACTCTGCAGACTACGGCAGAAGTCTTATTTTAATTGATTAATTTCATAAAACCCCTCCTCCCTTCCCCTCCCCCTCGGTAGAGGGGTAGGGGGTAAATAAATACCCCTCCCGCCCTACCGCAGCTCCCCTCTATAAAGCCACCCCCTGAAGAAATAATAATTAATATGTATTTATTATTATAATATTTGAAGTGCGACTAGTGGGTGACCCCGACGTGTCCCGCGATCTAGAACCACTGCAACTCCGTAGGGATGTCGGCGCCCTAAGTGTGTTCCATCGCTTATTCCACGGGGAATGCCCGGAAAAGCTGTTTCACTCTATCCTGCCGTCCCCTTTCCACCTCCGCACAATGCGCACTGGGCAGGGATTGCATCCCTATACGCTGGACTTACCACGGATGCGTATCAATCGGTTCTGCAGATCTTTCCTCCACAGAACTGGTAAACTCTGGAACGCTCTACCTGCCCACATATTTCCCACCAATATAGTCTCGGGTCCTTCGAGAGAGGCGTGAATAGGCACCTGTCAGGCCGGCATGGCATTCGCAACCCCGCGTATGACCGAATGTCCACGGGCGTCGTTAGACGGCTGTGGGTCCATATGGGTGGCTCGGAGCCACATTTTTTTTTATGTTATCCGGTATGGGTGGCTGAGTCAGAGGGGCTAAAGCACATGCTCTGACTAGCCAATATCACCTCCGAGAAGGTAGGTGCCATACCGGAGACTTCCCTGGATTGCTGGCTATGTCGCGCTTTCTATAACAAAAAAAAAATGTAATTAATTACTCACGTTCTTTAGTAGTGAAAGTGTGCTCCTCAACTTCACAGTTAACACTGTGCACATCCTTCAAATGCTGACGTAGGCCTGAACATGTCTTGTAGCTCTCGTTGCATCCCTCCAAGCATTGAAAGGATCCAAGGGTGGCGTTACCATTTTCAGTCACCCCAAGCACCTGATGGACGTTCTCCGGATGAAACTTCCTCACGTGTTTGTTGAGGGTCTTTTGACAGCTAAAATGTGCCCCACACATCTCGCACAGTCGCCGTTCTATAGGTGGGGTGATGTTTGCCGATTGTGAATTCTCGAATGCTGAAAAAACATCAAACAACTTGTCAGCCTCGATAGCTCAGTGGTGCAGACAGTCAACTGTCGCTATTGAAAAGCAACGCTGGGTGCGGTCAGTACTTGGATGGGTGACCGCTGACGGCTGACCAAGGTTCGGATTCCTCGTAAAACTGTAGGTCCCTTCCCTCCTAATCTTACTTGGTGGTAGGGTTTAACCCGCCCGGGTTGGTACCACCGCACTGAATGAAACGTCGGTCGAAACGGCAATGGAAATAGTTTGTGTTTTCCGACCAGTTCAGTGTAGCCGACACGATCAAAAGGGGAAGCACTGACATGGCACCTAGTTCACCCGGTGTTATGGGCTGACATCACGGACGTTGTAGGTGATGTAGCCAACAGTGTCAGTTCCCAGAAAAAAAAAACATAAGCCGAAGCAGCCTTACCAAGTACAGATGCTATCTCTGGATGGAATTGCCTATGGTGTCTGCTAAGATTGCTCTGATTATGAAAATGTTGTCGACAGAGTTCGCACTTCCGTGTTAGAGGCGCTGCAATGTGAGGTGACTGTTTTGCCATTGCAGGAGCGGCAGGATGGTGAGCGGTTGCCTGCGGCGAACCTGCCGAATTACACCCATGGGCATTCTTTAGGTGTTTGTTCAGATTCGACCGTGTACTAAAGTAACGGCAGCACAATTTACAGAGCAATCTTTGAGCTGGACCGACGATGGATTCTGGCTTTGTTGTTGAGCGAGCGACAGCCTCGTCATTTCCAGATGTGTGTGGCGCAGAGGAGGTATAACCGTGCGCGAGGGAATGGAAATTCCGGTTGTGGTGGTTCAGCTTGCTTTGTGTGCTGAAGTCTTCGACGCACAAGGTGCAGTGTAGTTTCACAGGCGGCATGTTCTTACGCTGTTTTATTTTGGTAACGGAATCAAAGAATCGCACACAAAAAGCGAGCGAGAGAAGCGGGAAACGTTTCTAGAGTCAGGAGGCCGTCAGGGCAGGGGCACGCACGCACATGGACACTACGGACAGGGTTTTTCTTTTCGCGCTAAAATAGAGTAACTGTCAATAGTGTAAATTATCAACGTGTTTAGTAAAAAAAAAAAATTAACGGCTCTCTGGGTGCGAAAGGCGATGTTCTTCGGAGTGTTTTTTGAAACTGACTGACACAGTTGGCTTCATCACCCGGTGCGCCACCTGAAAGACATTCCCTTCTTTCGTGCACACTTCGGCAGACTTCGGCTCGAAGGAAAGTGGTATTATACCACTTTCCTTCGAGCCACACCGAGACACACCGAGATCCGCCCCGCGCATTATACCACTGGTATAATGCGCGGGGCGGATCTCGGTGTGTCTCCGCCGCGCCGCAGCAGCGGTTCGTCAGTGTTCTCCCTCGCACACGCACCGTACTTGTATAGTGTATTCGCGTGGCGGGTCGCCCGCTGCGGGGACGACACGCCAAGATCCGTCCCGCGCATTATAAATGAAACGAGTGATGTTTTGGGGTCTGGCACAGGAGAGAACAAAGGAACGATGGCGCTGTAGATCAGCTGTGATTTTTTGGAGGTTAAAAAAAAATTACCAGGGTATAAATAAGATGCGTCGCTACGCGACGCATATGCTCTATATTAACCCTAACCTAATGTTAAGGCGGTGCATGTCGTTTTTGTTACGTTTCGTTTCAAGCCGAGTGTTTCGTTTCGAGCCGAGTTAACCCGAGCTGTAGGATCGCAGGAACCGCAGGAGCCGCCAGAGCTTTCAGGTACAGTACAGCGCTACAAGACTTGAAATGAACGTGGCGTGACAGCGGAGCTAACGTCGCCACAGTGTTGCCAGATGACCGTCTCGCGTTTCACCCGTTCACGCGTACGTAATATTTTTTTATTCGTTTTATGTCGAAATGTTTTCATTAGTAACGATTTAAACCGAGTCTAAGTCGAGTCTATGTCGAAGTCGATTCCTGCCTTTACGTAATAAAATAGGTATTCATAAAAGTCAGAACCTGAATAAATTGTGTTTTACTTACACCTTGATAGTTTATTTAAAATAGTAGTACCTACTCAAGAAATATGAACTCCTTCTCCATAGAAATTGTTCACACAACACAGTTTCAAACTAAATGTAGACAAATCGCTCCCCGCGTTAGTTAACCACGTAAAAGGAGACCTCATTTCGAGAATTGTTTTGAAATTGGTTGTTGTCTATATGTACAATGGTTGGTTCTTGAAGAACCTCTATTCATTCACACCTATACCACAGCAAAGCCAAAGCACTTGTGATGATAGTTAGGCTTCGTAGTTAGGCAAGTCCAACGATAGGCTAGTCGCACAATAATTTTATATTCTGAAGATCGTTTTCGGACGGGCTGCAAAAATGAAGATTTTCACTCAACAAATCATTCCTAAACACAATTACGAGTCTTACTTAATTCATTCAATTTTTTTTCGAACTGCCGTCCATTTAACGATAAAATAACGCCAAAAACTTAATTTTTTGACTTCAAAAATAGAATCACGGTTGCCCTCATTACTATTTTGGTACTTAAATGAATCAAACGAGCGGAAGTTGTTACCTGAGAAATGCAAAAGTCGTAGAATGGAAAAAAGAATTGGCGAAAGGACCTGGAATCCAAACCAGTAATTTAAAAAACAGACCGTTCACAGTTATTTTAGCACTTTATTTTCCCGCTACGTTGGCATTATGCGGTCCGCCACCTGAATGACCTGCTCGATCCTGCAACCTACTCCGTCAGCTCCTTTCGGCAAACTTCGATTCGAAGGAGGAATGTGTGGTACGTATGAGTGATGTTGTGTGGTATGTATTAGTGATGTTTTTGGTGGTTTAAAAAAAATAACCAGGGTGAATAAAGAGAAGATGCTTCGCTGTAATAACCCTAACCTAATGTTGAGGCCGCGCATGTCGTTTTTGTTACGTTTGTATTTCCGAAAATAAAGCTTTCTTAGGTGGTTATAAAAAAAATAACCATAACCAAATTTTAACACCCTAACATTGCTTAAAAAAACAAAACAAAACAAAACAAATTTTGACAAAAGGGACACGAACCCATGGTCGAGATCGAAAAAAATTTAAATCCTACACTCTTATACCACTGAGCCAACAAATTACATAAACGACCAAACGATTATCGGATTCAGTTGGTTCGCTTTCGAGCCGAGTCAACCCGAGTGTTTCCGATAGGAGCGAAGGAGGAGGCACAGGATAAGCCAGAGCTGTCAGGTGTCAAACCCGACAGACCGTTCACTATTGAGGAGTGAGGGAACAAAAGGGCACACGTCCAAATTTGACAGCACTCCGTTTTTTTTAAATCGTATGCAAAATACTGGATTACATCGATTACCGCTTTTATTTCGTTCAAAAAGACACAAGAATGCATCTATTTTTGACGTTTAAAATGACATTTTCGATCAGAAAGGCACATGTTTACAAAAAATATCAAGTTTGAGAGGAAAATTTTAATTTTTCTATTAAAAGGACACTTTTTCTACACAAAAATGGATACTAATTAAAATGGTTTAAGTATGTGTTCAATGTTCTTATTTTTCCCCTTCAACATACCGTTAAAAAATCAAATTTTGCCATCATATGGGAACATGTCCTAGCAATGTCAAATCTAAAAGACACATGTCCATACATATTTATTTTTTTCTTTCGAATTATAAGCAAAATAAAAAAAAAATAAAAACATTTGACCAAGTTTTGGGAATAGATGAGTAAAAAAAAATCATTACTAAATAACTGAGGGTTCTTGAGATAAACAGTTTTTATAAGTCAGGACATGTGACCTTTTGTTCCCTCACTCCTCAGTAATTTACCTCTGGCTATAAAGTAGGCTAACTTGAGCTCTGTGTCGCCATATTCGATTGATACGATTACGAAAAACATCACTAATACATTCCTCCTTCGAGCCGAAGTTTGCCGAAAGGAGCTAAAGGAGTAGGTTGCAAGATCGAGCAGCTCTTTCAGGTGGCGGACCGGTAACTCGACTGGTGGCGGAGGCCTGTCAGGCAGACTACTCGCTCACTGACTGACACAACAGACAGACAGACAGAACGAGAACAGAACATAATAAGGCAAGGCAAGGAAGGGGTTTCGATTTGATTCCGGCTCGCGATTGATTTTCAAAATGGTACGTAAACTTATGTCGGTATGTAACGGAATAGTAACTTCACTTGTAGCGTAATAATGTAACGTATTGTTAGTCTCTGCAGGACAAGCTGGGAGCGCTGCTGAATCGCGGCGGAGGCGCGGGCGGCGAAGCGGCTGTTCGAGACGATGTGCCGTGGTGGCTCCGCTATTCCGCTCGCGGTCTGGGCACCGTCGGAGGCTTCTGTGAGTACCACTCCCACCGCTGACCGGAGGCCGGTGCTGAACTCCCATTATCTTATCTCTTGATGCCTCGCAAGTACTCACAGTGCTGAGCCCTTTCGGTTTGCTTAGTTGTCAAAATTATCTCTACATGATTCAACCGAAATTCAATCAAGTACCTACATATAAACAAAGAATATTTGTGGTACGGAGATTGGGTGGGAGTTAGTATAGCGCGGCATTCTTAGAAGATTTCTGGTAGCTGGGACTGGTAGGCGAGGGTCTAAGGAGCTATTAGCAAAAAAAATTTTGTGCGGAGAATTGCACTTTCGGAGAAATTTTTTTTTGAAAAAAATATTTTTCATACAAAATTAATTTTCGATTTTTTATTATTTTTTTTTAAATGCACCAAAGCATTTATTTTGAATAGGAATTTATGCAAAAACGACATGCGCCGCCTCAACATTAGGTTAGGGTTAATTTATAGAAGATGCGTCGCCGCAACGCATCTTCTATAAATTAACCCTGGTTATTTTTTTTTAAACCACCAAAACATTCACCCATACCACTTCCCTTTTTTTACATACATTTATATTCAAAACCAATGTTATTGTGCCTTAAAAAAATATTTTTTTTATTTTGTATGAAAAATTAATTTTGTATGAAA
This sequence comes from Nematopogon swammerdamellus, assembly GCA_946902875.1. Taxonomy (NCBI): domain Eukaryota; kingdom Metazoa; phylum Arthropoda; class Insecta; order Lepidoptera; family Adelidae; genus Nematopogon; species Nematopogon swammerdamellus. The sequence continues at coordinate 2,583,254 of OX336334.1, read as the reverse complement.
AATTAATTTTGTACGAAAAATAATTTTTTCAAAAAAAAATTTCTCCGAAAGTACAAGTCTCTGCAGAAAAATTTTTTTTGCTAATAGCTCCTTAGACCCTCGCCTACCAGTCCCAGCTACCAGAAATCTTCTAAGAATGCCGCGCTGTACTAACTCCCAACCGGAGATTTTCTCGGCTCTCCTTTCCATTACACATTATTGGCAACTATCTAGGAATCCAATATAGTATATTCAATGTATTTTTTTTCTCTTGAAATAAGAATAAAAATACTTGTGCTGTTGATTTTCTGAAAAAAAAAAGAAATTATTAAAAATTTACGGCTTTACTCGCGCTTGTCTCCGAGCTAGACGTATGGCACAACCGGCCAATGAATGCCTTGATGTGTCGGCATTCGTCACCCGCGTGTGACACGCGCGAAATTTCAAATTATGTAACGGGATTGACGTTTTAGCTTATTCATCGTGTGTTATACAATAAAAATAATATAACCCCGATATTTGTTCATATTTGTTTTTGCTTAATACTTCGATATTAATGCTGGCATTCATTTTATTTGGTTTGGCGGCGCCAACCTAGCCAACTTAAAGGAATCGCCACTGCTACCTATCCATATTCTGTAGGATGCCTCCAGTGACGTTTTCGAAGCTCTCTCCATATATGAGCTTAGCGTCGTCTTGACATATGGGAGCCGTATAGTATGGGATTGTAGAATGATCAGAGTGTTGCAAAAAAAGCCATCAGAATAATTACTCACTCCAAATGGGACGCACACTGCACACCGCTATTCAAAAGTCTTAAATTTCTGACAATGTACGACATCTATGTGCAAAGAGCAGCTTTGTATCTAAAAAATAATCTTGGTGAGCACAAGTGCTAATAATGATTACGGCTTTACTCACGTTTGTCTCCGAGCTAGACGCATGGCACAACCGGCCAATGAATGCCTTGATGTGTCGGCATTCATCACCCGCGTGTGACACGCGCGAAATGATCATAATTATCCAACCAGGCACAAGGACACTATTATACAAAAAAGTCACAATACAGAGAAATTTAAAAAATGTTTGGTATTTAATAGTATAAATATTTTCAATAAACTACCAAAAGAGTCACGAGAGAACAATGAGAACATAAACAAATTTAAATTACAGCTGAATACCTGGCTACAAGGAAAAACATTATATGATTTAAATTATTTCAATATTATTACATAGTTTCAAATTATTGTTATGGGAATACAATTTATTTAGTATTTATTATTTAAGAATTTTTATGTATAATGAAATGACGATGCCTCAAGATCACGATTTTAATTGTTTGATAATGTGTGCTAATAAATTGATTTGATTTGATTTGATTTGATTTGATCGTTGCCTTTCTCTGCGTGCAGTGGCGATCCTGCTGGGTATATACCTCTGCCTCAAGATCCTGTTCCTGGACGTGGGCTGCCTGATCGGCGGGCTGTGGCAGATGGTCGCCGGCTTCCTGCTGCTGGTCTGCGAGGCGCCGTGCTGCTGCTTCTTTGTGGACTTCGTGCAGACCTTCTCCGACAAGATGGAGAGCCGGCCGTTGTGGAACAAGGCCGTCGCATACGTTCTGTGAGCAATCTGGTTTTTTCAATAGGTCGTAAATCAAGCCTGACACATGAAAGCAAGATCTACAAGACTATCCTAAATCCAATTTGGACTTATGACATCCAGCTGTGGGGCACGACTAGTGATAGCAACGTAGAGATTCTTGAAATATTTCAGAGCAAGACACTGAGAGCCATGCCAGACATACCCTACTATGTGAGCAACAAATACAGACACGAGGATCTAAAAATCAGCACTGTCAAACAAGAAATTTCTAGACATAGCAAAAGCTGTCAGACAAGAATTTCAACTCACGTCAACGAACTGGCATCAAAACTAGTGGGCACAGGAAGTGTCACACATTCCAGACTGAAGAGGCATAGTGTGCCTACGCTAGCCGTGAGATTTGAAGACAGGAAATGAAAGGGACTCACTAGGGCTCCTCCGGCTAACAATTAAAAACATTGAATAACCTCAACGAATGGCTCATTGTGTTTACACAGATTCCAAGCAGACAGCCAAGTAACAGAAGACACGGAAAAAAAAGTTTTATTTTCCATAAAGAGGAAAAAACGGAACATTACGAAAAGTTATATGACTCCCTTCTTATATTACTAGGTGGTAGGGTTTAACATGCCCGGGTTGGTACCACCGCACTGAATGAAAGGTCGGTCGAAATGGCTATGTGAATAGTTTGTGTTTTCCGTCCAGTTCAGTGTAGCCGGCACGACCGAAGGGAAGCACTGACGTGGCACCAAGTCCCCCGGTGTTATGGGCTGATATCACGGATGTCGTAGGTGATGTAACCAACCGTGTCAGTTATCATAAAAAAAAAGGTTTTTTTTTCTTTTTAGGATTCCTTAAAGAGGAACAAACTGAACCTTTATAGGATCAATCTTATTTCTCTGCCTGTCTGTCACAGCTTATTTTCTCCCAATCTACTGGACGAAAGAAACACCTGCTGCTTCACCCTTCAGAACCGGTGTAAAACTGTAGACCCCTTCCTTTGCCTCTTACTAGGTGGTAGGCTCAAATTGTAGCCGTCTGGGTGGATACCACTGTACTGGATGTAAGACGGCTGCATAGTAGCCTCGGCTGTTCTCTCCTCTATACAGAGGCGGACTTTCCTTAAGGCCGACTAGGCCCGGGCCTAGGGCGGCCAGATATTAGGGGCGGCCAATCCGCGCGTGTTGCTGGAAGCTGTGAGCGCAGGTACAGAATATACAAGGTGCCGGCCGGAGCAAGTGCGTGCGACGTGCGGGAGTGGTGAGGACGGCGGCGGCGACACGGCCATTTACGCGGACAATATAATTTAGCTATGACGAAAAGATCAATATTGCCGTAAAACTTATAAGAAATACTTTTCCTAGGTATGTGTAAAAATAAAACCTAAACCGAGAAATAATGTATTTCTGGCAGGTTGAACCGAACGCAATACTGATTTTCGTACAACTTCACATTTTTATCTATGCTGTAAATTTGAAAGGGGCGGCCGCATTTAATTGGGGCGGCTGGTACTAAACGGCCTAGGGCGGCTAAGGCTGCTAGTTCGCCTCTGCCTCTATAGCCAGCAATCTAAAAAGGCAAGTCTCCGGTCTGGCACCTACCGTCTCGGAGGTGATATAGGGTCGCCGAAGCATTTTTTTTTTTTTTTTTATGGAAACTGACACTGTTGGCTACATCACCCACAACATCCGTGATGTCAGCCCATAACACCGGTTGAACTAGGTGCCATGTCAGTGCTTCCCTTCGATCGTGCCGGCTACACTGAACTGGATGGAAAACACGAACTATTTACATAGGCGTTTCGACCGACGTTTCGCTCAGTGCGGTGGTACCGACCCGGCCGGGATAAACCCCACCACCTAGTAAGGTAAGAAGGGAAGGGACTTACAGTTTAACGTGGAATGCGAACCACAGTCAGCCTCCAACGGTCGGGCGGTCACCCATCCAATAACTGACCGCAACACTGAGCTGCCGAGGCTGTTGAATTGATGATCCCTTAGTCGACTTTTACGACATGCGACGGGGAGAGATGCAGTGGGGCTATTCTTTTTAAGTACCGACACGGTAGGATTCCATAAAAAGGAAAAAACCGAACATTTATTAGATCAATATTGTGTCTACTGGACGAAAGAAACACCTGCTGCTTCACTGTTCAGAACCGGTGTAAAACTGTAGACCCCTTACCTTGCCTCTTATTAGGTGGTAGGCTCGATGTAAGATGACCGCATAGCAGCCTCGGCTGTGTTCTCCTCTAGTCCAGTATAGCCAGCAATCTAAAAATTGAAGTCTCCGGTCTGGCACCTACTGTCTCGGAGGTGATATTGGGTCGCTGCAGCATGTGTTCTGGTCTCTCAGTTTCACCTACCCATACCGGATTACTTAAAAAAAAATATAAGAAGTGGACCCTTAGGTCTAGAAATAATTTCTTATTCTTATTAGGTTCACAAATAAATTTATCTAGCTATATCTTGTAGGCATTTCAACTGATCGTATCGGCCATATTTTATTCATCCTTTTTTTTTAATCTTCAGCCCCATGGTGACTTTCAAGTTGATAGAGTTCAGAAATTAATTAAACATCCCTCAAAGTGAGAGAACTTTTAAAGAATTTTATAACTTCTTGACAGTGCGCGGAGAGTGGATCACCCAGTGCACAATGTATAGCACATACCAAGTTCATCCCATCCGTGTGTAAACTGATGGCTAAATCTTTTCTCAGGTCGACGTTCCGCCCACACTCCATGAGAACATGGAATTGGTCCTCTTTCATGCAAAAGCTACAATTTGGGGACTCTGTTTTACGCATTAAAAACGCACTTTTGTTTAGTGGAGTGTGACCTGACCGAAGCCTTAGAACTGTAGTGATGTCCACTCTTGACATATGTAGGCCCACAACCCACAAACCACGGTTGTTGTCTTGGTTCACTCCATTGAGCATTGGTCTTTCCATTGAGCGTAGCATATTTTCTTTTTTTTGAAAGCGCGATATATGGCGCCGAGCCACCCATAAGGTGTCTAACGAAGCCCATGGACATTCGGTCGTATGCAGGGGTTGCGAATGCCATGCCGGCCTGACAGGTGCCCATTCACTCCCCTCTTGAAGGACCCGAGACTGTACTTGGGGGGAAATATATGAGCAGGGAGAGCGTTCCAGAGTTTACCGGTTCTGTAGAGGAAATATCTGCAGAATCGATTAGTACGCATCCGCGGTAAGTCCAGCGTATAGGGATGCAATCCCTGCCCAGTGCGTGTGGTGCGGAGGTGGAAAGGGGACGGCGGGATTGCGTTAAACAGCTCCTCCGAGCACTCCCCATGGAATAAGCGATAGAACACACTTAGGGAGCCGACATCCCTACGGTGTTGCAGTGCAGTGGTTCTAGATTGCGGGACATTTCGGGGTCACCCACTAGTCGCACGGCTCGACGCTGGATCGAGTCCAAAGGCTATTTTCTTTATATGTGGTAGAACTTATTCATCCCTAATACTATGATGTGTTGCAGAATGTCGCTCCCACCTTTCATTTTGTGCTTCGGCGTGACGGTGGTGTTCGGCGCCGGCCCCATGTTCGCTACCGGCATCCTCTACGGCATGATGGCACTCGGAAAGAAGTTAGTAGCAATATGTATTATTCATGTTCTAACATTACAAGTTAGTAGCAATATGTATTATTCATGTTCTAACATTACAAGTTAGTAGCAATATGTATTATTCATGTTCTAACATTACAAGTTAGTAGCAATATTTATTATTGAAAAAAATGAAAAATGAAAATGAAAATGTTTATTCATAAACTAGGTTTTACATAACTAGGCTCACATAATTTTTGTATAGTACTTATAGTAGTGCATTTTACATAATATACATTTTCACATAAGTATATATGTAGGTATATAAGTATTTTAACTAAATATTTTAATATTTATAATGCATATAAACTAAAAATATAAAAGAAAGTAAAAAGAAAGCGTAACGCAAGATGTGGGTACATTATTTTGCAGGTGTGAAGGGCAATTAATAAAGGCTAAGGCCCACTTGCACCAACACAAATTTAATATATAAACCAGTTTAACTCGTTAAGCTAGCACCCGTTGACTGTGGGAACCGCGTTTAAATCCATAACTCGCTACTTAACTTTAAACTCGTGTTGGTGCAAGTGGGCCTAAGAACTAAATCTAAACAACTTAGGTATTCATACAAATGATTGCAATAATTAATTCCATTATATAGCACTTCACTACGATACGAAATTTAAAGTAGAAGCCACCTTGCCCTAATCGCATACTTTCTAAACTTGTGAAATACCTATCTACCTACTGAGTTAAACCTATTACTTATGATCACTTTTCTGACACTTTGGCTCCTACACTAGTAAACACTGTATTGCAGGAGCCATTATGTCGGAGATATTCGTTACGCAAGAACAAGAACAGCCATAGCAAATTTAGTATGGTTCTAATCGTTTCCTACAAAGTTTTCTTTACCTTAGAGTGCACCGACATTTGTTTTGATTCTAAACTGTGAGTTGAATATTGCACGATCGCGCAATAATGCGGGATCACGCGATCCCGAAAATTCTCATCGAAGTATGGTCGCACACTTTGGGCTATTGCTTGTTGGGTTATTTATTTTAATTTGTTGATCATGTATTTTTTCTCGCTGACGTCTACATTTGGTCTAGCACCGCCACTGTGACCAGTATTAATCTTACTTATCTTAAATGTAATTATTTACTCATGTTAGATTACATCTTATCTATATCAAACAATACTAATAATAAATCTGTAAGGGATAGTCATGAGTAAGTTACTTTGTTTTATGAGATACTGCGTCTGTAGACTCTATGTATGATACTAAAAGAAAATTTACCATTTTTAGAAATCGGTTCTGTATGTATGTATGTTCCTCCATAACTCTTAAACCGATCATCCGAATTCGATGAAACTTAGTATGAGCACATTTGATTATACAGGACACAGGATAGGCAAAATAAAAGTCAGTTCCGGTTACGCTAACATGTGGCTCTCATACAAACCAAATTGTTCCGCCCGCCGAAATAAAAATATGGTAGCAGAATTACTTACTTTCTTCTTTTTAAATACGAATTTCACGCGAGCGAAGCCGCGGGTAAAAGCTTTATGTAATAAAATGTTATAATATATATTATTACTCTTTGTGGGAATTCTAAAATACAAAATGTGTATGTTATCAGTTTGACCTTGAGGTAAACAAGAGTGGGCGACTAAGCCGTGTTGGTCGAAACGATCACAATGCAAATTGTGATATACTCAGCTTCAAACAGAGTTCAAACAGAGGATGAATGTTGTTTAGCACCCACTGTATATTTATATGTTTTACTTGTCAGCCTCCGCAAAACTGTAGGTCCCTTCCCTTCTTACCTTACTAAGTGGTAGGGTTCAACCCGCCCGGGTTGATACCACGCACTGAATGAAAAGTCGGTCGAAACGGCTATCTACATAGTTCGTGTTTTTAGTCCAGTTCGATGTAGCCGGCACGACCGAAGGGATGCACTGACATGACACCTAGTTCACCAAGGTGTTATGGGCTGACATCACAAATATTATACATAGGTGATGTAAACAACCGTGTCAGTTTCGACAAAAAAAAAATCACTTACGAATTAATAATTAAATTAGAAATAAAGAAAGAGAAGAACTATACAGATAATATTCATTTAAATAAAGTGAGTTAATAAACTCATGACTTTATTGGCAATGTCCCTGCACATATATATATATATATATATAATATATATACACGGTGTTAACTTTAATGGGCGACATTCCCGAAAGGGGGTCATTCTGGGTCACATACTGATGCCGAAAAAGGGGGTAAGGTTTTTTTTTGAGCTTTGGTTTTAAAATTTTCAATTTCTATATTTGGTATAAAAACATGGTATTTCGTAATAGGAATCGCACTGCATTACCAAAAAAATCGAAAGCTGGGTAATTTTTCAAATAAACCAAAAAATTCACATTCATATCGACACGATACAACAGCTAGCGCGCGACACGTCGTCAGTCAGCTGGGTACGCACGGTCGCCCGTCGCAGGCGCGCGGCGGCGCTCGCTACACCATTCCAAAGAGAAATTGTCGTTGAGGTAAAATTATTAATAAAATATGCAATTTTTTTAAAACTATTTTAGATTTTATTTTTATGTACCACAAAATAATCAGTATACGAAATGGTTTATTATTCAGTAATAAAATTGAAATGTCGCGCAAAAAGTTAACACCGTGTATAGTGTTGTATAAATAATAATCAGGGATCGGAATGGGTAGAGTATAAATACCTAATTTTGACGAGAAGACATATAATGGAGTGGTTAAAACCACCTCTTTCGGGAATTCTGAAAAATTCCCGGGAATTTCGGGGTTTGAAAAATAAGGTTTTCATAATATATCAATCACAAGGATATCAATCAGATACAATAATATACAAATCACTTCCATAACAATAGTCAGTCAGTCAGTCAGTCAATCAGCGTGTAAGCGTCCACTGCTGGACATACGCCTCTCCAATTTTCCTCCAGTCCTCTCGGCCTTCAGCGGTACGGAACCACTGCTTTCCGCCCACGCACTTGATGTCGTCGCCCCACCTGGCGGGTGTTCTTCCCACACTCCGTTTTCCTGTCCACGGCCGCCAGTGTGGGACATGGTTACTCCAACGGTCGTCGTCTCTTCGGCTGACGTGTCCAGCCCACTGCCACTTGAGATTAGCCACTTGGTATCCAATATCGACTTTTCAAAATAATTTTTGGGTTTTTAATTAAGATATTCATACATTGCAGCATGTGTTACAAGTGTCAAAAGTTACTAACTATATCACTACATGGATATATTTCTCAAATCCCGGAATTCCCGAGAACTTATCAAAATTCCCGGAAGAGGTGGTTTTAACCACTCCATGTTATGTCTTCTCGCCGACATTAGGTATTTATACTCTACATATTCCAATCCCTGATAATAACGTATGAATGTACAGCAAACTCCTACATGATATATGTAGATAACTTTGTACTCCGTTGCGATAACTCGTGTTTATTGGATCCAGCGCGTGTCCAGATAGGATAAATGAACAATGCACTCTGTTCATTTGTTTATACGATAGAAGTAAAAAAATAAAACTCACAGTACATTTGACATTTTTCGCAATGTTTCGCCCGACCGACACGACACGTAAAAGCTATTATGGTCGACTCTGTAAAACAAAATAAGTAGGGTAACCATATTATTTTTAAGAATGTTTTTTTATTCTTAATTTAAGTTTGGGTATTTAGCCGTATTCGGTTATGTCAGCCCCATGGCGACTTTTAAGTTGAGAGATTTAAAAAAAAATACTTTCACATCCCTCAATGTGAGAGAAGTTTTAACGAATTTTATAACCTCTTGACATTTCACTGTGAGTGGATTACACAGTGCATAATGAATTAATAACAAATGACAGGTTCATCCTATCCGTATGTAACGTGCTGACTAAATCTTTTCTCATCCCGCTCACATCCATCTCAGAACGTGATATTGGTCCTACCTAAATTCTACAATTTATTATTTATTATTTATCATAGTATTTTCAAAAATGTTTGTTTAACTTTGAGTACGTAGCATAGTAAGAATTGTGATTGTGTAATAATATGTATACCTAACCATGGGTAAGTAGAGATAAGGTAGTGGGTGTGGTACTAACCCGTGTGGCTCTTAGGGGCTCTCGCGACGACATGGCGGCCATGGCGTCCGCGGGGGGCAGCACCCCCCCGGGCGGCGCGCCCATGTCGGCCGATCACAACGTCACCCTAATGGAGGATCCCGACGTCTGGCGCCCTAACTAAACACCCATCAGGCAATACTAATAATTGTATAAGGCATGTTTTGGATAGCTTACGGTTCTTAGCGTTTGAATTTAACCCTTGTCGCTATTGTCATAAGTGTTTGTACCCATACTACGTGACCAATTTTACGCACATTATGACCCCCCCCTCGCCCCTTGTGACCTACCGTGGTTTGTGCTCCTATCCCCCCCATTTCCACATAGTATTTTAAATACTATAAATAGCGATTTCTTTATAAAGAAATGGCTATTTTTGGCCTATTTAACAACGACATTCTACTTTCTGGACGGGCCTCGTCATACATTTTACCGTTAGAAAGGTGCGATTGGAGTACTTCTATATATTGCCAATATTTAAAACAGCGTAAGTGCGCGAGCGCCTCATACATCACGTTACGTTTCCGCTCTGTGAACGTCGATAGAGTAAGACGGTTAAATGGCAATTTGATACGTATAAAGGAGAGACAACGATTGGAGAGGGTGCTGAATGCTCACCAATAGCGCGCCTCAATTCGGTGCGTTGTATGCCACTTCCCGATAATTTAATTTGTTGCTATTTAATCAATATTTGAGATCTTATCTTAGTGAGGTGTAAACGGTACAAGGAAGTAAATCGGCAGGAAATGAAAACGATGCTCACATGTACAGGTAGGTATTATAGAAATTATGTGTTATAGGAATACTACGTGACTTGGCACTAAACCCCCCATCCTTGTTGACTGACCGTGACCGTGGTATTTTGCGAACCCCCTCCCCCTCCCTAAATCGGTCACCTAGTATGGATACAAGCCCTAGAGCTATTATATATAAGTTTAAAGGTTGCAAGAAGGCCCCTTCCATAAAGCTATTTCGACCTATCGTATGTACTTTAGAGAAAGAGAAAACTAATGTATACTAAGTAATAAGTAATTATAATTTTCTGTAAGAATTAATTAATTCGAGTTTTTTAATTGCTTATGTTATGAAACATTCGTTTTCTCTTGGGATTTGCTTTCGCTTACGAAATGTAAAGGCCCATCTTTCGCATTTTTTCTTCTTTTTTAGCTTCATTTATTTTAATGAAATGATGCAATTCTTTCCGGCATACAAGAGCACTGGAAGATTTTACTACAGGGTTGTCCAACTTTGCACGGGCACTTCTTCCAAATTTCTTTAGGCTAATTATGTCATCATAACATTTCTTCATTATCATCCATTGAGAAAATAATACTATATACTCTGTTCTGCGGTATCGAAATAATTAATAATTCCTATGTCGTACGGCGAAAATATGGAACGGTCTTCCGGCGAGTGTGTTCCCCACCACCTTTATCCTGGGAATCTTCAAAAGCCGTGTTAATAAATTAGACAACAACCTCTTTGTCCGCCTTGTAGCTGGCATGGCGCCTCTCTGAGCGTGGTTTCGCGAGGAGTGGGGTTATTGGCTGTGTCTTAATCGTTCTTTGAACTTTTGGGCAGAGCCACCCGAGCCGGTAGACTATAAAAAAAAAAAAATTTGTACATTAATTATTAAAGATTCGCTTACAGAAGAAAGAAAGACGAAGAATAACAAGAAGGAAAGAAGAAAAAACACCTTCACACACGTACACGCGGCGGGCGGATCGCCTGTGACTGACCATTTGCACGGTCGATTTTAGTCACCAGCCGCTTGCGGCCAAAAGTCGGATGCTAGTCTACTTTGGGTCAACTTTAGTCACCTTCGGCATAGTCGAATTGCCACTTAGACCACGATGTAGGAAAGGAACGGCGGCCGAACTGAGCAGAAAACGTGAAGCAAAAACTGACGGTACCTTGTAGTTACAGCGGCTACCACGCGCGCACTGCAATCGCCTGTTGCCGACCAGGCTTGGAATTGCGATTTATTATCGTACTTGTACGATAATTATAACGATCGTATGATGTACGTTCGTAATGCTTCCAAATTAAAATCGTAAAGCGTCCGATAATTTTGCCCGAAATACCATCATTTTCAACTTCACGTACGATGATGATTTTTAGTGACCTCGCATCCAACCTTGCCGCCAGACTGCCCGCACATTCGCCCGTGTGGTTTGTTCGCCCGCTCGCTCGCTCGCGAACGTCGCGGGTGGATCAGACGGCAACAATGGCGGACGCGCCATCGAATCATTCGACGTTCTTAACAATAAAACTTAGAAAATCATAACAATTTAAAATAAAATGTACTTACAGGTGGAAGGTAACTCCGTCCTTGTATTTGCTTGAAGTGTTCGATTTCTTATTGCATCCGAATAAGCTACATGTAGGCATTTTTTCGGGGCATTCAGACACGTTACCGGCGTCAAGATGTGAACGTGAATGAAAGCAAGCGCGAGCAAAAACAGTTTTTCATTCGTCTTATGTAACCCGGTGGAGGGGGTACTAAAGTGTCGTCTTTTTTTGCTTCAGTCTGTCGCTAGCAAACCGCATAGAGTTCGGCCACCGTTCCTTTTCTACATCGTGCTTAGACGGTCTACCGTTCCTTTTCTACATCGTGCCGTGCGGCGGTAATCGTGCGGCTTCAGTCACCCGTGTAAATCCCGCATAACATGTGAGGAGCAACTGATCAAACAGTATTTTGTGTCGTGATCCTAGTTTCGAGAAATTAGCAAAAAACATGTGTCTTGAAAACTAAAAATCATAGAAAGATGATTTTTTTTACTAATATATTTGTTTTAGCGAGTAGATTATGATGATAAAATAACAAATATACCGTTTCATTTCATAAATCAGTGTTTTTTAAATTATAATTTCAAACATAATAAATACTCTTTGATGCGATCTTTGATCCATTCCATAAGAGCAGGATACCCAAACGTAGGTGATCATGCCGCGATCTTAACCTCAAAACTTAGGAACAAAATACGATTTGACGCGGTCGCCAAGATTCAATATTTTTTTAATAATACTAAATATTGTTTGATGTGAATTCTGTAAAAACACACATAAAGGAGCTATTGAGGTCTACCAAAATAATTTTTTATCGATTTTTTTTTAATTAATGCACAAAAGACTCTTTGATCTGTTGCTCCTCATGTGATGAGTCACTCTCAACACTGACCGAACAGAGTATAAGTATGTAACAGTTGTGGCATAAAACGTGTCCTAGCAAAGATGTCATACTCCATACATCAAGTGTTGTGTGTACAGTAGAAACCCGGTTATCCGGAGTAATTGGGACCAGGGGTAGTTTAAATAAAAAATCGGGGTGATCCATTTTGCAGTAAAATCCAAGTATGTAACAGGTGGGCCAAAAGTAATGTCATAATGTGAATTGTCTGCCATTTTGATAGAAATGAAAAAAAAATTGGGCTCTGTTTTCACGGTAAGTTTAATTCAAGGTGTAAAATTGATGACATTAAGTTGAAAAAATTATATCAAGTCATATCCTCCTGTCCAAGTCCTGAGTTGATGCACATTTGTGCTCGTTTTACGGCATTTTATATTTTTGCTCGCAAAACATACACACCACACGCTGTATCCCGACAATCGAGGTGAGCAAGGTGATTGGTGTTGTGCTGCAAGTACTCTTGTAAATTACAACACCGACCGCCACGTTTAGCAAAGTATTAGGGGACAAGATAACTATCAAGCAGCAAGTAAGGCACGAAGATCCATCTGTTGCATGACTCGGTGGAAGGGCCGTGCCAAGGTGAGAGGCGGCTAGCCTTTAGCCATTTAGCACGGCATCTTGTCCTTATCCCTTAGTCGCCTTTTACGACATGCACGGGGAGAGACGCAGTGGGGATATTCTTTTTAAGTACCGGCCCCACACGGCCACCTCATCGCACACTATAGCAGCACGTGGGTGGCCGTCTCTCGTGGCCTCTAAAATATTTTTTAGTACAATCAATTGCTTCTATTTTATTATTTGTAATTTTATTAGCGTAGTGAGAACTCTCAGCAAAATTGTTAATCTTGCTCTCAAACTGTGCTTTCGATAGGCTATAGGCAGTGTTATTATGTGGCTAGTCACTAAATTACTTGTAAAAATATGTATAAAAAATATATACCCTGTGAAGTTTCTTGTCGGTTCTTCTTCGTGGGTGTAATTGAACCGGATAAAACAAATTGCGACAGGTTCGAGTGCAATCTAACTGCCATATTAATGATCAATAAACAACACAATACAATACAATTAAATATAATACATTTTAAATGATTTAACAATAATATAGTGCAGTCCGGCGGATACGGAGCTCTCCGAGATGGGGGTGGTGGTGGCCTACGTGTCTAGTACCACCACCCACTGCTCGAAGCTTGTCTCGCGTCGTCTCGGAGAGCTCCGTAGCCACAGCCTGCACCCGCCGGCGTGCTTGGAGGCTTGTCTCCCGCCGCCGCCGGTATTACCGTATTTAATTTTTATATTAATTTTGTGTATTTTTATTACTTTTTTGTGTAATATATATAAAATTAATGTAAAATTTTTAATATGTGAAATAAAGGATATAATAAGAATTATAATTAATATATATTCTACTCGCTGAAACTGAACTGTATCAGAACCAACACAAACCCCAGGGAGCATTTCTTGACACAGAGTGGTACACGCATGGGATAAACTCCCGGAAGAAGCTATCAGCTCTCCCTCAATAAATAGTTTCAAAAACTATATCGAGAAAATAAACAAATCTAAAAAAGAATATAAATCTAAGCGTCGGGTGGCCTAGTGGTTTGGGCATCGGCTTCTCATGCGAGAGGTCCGAGGTTCGAATCCGGTCGGCGTGTACCAATGAGTTTTTTCTGACGAAAAAATTTACGTGCATACCTACACCTGCTGCTTCACCGTTTCGAACCGGTGTAAAACTGTAGGTCCCTTCCCTTGCCCCTTACTAGGTGGTAGGCTTAAATTGTAGCCGACTGGGTTGGTACCACCGTACTGGATGTAAGATGGCCGCATAGCAGCCTCGGTTGTGTTCTCCTCTAGTCCAGTAAAGCCAGCAATCCAGGGAAGTCTCTGGTATGGCACTACCTTCTCGGAGGTGATATTAGCTGGTCGGAGCATGTGCTTTGGCCCCTCCGACTCAGCCACCCATACCGGATTACATAAAAAAAAAAAAATCATAATATAAAAATCATAAATACAAGTGCACTCAGAATATTAGAATACACACATTAGCTTTAAGCTGCTAATGTTTAAATATATAATAAGTAATAACTTTATTAATAAAAATAGGAGCACGACTCCATTTCATTTTTTATTACCTAATATTATAGAAAAATTAGTCTGCAGGCAAACAAGATGCTCTGGACTTATTGTTGCATTTCTAAATTATCGCGGTTACGTGGATACGATTATAGCGACATTACTTGCGATCGTTTATGAAGCTATGCGACTCAGGACGATGAACCATACGTTTAGCATGAAATATCGAGCCACATAGGTCCGAAAATGACCGCGAATAAAGCGGTTTAAATTTTCAACCGGCTTCCAAAAAGGAGGAGGTTCTCAATACGTCTGTATGTTTTTGTTTTTAATGATTATTTTTTTCATGAGTAGGGTATATCTCTGGGGTGGTCCTTTCATAAATTTTTTGAAAGAATACCACCCCTAAGGGTGGGAAATTAAGGGATGACCATTTTCACACTAAGGAATTTTTCAATCGGCTACTTCCCGTCAACCGTTTTTAATATTATGTGATATTACTAAAAAGAGTGAAATAAAAAAACTGTTTTAAAAAAACATTGAACCGACTTCAAACCCTAAAAAGTATTAAATAATAATTTTTTGTTCTTGATTAGAAGGCGGTACAAAAGCACACCTGTAGCCATCTAGCCACCCTTATGTGCTTTTGTACCGCCTTCTACTCAAGATCAAAATATTACATACATACATATCACACGCTGAATCCCGACAATCCCGGGTAAGCAGAGTAATCGGTGTTGTGCTGCAAGAACTCTGGTAAAAGTGGTAAATTACAGCACAACACCGACCACCTCGTTTCGCAAAGTATTCAAACAAGATTCAATCGATCAAGCAGCAAAATATAATTATATTATTATATAATATAATAATATTATTTAATACTTTTTAGGGTTTGAAGTCGGTGCAATGTTTTTTTAAAACAGTGTTTTTTTTTAAACTTGCATTATTGTCGGTTTTGCTAACGCAGACATTGTGACGTGCAGGGCTTCGGCTGAGGAGATGCGGAGTGCGGCGACGGTGGAGGCGGGGCTGCCGCAGGCCTCCACCACCACACGCTCCAACCTCGTGTCCAACGCTCAGCCAATCAGCTTCACGACATCGCCGAACAAGAGTGAACCTTACTAGTCGCCGTTTCATTTCATAGGACCTAACTTCCGCACCGGCGGTGCAGCGCTCCGCCGACCGTGGCTATCCGGGTAAAAGCTCCAGTTTGACCTTACGGGTTTGTGAAAGTATAAAAATGGACAAGATATTGATAGTGAGGATTATAAAATACGATGACAGCCTATGATTTAAAGTGTGAGAGTTGGGGCCACCTGAGCCCCGTTGTCACTGCAACCTCCTAGGTAGATCTATTGTGATCTCTCAAAAGTTTATAGCTCACCCCCAAGTCCGATTTCAGCTATGAACCAAGTTATATTTTTGGGTTTGAGTGCCTGGCATTGGTTAAAAATGTAACCCCTAAGAATACGGCTTCTATTGTGAATGAGCACTTCATATTCACAAAGGATGTGTACGGGCGTTTCATCCTCTTTTATAAAGAAACTGTGCACCGGTGAGTCACTAAGGCCCGTAGGTGTTTGTTTAGTCTGCAGTGTCCTGTTGAGGTCCTTATTAGGACTCTTATGTAGTTCCGGTTTAAGTTTAATACCTAATGTTTTCTGTTTTACACATGTATGGATTCTCTCTGCATGCGGTTCAAACTCAAATTCAAACTCAAAATTTCTTTTATTGTTTTTACAGACACTTTACACAAACAGAAATTGTCCCTATTTCATAACAGACAAATTATCAATGATTATTTTCTGTTGTGTGCAAACACCGTCTCCCAAACTGGCCTAACCAGCTGTATCCGGTTGGTCCGCAATCCTTTTTCTTTAGTGCATTTTTAATTCAAGCGGGCGTTCGGATGCGGAGCTGAAATTAAACCGCTTCCGGCTCTCCGCGTCGCCGAACATGACCTACATTCGCTCAGTGTTGATTTTGATGTCGAACGGAGTGCACGCACGCGGATGGTTTATTACCGTTCATGTTTCAACTGTAACTGCCCGGTTACAGCCGGCGCGGAGGAATTTGGTCATCTACGGAGCGGACAGCTCCGCGTGCAGATGACATCCGCACCCGCTTCCGTGTGTAAGACAGAAAACGCCCCAAGCTGGAATTTCACCACCTCCAGATTGATCTATGGGCCATCCATATATTACATCATTTGAAATTAAGGGGGGGTAAGGGGGGGCGGGGGGTTTGGTCTCCAGGGAATACTCTCCTGGTAAGGGGTAAGGGAATATGTCGAAGGAGGCAGGGGGGGGGGGGGGGGGAGGGTCAAAGCCGTAATCCAGTACGCTGGAAAGCGGATTGGGATCGCAGAGTTTTTTTATTACTCAGCTCTTGTTGTTCTGCTAAAAAAACCAGTTGTTAAAATTTGTCATACTGTTAATGGAAATGACGTTAAGTAATCTAATGGCGATAGGATGATTTAAGGGGGGAGGGACGAAAATCGGCAAAAATCTATGACGTAATTTATGGACGGCCCCCTATGTATTAAAGTGGCATTTCTCACACAGTTGGCAGGACAGGAGTTCACTGGCAGCTATATTTTAGGGGAAGGTGGTAAAATCGGCCATACATAGAATACACTTTAAATGAATTTACCCGACCACATGAGATGTTTATTTATACACGGTGTTGCAGCTGCCCCCGTAATATTTTTAACTGACATAAGGGGGTTATTCTATATGTGAAACTAAACAAATTCTGTGAAGAAAAAAAATTTTTTGAAACAAAAAAATTTTTTTCTTTGTTGCGCAGTATTTGACCCCTAAGTGAATCTTAAGGCTGTATATGTTTTTGTATTGCCTCACATTAGAAATTTTAAGTTGGTGCATAATTAACATATTTTAATGAAAAATTGCAATTGTTTCCAGAACATACTCCCGTTTAATGTTATTTATTCCTTTATTGTCTTATATATAAAAGTAGGTAAATACACATTCTCATATAAAGTAAACAGTGTTGCCGGATCAACGCTTACATAAATAGATGTACACCTCTTCAGATATTAAGATTAATGTTGGTATTCACGTGACAATTTTTCTCCATACAAAATCGTATTTTGGGGCTTATGCTTTCCCAGCCCCTAAATCTTGACAATTTTTTGTCATTATTTATTCTTGTTATAAGGACAGTCTAATCTACGTACCTGTCATTCTTTTGTTTTTTAGATTAAATATACAACGCAAGAGTTAAAAATTTTTTTTTGGACAAATGAAAAAAAATTTTCTTAATTGGTTGATGTCATAAAGTTCATTAAGCTTTATTGAATCATTACTTTCAATATAAAAAAAAAAATAAAAAATATAGGTACGTAGATTGGACTGTCCTTATTACAACAAAAAAAACATTGTAAAAATCGGATAAGTTTTAGGGGTCGAGAGTGTGCATTTGTCCCTCTTGCGTTGGTGGGGAGTGCGCGTGGTGAACAGATACAGCCAAATGTCTAACATGTTGTCACGTGACTAACCTCTGTCGGCTCTTAAGACGAGACGGAAGTTAACATTCTCCATACAAAATCGTCTTTCGGGGTTTATGTTTTTAACGCCCCTAAACTTTATCCAATTTTTACTATTCTTTTTTTGTTGTAATAAGGACAGTCGAATCTACGATCCTGTCTTTTTATTTTTTGAATATCTAAAGTAAACTCAATAAAGCTGAATGAACTTCATGACATAAAAAATACAAAAATTCAAATTTTTTCGGCTGTAATAATTATTTTTAGCTCTGTTGTTGTATATTTAATCTAAACAAAAACGAGAAGGAAAGGAATGTAGTTTGGACAGTCCTTAAGACAAGAAAAAAAATTGTATAAATCGGATAAGGTTTAGGGGGCTAGAAAATTTATGTTTTCTAGCCCCGAAAGACGATTTTGTATGGAGAAAGTTAATTTCCATCTCGTCTTAACTGCGCACTTCGGCGTCGTATCACGTCACACACCCCGCGCGGTTGCCGAGCGACTGAGAGCAAATGAAGGCATTCGGCTCATTTATGCCTCCGTCATTTAACGGCTCCGTTTGTCGAGCGGAGATTGTGGATCTACCTGCTGTATTTTATCTAAGGTTATTGTAATTAATTGTGATTATGTTAAGACTTGCTTATAGAAATTATAGATTGCTTACATGAGGTTATGGCCCACATTTTTTATAATTGGTATGCCAGAAGCAACATTGTGAATTTAGTGGTGTTTTAAAATTCCAGTAGCATAATTTTTTCCGGTGTAGTGGCAATAAACAATAAACAATAAAATAGATTACTAACACAGCATAGCGGGAGCATATGCACAGCATAGTCGGGCGAAACGGCTATATAAATAGTTCATGTTGAAGCACACTGACATGTCACCTAGTTCACCAAGGTGTTGTGGGCTGACATCACGGGTGATGTAGCCGACCGTGTCAGATTCCATAAAAAAAAATTCTGAATGAAATATTTTTAGTAATTTTTTTATTAACTCTTTGCTGCGACGACTTTTGGAGCTAAAGAAGTAGTGTAGCCCTTTTTGAAATTTCCATATTAATGTCAGCTATATGTCAGAGCGTCGGAAACACCCTTAGCGTCACGTGAAGGTGTCATCGCCAAGTGATTGTTTTTAATTCCAAAATTTTTAGTGTTACAAGTTTATATTTATATGGGTTATAGTAATTGCTCAATTATTTTATGCAATTTGGCATCCTGGGGGTAATAGTATTTTTTTTTTTAGTTTTACGATTATACATGGTGGGGTAAAAGTTTAATGTGAACTGGCTGCCATTTTGTTAAAAATAAAAACAATTTGGGCTGTGTTTTCACGGAAAGTTTATTTGACAATTAGTTGAAAAAATTACATCGGTCAAATGACCACATCCTGAATTGATGCGCATTTGTGCTTGTTTTAAGGCATTTAGAATATATTTTTTTTTTGCCTCAAATTGCTGATTTGGGTCTCGAGCATTGTTGGTTCCAGCAGGACGGAGCAACCGGATACACAGCTCGGG
Source organism: Nematopogon swammerdamellus (assembly GCA_946902875.1). Taxonomy (NCBI): domain Eukaryota; kingdom Metazoa; phylum Arthropoda; class Insecta; order Lepidoptera; family Adelidae; genus Nematopogon; species Nematopogon swammerdamellus. The sequence continues at coordinate 2,563,658 of OX336334.1, read as the reverse complement.
CATCGATGGAGATTTTGAGACACAAATATTCGGGCCGGTTCCCGTTTTGGCAATTTGACTTCCTTTGGGGGTTTTTTGAAATGTCGCGTTTAACAGCAAACCACAAACTTTGCGAGTCTTGAAAGCCAACATTGTAGAAGGAATCACCAATTTGGAGACAGATGTTTTGCGAGCAACAAATCAAAATGCCGTAAAACGAGCACAAATGCGCATCAACTCAGGAGGTGGTCATTTGACCGATGTCATTTTTTCAACCTAATGTCATCAATTTTACACAATTTTACATTAAAAAAAATGGGCTCTGTTTTCACGGAAAGTTTATTTGAAACTTTCCGTGATAACAGAGCTCAACTTTTTTTTGTTCATTCCTAACAAAATGGCATCCAATTCACATTATGACATTACTTTTGCCCCGCCTGTTACAATATTTGCATAATATAATCTATGCATAATATAATATAATATAATAATATCATTGCATAATATATTTGTGCATTAAAAACAAAATCATGTTGTAGATCGGAATAAGATTTGAAAACCGTTTAGTTGTACACAATTGAAAATAAAAATGTATTTTAAACGTGAGTAGTCTTCGCAGAGTATGTTTTATTGAGATTTATTTTTCAAACAACTCAAATTATAATGTATAAAGCGGCCGATATCGGCCGCTCCGTCGGCAAAAAGTTTATAATCAAATTGTAGGTTATTGTAATTATAGTTGTATAGGGCAGAAGCTGTTGATATAACTATAGTGTATGTGCAGGTGTGTACGTGTATGTGTGGTGTATAGAAAATGTTTGCGATTATTGTTAAGTAGAGAAAGGTATTTATGATGTTTCAGATAGTTGATGTAAGTAAGTTAACGAAAATAATAATTAATATCGATGTTGGTCTGTGGCGTTCGTTGCTTCAAACTATGTTTTCTTTTTAATATAATAAGCCACATAATATTTTCCCAAAATTTTTCTTCCAAAGTGATGTTTGGTACTTTAAAATCAGACAGCGAGGGGCATTTGGCTATAGTGGAGTGGTTTTATGAACTGATATGCCTGTGAGCGCTTCCGGCTTGTAACTAGCTGGTAGAATGATTTATTATTGAAGTTTTTAATAGGTATTAGTTATTGCATCCTACATTCCTCGTTAGGGAACTTACCCATACCACGTGACCGCTTTGTCAAAGTAGGCACAGAGGGGGAGATCCGGGAGATTTCCGAAGATCTGACTGACAGACTGTTACAAGTTTGTATTTATACATTGAAAAACTGCAAGTTATGAAATACAGTCAAGACACCACGGGGAAGGGTGTGTCCAAAATAAAACTAACTTAAATCAAGTCCTAAAATCGGTCACACGGTATGGTGTATGGTGTCAAATCTTTCAAATTTTGTGCCTAACCAATATTTTGTAAAGACGTAAATTTATTCTAACATTGAAGAGTAATATGAATTTTTATTTTTGAGACTTGTATTTTCAAACGTTACCAATTTACTGCCAGACGATTACTTCTTCTATTGTACATACCTAATAAATGTTTTCTAATTTAGGCAAGAAACAAAATTACTACCCTAACATGCAGGGTAAAAGCCCACGGAAAAAGGTAGAGAGAGGCCTTGACACTCCACAAAATATGTTTACTTAACCTAAAATCACATTTAAATAACAAAAAAGGACAAGATTCTGTGCATAAGGGCGACAGGCTCTCACCTTTGCACGGTCCTTCCACCGAGTCATGCAGCAGGTGGGTCTTGTGCCTTACTTGCTGCTTGATAGTTATCTTGTCCTAATACTTTACTTAATGCGGTGGTCCGTGTTGCGTTGTAATTTAAAAGAGTATTTGCAGCACAACACCGACCACTCTGCTTACCCCGATGGTCGGGATGTAGCATGTGGTATGTTAAATCAAATTTGTCTTCTCCTTGGCCGGGTCCACACACACACTATCATTGAAGTCTGCTGATGAACCCGGGCGTCTTTAGTATAGAACTATGTGTCCAGTGTGATCTAGTCCTTATATTAAACTGTAACAAATAAAATTACTAGTACAAAGGAAATTATAAATGACCCCGGTGTGTTTAATAATTGTGACTTATATACTCTCTTTAAAAACCACACGGAAAAAAGGACATCTACTAGTAAGTAAGTACCTACTGCAAGATAGAGAGATGCCGCTCTACGAGCTAGCGTTTGTGCAAGAGAGGTAACGCTCAAAGGTTGATGCCCTATTTCCGCATGATGTGGAAACAGATTGTAGTGATTTTTTTGTGAAACGAGGATAATCATTCCCCATGCGTGACTAGCCCACGATGTGTTCCACTGATGAAGCTTTCAGCGTATGATTATGATTTAAAGTTAGGGCCCCTGAGCCCTGTTGTCATTGAGACCTAGGAAGATCTATTGTGATTTCTCAAAAGTTTAGAGCTCACCCCCAAGTCCGATTTCTGTTATGAACTGAGTTATATTCTTGGAATTGAGTGCCTGTATTTGGCATGGGTTCAAAATGTAACCGCCAAGAATACGGCTTCTACTGTGAATGAGCACTTCACATTCACAAAGGATGTGTACGTACGGGTGTTTCATCCTCTTTTATACAGAACCCGCACACCGGTGTGTCGCTAAGGCCCATTCGTTGTAGGTCTGAAGTGTCCTGTTGAGGTCCTTATTTGGACTTATGTCGTTCCAGTTTAGGTTTATTTCCGGTTAGATTTCAGGGTATGTCGTAAATAAATTTTCATTTGGTAAAATGTTAGATGATCACATCGTGGGATAAAAATGGGGGGAAAAAAATTATGAGGAGGAAAATTTTTCATATTATTGTAAAGTTGAATATTTGTTTCATCCAAATTATGTGCAAACTTAATAACTAGTAAGTTTAAATATTTGAAATCAAACAAGATTGAACATTGAATTTGATTTTGATACGTGATAGTGATTCGAGGTATCTGCAGATGTTGTACTAATTGAACCATCCTAAGATGGTCCACAAGATTCAGGATAACTGCGTACATGTCCATTAGTTATTTATTATCATGTCAATGAAATCTGACGATCGTTAAATAAAAAGGCACAAAAGACTTTATAAATTGAGTAAATAATGCCATATACTGATCTCTTCCTGTATACATTGATTTTGCCAAAATGGTGGGAAAGGTGTGATGAAATTAAAGGAACAACAGCCACCATTCAATTGCATATTATCCTCATAACATATAAATAAGGTGGTTACATGAAGCGCAATAAATTATAAAATGTGAGAAATTAAAGGCACAACAGCCACCATTCAATTGCATAATAGGTATTATCCTCATAACATATAAGGTGGGGTTACATGAAGCGTAATAAATTATAAAATGTGAGAAATTAAAGGCACAACAGCCACCATTCAATTGCATAATAGGTATTATCCTCATAACATATAAGGTGGTTACATGAAGCGCAATAAATTATAAAATGTGAGAAATTAAAGGCACAACAGCCATCATTCAATTGCATAATAGGTATTATCCTCATAACATATAAGGTGGGGTTACATGAAGCGTAATAAATTATAAAATGTGAGAAATTTAAGGCACAACAGCCACCATTCAATTGCATAATAGGTATTATCCTCATAACATATAAGGTGGTTACATGAAGCGCAATAAATTATAAAATGTGAGAAATTAAAGGCACAACAGCCACCATTCAATTGCATAATAGGTATTATCCTCATAACATATAAGGTGGTTACATGAAGCGCAATAAATTATAAAATGTGAGAAATTAAAGGCACAACAGCCACCATTCAATTGCATATTATCCTCATAGCATATAAATAAGTTGGTTACATGAAGCGCAATAAATTATAAAATGTGAGAAATATGAGAAACAATTACCTAAAATATTTAACTCAAAACACAAAAATGTAATATTTAGATAGTGTTTTAGGTATGAACCTATTAAAACAGTTACATCTGTATTGAATAGGTACCTATCTACTATTCACATAAGCGGCTCTGGAGAAACACAAGCACACTTGTTAGTAATTTCTGACACATAATGCGATAGTTTAGTTTCCACAATAATTACGCAGATGGTTGTTCAAAAGTATTAAATAGAGAGGCATATCGATAGTAAATGTACGTAAATCTACAATCCATTTCTGTGTTTTATTTCAATGCCCTAGTTTGATCCCGATTTAAATTGACTGTTCACAGAAAAATACATGGGCGGAGTTACAAATCGGCTCCGTTGTAAATGGCATGATTTGCCGATATCCAAGTTTATACAATACCACCAATGCATGCTATACTTATTTCATGCCCCTCCCATGTATGTATATAATTTATTCAACACCAATTTATAAAAATTAGGTACAACAGGCGAGCTTAATGCCGCGATCCCATCCCCATGTTCACTGTATAACGCTAGCGGTTGGGGACGACGACTAAGTATGGCTAAACTATCTATGCCCATCCATGTTGTTTTGTTGTTCAGCACTACAATTCTTGTAAGGACAGCTACGTCTTGTATATCTTTGAGAATACATTTTACTTATTTTTCAACTCGCGTGGTAGGTTAGGTACATAAAAGAAAAATTAAAGATTGGTGGTGTGATTCGCAGCAAAAGGTTGCCGATCACTAAAACAAAATAATGGTCCACTAAAAAGTGACTATATATTTTAGTTCTCCGCAATCTGGAAACCTACTTTATGAAATGAATTTACATTGATTTTAAAGTACACAGATAGTACATAATATATTCTTTTGTAGTATATTTATAAAATTAATAAACGTTAAATCTATATTGCATCAATTCCTTGATTGCATCACGGTAACTTACTTTTACAATTTCGAATTTGTGAACTAATTATGGGCGTAAATAATATGACTTTCTCACATTTAAAAGATGGCAGACGGCGGAAGTTTGTCGCGTCATCATCGTTGTAATTAAAAATATATATTTTTGTGGTTCTCGCGGTGCGAGAATTTATACAACAGACGTTAAAAGCTACAAAAAAATGGCTGTATACTCTAATGAGTTTTGCCTGTTTAGGGAGGAGACGAATTAAATAAAAAAAATCTGACCTGACAGTGACAGCCAGCCAGCCAGCCAGCCAGCCAGCTGTCTGTCACTTCGCCCGAGTGAGTGCGTGCCTTGTTTGCGATTTTCGTTCAGCGATTTTGTTGTTCTCAACTCGATAGTTTACCTATTTGAAATGGAGAAGGAGCTAGACGCGGTGACGGCAGCGTTGTCGGCGTCTCCCGGCGTCACAGGATGTCTATTCGCCGACCACCAGGGCCTGTGCCTCGCGTCGCGTGGCGCAGCACACGTCGACTCGGCGGGACTCGTTGTCGCGATCTCGGAGCAGGCGTGCAAGCTGCAGCCGAACCTCAAGCCCCCGGTCGTCAACCTCGAGTCGGATACCAAGCAGTGCCTTATCCAGCGGCATGGCACTATCACTGGTGCCATCTTCAAGACTAAGGCCTAAAGAGTCGTAAGTGCACTCACGACGTATCTAAATGCGTTCATGACTCATCAAAAGGTGCCATTAGTCCACAATATTGCGGGAAATGCTGCCCAATTGTGGGAAGGAATATTAAACTTTTAACATGCCAGCCTCGACAGCTCAGACTGTTGCTATTGATGGTTAAGCAACCCTGGGCCGGTCAGTACTTGTATGGGTGACCGCTCGACCGTTGGAGGCTGACCGTGGTTCGGATTCCACGTAAAACTGTAGGTCCCTTCCCTTCTTACCGTACTAGGTGGTAAGGTTCATCCCGCCCGGGTTAGTACATTCCAATGCTACATAGTAGCATTGAATGAAACGTCGGTCGAAACGGCTATGTAAATAGTTTGTGTTTTCCGTCCAGTTCGTGTAGCCGGTACGACCGAAGGGAAGCACTGACAAGGCACCTACTTAGTTCACCCGCTGTTATAGGCTGACATCACGGATGTTGTAGGTGATGCAGCCAACCGTGTCAGTTTCCATAAAAAAAAATGTAGACTGTCCCTGGGCAGAATTGATTGTTCAAACTTATGTTTGTTTGTTTCAGGTTTAATTTTTCAATGACAAGGAATTTGGATAGCTATGCATTCCATCTAAGGAGTGACATCACAGTTGAAGAAAACTCGAGGTGTAATCAGTACTATAGGCTATTTGTTTATAGTGTAAAGGTGCTCGTGAACGAGCGACTAAAATTGATAAATTCAGTAAATTTTTTTTATTTTGACGACACGGTCACATCTAAAAAATCTCGCCAGCTAGTGTGCGAGCTACTACCGCCGGGTTGTTTTGGTTTCGCGAATTCGATGAACGTTCTCCTTGGGCTTTCGTGTTTGGAAAATTATTATATTTTTGGGCCAAAATGCATTTTAAGCCTGAATCTGTCCGTGAGAGTTTATTTGGTGAAAATCGGACGAGTACTAATGACGCTATCGCAAGTTGTACTGAGCACGAGAGCACACTTGGGGAGATGGTGGTGACGTCATCGGTGGTGGGATCCTCCCGGTCGAGTGCACGGTTTTGTGTTGTGTAGTCCATATTTTGAAGATAATACCATGTCGCCAACTTTCTGGAATGACCCCTTGTTACGAAGCGTAAGACGTTCAACGAGTTCATGTCAAAATTCCCAGCAACTAGCTAGTTTTTTTTTGGAAATCATCTGTAAATTTATGGAACAATTGATGGAGCAATGCCTGTTGTGACATGGGTCAACATCGGCAATATTTCTTACACAAGAAATTTGACCAAAAGAAGCCGGTGATGGCGCTCGGGGTTCATATGGGAAGAGCGACAGAGACTGGCTTACGCGTGCGAGCGAAAGGAGGCCAATAGTTGCCCGGAGTTTTCAGAGCGCATAGAACACACGGCAAACGCCGCTTGATGACACAGTCGAGTGGAGCAATGTTGGCGACATCGCTCAATATTGCCAAAATAATCGCCACAGATTGCTCGGTGATTCTTCGTTGCTCCACTAGGTTCAATCGTTAAGCAATTATTGCCATAAATATTGTCCGTTTACGAGCACCTTAAGATTACCTATAAAATTGTTATGATGTGTGTGGAATAGTCATAATGTTATAGAAAGGTATAAAGTATTATATATTACCACAGAGCAACGATTACGATCATTGATAATCATGCTGTGGAATAACATTTCTGGTATTATCTTCGAAGAAAAAATATCTCCAGATGCAGTCTCATGCAAAATAATTCACAAACCCTAAGAGCAAGAACACGTTAGAGATGAAATCTGAACGGAGAAAATGGCATACCTTTGTCAAATTTGAGACTGTGTGTGTGCGTTGTTCATGTACAAGGATAAATACTATATATGTTTATAAAAAAAGAATTACTGGCGAAATCACAAATAAGTATGTGGCAGTTGCTTTTCTAATGTGTTCCAAGCACTATTGGTCTGTTAGGTGGATACTCCTGGTTTGATATACATGGTCGTCAGATTGGTATTGAAATGCCATGTATTAAATTGATTCTATTGGCTAGTATAGGAAACCTACCTCTTAAACGGTAGGTAGTGGTTATATTCTCTTTGGCGTGTTCTTGCTTTTTGGGAGGGAAGACCTTAGTGCTTAGTTTTAAATTCTTTGAAATTTTGAATGGTTTCATTGTATTAATTAACTATTGACCTCGTAAATTTGCAATAAATCCTTATGTTTTCCATCCAGTCCAGTCTACTGAATAATGAGAAGTACCTCGGTATGGGACCTTGCTCAGGCAGGTATGTGGTATAATGGGGAGATGGATTTTGCACATTCACATAAGTCAGACCATTAATAATTTTCATTAAATCAGTAACTAGAGTTTTGTTAATAAGAAATATAACCAGCCAAGTACGAGTCGGAATCGCGCACCGAGGTTTCCGCACCTCAAAAAAAGTCACATTAAAAAATAGGTTTATTATTTGTTGTTATATCTGCCAAAATAATACGTATTTTGTGAAAATTTCAACTGGCTAGCTGTTACGGTTCTGTTCTGTTACAGCAATCAGACAGACAGACAGACAGGCAGATGTTGTAGGATTAGTAATAGCTTCCGTGCGGGGTACGGAAACGTAAAAACAAAAACCTGTCTGTAATTGAGTGGTGCTTGTTCACTTAATCAATTAATGAATTTTCAGGAATGTAATGTATTTTTTTTTTCATAAAGTTATAGGTTGTTTCAGTTTAACGTTTTCCAACTTTTGAATTTGCACGCCAAAATGTACCTACTGTTGATTTTTTGGGAAGACTGTTGTTTAAAAACTTGACAAATATGAGAAAGCAAATTTTAATCAATGTTTTGTGTTGCCACGCGGATCATCCTATCACTTAGAATTAATAGAAACTTGAGACTTATCCTGTTCGCTTCCAACATAATAATCATTTTTTAAAAAAATTTCATGGGATGGGAAATGTCGGCGTGGTCACCGGTGACCGTCACGGCCTGAATGGAACAAGCAGTCGGTCCCTGGTGACGGACAATTTGTTGAACATGTTGCATGTATCAAATGTGTAAATATTAGTTGTGTAATATTAAAATTAAATTAAATGTATTTTAACAAAATGTGCATTGTTAATAATTATTAATGAAATAGTCACATAAGCTTCCCATGGCCTTCACTTTTTATGTGGTTGCAGTTTGACGACGCAGTGGGGTGTAATTTCAAGTTCACAAGCGGGAGGGGAGGAGAAAGGTTTAAAAAAAAAAGATTTACTCACTTTTAAATAAAACAAAAAGGCGACTAAGGAATAAGGACAAGATGTCGTGCTAAAGGGCGACAGGATAGCCACCTCTCACCTTGGAACGGTCCTTCCGCCGGGTCTTCGTGCCTTACTTGCTGCGTGATAGTTACATTGTCCGAATACTTTGCTAAACGTGGTGGTCGGTGTTGTGCTGTAATTTACAAGAGTATCTGCAGCACAACTCAGATTACTCTGCTTACCCCGATTGTCGGGATACATACGTGTCCCGCGATCTAGAACCACTGCAACTCTGTAGGGATGTCTGCGCCCTAAGTGTGTTCTATCGCTTATTCCATGGGGAGTGCTCGGAGAAAGACACATTATGCGATCCTGCAGACCCCGCCGTCCCCTTTCCACCTCCGCACAATGCGCACTGGGGAGGGATTGCATCCCTATACGCTGGACTTACCGCCGATGCGTACCAATCGGTTCTGCAGATCTTTCCTCCACAGAACTGGTAAACTCTGGAATGCTCTCCCTGCCCACATATTCCCCCCCAAGTATTGGTCTCGGGTCCTTCAAGAGAGACGTGAATAGGCACCTGTCAGGCCGGCATGGCATTCGTAACCCCCGCGTACGTCCGAATGCCTATGGGCGTCGTTAGACACCTTATGGGTGGCTCGGCGCCACATGTCGCGATTACTATAAAAAAAAACAGCGTGTGGTATGTATGTATGTATGTATGTATGTATGTATGTATGTATGTATGTATGTATGAAATAAAACAAATAAGTTTGATGAATTCTTTATTCTATTTTAAAGATTTAATGGAAACATGAATTCTTACAACATGGATCTAAGGAAGGAAAACACTATTTATTATATTTACTTAATTTTATGATTGTATGCTATCCATTAACATTAAGACATGTCTTTCGTGCATGGTCTTACAAATAATTTTAAAAAGAAAATTATTCAGGAAGTAATTTCAACAAACAGCTGGACGTCACAATAAAACAAACTGTATTTAACAACGCGAGCGGGCCAACTGGTATGGCACCCACTTCTCAATTGCAAACTATCAGAACTGATTAACATAATTACACAAAAACGACTTCCAAAACCGTTTCTTTGCAAACGAGAGCTGTCTCTAGCCTAGGTGAAGTGCGCCAACACATAGTCTACACTTAAGTATTTACTTGTGTTACATTTACAAGTATGTAACTGGTAATAAAAATCCTTTATAATTTTGAGAAGGCACATGAAACTTCTTACAAATAAACAAAGTTTCAGAAGCTAAAACCAATATCTTACCTAAACAAGCCGGCTTCCACAAGACAAGCAGCAAAGTAAAAATTGAAAAGGCAAGCTATAAACTTATGTTAAATTGTTACATTAATTTCTTATAATTTACGAAAAAGCCATTTTGTGTAAAGGTCAGACCGCACTGCGAATTGCTCGCCGCATCACTCGGCGCATCGCCGCTGCTGCGTAGTGCGGTTAACTTCATACGCTGTAGTTACCGCTTAGTGCGATCTCATCTTAAGCACTCTCAGCTTGTTCACTCGGAACAATGATGCCACTACAAATTGTTTCCTTAAAACACCCTGTGGTGCTTTATATTGTTTCGGTAAAAATTTCTTTTAACAATTCACAATTATTTAAAAATTGCGTTTTTGTTTAAAAAAAAAGAAGTTATCTTTATGATATGATGTAGATTTTTAAATCATTACTTTGTACACGTTTATAATAAGTCCTTTTATATAAAAAGCTTATTCACGAGAAAATAATATCAAGCAAGACACCGCACCTTTACACGTTCGATATCTAGATGCCGATATCAAAATCTATAAGAAACATTAATCTTCCAATGATATTCAATATGATGGTTTACAATTAGGCTTATTTCAAGAGTATGTCTCGACTCCAGCTTTGAATTAATTAATGCTTTCGCTGAGTATTAACTATAACTGCTATAAAAATATTGTCACAATATTTTTATTAGGTCCGTGCCTTCTAGTAGGTACTAGATGGAACTAAACGAACTCCATAAACACTTCTAAAAATCTACCATTTATCTGACTGCGATGTCTGATGCCAGTTCACAGTATTTAGCATTTTAATCTTTTATAATTTTTAAGCGATGCAGTGTCGTTAACATCTAGTTATATTATCTAGTATTTCATTATAAAATTAGTCCACAGATTTCAAATGTACATATACATTTATCGTAATTCTTTCTTAAACATTATGATTAAATTCAACCAGCCTGTGAACGTTCGCCTTGATTCGTGTCTGTACTCGCGGAAAAAAGGGCATTGACCTTCGAGCGTTAGCTCCCTTGCACAAACGTTTAAGGCAACGTACTCATACTATGTGACAGATTTTAAGCCAATTTTGGACCCCCCCCCCTTCCCCCCTTTAACCATGCGTAGTATCTTCACTAACCCACGTTTTCACATGATACCTATTTCATAACTTGCTGTATTTCAATGTATTTATGTGGGTTTCATTAACTAATATTTTGAAATACCACGTGACAAGTTAAATAACCCCCCCCCCCCCCCCCCCCCCCCTCTAGCCCCGTGACTCAGCGTGACATTTTGACAAACCCCTCCCTCCCCCCAAATCGGTCACGAGGTATGCGTAGGTTCCCTACTAAAGCTGAAAGCGCCATTTTATCTCTTTCGGTCGTGCCTGCCGCAAACACAGATGGCGTTTTGCGCTAAGCTGCGAACCAAGGTCGACGTATTTATTTTTTTGTTTGTCTGTTGTGTTATGGAAGCAAAGTACAGACATAATTGTGCCACTCAGCAATTTATTACTGCCGCCTGAAAAAGCAAGTTGAGATTTGCACGGATATTTGTTATGTATGATTCTGACTCGCTGTGACGACCCGTCGTTACAAAAATGTATATCACAATAATTTATACAAAGTATCTGTAACAAAACACACTAGATGCCAATTTGCAAACAAACTGTGTGTATAATATACTAAATTTATGAACTATAGGGTCCTCTATATCATATTTAAACGTGAGAAAATTGTATTTTAACATGGTTTACTCTGGGAAGCTCTCATTGGTAGCTAAAAAAAAAAGCATGTTACCTGATCTTACCACCTATGTACCTAGTGCGGCTGGACGCGATGCAACGTAATGCCCAATACCTTACAGTTAATAAATACAAAATTAAGGAATATGTATGTATGTAGTATGCGATCTGTGAAATAAGGATAAAATAAAAAAAAAAACAAAAAGAAAGAAGCACTATTTTAAAGTAAAAATACAAAGCAAACCATCACTAACACTTAAAACAATATAACAATCCTTACATTTTAGATGAAAATGTCTTTAATATCTGCTGCTTTCTGTATTCCATCAAACTGTTGTCAAATATTTTAAAACCTCCACACAGACTCCTCCCTCGCCGATCATCGAATCGCAAATAAAATAAAACAACTACGCCAGATCGAAATCAAGAAAATTCATCATTAAGAGTCCGTAATACCTCAATCTCCGCGCCACCTCACTCTCTTTCTCGCTCTCGCGCTAGTACTTGCGGTCACGCCAGGTCAAAGCGATTTTCTTTGGGTGAACCAAACTATTGTCGGACGGGTACTCTAAGCAATACAATTGTGTGCAAAATTGAATGCAACGCGCGATAGTTTAGACTTTAGGTAATAAGTTGTTTTATGGTTTAAACAATGGTTATTTTTTAAATGTAAAAAAACCAAGATGCAACGTTTCATGATATAATCTAAAGCATTTATTGAATACTTGCGGCTTTATTGCTCGGTTTGGAGGTAACTTTGCAGTTTTTTTTGGAATTACGTTACCTATCGCCCAACTTAATGCTCAATTAATACTGAACATCACAATATACCTATTTATAATATAATAGAGTGATTGTTGCAATATTGCTGATATAAAAGAGGTTCACGCGAAATGCGAGGTATTACAGACTCTTAACAAATGTTTGAATGCAAACCAACCTTAATTCGAACGATGGAATTCTTTCTAAACTCGACAATGTAACAAAAACAATGTTACGAACGTTTACTGAGTGAACCAAGAACAGCATAATCTTGATATAGCCTTACAACAATATTAAATTAGATAAATATGTCGGTAGTTTATAAAGGTAATTTAGCCGTAATGCTTCAATTTCAAATTCGCATGTCGATGTTTTTTTTTTCACGGTACGATATTGTGTTCTATAATTTTTTTTACGAATTAGAATGGTCCTGTTTTTCAACCGTTTTGAGCTATAAGAAAATAGTATTGTGTGCAAATGGTCCAAGTCTCGATCGAAAAGCAATTTTGGTACAAAAATGTCTTTCCAAATTATGTCAGATAATAATCTTGAAATGTCTTCGTTCTACGCTATTCCATAAAAAGTGAAATTTTAATTTTATGATTGTGCATCTGACCCTGCCTTGTTAAAGCGATATCGAGTATGTTAACGATTTACTTAATTTTAAGTCTACTATAGGAGACTTAAGACGAAACGGAAGTTAACTTTCTCCATACAAAATCGTCTTTCTCGGTTTATGTTTTTAACTCCCTAAACCTTATTAGATTTTTACAATTATTTTTTTGTTGTAATAAGGACAGTCGAATTTATTTTTTGAATATCTAAAGTGAAGACTCAATAAAGCATATTGAACTACATGATTTAAAAAAATAAAAAATTCAATTTTTTTCGGTCGAAATACAAATGATTGCCTCCGGTGTTGTAGGTATATTATTTCAACTAAACAAAAAAAAAATGGACAGGAACGTAGATTGGACTGTCCTTAAGACGAGATTTTTTTTTTGTAAAAACCGGATAAGGTTTAGGGGGCTAGAAAACATAAATGCCGAAACACGAATCGTCTTAGACGATTTTGTATGGAGAAAGTTATCTTCCGTCTCGTCTTAAATGAAATACTAGGCCGATAGGAACTCAAACATAATTTACAATCTAAACGAACACAGTACTAAAGGAAATGGAGTGGAATCTAACGACAACAGATAGCCAGATTAGCGACGCGTCGCGACGCAAACAATAGGAACGGGGAGTAACAAAACGGAAGGGACTACACGTGTTGTATAAACGTTCATTTACAATAAAAAAAAAACACAACTATGACCTAATGCTATCTCACTTATTCATTAGTAAAAATTACTACAGATCACCGTGCACGCTAGCACTTCTCATGGCGGCAGGCCTTGCCAACACAGGCACCTTGCGACAGTCGAGAGACTGCAGAATGCGCCAGCAGCATTACGACAGATGCACAGTGTCAAATATGACCATAAAATCGGACACGTCCTTTTTATTCCAGAAATTTATAGATTTAGTTATTTAAAATGCTAGAGTAAAACTCCCCCGCCTCTGCGACTTTTAGTTTAGGAGAAATAAATTTTTGAAAATTACACTTTTTTAGTTTCGAAAAAACGAAAAATATTTCTACAATTAAAACTAAGCTACTTATTTAAATTTCACTCAGCCTTATCAAAGACCCTTTCGAATATCCACATTTGAAAAGTTATTCGAGGCTGTGAAAGTTTACAGAAATCGAATTATATATTTTTTTATTTTTTTTTATTTTATTTTTTTTCTCCTAGATCCCGTAGTAGTAGGCGGAGATATTTATACTGAAAATAGTTCACTATTTCCTCTGTCCGTTAAAAAAAACCGACGCCTAATTCCATGGGTTTAAGAAGTTATGCTCATTTTAGTGAAATTATCAAGTTTCGGGCAATAGGGTTGGCACTTTACAAAATCTTTTATTTTTCCGCAAAATGTTGATATGGTCCCGGCAGTGGATGTATATGGACTGGTCAGTTAGTCAGTCAGTGTGTATGTGTTCACTGCTGGACATACGCCTCCCCAATTTTAAACATAGTAGCCGACATGAAATGAAGGGAAACACTGACATGGCATGCATACCTAGTTCTCCCGGTGTTATGGGCTGACATAACGGATGCTGTAGTGTAGGTGATTTAGCGAGCCGTGTCAGTTTCCATAAAAAAAAAACAAAAACAAAAACCAAAACAAGCTAATTATTATTAAAAGAAATCACGAAACAATACAATAAAATTAATCAAATGTCAAAAATAAAAAAATAAAAAATGGGAAAATTTTTATTCATTCTAGTAACAACCCTAGCCCATAGCGAATAACTCCTGTAACTTCTTAATCCCATGGAATTAGGCGTCGGTTTTTTTTTAACGGACAGAGGAAACAGTGAACTATTTTCGGTATAAATATCTCCGCCTACTACTATGGGATCTAGGAGAAAAAAAATAAAATAAAAAAAATAAAAAATAAATATAATTCGATTTCTGTAAACTTTCACAGCCTCGAACAACTTTTCAAATGTGGATATTCGAAAGGGTCTTTGATAAGGCTGAGTGAAATTTAAATAAGTAGCTTAGTTTTAATTGTAGAATTATTTTTCGTTTTTCCGAAACTAAAAAAGTGTCATTTTCAAAAAAATATTTCTCCTAAACTAAAAGTCGCAGAGGCGGGGGAGTTTTACTCTAGCATTTTAAATAACTAAATCTATTAATTTCTGGAATAAAAAGAACGTGTCCGATTTTAAGGTCATATTTGACACTGTGAGATGGTACAATCAGCCTCGATAGCTCAGTGGTGCAGACAGTCGACTGTTGCTATATAAATTGTTAAGCAACGCTGGGCGCGGTCAGTACTTGTATGGGTGACCGCTCGACCGTTAGGAGGCTGACCGTGGTTCAGATTCCACGTAAAACTGTAGGTCGCTTCCCTTCCTACCTTACTCGGTGGTAGGGTTCAACTCGCCCGGGTTGGTACCACCGCACTGGTCGGTCGAAACGGCTATGTAAATAGTTTGTGTTTTCCGTCCAGTTCAGTGTAGCCGGCACGACCGAAGGGAAGCACTGACGTGGCACCAAGTTCACCCGGTGTTATGAGCTGACATCACGGATGTTGTAGGTGATGTAGCCAACCGTGTCAGTATACATAAAACAAAAAAAAGATCGGACGTCCAAAAGCGGCCGTGTATTCTGATACTGACTGACATTGACAAATACCTTGTAATATCTGGCGCCATTGTGTGGGGTCGTTACTTAATAAGAATAGTCCCACTGCATCTCTCCCCGTGCATGTCGTAAAATGCGACTAAGGGATAAGGACAACATGCCGTGCATAAGGGCGACAGGCTAGCCACCTCTCACCTTGGCGCGGTCTTTCCACCGAGTCATGCAGCAGGTGGGCCTTCGTGCCTTACTTGCTGCCTGATAGTTATCTTGTCCGAATACTTTGCTAAACGAATGGTGGTCGGTGTCGTGCTGTAATTTTCCAGAGTACTTGCAGCACAACACCGATTACTCTGCTCACCCCGATTTCCGGGATACGGCGTGTGCGGTGCACCTAGCGCCATGTGAAGTGCCAGCATTAGGATAACAGCCAAATCGAGTAACAATGTTTGGTAGTTGGTGACGAGAAGGCTGCACACCCTCTGGTTCGATGCGCGCGCGCATCGTCCCCGCGGCTCCGATCCAGCGGTGATGCGCAAACTTTTCTTCAACGGCGATAACAACGTAGGTAACAGCGCGCGGACGCATGACATATGATGCACCGCTTTTAGAAGACAGGGCAATGCGTAAAAGTGAATTTCTCACTTACACATTGGCCGGCCTTCGTTTATGTAATTATAGTATAGCAAAAGAGTCGCAGGTGCCAGAGCAGATGTTCCGACCAGCCAATTATCACTCTCGAAAAGGTGCCACATCGTATACTTCCGATGTGGCACCTTCGAAATGCTGGTTCCGACGTGGCACCTTTGGAATGCTGGCTTCCGATGTGGCACCTTTGGTATGCTGGCTTCCGATGTGGCACCTTTGAAATGCTGGCTTGCGAAGCGGCTCTTTGGAATGCTGGCTTCCGATGTGGCACCTATGGGATGCTGGCTTCCGATGTGGCACCTTTGAAATGCCGGCTATACTGGGCTAGCGAGGAGCTTCCTATCCATTAGCCCGCGGCGCTGTGTGTGGTTCGTGGTGGTCTCGGGTGTGTGCGGGGGCGGGTGCGGGCGGCGCGGCTACCAGCTCACGTGGAGGGTGCGCGGCGCGCGCGACCACTATGATGCGTCCGCGCGAGCCGGCTCGCCGCCGTCGGTCCAGTCCACGCCCGCCCACTCGGGCAGCTCCGTCTCGTACTCCCACCCGGGACCCTGCGCACACGCAGTCCAACATTGTATTAACCTCCGACGCAAAATGTCATAAGTTTGACGCCTCCGTCCGTGTGTCTGTCTGTCTGTGGCATCGTAGTTCCCAAATCAATGGACAGATTTGGATGAATTTTTTTATTTGAAATTATAAAGCTGGTTTCCGTTTATACTTAAAGCAGTCGGGGGACCGCTAAGTAAATAAAATATAAAAACTCAGAGCTGCGCTGGTAATAGGCTTAGTAATAGGCTTCCGTACGGGGTACGAAAACCTAAAAACGGGTAAAATGTAAGTCGGGCCCGCGCTAAGGATCCCAAACAAACTGAATGAAAGAGAAGACAATTGATTTGGTAAATACATAACACAATAATATAATGCGTTGTGGTACAGAACCCTCGGAGCGTAAGTCCGATCTGCACTTGGTCGGTTTTTGGATGTTTTATAAAAAAATTATTATATTTTTGTATCTCGTACTACACGGAGTGCGAAGACCACCCGCCAGATGGGAAGACGACATCAAGTACGTCGGCGGAAAGCAGTGGTTCCGTACTGCTGAGGGCCGGGAGGGCTGGAGGGAATTTGGAGAGGCCGTATGTCCAGCAGTGCACGCTTCACGCCGACTGACTGACTGGCCGACTAACTGAATGACCGACCGACCGACCTTGATTCCCTTCGCCGTTATGTTGGCTCCACTGTCTATCTGTCAAAACAGCGTTGAGGGTTGCTATGTGTACAGATTTACCTGTAATTATCGGTATTTACCGTATTTATTATACGGTAAATACCGATTACATTATTAGGTAATATAATCTTCACAATCTGGCAATTGAAGCACTGACAGTGACACTGACAGTGGAGCCTACATAACGGCGAAGGGAACTTTTAGATGAAACGCTCTCTACTTTCAAGCATGGAGGTGACTGACTGACTGACCGACTGACTGACTGACCGACCGACCTTGTACTTCCAGGCGTGGAGGTACATGACGAGGTCGCGCGGTCGCGGGTCGCGGTAGCGCACGCGGCACTCGTAGCAGTGCGGGTCGGTGCCGAGCGCGGCGCCGCCGTCGCCCGCGACCAGGCCCGCCGCGACACCCGCCGCGACGCCCGCCGCCGACGCGGCCGCCACCGCCGCCGGCGAGGGCGCCATCGCCGGCGTCTCGCAGCCAGTCTGCGTCGCGACCGTCACCTTCTCTGACTGTTGAAATACAAGCGTACGTTAGATTCAAGCATACATAATATAAAATACCCAACTGTACCGTGTGGGGCCGGTACTTTAAAAGAATAGCCCCACTGCATCTCTCCCCGTGTATGTAGTAAAAGGCGACTAAGGGATATGACTCCCTTCTTATATTACTAGGTAGGAGGGTTCAACCCGCCCGGGTTGATATCACCGCACTGATTGAAAGGTTGGTTGAAACGGCTATTGTAAATAGCTCGTGTTTTCCGTCCAGTTCAGTGTAGCCGGCACGACCGAAGAAAAGCACTGACACGGCACCCAGTTCACCAAGGTGTTATGCTCCAAACGGGCCGTATCTTTTATTATATATAATTATTTTTTTCTCGAAATTGTTTTTTTACTTTTCTGAATTCCATATTATTCGAGAAATTTAGCTAAGTACACATATTTTTTAGTTTACTATTTATTTACGAAAACTAAAATGTTTTGTAGTAAAAGTCAAATTTACATGAAATCAAAATATATTTATTGCACTTAATTTTTTTTTTTTTCAAAAGGTCCGACTTACACCAAAATATTTTTGATAAAACCAATGTGGGCCCTCCTGTAATTTTTTTTGGATACCACTGAGCTAAGGGAACCGATTGCTACCTACTGTGCGTCGTTATGCCCTTGAAAAGCCCAGAAGCACTGTCTAGCCAGAAAGAAGAAGAACCATCCTTTACCTTGGCTTCATTGGAGTCCTCGTTGGAAGGCGACGGTGCAGGCTCCCCGACCGCCACGCAGTCACCGGTAGGCGCCTCCGCGCCGCTCACCGGCCCCGCCAGTGAAGCTGAAAACACACCATCAAGTGTTTTTTAACCCCCGACGAAAAAAACGGAGGGGTGTTATAAGTTTGACGTGTGTGTGTGTGTGTGTGTGTCTGTAGCTCCCAAACGGATGGACTGATTTGTATGCGGTTTTTTTATTAGGAAGCTTATTTAATCGGGATGGTTCTTAGCTATGTTTGTAATCAATTAATTAAGTAATAAAAAAATTAATTATCTCAAAAAGTGGACCGATTTTCATGCGGTTTTTTTAAAAAAGCTTGAAATAAAAGTTTAATTATATATGAAAATCGATGTTTTACTTCTTTTTTTAACCTCCGACCAGGCCTCACGCACTCTATGTAATTGCGAGCGCTAACTACCTACCGCCCAGCGGGCCGCCGCGCCGGCGAGCCTAATTCAGTGGAAATTCGTCAGCCGCGCGAAACGCGCGCCCACGCAACTGCGCGCAGCTGCAAAGCAGTAGTAATCACTTTAAACTCGATCGGTTAGGTACATTTTCGCACGCAGCGATTGGCGACTTGAAACATTAGGCTATTAAAGCCGTAGGTATGGAACTTTTTTATGGAGAGATTTATCTGTTACGAAGTAACTATTAAGTAATCTGTGCCCCGACGCAAAATGAGTAGGGTGTTATAAGTTTGACGCCTTCGTCTGTCTGTGACATCGTAGCTCCCAAGGGGATGGACAGATTTGGATGCGGATTTTTTATTAGAAAGCTGGTTTAATCGGGATGGTTTTACCTATGTTTGTAATCAAGTAATAAAGTAATTATGAAGTAATAAAAAAATACCTCTTACAGATAGGCCGATTTGGATTAGGTTTTTAAAACAAACTTGAAATAAAAGTTAAATAAAAAATAAAAAAAAACCCCGCCCCATAAAAAGTAAATTCCGTTTACTTGCTTAAAGGAGTCGGGAGTTATTTTTGACTTTTTTTAAGGGTCCGGGGGGGGGGGGGGGGTAGTTAAGATGATACATACCGGAGGGGACGCACGTGGGTGTCACACCCGGCGAGGGGGACTCGAGCCGGGGGGAAGACTCCCGCGACGCGGTGCCCGTGTCGCAGTCGTCCTCGCCTCCTGAAACATAAGTATTTTGACGTGAATGCCTCTTCCACTCATAGTGACGTCATGCGCTCAGCGGAATGGGGAGCGGGGACAGGGGCGCCGCCACCCCGTTTTCTCTTTAGGAAGTTTCCTCTTTACTAGAGCGGGATGGAATCGCCACAACGCGTTTACGATAAAACAAAGAGAAGGCGAATAACGCGCAAATCTTTTTTATTTTAATAAGTATGAAAAATTTTAGCTTTGTGACTTTTTAAAATTATGGTTCACCAAAGAATGTAAAATTGTATTTGGAGAAAAATTATAAAAAAATGTACATTAATTCTTTATATTTTTACAATAGAAATCGCTGTAAAAATAGAAGAATTATTGGATTTTTTGTATCGAGCGAAGTAAAAAACTTGCTGATTCAACGTTTTGGTTCACTAAAGATAATTCTGTAGATTGAAAACCTAGAAAATTCCCTATAC
The DNA here is from genome assembly GCA_946902875.1 of Nematopogon swammerdamellus. NCBI lineage: Eukaryota > Metazoa > Arthropoda > Insecta > Lepidoptera > Adelidae > Nematopogon > Nematopogon swammerdamellus. The sequence continues at coordinate 2,543,256 of OX336334.1, read as the reverse complement.
TAATCTTTAACTTTTCATATGTCTGCATCAATCCTACGGTACAGATGACCCGAGTAGAGGCTTAATTTTTTCAAAACATTACAAAGAAACATCGAAACATTGGGGCGTGGGTTTACATTTGTATGAAAACGAAACATTGGGGCGTGGGTTTACATTTGTATGAAAACAAATGTTTTTGTGTAATGTTTCTTGTGTAATGTTTTGAAAAAACATGCGCAGGAGACGCGTCCTTACTACTCGTCCGAGTTTCACCAAATAAACTCTCAGGGACCGATTCAGGCTTCATACATTTTGGCTTAAAAATATAATAATTTTTCGAACACGAAAGCTTTTTGTAAGTTTATTTTCTTTAAAATCTTTTAAACTATGAATTTTGTTATTATAAAAAAAAACTATATTTGTATTCCTTAGAACCTTTCCATTGATAAAATGTCACATGATGCACTTGAAAGACTTTATCTTTTTATTTTCTAAGTTGTCCCCCAAACTTGACTCCCAAAATCGAAATTCGTTTATTAACGCTTTACCTCCGTTATTGGGTCATCCAACTCTATATAAGTTGGTACCAAATTTCCACTTTTTTCGTCTCGTAGATTCGGAGAAAATCGTAGACAGACAGACACCGGAGTGATCCTATAACGATTCCGTTGTTTCCTCCTTTGAGGTACAGTACCCTTATCACGAGATTTAACCTATACCGCGTACTACGCTACGCCGTGTTCTCCGCATCATTTTGTATAGAGAAACGAAATTCGCAAATCTATCACTAGAGGCGCTGCTCCGTTTCTCCATACAAAATTATGCGGAAAACGCGGCGTAGCGTAGTACGCGGTGTAGGTTAAATCCAAGGGCGGATACAGGGGGGGGGGACGGACTAGGGGGGCATGCCCCCCCCAATGCCTCTGGGTCTATGGTTTGCACTGAATTTTGAGAGCTCGTGACGGTTACGGAACCAAAAAAAACTAAAATAAAAAGAAAAAAAAATTGGACAGCTGAGAACTTGGGACAAAAAAAAATTGAGAACAAATCTTAAAACGTGGCCGGAGGCGCAGAGGCCCCCCCAATTTCTAATCCTGGATCCGCCCTTGGTTAAATCTCGTGATAAGGGTACAGAACCCTAACAAGACGAAAGAGCAATAACCATAGAGAAATTACGTCTATGGCAATAAGCATAGAGAAATTATACGTCTATGGCAATAAGTGATCCGCTCACCTTTCTCGTCGGCGGCGCGCTTGGAGAAGAGCGCGAGGTCGTCGTCGGCGCCGTCCACGCCGAGCCAGTTCTCCGCGTTGTGTATCGCGATGAGATCCCTCACGAGCTCCTCGTCGCTCTTGCCGCCGGTGTCGCCGCCGCGGCCGCGCGCCGGACCGAACACCGGGTGGTTGTACAGCGGGTCGTTCACCACCGGGTAACCTGCGGCGACCGTCGCGTCAACGCGCATTAGCAAATAGATGTCAACACACATTAGGAAATAGACGTCAACATACATTAGGAAATAGACGTCAATACGGATTAGGAAATAGACATATTAGGATTAACGTCAATAAAGATTAGGAAATAGACGTCAACACAGATTAGGAAAGACGTCAATAAAGATTAGGAAATAGACGTCAACCATGGTTATAAAATCAATGACGTCAACACACATTAGGATTAACGTCAATAAAAATTTGGAAATAGACGTAAACACACATTAGGATTGACGTCAATAAAGATTAAGAAATAGACGTCAACACACATTAGGATTGACGTCAATAAGTTTAGGAAATAGACGTCAACACAGATTAGGAAATATACGTCAACACAGATTAGGAAATAGACGTCAACACAGATTAGGGAATAGACGTCAACACAGATTAGGAAATAGACGCCAATACAGATTAGGAAATAGACGTCAACACAGATTAGGAAATATACGTCAACACAGATTAGGAAATAGACGTCAACACAGATTAGGGAATAGACGTCAACACAGATTAGGAAATAGACGTCAATAAAGTTTAGGAAATAGACGTCAACACAGATTAGGAAATATACGTCAACACAGATTAGGAAATAGACGTCAACACAGATTAGGAAATAGACGTGAATACAGATTACGAAATAGACGTCAACACAGATTAGGAAATAGACGTCAACACAGATTAGGAAATAGACGTCAACACAGATTAGGGAATAGACGTCAACACAGATTAGGAAATAGACGCCAATACAGATTAGGAAATAGACGTCTGCAAACGACGCAACGAACCCAGATACTGAAGATGTACGCGGATCTGGTGCATGCGACCGGTGCGCGGCTGGCACAGCACCACGCTCGTGTCGCTGGCGGCGTTGTAGCCGAGCCGCCGGAACACGGTCGAGCAGTCCTTGCCGCGCGGCGACACCTTGCACACGCCGATCTTGTAGCTCACCACCTCGATCGGCTCGTGGCACTCGATCTCCTCCCTGCAATGTCAACACCCCTGTAATTAGCGCACAATCGACGGTGTTTCCACTGACCCACAGTCTTTTCGGCTGGTCGAAGACAGAAGATTTTTTTTCTTAACTACTAGCAGTGCGAGTCCTTTGGACAATTAGGACAAAACATATATTAGGAAATAAACGTCAACACAAATTAGGAAATAGACGTCAATACAAATTACGAAACAGACGTCAACACACATTACGAAACAGACGTAAACGCAGATTACGAAACAGACGTCAACACACATCAGGAAATATACGTCAATAAATATTAGGAAATGGACGTCAACACAGATTAGGAAATACACGGAGGAGAGACGAGGAGTGGAGTTTCATAAGGAGTGTTGACACTAGAAAGACTAAAGAGCACAACAGCTTTGAGGCCATAGCACCCGCACTGTGCCACGACTTCATCATGGAACAATCATTTGAAAGTCGTTGCACGCAGGGAGGCCGGCTGTCGGGATACCACTAATTTGGCCCCGATGACACGCTTTGACTTCGGTTCAGCCCCCCCTTGGAGAGACTCATAAAGGCGTCCCCCCACCTTGGAGGGCACCGACTTCGAAGACCATCCCCATTTGTCTCTGACACCCGTCAGTATGAGTCCCAGATGGGAGACAACGCCACAAACAGCGACTTGTCACTTCATCTTTTAAGCAGTTCGACAATTTTAGAGGCGGCCTATGGTCACCGATCCATGGTCGCCAAAGAAAACACGTTTAATCCAATCTTCGACATTCCTGCGCCAATTTGGCTGGCCCAACCAACTACCATTTCAGTTTGGTTAATACTTAAGCGTTAGGCAATATTATATCATCTAGTGTGTTTATGCGAAGTGGGGTTCGCCATGGGAGCGTTCTCGGTTACATAGCTTTTACAATCTCGTCTACAAAGGTTACTCAGGATTCTTGGTTATCGAGGTGTCAATATTTTTTTATTCATTATTATTTCGGTTTAAAAAATCTTTATTACCTCAAAGAAAGTGTGAACATTCGCTTATAGAGATTACAAATTGTTACAAAGCAAATAGGTACTTAAACTTAAATTTAAAACTAAACAAGATAATGTACAACAAATTTATGTACTAGACGTATGATTGGTAAAACTAATAAATCAAACAAAAATATTCAGTAAACAGACGGACAGACCAACAGACAGACAGACACACAGAATTGAAATATTGATAAGATACGTTTACGAAGGTAAATATAAAACTTTAATCATTTTGGAATAATTTTTATACACTTTTTTTTTTTTTTTTTTTTATTGCTACCGAACTGGGTGGCTCTGTCCGAGGTCGCAACCTCAGGCGCAGCCAATTTCACACCCGAGGAGGTGCCAGTCCGGCTTGGAGGTGGACTAATGTTGCTGGGGAAAGGCTATTAACCCGCGATTTGAAGATCTGTGGATTGTAGGAGTGGGGGAAGATATTTCCTGGGAGCCCGTTCCACACCTTTGCAGTGCGGCACAAGAACGATTTAGAGAATCGTGCAGTTCGAAGAACTCTTCTGTCGACTACAAACGGGTGTTCCGCGAGAGTATGGCGGGTTTGGCGAAGGCGAACAGGAGGAGGAGGGATAAGGGAAGCAAGTTCGTCAGAGCAGCGGCCATAGTAGTACCGATAAAACAGGCTCAATGACCCAACGATACGTCTGTGCTTTAGAGGTTGAAGGTCCTTTGTGAGTACGGAGTCACCAATGAGGCGAATGGCTCGTCGCTGAATAGAATCCAAGGCTGAAAGAAGGTACTCAGGGGAACCCTCCCAAAGATGACTGCAATATTCCATCACCGGTCTTACTTGTGCTTTGTAGAGTGTAAGCAGTTGGACCGGCGTGAAAAATCGCCGACAGCGGTAAAGGACTCCTAATTTTCGAGACGCTAGTTTCGCCTTGGACTCTATGAACGATCGAAACCCAACGTCCCTGGACACCTCCATACCCAGGACACCCAGACTACCATCGTTGGGGACTTGGCTGCCCTGAAAAGTGGCTTGGAGAGGAAACGGATCAGCCTTAGTAGAGAAGGCACAAGCTTGCGTCTTGGCTACGTTGAAGTTGACCAAGTTCTTCTTCCCCCAAGAGGATACTTTTTCGAGAACCTGGTCAACCCGAGCAACAGTTTCGCGTCTCGCGTTTGCTGCTGAGGCCTCTCTACCCTTCCAGTCCTTGATGAACCCTTCGTGCACCGTGCTGTCGTCCGCGTAACAGTGTATTTCGCCGAGCGAGAGCATGTCGTTGATGAACAATAAAAACAGCGTAGGCGACAGCACGGATCCTTGTGGAACACCAGCATTGATTGAGTAGTCGGCCGAGCAGGCACCATCTAGGGTGACAAATATCGACCGGCCACTCAAAAAGCTGGAGATCCAGGTGCACAGTTTTGTAGGGACACCGTAGGCCGGAAGCTTGCTTAAGAGTCCCCGGTGCCAGACGCGATCGAATGCTTTGGATATGTCCAGAGCGACCGCCAGCGATTCCCCAAAACCATCGAGCCTTTCAGCCCATAAATGCGTGACGTACGCTAGAAGATCTCCAGTCGACCTTTGCTTGCGAAAGCCGTATTGTTTGTCGTCGAGGAGTTTAGAGTCTTCTAGGTACGTCAGGAGCGCTGAGTTGACAATACGCTCCATAACCTTACTCAAAAGTGAGGTTATCGCAATAGGGCGATAGTTCGATGGGTTCGCTGGGTCCCCCTTCTTGGGGACCGGCTGGACCGAAGCTCTCTTCCAGCAAGAAGGCATTGATCCGGAGGAATAGGAGCGTTTGAATAGGCGGGTGAGGACTGGCGCCAATTCCAGAGCACAATTTTTCAAGACGATCGCCGGGACGCCGTCAGGCCCACTACTCTTCGAAATATCCAACTCACGTAGTGTTTTATGGACGACTCTGGGGTGGAACCTAATATTTGCCATCATACGCCCGCAATGGGGTAATGAAGGGGGGTTGGCGCCCAGGTCGTCCATGTTTGAGTTGGATGCGAAAAGGCGTGCAAAGATATTCGCCTTTTCTTTCGCGAGTATAGCGAGCGAGCCATCCGGACGTTCCAGCGGAGGTGTAGCTGGACGGCAGAAATTCCGACCGATGGATTTGGCGAGAGACCAGAAGGCGCGGCTACCCGAAGGGCTACGTGCAAGTTTCGCGCCAATTCCACGGTCGTGCCTGAACTTGGCCAAGTTTTGCGTTCGTTTGCAGGACCTAGCAACGACGTTGAGCTCTCGTCTGTTCTCGACAGACCTATTCTGCAGCCATTTCCTATAAGCCTTGTTCTTAGTGTCAATAGCCAGTCTGCATTGACAATCAAACCAAGGCTTATGGCGGCCGCCGATGGGAACGGTGGAGGTAGGTATGAAGAAATTCATACCCTGTGCGATCACATCGACGACCGATTGGGCACACAGGGATGGGTCTGGAGAAGAGAAGCAAACGTCGTGCCAAGGGTAGGCTCCCAGGAAGGATCGGAAGTCATCCCATTGTGCTGACCGGTAGTGCCAAACTGTTCGCGTACTACATTCACGTGCTTCCGCGAAGTGTACAGTTGGCACAGTTGAGCGTACAAGGCAATGGTCGGAGTTTCCGAGGGGAGCTTCGACCCTCACCTTGTAACCATTTGGCTCGGTAGTCAGCACAAGGTCCAACAAACTAGGTCGATGGGCAGGGTTATCAGGTATCCGAGTGGTTCCGGATACCAACTGCGTCAACCCGTGCGCAATGGCCAAGTTGTAAGCCTCCCTGCCGGCATGGTCAGTGATGGGGGAGCCCAACCAGTCTTGGTGTTTAGCATTGAAGTCACCCAGCATCACTAACTCCGCCGTAGGGAACTCGCAAAGCAGTTTGTCTGCCGTACTGCTGAGATGCTCATAAAATGCCTCTGTTCTTGACGCACTGAGGTTAGGGGATCTGTATGCACCCGCGTAAATCCTCACCACGTGGGGAAGATTCACGCGGATCCATAACACAGGAAAAACAGGGTCTTCAAATCGGGTGAGCCGGGTATAGGAGACACCAGATCCAACGTACAAGCAGACACCACCCTTCGCCATGAAACGTTCCTGAAGATTGTAACCAGGAACGTCCAGGTAGGATGCGTCCGCAGGACGCCCGATCTGGGTCTCCGTAAGAAAGAGGAGGTGAGGCCTCGCCGTCTGCAGATGGCAGGCGACGGATGAGAAATTTGTGTGTAGACCTCTTATATTGGCGAGGTCTACCTTAAATTTTGAGGGAGAACGGGCCGCTGAAGGTTTATACAGTTTTCTATTTTTTGTTCGGCTCATAATTTAGATGGGTGATTGATTCGTGGAGTGTATCGGAATGTGCCCAGGGCGCGGTGATGCCTTGTGCAACTCGGATAGACTCAACCAACTGACAGTCGCAGAGAGCGAGAGGACCCCCGGGCCCCCCCTCCCAGAAAACATGTGGTCTCCCATGGTCACCAGCCCCACAATGCTCTCTGACAGGGATTTTCGCGTGTTGATAGGGCAGCCAGCACACGGGTTGGTGAGGGCCGTGTGCCGGGCCCCTGTACTACCACGCAGGCAGGCAGCGGTCACCTGTTTCCACCGGCTCTCCCTGACCCCTGCGGCTGTCAGTCGGTTAAAAGGAGTCTGGAGTGCGAGCGACACTAGCATCCACAACCCAGGACACCCCCGACACACTCAAGTCCACCGACCGGCTAGTCGCAGGCTGGCCTCCAAGTGTAGCAGAGCCACATCAGGAGTTTTTCGCCTACGACCTGTGGTACCAACCCGGACGACATAGTGGAGGACTTGTCTACCACATAGTGAGGCTGAAAATAAATCCTGTTTAGGCGCAGGATGATCGCCTGCGTCCGACATTCCTCAGCTGTTGCGACTCTGGGACGGTGGTAATGCCAAAGGCATCGTCGCAACATTGCCCAGGGAGCACGACGAGGACGTGAATGTCGGACTTGCTGGGCTCTACTTTAGTGTGACCCACCGCTGGCACAGTAGATTGCTAGATTGGTAATTTGGTGAACTCCATACAGCTCCAGAGAACACTACCAATGCTTAACCCAGCGAACCCCCAAACACGAACCCCGAACACTTAATTTAAACACATTATCTGATTCTAAGTCTCTTATCTCTTTTGGTAGTTTATTTTTATAAAGAAAGCGTGACATGGTGGCGCCGTTCCACCCATCGACATTCAGTCGCGTACGGGAGTTGCGAATGCCATGCCGGCCTGACAGGTGCTTATTCTACCTCTTCTTGAAGGACCGGAGACTGCACTTGGAGGGAAATATATGGGCAGGGCAGAAAGAAACAAATTAGTTTCAGAGAATATCCACTCACTCCGGGAATTCTCCGTCGACTCTGCAGACGTACTCCTTGTTCACCTGCCGGTTTCTGATCTGGTGTTCCATCTGTCGCGCCTTCTTCGGACTCCGACCGAACAGCAGCAATCCTGTGTGAATGTTCCATGTTTTATATGTACCGCTACTACATCCTTGATATCAGCCCATAACACCTTTGTGAACTAGATGCCGCCGCGTCAGTGCTTCCCTTCGGTCGTGCCGGCTACAGTGAACTGGACGGAAAACACGAACGCCTTTTCAACCGACCTTTCATTCAGCGCATTCCCAGTAGTTCCGTGGTACAGTTCCGTGGCGGAACTACTGAGAGGATCTTTTCCCATTAGTTTCGCGGAACAAATGATACACATAATTTAGTCCCATTAGTTCAGTTGATCGAGAGTAGAGTCCTATAGTAAAATCCAAAAAAATATGCTTTGAAGTTATAAGATTCACTAAATAAAACAAAACGAAGCGGGTACCACCACTACAAGCCCTACCGCCTAGTAAGGTAAGAAGGGAAGGTAACATACCTGAAGTTAGCCTATCCAGCCGGTGTATGGTCCTCAAGTTCTTCAAGTTGTACTCCTTGGCCAGTATGAAGACGACCGTGTTGTGCCGGTAGCGGCCGCACGGGTGAACCTGCAACGGGATGCCGCACTACTTCACAACGTATACAGCATTTATGTACTGACTTCCCAAATGCATTATGAAGCAAAACATCACCGCCAACAGATACAGAAATATGCACAGCGTGAAACTGAATCGAATAGTGAATAAATTAGTTTTTAGTCCCGCACCGTCACTCATATTAAGCCGGGTCCAGATATGTATCATTTGCCCGATCCGATCATCGTATCCGTATCAGCGTATCACGTATCAAGCCCCGTATCTAGTTGTGGACGTCTCGATTTGCTCCGTATTGATTGATTTTTTTATAGAAAGCGCGATATATGGCGCCGAGCCACCCATAAGGTGACTAACGACGCGCATGGACATTCGGTCGCGTGCGGGAGTTGGGAATCTTCAGGATCTTCAGAATTCCGTATAACCTTTGATGATCGGACAAAAACCGACTCGCGATGGATCGGGCCGTATCATAGCGGCGTATCGAGACCACGTATGCGATGATCCACATATGCGATCATGATACGCGTCAGCGATACGGATACGGTGATCGGATCGGGCAAATGACACATGTCTCTGGACCCGGCTAAATAATGAACTCGGCTTACCGGTGCGATGATGGCGAGCGCATCGCTGCAGCTCGACGTTTCGAGTCCTCTATGGGACCCGTTCTCAAGAGGACGTGCTAGCTCCTCGGGCAGCCAGCACGTCACTCAGTCCTCTTGAGAACGGGTCCCATAGAGAGGACTCGAAACGTCGAGCTGCAGCGATGCGCTCGCCATCATCGCACCGGTAAGCCGAGTTCATAATTATTTAAGAATTGAGATTTATACACAGCGTCCCAAATTGTACGCCCCTCCAATTTTCCTCCAGTCCTCCCGGCCTTCAGCGATACGGACCCACTGCTTTCCGCTGACGTACTTTATGTCGTCGTCCCACCTGGCGGGTGGTCTTCCCACACTCCGTTTTCCTGTCGGGAGGACTGGAGGAAAATTGGAGAGGCGTATGTCCAGCAGTGGACGCTTACACGCTGACTGACTGAATGACCTTGCCAAATTGGTTTTCGAATGTACATACATACATACCACACGCTGTATACCAACAATCGGGGTGAGCAGAGTATTCGATGTTGTGCTGCAAGTACTCTTGTGAATTACAGCACCATCACCTTTCGCAAAGTATTCGGACAAGAGAACCTATCAAGCAACAAGTAAGGCACGAAGACCCACCTGCTGCATGACACGGTGGAATGCCCGTGCCAAGGTTGAGATGTGGGTACCCTGTCGCCCTTTAGCACGTCATCTCGTCCTTAATCCCTAGACCTTATTTTACCCTATCAATATTCGATCAATACCGTGTGGGGTCGGTACTTAAAAAGAATAGCCCAACTGCATCTCTCCCTCTGCATGTCGTAAAAGGCGAACAAGAGATAAGTACAAAATGCCGTGCATAAGGGCGACAGGCTAGCCACCTCTCACCTTGGCGCGGTCCTTCCACCGAGTCATGCAGCAGGTGGGTCTTCGCGCCTTACTTGCTGCTTGTTAGTTATATTGTCCTAAATGCGGTGGTCGGTACATCAACGACTACTATGCTTACCCCGATTGTCGGGGTGTGGTATGTAAAAGTATATGCTCAAAATTAGATAGGTACCTAACTAATGTCTTTTTTTTAAACATGTGAAAAGTTGAACCAGAAGAAGGAATTAATGAAAACAGTTCGAAAGTTCAAATTTAGAAAAAAATAACATTGATCTCTGCGACAGCTGTCATCGAAAACACGCGCTTCTTCGAATCGTTTAAATTGAAACGTTCAAAATTCACAAAAAAAAGAAACTGGTCAAAAATCAATATCATCCAGTCTTGTTATTATCAACATCGTACAAAATAGGTCCCAACCCTATTCTAGAATGTCACTCTGACATCTGTCACTTGAAAGTTGGACACAGATGAATATATGATGAAAGTCAATTCGAGCAAGGAAGCCGCAGCGAGCGTTAATACACAAAGCAATGGCGGAGCTTTCGGCTATAGCATGCAAAATGTAAATAACACAAAAAGAAAAAAAAAATCATGCGATTGAAAATGTAAAGAAGTAGCAATGTAAATATGTAGGGTTTTTTATGGAATCTGACACGGTTGGCTACATCACCTACTACATCCGTGATGTCAGCCCATAACACCTTGGTGAACTAAGTGCAATGTCAGTGCTTCCCTTCGATCGTGCCGGCTACACTGAACTGGACGGAAAACACGAACTATTTAAATAGCCGTTTGAACCGAGGTTTCATTCAGTGCGGTGGTACTAATCCGGGCGGGTTAAATGCTACCACCCAGTAAGGTAAGAAGGGAAGGGAACTACAGTTTTACGTGGAGTCCGAACCACGGTGAGCCTCCAACGGTCGAGCGGTCACCCATCCAAGTACTGACCGCGGCCAGGTGCGCTTAAACAACAGTCGACCGACCGTACCACTGAGCTACCGAGGCTGACAACTATTGAAGAATCGTCATTCTTCAATAGTAACTATCACAAGAGATGTAATTTTCAGTGGAAAAGAGTTAAATCAGATGAAAAGCAACTTGATTAGATGGGAAAAGTAATTCGGTTGGACCCGCATTAATGAGATTATGAAATCAGTGTACCTGAAGGAAATATAAAGAAATTGTTACAGCTAAAGTTAGACGGTGGAATAAAATTGTCCGAGTAACAATAAAGTAACCGTAAAAAAAAATCTCCGCACGAGGTTACCAAAAATGTGGTCCGTCGAATGGACGCGAGTTGTTCTCATAGTCGTATCAGCGCTTGGGCTGATAGCGAAGAGCCTCGATGACCCCCATACAGGCTCTCGCTGAGTGTTCGGGTCTAGGGCCAGATCCAGAATGAACTTGAAATTGAGTATTCTATTCTCTTTTAGGGTTCCGTATCCGGTACGGGACCCTATTACTAAGTCTGGGCCGTCTGTCTGTCTGTCTGTCTGTCTGTCCGTCCGTCTGTCCGAGGGCTGTATCTCTTGAACCGTAATAGGTAGCCCGTTGAAATTTTCACAGAATATGTGTTATTTTATTATGGACGATATAACAACAAATAATAAAAATAGGAAAGAGTAAAAAATTCCCGTAGAAGAAACGAAAAAGTGTATGCGCGCGCGCCATCTACCGAATAGAGTAAGAGTCATTTTAACTAATCATGAATTTTAACTAATATGAAGCATTTCATAACACGGCATAGATGGCGTGAGTGGCGCTAACTATGACATTGGATACGGAACCCTCGGTGCGCGAGTTCGACTCGCACTTGGCCGGTTTTTTTAAACTAGCAGAAAACAAATACGGCCAGTACTAAATTTAACCAATAGCATTGATAAGTCAATATAGGTGACGACGTAGTGTCGGGCGCGCAGTTTGACTTGACCAATGAGGAAGTAAATCCAATACGAAGATACTACTTTACATTTGTTTATTAAGTCCCACTCCCTACTAACATTAAAACGATACTATAAACTAACAATTTCCATGTTATAAAATATATATTAAAATTTATAAAATGGAATGACGTAAGACTGAAACACGAGTCAGTAAGCCTGGATGCGCTATACATAGGAGGACAGGGGTAGCCGCGCGCCAGCGCAAACGCGCCAGCGCGTCAGTCTAGCGCCGGCGACCGATCTTAGCCTCCGTCCGCCGCTCAGGCGGAGCGAACGTGCGCGTCTGTCACAAAATGCCTCATTGTGCAGTGCTTTGGTGCAAAAAGTCGTCGAAAAATTCAAACTTGAACACAGATGGAGTCACCTTTCACGAGTAAGTACTTTCATTCAATTTGATAGCATTTTTCGCTTGAATTTCGGTAACAAACATCGGCGTAACTATGTATGGAGAGCTCTATTCTGCTTACCCACCATAGGTCGACTATCGTGTTGGATGCAGTTAGATCTTGTAATTTTTTTTGTTTATTGATAATAAATATGTATGTTAAATGTATACAGATATTTCATGCATTCTGCCTTATTGCCAAAGGACATTTCTTCTAGTCAACCTCAGCAGGTTTCCTCGTTCAATATTCGTTTATCGCGCTTTTTTCATTCAACCAGTACCTACCGGTTTTTACTTTTGAGCGACTCTAAGGAGAAAGGAATTAATTTCTTTAGGTCATGCGTCTACCGGGAATATCAGATTTTTTTTATTTATTTTTTTATGGAAATTGACACGGTTGGCTACATCACCTACAACATCCGTGATGTCAGCCCATAACACCGGGTGAACTAGGTGCTATGTCAGTGCTTCCCTTCATTTCGCGTCGGCTACACTGAACTGGACGGAAAACACGAACTATTTACATAGCCGTTTCGACCGACGTTTCGCTCAGTGCGGTGGTACCAACCCGGCCGGGATAAACCCTACCACCCAGTAAGGTAAGAAGGGAAGGGACCTACAGTTTAACGTGGAATCCGAACCACGGTCAGCCTCCAACGGTCGGGCGGTCACCCATCCAATAACTGACCGCACCACTGAGCTGCCGAGGCTAACGATCCCTTAGTCGACTTTTACGACATGCGACGGGGAGAGATGCAGTGGGGCTATTCTTTTAAGTCCCGACCCCACACGGTACAAAGATCGCGGATATTTAGGAGAATTAAAAATAATTGACGTAATAGTTTAAACGTTTGCCTTTAATGTCAGAGATTCAGAATGTATAGAACGTATATAAATGTACAGGATGTATATGTAGATGGTAGGGTTCAACCCGCCCGTGTTGGTACCACTGCACTACATAAACGTCGGTCGAAGTCACTATGAAAAGTAGTACCTACGTGTTTTCCATCCAATTCAGTATAGCCGGATCGATTAGGGGGAATCGGTGACAAGGCACGTACCTAATTCACCTAGGTATATTTATTTATTTTAGACAGGCAGCCTTGGCTGATGTGTCTAAATCCGGTTTTTCTTCATATTTTTTATTTTATTTGGTTTGTTTGTTTATTTTTTTTTTATGTATTTATCGATCTTGATTATTTTTATTATTTTAGTTTATTGTAGTTTTATTTTATTATTTATATATTGGGCTCCCATCATCGCTGGTACCAAACTGAAGCATTATTACGATGATGGAGCCATCCGTATCAGTTTCCTAAAAAAAGTTAATCTTTATGCTTAACTATTTTCGCTTACATTTTGATAATTTTTATTATGGAATACACAATTGTAGATTTATAATAAAGTATCCGAGGTATCTCAGAACTTAGAACTATGATCGTGTTTATGCGAAAATCTGCAAATTCGCAAAATTGTGAAAGGGGCGTTGCCTTTGTTCATTTAAGAGAAAGTTATATTATTCCCTTGATGTAAAGAAAGGTTAAATATTGTTAAATCCGTTTCATCTTTTCATCGCGAATCGACACAATGAGCGACTTATTGTATGAATACCGTTCAAATGTATGGAAGACTGGCGTCACTTGGCTACCTACTCGCTCGGCCAATCACGGCGTTCCATGCGCCGCTCCCGCCTCAGACTTCACACCCCTTTGGCGGCTACCTCGGTTCTCATACAAACGATGCCGTATTTCGTATCCAGGCTTACTGACTCGTGGACTGAAATTATATATAAATCCTTATCCTTACCTATAATAAAATCCAACGTCTGCTTTCTGTCTGTCTGAGTGTCTGTCTGTCCGCTTATAACTCGAGAACCACTGAACCGATTTTAATAAAACTAAATTCTACGGATAGCTTGATTCTTCCCATCAACTATAGGCTAATTACTATAACGCTAAATAGCTTATGAGGTTAGCAGTGAAGTGAAATATGAGAGCGGGCGGAGCCGCGGGCACAGCTTTTATATGTATAATGTTTTATTTATTTACTTTTATCTTATTTTTTACAACTTAAAGTATTTGTCTTCCAGAATTTGTGCATGCAAACTTCAAATGCTTCGTTCCTTTCAAAATTATTTTGTTTTACTCATGGAGTTGGGGAATCTATTCCATGGTTTTACTATAAGTAATCACAAATTTATACCAGCGCCGTCACTGGATACTGGCAGTAATAAACGAATTTCCTATTCGTTTCGTTGCCACTATTTAAAAAAAGAAGAAGAAGAGCACAATTCATAGTTTATGGTTAATGTTGCCAGATTCTGCTTCTTTTCGGCCGCTAATATCGGCACGATACAGGGGCCAGGAAAGCAAATGGACAGCAATCTTGGCGTAATGGCATCGTGAAAATCCAAGTGTAATTTCAGGTAGGCTTTCCAATCCATTTCGTCAGCTCGTCGAATATTTTATTAATATCGGGAGAACAGATTTCTCTTTCTTAGCGTGATTTTCTCGGGGGAAAAAAATTGTCGTCATTAATTTTGGGTTCGACTTTTCCTTTGTCAAGCCAATAGGATATTTTTTGCCACTGAGCCGGCTGATCGAGAATGATTACGATCTTTGTTGTCGTACGACACGTGTTTTGTCCTGCGTCTCATTCGGAAAATTAATCCAATAATGAAAATGAGATGAGCCCACAGATACTCGTTGGTGCGAGAACTACGCTTTTATAGTCCGTTTTTATTAGGGTTTCGTATCAGTCGTACGGGACCATATTACTAAGCCTACGCCATCTGTATGTCTGTCTGGCTGTACGTCTGTCCGAGGACTGTATCTCTTGAACCGTAATAGGTGGCCCGTTGAAATTTTCACAGAATATGTGTTATTATGGCCGATATAACAACAAATAATAAAAATAAGAAAAAGTTAAAAATTCACGGGGGTCCCCACACAAGAAACTAAAAAGTGTAAGCGCGCCATCTACCGAAAAGAGTATGAAGCATTTTAACTAATATGAAGCATTTCATAACATATCCGTTTATTTTTTGTCTTTCTACAATGCAAAATACAAAAGCCTCTATCTATTATTCAGTAGCGTGACTAATCGATTCTCAGCGCGTTTCTTGTATGGGGACCCCCTTAATTTTTTACTTTTTTTTTATTGGCACATCCGCCATAATAACACATATATTCTGTGAAAATTTCAACCGGCTACATATTACGGTTCAAAAGATACAGTGTATAATACAGACGGACAGACAGACGGCGGCGTAGACTTAGTAACAGGCTTTCCGTATTTATACGGAACCCTAAAAAAGCAACGTCCTATTTCGCAGACGACGACAATCAGTTAGTACCTAACCACATTCGACGTTTGAAAACTGCAGAAAAAAAACCGTACAAAAGAACATTCCATACAGCGGTGAGCGAGATAAGTCGGCGCTCGTAAGATATGGAGCTCGTCATTCAGGAACTCGACAAAAGAACGGCGGAACATTTCAACTGCCGCTGCCGATTCATTGAAATTCGCCAGTTCCGGCGGAGGCGGCGCGCGGGCGGCCGCGACACGACATCTGCTCCTTTGTTCCCGCTCCTTCTGCGGAATCGATGTCTAGGTACTCGATCGAGAGCACTTCTCGCAGGGCCGTATCTAATCTCTGGACCCCTAGGCCGAACATGTGGAGCGGGCCCTTTAGGGGAAACCTAAAATCGTATTTAAAAAAAAATTAATACTAAAAACCTGAAAAGAAAACGATTCGAAGTGTTTTATGAAATTGTAGGTTTATTTTTACTATATACTGTATTTAAAAGTTTTTATAATACTACTTTAATTACGTACGTTACTACATAATAATGTAGGTAAGAAAAGAATAGAGGTTTTATTACGCCATGCAGTTAGTTATGTAGGATTTCGGAGTGTCTTATGATTATATGGGGGTCCGCAACACAGTATTTGAATTGAAAAACATTTTTACCCATTTTATTTTTGTGGTGCGGGCCCCTAGGCGGGTGAGGTTTAGTTAATGGCAGGTTTGATAGCTAATTGCTGGTATCCTAATAGTAATTCCTGGTAGTTTAGGACGTTAGAAGAATATTAGTGAAATAATTAGCCCGAGGAGATCAATACTTACCGAGAAATTTTTTTTTTAAATTTTAACAGTTCACCGGTCAGACATGGTTACTTTGCGGAAAAACTAAATTCACCGCCCCGACATAACCTGTTCGTATGGCTATTCCCTAGAGTGTTTTTAGAAGCCGAAGGCTCGGAGGGAGTGCAGCCCTAGTCCGCTGTAACAAAGCGCAGGCGCCCGTCTGAGCTGTAGCGGCTTAGGCGAAAAAGCCGAAGCTGCCCTTCATTGTTATATTTGCTTCATTTCTCATTTTTGCTCCCTTTTTGGAGGTACTTTGTATGCCCCCCCCCCCCTAAACGGCCCCCCTCCTCGGGGGGGTTTCATAAATCGACATACCACCCCTCCCCCCTCCGCCACCTGCTATTAACTAAACCCACCCCCCCCCCCCCCCCCCCCCCCTAGGCTGCAGCCTAGATAGTATGCGCGTAAAAACGGCCCTGACTCCTCGCAGCAAAATTGGAACGGAGCTGCATATCCTCCACGGGGAATGAAATCTCGACCGCAGACTACGACGCTTCTGTGAGCATTCTCGCCAGTGATCGAGATCGATCAACATTGCAATCGTTTTCTTCGATAGTCACCACGAGCGTTTTCATTGTCCGGATCTCATTCGAAGTTGGGTCATTCCTCGTCACTGCCGATATAGGTATACTCGTATAAAGCTTTGGAAGCTCCACCTACAAGACGAGGCGGCGCAAACGAAGCGCGGTTTTTTTTAATGGAAACTGACACGGTTCGCTACATCACCTACAACATCCGTGATGTCAGCCCATAACACCTTGGTGAACTAAGTGTCATGTCAGCTTCCCTTCGTTCGTGCCGGCCACACTGAACTGGACGGAAAACACGAACTATTTACACAGCCGTTTCTACCGACGTTTCATTCAGTGCTGTGGTAGCAACCCGGGCTAAACCCTCCCACCTAGTAAGGTAAGAAGGGAAGGGAACTACAGTTTTACGCCTCCAAACGGTCGAGCGGTCACCCATCCAATCCCAGGTGTGCTTAAAAACAGCCGACCGACCGCACCACTGGGCTACCGAGGCTGACTTCACCGCGCGTTTTAATTAATCGCTGACGATTCCAAGTCCGTTGGAGAGCGACTGTAAAGTTTTCAGCGAGCGGTTCTTTGGCGAGATCGCTACTGCAAATAAGAGAAACGGCGCGGAAGCGATTAATAAAACGAAGAAAAAAAAAAACGTGAAGAAGGCAAGTTTTGAAATGAAGATCGGACGTCGGATAAGTACGGCGGTAAAGCCTAGTTAAGTCGCGACGTCGTCTGATGAATATTCACAGATTAGCGGCGACAATGACGCCGGCGCGGCGCGTCCTTTGTCTCGCCCTGTCCCGGCGCCTTTGTTTCTTTTTAATTTGTACTCGAGTTCCGTTGTCGCGATATCCGAAATGAAGCCCGAGATTGTTCGGCCGTAAACGGTCGACGAGCCCCATGCCCGTCCCGCGGCCCCCTCGCCCCGCGACTAGCTCCGGTTATTAACTTGACGCGAGCTTACGTAAACGGTCGACGAGCCCCATGCCCGTCCCGCGGCCCCCTCGCCCCGCGACTAGCTCCGGTTATTAACTTGACGCGAGCTTACGTAAACTATAGACGTGCCCCACGCCTGTCCCGCGGCCTCCTCGCCCCGCGAATAGCTCCGGTTATTAACTTGACGCGAGCTTACATAAACTGTCGACATGCCCCACGCCCGTCCCGCGGTCCGCCCCGCGACTAGCTCCAGTTATTAACTTGACGCGAGCTTACGTAAACTGTCGACGTGCCCCACGCCCGTCCCGCGGCCTCCTCGCCCCGCGACTAGCTCCGGTTATTAAATTGACGCGAGCTTACATACATAAACTGTCGACATGCCCCACGCCCGTCCCGCGGTCCACCCCGCGACTAGCTCCGCTTATTAACTTGACGCGAGCTTACGTAAACTGTCGACGTGCCCCACGCCCGTCCCGCGGCCCCCTCGCCTCGCGACTAGCTCCGGTTATTAACTTGACGCGAGCCTACGGCGGCGCGGAATGCCGGGAGGAACTTTCGTCCGACGAGGAGTTCGCTTGCTGTTCCACGTTCGTTCTGCCGCTCAACTTATTTTATTTGCCACTCAACTTTGCAAAATTTATAGCCATTTTCACCAATGCAGGTTAAGTCTCGTACAACCATTATTTGACGGTTAAAATGATATTTCTCATACAGATGACAGAAGTTTTTTTTATGGAAACTGACACGGCTGTAAGCCGGCCAATAGCAGCCCGATTCATCTATTTCAAATTTAACGTTTTTTATGGAATCTGACAAGGTCGGCTACATCACCTACAACATGCGTGATGTCAGCCCATAACACCGGGTGAACTCGGTGCCGATTCAGTGCTTCCCTTCATTTCATGTCGGCTACACTGAACTGGACGGAAAACACGAACCATTTACATAGCCGTTTCGACCTACGTTTCATTCATTGCGGTGGTGCCAATCCGGGCGGGATAAACCCTACCACCTAGTAAGGTAAGAAGGGAAGGGATATGCAGTTTTACGTGGAATCCGAACCGCGGTCAGGCTCCAACGGTCGAGCGGTCACCCATTCAAGAACTGACCGCGCTCAGGGTTGCTTCACAACAGTCGACCGACCGCACCACTGAGCTACCGAGGCTGACAAGTTTGTCGTTAATCGCTGAAGTTAATCAGCAGTTACATTTTAGCCGAAGGTGGTGTGCATTGACGTCATTGACGGCGCTCGGCGCGGGGGGTGGTAGTGGCGCGGCTGAGTCGATGGCGGGCGCCGCGAAAGCATTAAATGTAGGTACTTTTTTTATTGCTATTTCGTATACACATTTAGGCGATGCCAACAAAAACCTTTTCCTCCTAATGGCACGTAAAATGCGTTATGGCGTACGAAGCGGAAATGTCACGGGGAAGTAAATTGTTCGACCGCCACCCGCCCGCCGCGTCGCCGGGGACTTATTGCCGTCATATTGGAGGCGCACTAATGGTATGGCGCAGCGCGGGGAAGGGGCGCGCGGCGAGGGTTGAAAGTGGTCACAATGGCGAATCGAAGGGCTCATTTGTAAATCAGAAAGGTGGAACCGATTTGATGAATTGCGTGTATTTCCTCGTTAGTGCGCGCGCGCGCCTTGACCCAGTTTTCCCGGCGCGCAGTAGACAATTTGGTTAAAAGCACTTAATCGCGCCGTGACTAGGGGCTTTCTCTTGCCGCGAGAGGTGCGTCGCGGGAAATTTGAGTCTGAGCCCTGACGAGCCGCTCGACAAAAGAGCACTCGGCGACCGAATCGATAAAATTACCGCCGTCAGCGCGCACCGGTCCGGCACAAGCTTGCGGGAGGGAGGTCCCCCCGCTTTACCTTCCCGGGTAAACTCCGTTCCGATAGCGAACAAAACGAAAACGGCAGAAGGTTAGTGTTAAACAAATAAAATAAAAAAATTATAAAAGCCGACTGCTAAAAAATTTAACGAAACAAGGAACGTTTTTCTCAATCGCCTTTTCGAGCTCTCGACAATGATACCCCACTCGATGGGGTTGAAGAAAACCTATTTTCAAAGATTGAAAAGATGGCGCTCGACGGCCGAGATTATCAATTTTTATAGCCTAAAGCACACTTCCACAATTAAGACGAATCCAACGACACATCATATGTTAAAATCCATCAAGCCGTTTAGGCTACAGCGAGTGCCGTAGAAATAAACATATAAAAAAACATACACTCGAAAATTTAACACAATTTCGTGACAATTTTTAAAATGTAGTATAATCTCTTCCGTCTAAACTAACCTACACGGTTGTCATATAGACGGTTGTTTTTGTTTTCATTTTGTGTTACTAAACTACCCACTGAAAATATAGTTGAAATAATCCTATAATACACAGTCACTACCGGCCAGTTCCCTGCAAGCAATTACCTGAACAGCCATTACCCTCCTTTTTGCTACGAGCAGTCAGGTAAAAATAAGAAGGCGGTAGATCGCGAGCCGTAGAAATAAACACAAATACATACATACACTCGAAAAGCCATTACCCTCCGGTTTGCTTCGAGCAGTCGGGTAAAAAGAAGTCGGTCGCCAGGGACAGCGACGAAGCTCCGCGCGTGTTGCGCGAGCGTGTGCGGACGCGGCTGGTTGCACGGGCGGCGGCGCGATGTAGGTTAGGTATCTATGTTGCGATCGCAATTTCCGTTGTTTGACGAGAATCCTGTGTTGCCAGTAAAAACACTATCGGACTACCCGCCGCGGCTGCAAGGTATCGAGGCTCGCCTTCGCTGCGCGGAAATTTGATTCGACCGGGTACTATCGGTCGGAGCTCTGTACCTTTATCACGAGATTTAACCTACACCGCGTACTACGCTACGCCGCGTTCACCGCATCATTTTGTATGGAGAAACGGAGCAGCGCCTCTAGTGAGAAATTTGCGAACTTCGTTTCTCCATACAAAATGATGCGGAGAACACGGCGGCGTAGCGTAGTAGGTAAAATCTCGTGATTAGGGTACTTACTGGTTTGGTCTATAACGACCTCTTAATGTTCTTGGGTTTGGCTATCGCCGCGCCGCTGCGCCGCCCCGCCGCCGCCGGCGGAGGGAAGAAACACACGCAAGAACAAACCAGTTGAAGTTGTTCCAGAGTTGAATCCTTTAACCTGGGTGTCTTCAAACGTCGTATCAACGGGCAAATCTGCTGGCATGGCGTCTCACTGCGCGTGGTTTCGCGTGGAGAGGGGTTTTTGGCTCTGTCGACTGTACCATTGGACTCTCGACACAGCCAGCCATGTTGGTTTACATTAAAAAAAACCATAGGGCGCGAACGGGTATGAAACTGAAGCAACAAATACCATACTGCTACCAGACAAAACAGGTTTTAATCTGGAGCCGCCCGCCCCAGGAATCACTCTACGCCACCTAAGTGGGGCGTGCCCCACTGGTTGGCAACCCATGATTTGAGTCGTAGCTCGCTACGGCCGTATTTGAGCTCTGTGCGGTGCGAATGGAAGTAACTTTAGCACGAGAGGGGTCTTTCGGCATTTATACTTTTTACCCCCTTAAACCTTATCAGATTTTTACAATTCCTTTTGTTGTAATAAGGGCCGTCGAATCTACGTTCCTGTCTTTTTATTTTTTTAATGTGTAAAGTGATGACTCAATAAAACTTAATGAACTTCATGACATCAAAAATAAAAAAATTAAATTTTTGCGTTCGAAATACCCTCCAGTCCTCCCGGCCTACAGCGTTACGGAAGAACTGCTTTCCGCCTCAGCACTCGATGTCGTCGTCCCACCTGGCGGGTGGTCTTCCCACACACCGCTTTCCTATCCACAGCCGCCAGTGTAGGACACGGTTACCCAACGGTCGTCCGCGTCGTCGTCAGGCGCAGCCAATTTCACCCCCGAGCCTCGGTGCCAGTTCGGCTGAATGCGTAAAAAAGAAAGAGAAAAATGTATGCCTATTTACACCATGCCTCAAGTACAATCCGATGCATAATAGGAATACAAAAAAAAACGGCACAATTTTACTATCAACATAAAGGGTAGCACTCCATGCAAGGTACCGTGACTATCGCACACCATGCTCCCCTTCCAAACCTAGAACCACAAAACAGGAGGGTTTCAAACAAAATTCAGTTTGGAGTCAGCCGCACTGCAACGCAACGACACATGCGGAATGATTTCTCAGTGGCCCGCAATGCGTATTATAAAAAAAGAGTGAAAACTGTACATGCGCGCGAGTGGAACGCGAGGACACGCCGTCGCAGCAGCGCAGTCAGCGAAGCCGCGTGAAGTTGGGGTGAGCTCCACTTGCGGGTGGATTTGCTGGAAGTTTCGCCCGCGGTGAAACAGTTGAGAACTCCTCGGCAGGCTCTTCTCTAGTTATTACTTTATTTGCTTTCCTCCGTATTGTTTCACAGTTTTGAGGAGTATGCTAAATGCTGTGCCTGGATTTTGTGGCCGCGAGGCATCATATTTAAATGTCAGACAGGCAAACGTGCGAATAAGTATTACGTTTCAATAAAGGAATCAGAATGTAATATGGCGCTGCTGTTCAAAATAAATCCGCAAAGGCATAAGAATTAGCGCGCCGTAAAACCATCTAATCGTGTAACCCCGTTTTTGTAATTGTGCATTTCGAGCTGTCAAAGTCGCTAGGTTGGCAGGACTGAATTCACCCCCCGCTTACTTCCTCACCTCTCCGCCGACGCCTATCAGTACAAACACACGCACAGCAAGGGCGTGTACTGATAGTCGTCGGCGGAGAGGTGAGGAAGTAAGCGGGGGTGAATTCAGTCCTGCCAACCTAACGACTTTGACAGCTCGAAGTGCACAGTTACAAAAACGGGGTTTTATAGAGACTCATCATAAGAGTGATCTAAAGAGATTTGCGCCAAAGTGGATGGAGCCTGCCGGGAGTTCAGGGCGTGTGCGGGGGTGCGGGGTGCGGGGCGCGGGCGCGCAATGCAGATGCACTCACCGGCAGCGAGCAAGGCTTGTCTAGCACGAGCAGCTCGTCGTCGACGTGCACGACTCGCAAGGGGCTGGCGAGCACCGGCGTCTCGTGTCTGTCGCCACACGCACGCAACACAGTCAATCCATACGTTTAGCGAACGAACGCGATCGCGCGAGCTCCTGCGCTTTGCCGATCAGCGCGAACGCTACCTTCGAACGCTGCCGCCGAACGCGAACGAATGCTAAAAGTTCGTGCGCCTTCGTTCGACAGCGCGAATACTAACGACGAAAGCAAACGAATGCATTCGGTTCGCTAAACGTAAGTGTGTGAATAGGAGGATCGTTGTTCGTAGATGCCGCACATATTCAACGACTTTATTGGCCGAAGGCCCGAGACACGAGCAAAGTTTCGAGTTCTTTTCTGGCAAACAAACAGTCTGTTTCAAAATTTCACCAAGCACAAGTCATCAAAATGGCATGTTTAATTTGTGCGATTTTTTACCACCAAATCCCCATTAGAACGGGCGAAAACTCTCTCCGTGTTCTTGGAATTTCATTGTTTACGTCACAAACCAGACGGTAAAACATCCACTATTCCTCTGGTCTGTGATGCAACGTCCGTCGTGGACACATCGTTATACCAGGCGGTATATAACTTGGACCAGTGCAGTAGCCGATTTTAGAGTATCTTTGGCTGAGGGCGCGGGATGCGACAACGGGGAGAGCGCCTGCAGACCGCGTTATTGTTTGGTCAGTCGCCCGCCGCCCTCCGCACCGCGCGCGCGCGCCGTTCGCTCCCAAATAAACTTCCGTACCTGCGAAATCTGGTCCAAGTTATATGACGTCTGGTATACCATGTTCGATCGACCCATAAACTCGTCACATCGAGATCGGATTGCGTTGTCCTTTGTAGTGCGACGATGATTTTATTCATCGTTTAGGATTTTATTCACCGTGTACAAATATTCAGTTGGAAAACTGTTGCAAAGGAAGGGTATCTACAAAACAATTTGTGTGAATAACATCTCAATCATCGTTTTAGCACCCACTGATTGCATACGGTGGTGGTCGGTGTGTGAACACAAAAGGTGTGAATTCGTGATGAGATTGTGGGTAAGACAAGCTAGAAGATTCAGAACACAGGAAGTTATCACTGAGCCAAAAAACGGAAGCTGCCAAGCCAAGAGATTTTATTCTATTGAAGCATAATCTCCGCGCACTTAATGCAAAGTGGTGTTGACTTTAATGAACATACCTGAAAAGAAACTACAACGTTGTAATAAAACACAATAATGATAGCTTACTTGTTCTACAAAGTCTGCAGAAGATATTGCAACAGACCGTCCCATTCGGTACTCTCTGTACGTATGATGAGTTAATAGGACTCCAGTGGGCCAGTCTCCGATACTTTCAAGTGTTAGTTAATTATAAAGGACTGTGTTGTGGTGTCGTCGTGGACTGTGGTGTTTTGTCTTCGTATACAATCTAATGTACGTGTCAAAGATCGTACGAAACTGGATATTCGGGGTGCTCGATAAGAATTTTCTCGACAATCATGCTCCAAAACTCCGGCATCCCCTCTCCCTTGGTTGCAATACCGACAATTCTCGTAGGGCGGAGAAAGGCGGCGAGAAATCTATTTGGCTCTTTTTAACACAATAAGGCCTTATGCATCGCTTCCTCTTACCGCTCGCTTGCTAGGCCAATCATATTACTTTATAAGTTCATATTCCTTTTGGCGCAGCAAGCGCAGAGAGAGCCTCGGCACCGCGTCTATCTAGTTTGGTAAGCTCTTTGGTACGAGTGTGTACTATAACTTGTACAAAAAGTCCATCTAGTGAACTGGACCTGGAGTATTCACACTTACAACGATGACCCTATATGTAGTAACAAATCATAATCGAAAATAGATTAAAAAATCGGCCATACGCGAGTTTTACTCGCGCACGGAGGGTTCCTTAGATCCGCTATACCAGACCTATCAAAAAACCATATCCGTCCATCTTTTGTCTATCTGCGATTCAAATTACTTGTCGCGCCATCTATTGTTTTGTGGCGTGAATATGTACTAATCGATTCTTCGCAAGTTTCTTGTATATGGATCCACCAATTTTTTTTACTTTTTTGCTTTTTTTATTATTCGTTGGTATATTCGCCATAATAACACATATCCTGTGAAATTTTCAACCGGCTAGCTATTACGGTTCACAAGATACAGCACTCGGACGGACGGACAGACAGACAGACGACGAAGGCTTAGTAATAGGCATCCATATGGACACGGAACCCTAAAAAGGGCCGTATCCATCGTAAAGAGTTGTCACATTTAACACCACCACATCAGGCTTGTAAATTAAATTAAAAAGTATTTAAGTATGTTTCAACAAATTTTTGATAAAGGCTCTATACACCTGATTTTATTTATTATCCTTTTACTTTTGTTAACCGACTTCAAAAAAAGGAGGAGGTTCTCAATTCGACTGTATTTTTTTTTTGTTTTTGTTTTTTTTTATGTTTGTTACCTCAGAACTTTCGACTGGGTAACGGATTTTGATTTGAAAGCTGGTGCTTCCCGTGTTGTCCCATTTCAATTTGGTCAAGATCGCATTGGAAAGCGAGGCGGAATCGCGAGGCCGAAGGCCGAGCGATTCCGCCGAGTACATTAATAGGAAAAAATTCAAAAAAAATATTTTTTTAAATAAAAAACTATTTAAAAAAATATAAAAACCGCCTTCAAAAATATATGAAATAAAAAAAATCGAACCCTAGAGCTGAAGGCGGTGCTAAAGCAAGCAAAAATGATGCATGAAACACCGCCTTCAACTCTAGGGTTAGATTTTTTTTATTTCATACATTTTTGAAGGTGGCTTTTATATTTTTTTTTATGTGGTCAGATATATTCTAGTTCTCAAACTGTATCTTAACACTGTAAGCGGTGGCGGTGATTGTGTAGCTAGTCACAACGTATTGTAATCGAAGACGTTAAAAAAAAAGCGAAGTTTCTTGCCGGTTCTTCTTTGTGGGTGTAATCGAACCGAATTGTAAAAACCAAAACAGGACAAATTCAAGCGTAGTGTACTACCATACGAATGATAAATAAAGAATAAAAAATTCAAAGAATAAAGAATAAGAGACGAAATAGGATAATTCAATTTACTTAAGTCTATTACTCACAGCACGGGCAAATCAGTGCCATATTGCAAAAAGGGAAAACAATCAAAATGAAAATAAAGAAATGGCCCCCCCAGAATCCACCACGCTCTTTGTGGACGCCTCCAGACGTCTCCCTAGTCATAAAGCAAAGAAAGGTGAGTTCTCTTAAAAGCAAGAGGACATAATGAATTTATTGAGAAAGTTTTTGTACCAGTCGATTTCAAAAAGTAACACTTCTCACGAAGCACCTCTCGCTATTTCGGTTAATGGATTTATGGCTCGATTGATACGGGTGTGATGGTTCCGGGTTCGTGGTTTTTTTTATATGGAATCAAATGATATGTTTTACTCGCAGCTATTTGACGTTGCGGGGTACTCGCTGAAATTTGAATTTGAGGGTAACGAAAAGAGGTAACGAAAAATGGTAACGCGAAAATAGTAACGCAAGAAAAGCGCTATACCTCGGAATGTATAATAGCTAGAAGTATGTTTGAAATACCATACTATAAAAGAAGAAATTTGTGACGTGTGTTAAATAAAAAACAGTGTAAATTTTCGAAAAATTGCTGAACTTTGGGGTCGCGCTGCTCATCAACCGCACACCACAACCAAAACACCCTCGAGTAGCCCAATTCATTCTCTAGGTGTATCTTTTTTCCTTTTTGCCCCAACCCTTAACCGGAACATAAAAAAAATAATTACGAAAAATGACACGATTTTTTTCCGATTTATTGGATTTAAAAAAAAAATCGAAATTTTCAAAATCTTTCAATATTGTTGTCCGGATGGAAGACTGGCTAGGCTACCCATAGCACAGGGAATCCTAGTTTCGAGTCGAGGGGTTGTATTTTGTGTTGACATTTGATTCCATGTTCGGCAGATGTCCACAAAACGCGATCTGCCTAGGGCAAGTTTTTTTTAAATGGAATCAGACAAGGTTGGCTACATCATCTACTACTATACCTCATCTACTACAGTGGTGTCCAACTGGTTTCGCCTTAAAGTGATGTGAGAATGCGTCTTACTCGAATTTCAAGAAGTGTACCGCCAATATTACTTACCTGACAGATTCAGTTTTAATATATGTAAAACTTCATCTATCAGCGCAGATCGATAGTTTTTTGAAAACACGATTTGATTAACTTCGCTCGATAGAAAAAAATCATGAACATGCCTCTGAATTTAGTTATAAAAACGTATTTAAGGCAACGTGACCAAATCAAGGCTTTGGAAAAAATATATTTTATTTGTTGAATATATATAAATCCGTAGCTTTTTACTTTTTTGTTTCGATCCGTAGTTTTGGAATAAAAAAATATAAACCTAATTTTTGATTGATTGGTTGTGTTGCACCCTACTCCAACCAGCGAAAGCGGCGCCTTAAAATAGGAGTACGGGTGAATACGGGTTGACAGGGCCTTAAGCAACACCCAAAAACGATTATCCAAAAAAACCGAAATCAAAGCACACAAAGAGAAAGACAAAAAGAAATGACGAATCGATGTTGAAGAAGAATATAGGAAAAAGTCTATTCGTTCCAATTGACGAGATTCTAGAGAGGATGGCGCTCGGAGCAACAATGGAGTCCGAAAGACGAACATGATAAAAAAACCGGCCAAGTGCGAGTCGAACTCGCGCACCGAGGGTTCCGTATCACCATGTCATGGTCAGCGCCACTCTATGATACTCTATACGCCAATTTATGAAGTGCTTCATATTAGTTAAAATTAACGATTACTTAAAATGCTTCATTCTCTCTTCGGTAGATGGCGCGCGCGCATACACTTTTTAGTTTCTTCTATGGGAACCCCCGTGAATTTTTTACTTTTTCTTATTTTTATTATTTGTTGTTATGTCGGTCATAATAGCACATGTGAGAAATTCAACGTGCTACCTATTACGGTTCAAGAGATACAGCCCTCGGACAGACGGACGGACGGACAGACAGACAGACAGACGGCGTAGGCTTAGTAACAGGGTCCCGTACCGGATACGGAACCCTAAAAAATAGAAACGAAAATTCGACACCGACAGCGAGCCGGAAAGGGGCTCCGGACGGGAGCTTGAGGAGGGGCAGAGGAGGTTGAGTGTTAGGGGAAGATTAGTCGAACTTCCGGCAGCGCCGCCGTCTGTTTCGGAAGCGCCTCAAAATTTCGAGCTAAAACACGGTCGATGAAGTTGCCTGTGTAAAAATATAAAAGACCGTACCATCACGCTGTATATCGACAATCGTGACAAGCGGAGTGATCGGCGCTGTGCTGCGAGAACTCCGGTAAATTGCAGCACAACACCGATCACCGTTTTGGAGTAACCGTGTCCTACACTGGCTGCCGTAGACAGGAAAACGGAGTGTAGGTAGACTACCCGCCAGATCGGACGACGACATTAAGTATGTCGTCGGCGGAAATCAGCGGAAAACAGTGGTTCCGTACCGCTGAAGGCCGGGAGAACTGGAGGAACATTGGAGAGGTGTATGCCAGCAGTGGACGCTTAGACGCCAACTGATCGGCTGACTGACCGATCAGCATGTTTAGCAAGATATTAGGACGAAATATTAGGTAGTCAACCTAGCAGCAAGAAGTCACGAAGACGAAGTTATCTACCTACTGCGTGACTGTGGAAGGACCGTGCCGAGGTGGGAAGTGGCTGTATCGCCCTTTAGCACGACATCTTGTCCTTATTCCTTAGTCGCCTTTTGCGACATGCACGGAGAGAGATGCAGTGGGCCTATTATTTTACCATATACCTGGATGTGTCAGATCGACTGGATTTTTTTTATGTAATCCGGTATGGGTTTTGGGTGACCCGAGTCAGAGGAGCCAAAGCACATGCTCCGACCAGACAATATCACCTCCGAGAAGGTAGGTGCCATACCGGAGACTTGCCTGGATTGCTGGCTATACTGGACTAGAGGTGAACACAACCGAGGCTGCTATGCGGCCATCTTACATTCAGTACGGTGGTACCAATCCAGTCGGCTACAATTTGAGCGTACCACCTAGTAAGGAGCAAGGTAAGGGACCTACAGTTTTACACCGGTTCCGAACGGTGACAAAGCACTGGTGAAAGAATTTTTTAAATATGTGCGTTCATTAAAATTTTAGGATTTCCTAACAAATTAAATGTGTACTACAATGTGTGAGCGACTTTAGCGGCGGGCGGTACGCGGGCGGACCAGCCAGCGGCGGCGGGGCGGGGCGCGGCCGGTACGCGGGTGGGGCGGGCTATCTTCTATCGGGCAAGTTCGCCCGGTGATGGAGTACTGTAGCCATCTGTGGGGTGGATGCCCTCTTTACTTATTGGCGTCCTTGGACTCTATCCAGCGCCGTGCTATCCGTCTAATTGGTGATCCCAAGCTCACGGAGAGACTTGAATCATTGGGCCACAGGCGAACAATCGGTTCTCTTAGCCTGTTCTATAGGTACTACCATGGACGTTGCTCTGATGAATTGGCTTCTCTCATCCCTCCAGCCCCCATCCGTCTCCGCCACACCCGCCGGACTCGCTCGGAACATCCATATGTTGTTGACACCCAACTACTAAGAACACATCGTTTTTCGAAATCTTTCCTGTGTCGAACGGCGAAAATATGGAACGGTCTTCCGGTGAGTGTGTTCCCCACCACCTATAACCTGGGAATCTTCAAAAGGCGTGTCAATAAATTAGACGACAACCATTTTGTCCGCCTCATAGCCGGCATGGCGCCTCTCTGAGCGTGGTTTCGCGAGGAATGGTGTTATTGGCTGTGTCTGATCTTCCGTTGAAGTATTGGGAACAGACACCCGCGCCGGCTGCCTATAAAAAAAATAAATAAAAAAATCTGTTTGCGTTCACTCGCGTCGCTTCGCGTCCGTCCGTATTCCCGCTGCCCGCTTCCCCGCGCCCCGCGCGCGCCCGATTAGAGCATTACAACACTAAACTAAATTAATAACTTTAAAAATTTACATCTCCGCAACGGGCGTACCTAGAACCCTACCTCTTTTACTAATTATGTTTGTTACAAAGCGTAGAATAGCCTCCTTTAAGGAACTACACCAGTCCGGGGACATCCTGTATAAATAGGTATAATAGTTCCTTTCTCAAATTGCCTGGGTAGACGTGAAACAGCGCCTGCAACAGCTCTCGTTCAGAAAGCTGTGCAAGCAAACACAAATTAGTTTCGCTTTGAGAGATTTAATCCAATATTTATTTCCGTTCAGTTTGCGTAGTCGTATTCCTTATTAATTCTGCCTCTCGCTTCGGCCATATTGAAAAGGTCTAGACTTAAGACGAGGCGGAAGTTGACTTTCTCCATACAAAATCGTCTTTCGGCATTTATATTTTTTTACCCCCCTTAACCTTATCCATACATACATACATGTACATATCACACACGCTGAATCCCGACAATCGGGGTAAGCAGAGTAATCGGTAAACCTTATCCGATTTTTACAATTCTTGTTTTGTTGTAATAATGACAGTCGAATCTACGTTCTTGTGTTTTTATTGTTTGAATATCTAAAGTGATGCTTAAGGAACTTCATGACATCAAAAAATTAAAAATTGAAATGTTTTCGGTCGAAATATGAATTTTTAACCACGCTGTTGTAGGTATATTTCATATAAACAAAAAAATTACAGGAACGTAGATTGTACTGACCTTAAGACAAGAAGAACATAATTGTAAAAATCGCATAAGGTTTAGGGGGCTAGAAAACATAAATGCCGAAAGACGATTTTGTATGGAGAATGTTAACTTCAGTCTCGTCTTAAGAGCAGACATAGGTAGTCCCGTGACAACATGTTAGGTATTTGGCTGTCTCTGTTCACCAAGCGCACTCACCACCACACCAACGCAAGAGGGACAGCTGCACACTCTCAGCTAATATACCTACAAATTACGTCAAAATTTTCTTTCAGTGCTTATGTTTTTCCGACCCTTATCCGATTTTCACAATTCTTTTTTTGTCGTAATTAAAGACAATCCAATTAAATACCTAACTTTGATATTCAAAGTAATGATTCAATAAAGCTTAATGAACTTCGTGACATCAACAAATTAAAAACTATTATTTTTTTCGTTAAAAAAAAAACAATTTTAAACTCTGGCATCGTATATTATTTAATATAAATAAAATGACAGGCACGTAGATTAGACTGTCCTTAATACAAGAAAGTATTATAAAAATCGGTCAAGTTTTAGGGGCTAGGAAAACATAATGACTCGAAAGACGAATTTGTATGAAGAAAAATAGTCAGGTGGCTAACATATGCCTACTCTGCGGTCCTGCGGGAAACATTTCCGGTTTCGGTCTGCGAGCGCGTGCGCCCGCGCTAGTATCCGTCGACCGTTTCCGGCGGACGCGGCGCGGGCGGCGGCAACGCAGTCTGTTTAATATTCAGCGAGAAGTAACATATTTTAACGACGCTTCAGAATGCACGGTTTAATGACCACTAAACGAAATTCGTTCGATACATTTACGAGCTCTCCACTCGCGCTGTGAAGTGGGTCCGGGCCCGCCGGGCACGGGGCGGGGACAGGGCCGGATTAAGGTGATGTGAGGCTGCGTCTGACTCGAATTTCAAGAAGTATACCGCCAATATTACTTCCCTGACAGATTCGATATATCGATTTATATATCGTCAGCCTCGATAGCTCAGTGGTGCAGACAGTCAACTGTCGCTATTGAATGTTAAGCAACGCTGGGTGCGGTCAGTACTTGGATGGGTGACCGCTGACCGTTGGAGGCTGACCGAGGTTCGGATTCCTCGTAAAACTGTAGGTCCCTTCCCTCCTAATCTTACTTGGTGGTAGGGTTTAACCCGCCCGGGATGGTACCACCGTACTGAATGAAACGTCGGTCTAAACGGCTATGTAAATAGTTTGTGTTTTCCGACCAGTTCAGTGTAGCCGGCACGATCAAAGGGGGAAGCACTGACATGGCACCTAGTTCACCCGGTGTTATGGGCTGACATCACGGACGTTGTAGGTGATGTAGCCAACCGTGTCAGTTTCCATAAAAAAAAAAAAATCAGTTTTAATATTTTGTAATACTTCATCTATCAGCGCAGATAGACAGCTTTTTGAAAACACGATTTGATTAACTTCGCTCGATAGAAAAAAATCATGAACATGCCTCTCAATTTAGTTATAAAAACGTATTTATTAGTCCAGGAAACGAGGAAATTCCTTGTATGGGCTCTTCGGACTAATTCCTCTGTCGCTGAAACTTTGCAGTGTGATAGAGTAGTGTTTAAAATATACGTTTGACAAATTATCTAGGATTTTTGATGTTTGGAAGTTAGGTATTAAAATGAATGAATGCCTAAAAATGAAAATCGCTTATAACTGCTGATGAAAAATTGCTCCGTCCGAAATTCCTTCGGTATATGATATTATATATTAATAAGAGTATATATTAACATTATCTAGGAAAATTTCGATTTCGAATAGGCAGAAATTTGAAAATATCTATTTTGTATCACAACTTCTTCAGAAAAATTGCTCTGTCAATTTTAATTTTTTTATATGTCTTAATTTATTTAAATATATCGCTTTTGACAATTATCTAGGAAATTTTCCATATCGATCACACCTTTACAGATTTTCGGCAATAATTCGCTGTGAAAAATTGCTCCGTCCGAAATTCCTTCGGAATATGATATTATATATTAATAAGAGTATACATACAACATTATCTAGGAAAATTTCGATTTCGAATAGGCAGAAATTTGAAAATACCTATTTTGTATCACAACTTCTTCAGAAAATTGACCATATAAATGCCAAAAGGCACCAACCCACAAATTGGTTAAAAATGAGTTAAATATACCAATCGAGAGCTAATCAACCCTCTATTTTTTGCAGAAAAGACCCAGGCAGGCTACTTGGTATATACTAATAGGTTTCTACACATTCGTCCGCCCAATTGAGGTATATCGCAACAGCAGAAAAGAATTATGCTACTTGGTACTAGCTAACTGGTCAGATTTTTTTTTTTGCGTAAAAGATCCAAGCGAGATGGACTTTTTTGTTTTTGATGAAGTACGCTAAAAGTATTTATCAAAACAGAGCCAAGATATCTGGTTCTTTTTGGCATTATATAATAAAAACAAACTGTATATCGCAAAGTGGAACCAATTTATGTGGTTCTTTTTGGCATTTATAATAAAAACAAACGGTATATTTCAAAAATGGAATCAATTTATGTGGTTGGTTTGCCTTTGGGGGCCTATAGTGAGTCTTATTTCTCGGACATTCAGCTCGGTTATTTGAGTACCTGAGTGGAGCGGCAGACAAAGTCCAAGAGCGGTTCCCTACCGCGGATTTGGTTCTTCTTGGAGACTTCAATGCCCATCACGAGGCATGGCTAGGCTCCAGGAGAACTGACTTTGCGGGGAGAGCCGCCTACGACTTCGCCTTGACGCATGACCTGTCTCAACTGGTAGACCAGCCCACCAGGCTGCCAGATATAGACGGTCATGAACCCTCTCTGCTGGATCTTCTGCTGACAACGAACCCCACTGCATATAAGGTCGCAGTGAGAGCCCCGCTGGGTTCCTCTGATCATTGTTTAGTGTGGTCCACGGTGCCATCTTCGCCTCCTCAGTCCCGTACTGGAGGAACGCGTCGAATTTGGCACTACGCGTCAGCACATTGGGATGGGATGCGAGAACACTTCGCATCCTACCCTTGGAGAGAGATCTGCTTCAGTTCGGGCGATCCGTCGCAATGCGCTAATACCGTTGCCGAGGTGGTTCTGGGGGCAATGGAAATGTTTATTCGCAGCGCCTCTGTCTACCTCGGTGGTAAAAGCCAACCATGGTACAGCCGCGACTGTGCTGATGCTGTCGCAGCTAAATGCGCAGCTTATCGGGCATGGTCGCGCGCTCGTGCCGGACGTGATCCGAACGCATCCTAACTGAAGAAGGAATACAACCGCCTCTCCAGATCCTGCAAAAAGGTTATTGCCAGGGCCAAATTTGACCACATCGGCAGAATCGGCGATAGACTGAACCACCACCCAACTGGGAGCCGTGAGTTCTGGTCTCTCGCTAAATATGTCGAGTCAAATTTCTGCCGCTCCTCTCTTCCACCTCTGCAGTGTCCTGGAGGCTCACTTGTCCACTCCGCAAAGAAGAAAGCCGACTTACTGGTATCTCTCTTTGCGGGGAACTCCAACCTGGACGATGGGGGTGCCACTCCCCCATCCATACCTAGGTGTGAGAACTCCATGTCGGAAGTGCAGTTTCGACAACGGACTGTACGGGCGGAACTTCTCTCCCTAGACGTCAGGAAGGCGAGTGGGCCGGATAGGATTCCTGCATTGGTGTTAAAAAGGTGTGCTCCCGAACTGGCCCCAGTGCTGACGCGCCTATTCCGTCTCTCCTACTCCAATTGCCGTGTGCCGGCGGCCTGGAAATCTGCGTTTTTGCAAGCGGTCCCTAAAAAGGGTGACCGCTCAAACCCGTCAAACTACCGACCTATAGCGATTACCTCCCTTTTCTGTAAGGTGATGGAGCGCATTATCAATACGCAGCTCATGAAGTACCTGGAGACGAAAGACCTCATCAGCGATCGGCAATACGGCTTCCGGCCAAAACGATCTGCTGGTGATCTCCTAGCGTACGTCACTCACCTTTGGGGGGAATCGCTTGACGGTCATGGTGAATTGATGCTACCTATTTTAATTTTGAATTTTAATTTATTTTAATTTATTTTAATTTTATTTTAATTTTATATTTTTTTATATTGACATAATTGAATTTTTAACCTTTAACAATTCTATTGATGCGAAGTATTTTAATTTAGCTCTAGTTTTAATTGCCTTTCATGCACAAAACAGTTTTTTTTTCTCTGTATTCTTATAATTTTTAGTTATGTACCTATATTATTGCTAATTATTAGTCCCTTACCATGGCTTGACCCAGACAGTTTCAATTGTAAATTTGGTAAACTAAAATGTGACGAACTCAAGTGTACCGATGGTACCTAAGATGGAAATGAATAAATGAAAAATGAAATGAAAAATACTTGGCAATTGGCCTTGATATTGCCAAGGCATTTGATCGGCTTTGGCACAAGTCGCTCTTGGGCAAATTGCCGGCTTACGGACTTCCTTCTGGCCTCTGTGACTGGGTCGCCGACTTCCTACATGGGCGTAGCATTCAGGTCCTAGTGGACGGTTGCTCGTCGGACGCCATGTCAGTGAACCCCGGCGTACCACAAGGATCTGTGTTGTCACCCACGCTGTTTCTTCTGCATATCAATGATATGCTGTCTCTGGGCAACATACATTGTTATGCGGATGACAGTACGGCACACGGATCCTACACCAGTCACCCTTCAGCCAGTCGGGATATTGTGGATGAGAAGAGGCGAAGACTTGTGTCTGAGCACGAACACACACTCGGCTCTATTTCCGAATGGGGCCGTAGCAATTTGGTCGAGTTCAACGCTTCCAAGACACAAGTTTGCGCGTTAAGTGCGAAGAGAGCGGCGTTCACACCGGCTCCTTCATTCCAAGGCACGTCGCTTAAATTAAGCGAACACCTCGGGGTCCTCGGAGTCGAACTGTCGCACGACTTGAACTTTCGTCGCCATATCGAGGGGAAGGCCAAGCTGGCTTCTAAAAAGCTGGGCGTACTCAATAAGGTGCGACGGTACTTCACGCCGGACCAAAGGCTGCTTTTGTATAAATCGCAGATCAGGTCCTGCTTGGAGTACTGCTCGCACCTGTGGGATGGCTCTGCCAAATACCAGCTTGCGCCTCTGGACTCGATCCAGCGTCGAGCCGTGCGACTAGTGGGTGACCCCGCAGTGTCCCGCGATCTAAAACCACTGCAACACCGTAGGGATGTCGGCTCCCTAAGTGTGTTCTATCGCTTATTCCATGGGGAGTACTCGGACGAGCTGTTTAACGCAATCCCGCCGTCCCCTTTCCATCTCCGCACCACATGAACTGGGCAGGGATTGCATCCCTATACGCTGGACTTACCGCGGATGCGTACTAATCGATTCTGCAGATCATTCCTCTACAGAACCGGTAAACTCTGGAATGCTCTCCCTGCTCATATATTTCCCCCCAAGTACAGTCTCGGGTCCTTAAAGAGGGGCGTGAATGGGCACCTGTCAGGCCGGCATGGCATTCGCAACCCCCGCATACGACCGAATGTCCATGGGCGTCGTTAGACACCTTATGGGTGGCTCGGCGCCATATGTCGCGCTTTCAATAAAAAAAAATAAAAAAAAACGTTCCTCCATTCTCTTCGCCTCAAGACTCTACCTGCAGCGGTCTTCATGCAAGAAGCACACAGCGCCTCCTGGCGGAAAGGAGAAGAGTCCGGTTGCCTAGGCGACGGACTGTTGTGATCTGACACGTCCGAAAATACAAGCGGGAGCGGGCGGTTTTGTTCAAACATTTTGCTCTGGAAAAGATAAAATCCACCCTGATCGAGCGCGGCGCGGGCTCTCAGGGCTTGTTGCGACCTAATACGGCATAAGTATAGTGAGTGTAGTTTCCGAAGTGTGTGCGTAGCTGGGCCCAGCAGATCCTCGGACACCGGGACGTTTCCGTGCCGATCGACGACCACCACCTGAAGGACCGAGCTATCGAAGGTGCGGCTGCGGGCGGAGACATCAACATCCAGGTAGGAGGTACCACACCACCACACACTTTGCGCTACACCTCGAAGCTAGTCCGATGAATCCCGACGCTGCTCAGAAGGAGTCCAACATTTCCCTGTGTTCCCCCGACGCCATCCAGACGCAGTCCGACATCTACGTGAGCTCGGAAGCTAGTCCGACGAATCCCGAAGCTGCTCAGAAGGAGTCCAACATTGCCCTGCGTTCCCACGACGCCATTCAGACGGAGTCCGACATCTAAGTGAGCTCGGAAGCTAGTCCGACGAATCCCGACGCTGCTAAGAAAGAGCCCGACACTGCCCTGGGGTTCCCCGACACAATACAGACGGAGCCCGACATCCAAGTAAGCCTCAAAGCTAGTCCGACGAATCCCGGCGCTGCTCAGAAGGAGTCCGACACTGCCCTGCGTTCCCCCGACGCCACCCAGACGCAGTCCGACATCTAAGCGAGCTCTGAAACCAGTCCGACGAATCCCGACGCTGCTCAGAAGGAGTCCGACACTGCCCTGCGTTCCCCCGACGCCATCCAGACGCAGTCCGACATCTAAGCGAGCTCCGAAACCAGCCCGACGAATCCCGACGCGGCTAAGAAGGAGTCCGACACTGCCCCTGCGTTCCCCCGACGCCATCCAGACGCGGTCTGACATCTAAGCGAGCCTCGAAGCCAGTCCGACGAATCCCGACGCAGCTCGGAAGGAGCCCGACACTGCCCAACGTCCCCCGACGCCATCCCGATGGAGCCCGATACTGCCCTGCGTTCCCCGACGCCATCCAGACGGAGCCCGACACCTAAGCGAATTTCCGAAGTCAGCCAGACGGATCCAGACGCTACGCCAAACTAATCCTATCACGAAGCGCAAAATAAGATCTGAACTGACTGATAGATAACAGTAGACAACACCCGTCGCCGCCGCGTAAACCAGCCTCGGGGAAACTTGTAAAAGTCCCAATCGTCTCTTATTTACCCTATTTCACCCCTTATGAAACTATCAAACCCAGAATATGAGTACCGCTGCGGTGACGGCGTGATATTGCATGTGCACAGTCGCACCCCCACCCAACTACAGTCCACCCACTAACACCACGGGGTGAGAACGACTGTTGCGTACAGCGGCCCCATTCGGAAATAGACCAAAGCGTTTGTTTGAGATCAGACACAAGTCTTCGCCTCTTCATCCACAACATCCCGTCTGACTGAAGGGTCACTGGTATAGGATCCATGTGCTGTACTGTCATCCGCATAACAATTTATGTTGCCGAGTGGCAGCATGTCATTGATATGCAGAAGAAACAGTGTTGGTGACAAGACAACACAGATCCCTGCGGTACGCCGGCATTCACTGACAGGGCGTCCGAAGAGCAACCGTCCACTAGGACCTGAATGCTA
Organism: Nematopogon swammerdamellus; assembly: GCA_946902875.1. NCBI lineage: Eukaryota > Metazoa > Arthropoda > Insecta > Lepidoptera > Adelidae > Nematopogon > Nematopogon swammerdamellus. Next base: position 2,505,313 of record OX336334.1, on the reverse strand, counting down.
CGCCCATGTAGGAAGTCGGCGACCCAGTCGCAGAGGCCAGAAGGAAGTCCGTACGACGGAAGCTAGCCCAGAAGCGATTTGTGCCAAACCCATTCGAATGCCTTGGCAATATCGAGACCAATTCACACCGTTTCAGCACCAATGCAGGAATCATATCCGGCCCACTCGCCTTCCTGGTGTCTAGGGAGATAAGCTCCGCCCGCACAGTTCGTTGTCGGAACTGTACTTCCGGCATGGAGTTCTCACACCTAGTTATGGATGGGGGGATGGCACCCCATCGTCCATGGTGGAGTTCTACGCAAAGAGAGCATTTACATTTGCGGAGTGGGCAAGTGAGCCCCCAGGACACTGTAGAGGTGGAAGGGAGGAGCGGTAGAAAATCGATACGACAGATTTGGCGAGAGACCAAAACTCACGGCTCCCAGTTGGGTGCTGGTTCAGCCTATCACCAACTCTGCCGATATGCTCGAATTTGGCCCTGACGATAGCCCTCTTGCAGGATCTGGAGAGGCGGTTGTATTCTTTCTTCAGTTCGGATACATTAGGATCGCGTCTGGTACGAGCGCACGACCATGCACGATAAGCTGCGCCATTAGCTGCGACAGCTTCACCACAGTCGCGGCTGTACCAGGCCTGGCTTTTACCACCGAGGCGCACGAGGGCGCTGGGAATGAACATCTCCATTCCCCCCAGAACCACCTCGGCTACGGCATTGGCGCATTCTGCCGGAATGCGCCAATGCCGTAGCCAAGGTGTAGATCATCCGAGGTGTAGATCATCCGAACTGAAGCATAGCTCTCTCCATGGGTAGGATGTGATGTATTCTCGCATCCCGTCCCAATCCGCTGACACGTAGTGCCAAATTGGACGCATTCCTCCAGTACGAGACTAAGGAGGCAAAAATGGCACCGTGGACCCCACTAAACAGTGGTCAGAGAAGCCAAGAGGAGTGCTCACTGTGACTTTGTATCCAGCAGGGTTCGTCGTCAGCAGAAGATCCAGCAGAGAGGGTGCATGACCGTCCATGTCTGGCACTTTGGTAGGTTGGTCTATCAGTTGAGGCAAGTCATGCGTCAGGGCGAAGTCGTAGGCGGCTCTCCCCTCGAAGTCAGTTCTCCCGGAGCCCAGCCACTCCTCGTGATGGGCATTAAAATCCCCAAGCAGAACCATATCCGCGGATATATATGTATATAGGGAAACTACATGCACTTCATCTGCCGCTCTACTCAAGTGCTCGAACAATCGAGCTGTCCCCGCGTCGTCTGAGTGCGACCTGTAGATACTTACAGGCGGACACACGCGACTCCGTCCCCAAGTGAACCGATTGTGATGATTCTTTTTTTATTTGAAAGCTGGTGCTTTCCGCGTGGTCCCATTTCAATTTCATCAAGATCGGTTTAGAAAGCGAGGCGGATTCGCGAAGCCAAAAGCCGAGCGATTCCGCCGAGTACATTAATAGCAAAAAATTACTAAAAAAACTGAAATAAAAAACTATTAAAAAAAATATAAAAACCGCCTTCAAAAATGTATGAAATAAAAAAAATCGAACCCTAGAGTTGAAGGCGGTGCAAGCAAAAATAACCGACCGCCTTCAACTCTAGGGTTCGATTTTTTTTTATTTCATACATTTTTGAAGGCGGTTTTTAATTTTTTAAATCGTTTTTTTACAAAAATGTATACACTTTATTTACATACAGACTGTACGTGCATGAAATATGTTTAATAAGTTGTTTCGACATACTGTCATACAAATTAAATTACAGAACGAAAGTTAAATTTTAAAAGTTCCTAATACTATATAGATAGGCCCTACATTTTCGTTCCATAGGCGGCAGGACGGCGCGGCGGAGCGGCGTTGTAGTGGGACGACAGAGGTGGCGGGCGGAATAGCGAGCCGCGAGCATCGACGACGCTCGCGTGTCGTCTCGTCGGTCGCGGTGCGGGACGATGAGCTGCTGGCGCGCGGGCGGGCGGGCTTATTCTTCCCCACTCCCCGCAGCCCTCCCGCACCCCGAGTTCAGTGTAGTGCGAGCGCGCGCTTTTTAAACGTTGTTTTATTATATTGCGATACTCGAAACTACTCGAAAGTTCATGTTTAATGGAGAAATTTTATTGGATAATATACAATTATATTATATTTTGATGTTCTGTGTCTAATAAGTTAATAAAAACAGACGAAGCAATTTTTCACAGTGCTTGGGTTATTGCCAAAAATATGTAAAGGTGTGATCCATAAGGAAAATTTCCTAGATAATTATGAAAAGCGATATATTTAAAGAAATTAGGAGATGAAAAAAAATAAAAATTGACAGAGTAATTTTTATAGGTATTTTCAAATTTCTGCCTGTTCGAAATCGAAATTTTCCTAGATAATGTTATATATATACTCTTATTAATATATAATATCATATTCCGAAAGAATTTTGGACAGAGCAATTTTTCACAGCGAATTATTGCCGAAAATCTGTAAAGGTGTGATCGATAAGGAAAATTTCCTAGATACTTGTCTAAAGCGATATATATAAATAAATTAAGACATATAATAAAATAAAAATTGACAGAGCAATTTTTCTGAAGAAGTTGTGATACAAAATAGGTATTTTCAAATTTCTGCCTATTCGAAATCGAAATTTTCATAGATAATGTTATATATATACTCTTATTAATATATAATATCATATACCGAAGGAATTTCGGACGGAGCAATTTTTCACCAGCAGTTATAAGCGATTTTCATCTTTAGGTATAAATACCTAACTTCCAAACATAAAAAATCCTAGATAATTTGTCAAACGTGTATTTTAAACCCTACTTTATCACACTGCAAAGATTCAGCGACAGAGGAATTACGTCGAGTGGAAATGCTTTATTGATTGGAGTATATAGGCAACGTGACCAAATCAAAGCTTTGGAAAAAATCTATTTTATTTGTTGAATATATATACCTAAATCCGTAGCTTTTTACTTTTTTGTTTCGATCCATAGTTTTGGAATAAAAAAATTAAACTTCATTTTTGATTGATTGATTGTGTTGCATCCTACTCCAACCAGCGAAAGCGGGGCGCCTTGAAAGAGGAGCACAGGTGAATACAGGTTGACAGGACCTTAAGGCGAATAGTGCCACCAGCATAATCAGTTTTATTCAGAATTAGTGCGTAAGAAAAATATGAACATTTCTATAAAAAAACCTATTATCCTGTTATTATTATATAAGGTGTTTCGTTAGTCATGTCAAAAATTTCGGGAGGGTTACATACGATCTCAAATAAACAATTTACGTAAGAAAAAAACATATGTTTATAGGAGCATTTTTTCTCCTAACAAAAAAAAAATAAAATCAAATAAGTAGCTGTAAAAACCAATCATAGTGACCTTGTGACTTACTTACATACAACAAACAGCTGTTCTGCGTTTGAACATAGTACGGTCATTGACCCCGTACAATGTCAGTTACCTACTGTTACACACAGGTTACTGTTTAGGTAGCAAACATGTTTGTTAAATTTCTCGAAAAGTAATGCTAAAAACATTTAATTTTTTTTTTGCGTAACGTGTTTATTTGAGTGTGTATGTAACCCTCCCGAAATTTTTGACATGACTAACGAAACACCTTATATATCCAGCCGCTGTAACGAGGTGCCAGCGCCGCCGCTCACGCCCCGGCACAGTCGACTCTGCGCTCGGACGCGGTTCAACCCTCGTGCCTCGAGCCAGCGAGAAGAATCTCGCATAACAAATGAGAGGCTGTAAGTCTAAGGGCGCGCCGCCGCGGCCACGCCGGTTGCCGAATAACAAAACGTTTAGCTTAGCGCGCCGCGCACTGCGCCGCCGCGGTCGCGAATTTCCTTTTCCGTGTTCAATAGGAGGCAGTACTGCCTTGAAACGCGCACGGGTTTGTTAAGCTAACTCCCCTTTGAAACTTGTGTTCAATTGAAGGCCTGTCTGTTAACTGAATTGGATATTCGTCTGGTCAATTATGAGCTTTGGTGGTTCATTGGTAGAGTGTAGAGGACAGTGTATACATTTTTCGATCTCATGGTCGTGGGTTCGAGTACGAGGGGTACTCGAACCCACGACCGTGAGGTCGAAAAAAATATTATGTGCAAGTATTTTTTTTTAAATTTTTCATGACAAGCATTGTTAGGGTAATAAAAATAGGTTATGGTTGTTTAATTTTTACAACCACATACAACGTGTCCCAAAACTTAACGTCAAGCGAGAACCAGGGAGTAGGCCAGTTTATGACTACCCAGGGAAAATAAAGAAACAAAATCGGAGTCATTTGTTTTTTAAGGTATGACAATTTTTCTAAAAACGTTGAAAATTTCTGGTACAACATTTTTAGGTACTACGACCACAAATTTGCAAATATAATTGTAATTTTTTTTTATTGGTAGCCTAAATAACTCTGCTAATGATCAGTATCAAATAAAACCAGAATGCCTGTAGTTTTACCTAAAGAAATATTCAGTAATTTTTTTTTCTAAAAAAATTATTGACTCAGTTTTTTTTTTCTTATTTTTCCCTGACTAGTCATAAACTGGCCTACTCCCTGGTTCCCGTTTGACGTTTACTTTTGGGAAACCCTGTATAAAAACACTTTTTATCGGAAGTATTTTTTTTACTTTTTTATGTTAAGCTTTGTTAGGGTATGAAAAATAGGTTATGGTTATTTTTTTTATAACCACATAAAAACGAAAAAATATTATCGGAACTACGTCTCGAATTGAACACGAGTTTGAAAAGGGAGTTAGCTCGACAAAACCGCGCGCGGTTCAAAGGCTGCCTCCTATTGAACACGGAAAAGGAATTACGCGCCTCGGCCGCCCACGCCTAACCAGAACTTATGGCGGGCTCGCTCAACCCCTCTTGATGTATTGCGTGTTATATATTTTTATACCTGACGCCGCCGCGGCCTCGGTCGAATTAATTCCCCGAGAGCGTTGGATAATCTCCACTATTTCACTAAGAAGAGCCCTTAAAAAGACGCTAATGCCCTAATTAAAGAGAGGGGAATATACGAAGTTGGCCCCGGGGCCGCCGTGGGCGGGTGCGGCGGTACCCACGTACGGGACGTGAAGACCCCTTCTTCGAGGTCGAGTGAGGTGTGAGAAGGCACCCCGCCGGCCACAGGTATAAGGTTTAAATATTCCAATATATGTATACCCCTTATGAGGGTGAAACTACAGTTACTAAGGGATGGAGAAGATGAGTACTATGGGGCTGATATTAACAAATTATTGTTAAAAATCCCTAAAAATATATTAAATAAAAAAAAAAAGGTATAACTACAGCGCACATATATATATTTACATACATTACATACATACCACACGCTGTATCCGGACAATCGGGGGTAAGGAGAGTAATCGGTGTTGTGCTGCAAGTGCTCTTGTAAATTACAGCACAACACCGACCATCACGTTCAGCAAAGTATTAGGACAAGATAACTATCAAGCAACGAGTAAGGCACGAAGACCCACCAGCTGTATGACTCGGTGGAATGACCGCGCCAAGTTGGCTCTTCCGTCGCCCTTTATCTCACTAATATCATAAATGTGGAAGTATATTTGTTTGTTTGTTTGTTTATTTGTTTGTTTGTTTGTTTGTTCCTCTTTCACGCCTGAACGGCTGAACGGATTTTGACGAAACTTTGTATAGGGGTAGTGTATATCCCGGAGTAACATAATTTTGAAAAAAAGTGGCCAAGTTCGAGACGAGCTCGCGTGAAGAGGGTTCCGTACCATCCCGATTTCTGTGAGAACTAAAAGACTTAGGATTATCGTTTAGGTTATCCTGTAAATTAAGTGTATATCCCATGGTAACATAATAAAAAAAAAGTGGTCAAGTTCGAGTCGACCTTGCGTAAAGAGGGTTCCGTACCATCCTGTTTTCTGTGAGAACTTGAAGGCTTAGGATTTTCGTTTAGGTTTTCCTGTAAATGAAGTGTATATCCCATCTCACTAATATCATAAATGTGAAAGTATATTTGTTTGTTTGTTTGTTTATTTGTTTGTTTGTTTGTTTGTTCCTCTTTCACGCCTGAACGGCTGGACGGATTTTGACGAAACTTTGTATAGTGGTAGTGTATATCCCGGAGTAACATAATTTTGAAAAAAAGTGGTCAAGTTCGAGACGAGCTTGCGTAAAGAGGGTTCCGTACCATCCCGATTTCTGTGCGAACTAAAAGACTTAGGATTTTCGTTTAGGTTATCCTGTAAATTAAGTGTATATCCCATGGTAACATAATTTTGAAAAAAAGTGGTCAAGTTCGAGTCGACCTCGCGTAAAGAGGGTTCCGTACCATTCCGTTTTCTGTGAGAACTAGAAGGCTTAGGATTTTTGTTTAGGTTTTCCTGTAAATTAAGTGTATATCCCATGGTAATATAATAAAAAAAAGTGGTCAAGTTCGAGTCGACCTTGTGTAAAGAGGGTTCCGTACCATCCTGTATTCTGTGAGAACTTGAAGGCTTAGGATTTTCGTTTAGGTTTTCCTGTAAATGAAGTGTATATCCCATGGTAACATAATTTAAAAAGAAAGTAGTCAAATTCGAGTCGAGCTCGCGTAAAGAGGGTTCCGTACCATCCCGTTTTCTGTGAGAACTAGAAGACTTAGGATTTTCGATTAGGGAGAGAGGGAGGGAGCGAGGGGGAGCTATGAACGGAGAATGAAGGGGGGAAGGGGGTGGGGGTAAATAGAGTCATAGAGGGAGGGGCGAGAGGGGAGGTGGACGTACAGAGATGAAACTGGGTGAGGGGTCGGCAGAAGAGGGGGAGGGGAGGGAGGAAGGGTCGGGAGCGGAGCGGAGGTAGGGAGATGAAGGAAGGGGAAGGAGGGTCGGGGAGGAAGAGCAGCGATGGGAGGGAGGAGGAAAAGGAGGGAAGAGAGGGGAGGGGGTGGGTGGGGCAAGAGGGAGGGATAGTGTAGGGAGAGGGAGAAGGAAAGGGAGAGGGAGAGGGAGAGGGAGAGGGAGAGGGAGAGGGAGAGGGAGAGGGAGAGGGAGAGGGAGAGGGAGAGGGAGAGGGAGAGGGAGAGGGAGAGGGAGAGGGAGAGGGAGAGGGAGAGGGAGAGGGAGAGGGAGAGGGAGAGGGAGAGGGAGAGGGAGAGGGAGAGGGAGAGGGAGAGGGAGAGGGAGAGGGAGAGGGAGAGGGAGAGGGAGAGGGAAAATATAAGAGAAACGACAGTTTATTTATTTGCGTTTAAATCGGATTTACTGTTAAATCGAGTATACAGCGAGCGAAGCCGCGGGCAAAAGCTATCCTCCATAAAATTTAAGCCGATAATCTACGTATTTCATTTATTTTAACTGAAGTTTCTTATTTTAATATCGATAGCTTTTTCCCGCGGATTCGCTCGCGTGAAATTCGTATTTCAAAAGAAGAAAGTAAGTAACTTAGGCCGGGGCCGGAGGGTGAACTGGATTCAGATAAACAATAAACATTCTTAAAGAAAGTAAGTAACATACTAAAGGCGAGGCCGAAGGCCGAGCTGCGTTCAGGAAGAGTATAAACCTTTTCAAAGAAAGTGAGTAGGTAACAAAGGGCGAGGCCGAAGGCCGAGCATTGTTCAGGAAGACCTTTAACCTTCTCGAAGAAAGTAAGTAACTGAGGGCGAGGCTTAAGGTCGAGCTGCTTTCAGGAAGACTATAATCCTTCTCGAAGAAAGTAAGTAACTAAGGGCCTGGCCGAAGGCCGACCTGTATCCTGGAAGACGCTGACAGTAAGTAACTATGGGCGATAGTTACTTATTTTCTTCAAGACGGTTTATAGTCTTCCTGAATGCAGTTCGGCCTTCGGCCTCGCCCTCAATTACTTTATTTCTTCGAAAAGGTTTATAGTCTTCCTGAACGCAGCTGGGCCTTCGGCCTCGCCCTTATTTATTTACTTTCTTCGAGAAGGTTTATGGGCTTCCTGAACGCAGCTCGGCCTTCGGCCTCGCCCTCTGTTACTTACTTTCTTCGAAAAGGTTATCGTCTTCCTGAACGCAGCTCGGCCTTCGGCCTCGCCCTCTGTTACTTACTTTCTTAGAAAAGGTTATCGTCTTCCTGAACGCAGCTCGGCCTTCGGCGTCGCCCTCAGTTACTTACTTTCTTCGAGAAGGTTTATGGTCTTCCTGAACGCAGCTCGGCCTTCGGCCTCGCCCTCTGTTACTTACTTTCTTCGAAAAGGTTATCGTCTTCCTGAACGCAGCTCGGCCTTCGGCCTCGCCCTCAGTTACTTACTTTCTTCGAGAATGTTTATAGTCTTCCTGAACGCAGCTCGGCCTTCGGCCTCGCCCTCAGTTATTTACTTTCTTCGAGAAGGTTTATGGTCTTCCTAAACGCAGCTCGGCCTTTGGCCTCGCCCTCAGTTACTTACTTTCTTCGAGAAGGTTTATTGTCTTCCAGAATGCAGCTCAGCCTGAAGCCTCGCCGTTAGTTACTTACTGTAGTTAAGAAGGTTTATTGTTTACCTTAACGCAGATTGGCCTTATTTACTTACTTTCTTCCTTTGAAATACGAATTTCACGCGAGCGAAGCCGCGGGCAAAAGCTAGTGGTAACATAATTTAAAAAGAAAGTAGTTCAATTCAAGTCGAGCTCGCGTAAAGAGGGTTCCGTACCATCCCGTTTTCTGTGAGAACTAGAAGACTTAGGATTTTCGATTAGGGAGAGAGGGAGGGAGCGAGGGTAAGCTATGAACGGGGAACGAAGGGGGGAAGGGGGTGGGGGTAAATAGAGGCATAGAGGGAGGGAGGTGAGGGAGAGGGAGAGGGAGAGGGAGAGGGAGAGGGAGAGGGAGAGGGAGAGGGAGAGGGTGAGGGAGAGGGAGAGGGAGAGGGAGAGGGAGAGGGAGAGGGAGAGGGAGAGGGAGAGGGAGAGGGAGAATACACAGAGAAACAACAGTTTATTATCATATTTGCGTTTAAATCGGATTTACTGTTAAATCGAGTCTACAGCGAGCGAAGCCGCGGGCAAAAGCTATCCTCCATAAAATTTAAGCCGATCATCTAAATTGGAATAAAATTTGTACACGCACATTTAGCTATACGTGACACAGGCAGGATAGGCTAAATCATTAGGTATCTAAAGTATTTCATTTATTTTAACTGAAGTTTCTTATTGTAATATCGATAGCTTTTTTCCCGCGGATTCGCTCGCGTGAAATTCGTATTTCAAAAGAAGAAAGTAAGTAACTTAGGCCGGGGCCGAAGGGTGAACTGGATTCAGATAAACAATAAACATTCTCAAAGAAAGTAAGTAACATACTAAAGGCGAGGCCGAAGGCCGAGCTGCGTTCAGGAAGAGTATAAACCTTTTCGAAGAAATTAAGTAACAAAGGGCGAGGCCGAAGGTCCAGCTGCGTGCAGGAAGACCTTCAACCTTCTCGAAGAAAGAAAGTAACTGAGGGCGAGGCCAAAGGTCGAGCTGCGTTCAGGAAGACTATAATCCTTCTCGAAGAAAGTAAGTAACTAAGGGCCTGGCCGAAGGCCAAGCTGTATCCTGGAAGACGCTGACAGTAAGTAACTATGCGCGATAGTTACTTACTTTCTTCAAGGCGGTTTATAGTCTTCCTGAACGCAGCTCGGCCTTCGGCCTCGCCCTCAATTATTTGATTTCTTCGAAAAGGTTTATAGTCTTCCTGAACGCAGCTCGACCTTCGGCCTCGCCCTTATATACTTACTTTCTTCGAGAAGGTTTATAGTCTTCCTGAACGCAGCTCGGCCTTCGGCCTCGCCCTCAGTTACTTAGTTTCTTCGAGAAGGTTTATGGTCTTCCTGAACGCAGCTCGGCCTTCGGCCTCGCCCTCTGTTACTTACTTTCTTCGAAAAGGTTATTGTCTTCCTGAACGTAGCTCGGCCTTCGGCCTCGCCCTCAGTTACTTACTTTCATCAAAAAGGTTTATAGTCTTCCTGAACGCTGCTCGGCCTTCGGCCTCGCCCTCAGTTACATACTTTCTTCGAGAAGGTTTATTGTCTTCCAGAATGCAGCTCAGCCTGAAGCCTCGCCGTTAGTTACTTACTTTAGTTGAGAAGGTTTATTGTTTACCTTAATGCAGATAGGCCTTAGTTACTTACTTTCTTCCTTTGAAATACGAATTTCACGCGAGCGAAGCCGCGGGCAAAAGCTAGTAGCACAATAAAAACCAATAAATAAACTGAGCTCAAGTGAGCATTATATCAATTGAAAATTGAGCGTAATTATAACTGGGCGTGGAAAAGCGGCTTTATAAATGAACCGGGCTACAGAAAATATATCAGTGAAGTCCCAGTCAGATACAATTAAATCTAGCCCCCAACCTTTTTGCAGATGAGGCCCGCGTCCAAATAGAATAGAAAAAAATGGGGCTTAGGGCGTCCGCCATTTCATAGGCTGCCGCGTTCGCATGTTCGAGTTAGGGTTGCTACCTATCCGGGGACAGCCCGAACCGGACAATCTGGCAATTGCACGCCTCGTTCGGGTGTCCAATCTAACAGTCGTGCAGCGCTACTAGGTCTCATTCAAAGCCATATATATTTTTAATAATACCCTCAACCAAGAACATTTGAATAGGTAAAGGACGTCGGACCTTCCCCGCGCCAGCGTAACACGATGTTTGTATAAACGTACAAATTCCATTCGTTACCAACCAATCAGAGCGCGATACCGCCCGATACCACCCAATCAGAGCGCGCGCCGTCCCCTCCGCTACCCGCGGAGCTCGGCGAGTTCGGCGACGCTGTTTCTCATATAACCATTGGACAGTCTGACGTCCAAACTCTCTAAATGTTCTTGCCCTCAACCTTCTATCAACCAAGGAGCGCACAGGATATTATGTTTATTTTGTTTTTCGTAACCCATTGACAACTTTATACTTCAAGTATCTTAATTATTTATATACTAGCTTTTGCCCGCGGCTTCGCTCGCGTGAAATTCGTATTTCAAAGGAAGAAAGTAAGTAAATAAGGCCAATCTGCGTTAAGGTAAACAATAAACCTTCTTAACTACAGTAAGTAACTAACGGCGAGGCTTCAGGCTGAGCTGCATTCTGGAAGACAATAAACCTTCTCGAAGAAAGTAAGTAACTGAGGGCGAGGCCAAAGGCCGAGCTGCGTTTAGGAAGACCATAAACCTTCTCGAAGAAAGTAAATAACTGAGGGCGAGGCCGAAGGCCGAGCTGCGTTCAGGAAGACTATAAACATTCTCGAAGAAAGTAAGTAACTGAGGGCGAGGCCGAAGGCCGAGCTGCGTTCAGGAAGACGATAACCTTTTCGAAGAAAGTAAGTAACAGAGGGCGAGGCCGAAGGCCGAGCTGCGTTCAGGAAGACCATAAACCTTCTCGAAGAAAGTAAGTAACTGAGGGCGACGCCGAAGGCCGAGCTGCGTTCAGGAAGACGATAACCTTTTCTAAGAAAGTAAGTAACAGAGGGCGAGGCCGAAGGCCGAGCTGCGTTCAGGAAGACGATAACCTTTTCGAAGAAAGTAAGTAACAGAGGGCGAGGCCGAAGGCCGAGCTGCGTTCAGGAAGCCCATAAACCTTCTCGAAGAAAGTAAATAAATAAGGGCGAGGCCGAAGGCCCAGCTGCGTTCAGGAAGACTATAAACCTTTTCGAAGAAATAAAGTAATTGAGGGCGAGGCCGAAGGCCGAACTGCATTCAGGAAGACTATAAACCGTCTTGAAGAAAATAAGTAACTATCGCCCATAGTTACTTACTGTCAGCGTCTTCCAGGATACAGGTCGGCCTTCGGCCAGGCCCTTAGTTACTTACTTTCTTCGAGAAGGATTATAGTCTTCCTGAAAGCAGCTCGACCTTAAGCCTCGCCCTCAGTTACTTACTTTCTTCGAGAAGGTTAAAGGTCTTCCTGAACAATGCTCGGCCTTCGGCCTCGCCCTTTGTTACCTACTCACTTTCTTTGAAAAGGTTTATACTCTTCCTGAACGCAGCTCGGCCTTCGGCCTCGCCTTTAGTATGTTACTTACTTTCTTTAAGAATGTTTATTGTTTATCTGAATCCAGTTCACCCTCCGGCCCCGGCCTAAGTTACTTACTTTCTTCTTTTGAAATACGAATTTCACGCGAGCGAATCCGCGGGAAAAAGCTATCGATATTAAAATAAGAAACTTCAGTTAAAATAAATGAAATACGTAGATTATCGGCTTAAATTTTATGGAGGATAGCTTTTGCCCGCGGCTTCGCTCGCTGTATACTCGATTTAACAGTAAATCCGATTTAAACGCAAATAAATAAACTGTCGTTTCTCTTATATTTTCCCTCTCCCTCTCCCTCTCCTCTCCCTCTCCCTCTCCCTCTCCCTCTCCCTCTCCCTCTCCCTCTCCCTCTCCCTCTCCCTCTCCCTCTCCCTCTCCCTCTCCCTCTCCCTCTCCCTCTCCCTCTCCCTCTCCCTCTCCCTCTCCCTCTCCCTCTCCCTCTCCCTCTCCCTCTCCCTCTCCCTCTCCCTCTCCCTCTCCCTCTCCCTCTCCCTCTCCCTCTCCCTCTCCCTCTCCTCTCCCTCTCCCTCTCCCTCTCCCTCTCCTTTCCTTCTCCCTCTCCCTACACTATCCCTCCCTCTTGCCCCACCCACCCCCTCCCCTCTCTTCCCTCCTTTTCCTCCTCCCTCCCATCGCTGCTCTTCCTCCCCGACCCTCCTTCCCCTTCCTTCATCTCCCTACCTCCGCTCCGCTCCCGACCCTTCCTCCCTCCCCTCCCCCTCTTCTGCCGACCCCTCACCCAGTTTCATCTCTGTACGTCCACCTCCCCTCTCGCCCCTCCTCTATGACTCTATTTACCCCCACCCCCTTCCCCCCTTCATTCTCCGTTCATAGCTCCCCCTCGCTCCCTCCCTCTCTCCCTAATCGAAAATCCTAAGTCTTCTAGTTCTCACAGAAAACGGGATGGTACGGAACCCTCTTTACGCGAGCTCGACTCGAATTTGACTACTTTCTTTTTAAATTATGTTACCATGGATATACACTTCATTTACAGGAAAACCTAAACGAAAATCCTAAGCCTTCAAGTTCTCACAGAATACAGGATGGTACGGAACCCTCTTTACACAAGGTCGACTCGAACTTGACCACTTTTTTTTATTATATTACCATGGGATATACACTTAATTTACAGGAAAACCTAAACAAAAATCCTAAGCCTTCTAGTTCTCACAGAAAACGGAATGGTACGGAACCCTCTTTACGCGAGGTCGACTCGAACTTGACCACTTTTTTTCAAAATTATGTTACCATGGGATATACACTTAATTTACAGGATAACCTAAACGAAAATCCTAAGTCTTTTAGTTCGCACAGAAATCGGGATGGTACGGAACCCTCTTTACGCAAGCTCGTCTCGAACTTGACCACTTTTTTTCAAAATTATGTTACTCCGGGATATACACTACCACTATACAAAGTTTCGTCAAAATCCGTCCAGCCGTTCAGGCGTGAAAGAGGAACAAACAAACAAACAAACAAATAAACAAACAAACAAACAAATATACTTTCACATTTATGATATTAGTGAGATTTAATATTTATATAATTTTTTGACAGTTATACTCTATTGTACTCATCATTGTACTAATATAATTAAGTTGATACAAATTGCATATCAAAGTTTGACAAAGGCTCTTTACACCTGATACGCTTAATTAACACGTTTCTGTAGTTAGAACTCTCAGTAAAATGTTTAATCTTGCTCTCAAGCTGTGTTTTTGATATACTGTACGCGATGTTATTTTGTGGCTAGTCACTAAAATACTTGTAATAATATGTATGAAAAACAAAAATGCCCTGCAAAGTTTCTTGCCGGCTCTTCTACATAGGTGTAATCGAACCGGATAGAACAAATTGTGACAAGTTCGAGTGCAGTCTAACTGCCATATGAATGATCAATAACAATGCAATAGTGTCATAGTGTCAAATCCGTTTCACGGCTTCTAAACTTTTAATTAACTTTTACATACATTTTGTTTTACTTTCAACACAAAAGTCCGCGAATGGGCTAAAGAAAAGGTGGCAGCCCTAGTTAGAGTCCGCGCTGGCGGACCACTGAAAGGTTCTCGCTTCAGTTATTACGAAATTAAACCTCTCGAATAGTTTCGCGAATAGTTTATTACGAGATGCCTACATCAACAAACGTTTCGGGGCAAATAATTGAAGTTGTTCGCTTGGAGTATTTATTTTTGTTTGGCTCAGCCCCGACTGGCCTCGGCGCGCCCGATGCTCTTTCGCGCTTGCAATAATTCGTGAAGTAGGTAGGATCAACATTTCATTCGCCTTTGAAATGTTGAATTATTCACTGGATGTGGTATGGGTACACGAACACTTTTTATAATTAATGTTGATCGATAGATAGAAAATACTTTGTTGAACCAACAAACGTGGCTACAATAACACTTTTCACATTACATGTTAATCGATAGATAGATAGAAAATACTTTGTTGATCCAACAAACGTATGGCTACATAAATATTTGTCATATTTAAAGTTGATCGATAGATAGAAAATACTTTGTTGATCCAAGAAACATTTAACAGTAACGAGCACATTCGAACATTCACGTGAGGTGCAAAGGCGGACTTATTCCTTACAGAGATTTCTTCCAGTCAACATTTGGATGATTGAGAGTCGAATTAATATAATGATCAACATGTAAAAACCGGCCAAATGCGAGACGGTTTTGGTGTCGTGTTAATTTGTTGATGTCATGAAATTCATTAAGCTCTATTGAAGATTACTTTGGACAAAAAAAAATTAAAAAGACACGTAACGTAAATTGAACTGACCTTATTACAAAAAAAAAAAAAAGAATTATAAAAATCAGATAAGGTTTAGGGGAAGGAAAAACATAAGCCCCGAAAGACAACTTTTGACGTAATTTGTTGACGTAAATATTAACTGAGAACGTGCAGCTGTCCCACTTGTGTTGGCAGGGAGTGCGCGTGACGAACGGAGACAGCGATACTTTGTTCAACTACATAACGTGTTATCACGTGACTGACTTCGGCCTGCTATTAATGATGAAAGAGTAGCCATAATTGTATTTTTAAATTCGATGAAAATCAAAGCCACATTTTCCTGTTAGACCGCATTTAACGCGAGCGCAGCCGCAGGCACAGATAGCCATACTAAACGACATCGAACTGAAATAAAACAGGCCAAGTGCGAGTCGAACTCGCGCACCGAGGGATCCGTATCGCCATGTCAAGGTCAGCGCTACTCACGCCATCTATGTATTAGTTAAATAAAATGCTTCATATCCTTTTCGGTAGATGGCGCGCATACACTTTTTAGTTCATGTATGGGGACCCCGTGATTTTTTTTACTTTTTCTTATTTTTCTTATTTGTTGTTATATCGGCCATAATAACACATATTCTGTGAAAATTTCAACGGGCTACCTATTACGGTTCAAGAGATACAGCCCTCGGACAGACAGGCGGACAGATAGACAGACAGACGGCGTAGGCTTGGTAATAGGGTCCTGTACGACGGATACGGAACCCTAAAAAAAGGCGATACTCTTAAAAACATCAAAGAAGACACCATTCGAACGTTCAGGAGCGTTTACCCGCAGACGTGTCGTGAATGGCTAAAACTCCTCTCCAATACGGTTTAAAGGCTGATCCTGTTTAGCGAAATTGAAATAGCCTCGTGT
Source organism: Nematopogon swammerdamellus (assembly GCA_946902875.1). Classification (NCBI taxonomy): domain Eukaryota; kingdom Metazoa; phylum Arthropoda; class Insecta; order Lepidoptera; family Adelidae; genus Nematopogon; species Nematopogon swammerdamellus. Next base: position 2,489,701 of record OX336334.1, on the reverse strand, counting down.
CTGGTCTGGTGGCCGCACATAAGCCGGCCGCGGCGCCGCTACGGCACGCCGCCGACACACACACACACACACACACGCACCCTTTGAGCAAATATTATATAGAGTTATCGCTCCGAAGAAATATACAGAGAAGCGCTGTTTCAGCGGCTGAGCTATGGGGTAAGGTGGCGGGGAGGCGGAGCGCAGAGTCGAGCGGAAGAGGGGAGCGCGCACGGGGCGGGAAGCGTGCGGGAGACGGTCTGGCGGCCGGTGTGGGGGGCTCGCGCGGGTCGGGAAGCGTGCGGGAGAGAGGCAAGGGGTAGGGAGAACGATCGCACTCGTGCGTCGGTGTGCATATTGTCTTTTCATTCTAACACTTCATCTCCAGATTCGCCATCGCACCTTCGCATCGACGAAGATGTGTAAATGTATTAGTTTAAAGTAGGCGAGGCGCGATCGCAGCAGGCAGGCAGGCGACGACTGCGCGCTGCGGCCTCTCGCGCTCGACTAAGAGACTTGAGGATCGTGAACTGCAACTCGGTGGAACATGTTAGTTGGCTGAGTGATTTGTCTAGTACGCTAGTACATAATATATCTTTGCGCACACACACACACACACAGAGCATAATCTGTGTATTAACATTTCTATTAGCTCGGAGGAGACGCTCAGTTTTCCAATAAAGAGGCGACACGCTCGAGGGACACAGAATGAGAAATATAAAGATGGCAACATCCGTATTATTTTAGCGGCGGGTGGCCGAGTGGTTTGGGCATCGGCTTCTCGTGCGAGAGGTCCGAGGTTCGAATCCGGTCGGCGGCACGCGGCGTGCACCGATGAGGTTTTTCTGACGAAAAAAAATTACGTGCATACATACACCTGCTGCTTCACCGTTCGGAACCGGTGTAAAAGTGTAGGTCACTTCCCTTGGCGCTTGGCTCAAATTGTAGCCGACTGGGTTGGTACCGCCGTACTGGATGGTAAGATGGCCGCATAGCAGCCTCGGGTGTGTTCTCCTCTAGTCCAGTATAGCCAGCAATCCAGGGAAGTCTCCGGTATGGCACGTACCTTCTCGGAGGTGATATTGGCTGGTCGGAGCCAATATCAGCTGGTTTGGCCCCCCTCCGTCGAAGCCACCCATAGCGGATTACATAAAAAACCGGCCAAGTGCGAGTCGGACTAGCGTACTGAAGTTTCCGCGCCACAAAAAAAAAATGAAAAAAAAACACGTTTCTTGTATGGGAAACCCCCTTAATTTTTTACTTTTTCTATTTTTTTATTATTTGTTGTTATATCCGCCATAAAAACACATATTCTGTCAAAATTTCAACGCGCTACCTATTACGGTTCAAGAGATACAGCCCTCGGACAGACAGACAGACGGACGGACGGACGGACGGACGGACAGACAGACAGACAGACGGCGGTGTAGCCTTTGTAAATAGGCTTCACTAGGGGATACGGAAACCTACAGCAGGTTCTACAGGATCTTTGGAACGGTAACAGCTATCTGGTTGAAATTTTGAGCGGTTTCTTCGGCCACCCCCCAAGGTCACCACCCCCGGTGGTCGATGGTAATTTTCGTGTGAATTGCTTTTCTCATCGGCCACCCCTAACGCGTGTTAAGGCGTCTCAGTGGGGTGGCCGAAAGGAATGGAGGTTGTGTGAAGGTTTTCTCATCGGCCACCCCAGATGTTTTTTTAATTTTCACAGAACATGACATGTTATAATAACACATTGTGTTATTATGGCGGATATAACAAGAAATAATAAAACATAGAAAAAACACAATATTAAGGGGTCCCCATACAAGAAACGTGTTTTTTTTTTCAAAGTGTTTTTTTTTTGTAGTGCGGCACGCGAACCGCGGTGCGCGTGTCCGACTCGAACTTGGCAGGTTTTTTTATATTATGTCGATTACGTACTAGGAGTAAGAGTTAAAAGTGCTATTAATATTTGCACTTCTATGAATTATTTATTATATACTCAATGCTTCCACTTCTCTTTGCTAGAGCTAGAGGCAGACAGCCCGCCCGCCGATGGTGCAGATAAAGATTTCGTTACACACACACACACACACACACCCTCTCACCCTCTCACACACACTGACACACATGTAACAGAACGCACAAATAACGCGAACGAACGCCTCAATTTTCCACTCCGTACGAACTGAGAGGCAACGGAACCTTACTCGTTGCGAACTTGGCCGAAGGGATTTGAAAGAAACAATGAACTGAATTCTGGAGGCAAAACTTGTAAGCTTACGTATTTGAAATGGGCAAATTGTTACAGTACATGAGAACTTTCAGGAATGAACGAGTTCCAAGCGGATTGGGTCACTTATGCAAGGACTTATGAATTTAAATCGGAGTTTCACTGATGATGGTCAGTGACGGTCTGTTCAGTTTTCACATTTTCAGAACATAGACTGTAAGTGATGTTATTATGTGGCTAACTAGCTGTGGGTCTCTAAAACACTTGTAATAATATGTATGAAAAATAAAATACCGTTTGTACCGTGTGGGGCCGGTACTTTAAAAGAATAGCCCCACTGCATCTCTCCCCGTGTATGTCGTAAAAGGCGACTAAGGGATATGACTCCCTTCTTATATTACTAGGTGGTAGGGTTTAACCACCGCACTGAATGATACGTCGGTCGAAACGGCTATGTAAATAGTTTGTGTTTTCCGTCCAGTTCAGTGTAGCCGGCACGACCGAAGGGATACACTGACGTGGCACCAAGTTCACCCGGTGTTATGGGCTGACATCACGGATGTTATAGGTGATATAGCCAACCGTGTCAGTTTAAAAAAAAAAAAAACCTTGCGAAGTTTCTTGTCGGTTCTTCTTCGTGGGTGCAATCGAACGAACAAATTGTGACAAGTTCGAATGAAGTTTAACGGCCATATGAATGATCAATAAACGATACAATACAAATACTGTTTTTCGTAAAAAAAAAAACCGCTTCGACGCAACCCTTTCCATCTATTGCAAAGAGTTTGCGTTTCATCTCTACTCTCTACTTCTTATAAAAGGGAACGTCTGTGTGTATGTATGTATGTTTAAGGTAAACTCCGAAACCACTGAACATATTTTGATGCCGTTTGCACCAATGTAAAGAGTAGTTCTTATTGCTGCTCACTATAGGCTATATACCAACACGCTAAATAACAACAGTGCTGAGCAGTATCAAAGAAAGTATAGTAGGAACGGAATTTTGTGTCGAATAGTAGTGCCGGATGGAGGGGAGAGAAGGACGGAGGGGAGGGGAGGAGACGAGGAGAGAAGGAGGGGGAGGGACGGAGAGTGGCAGAGAGAATATAAGAGAAGCGATCGTTTAAATTATAATACATACTTGGTTATTTTTAATATATATTATTTACGTTAGTAATTAAAAAAACACATTTTTTATGATATTTCAACCTATTGTACCAGATAAAATTGTTTATATATTAAACTTAAATAATATATTTTTTTTTTATGGAAACTGACACGGTTGTTTACATCACCTACAACGTCCGTGATGTCAGCCCATAACACCGGGTGAACTAGGTGCCATGTCAGTGCTTCCCCCTTTGATCGTGCCGGCTACACTGAACTGGTCGGAAAACACAAACTATTTACATAGCCGTTTAGACCGACGTTTCATTCAGTGCGGTGGTACCAACCCGGGCGGGTTAAACCCTACCACCAAGTAAGATTAGGAGGGAAGGGACCTACAGTTTTACGAGGAATCCGAACCTCGGTCAGCCTTCAACGGTCAGCGGTCACCCATCCAAGTACTGACCGCGCCCAGCGTTGCTTAACATTCAATAGCGACAGTTGACTGTCTGCACCACTGAGCTATCGAGGCTGACTATAGGTATATAGTATAAATAATTTTATTTGACGACGAATATATGTGTTTTTTTAATTACTAATGTAAATAATATATATATTAAAAATAACTAAAACCAAATATTGGTATAAAAAGTATTTAATTCATAATACATACTTGCAAATTGAATTACGTAATACATCATACTTGCGTTTAATTAAATTGCATTTGCTATGAAACTGAGTCTACTGCGAGTGAAGCCGCTGGCAAAAGCCAGTCATAGTCATATCATATAGGACGAAGTGCTATTTGCGAGAGTACCTACGCGGGAAGGGATCTGTCATATTCTTTTATATTTACTCCTTCCTTACGTATATTTTTTTTATTTTGCTTTTACTCGCACCAGCCGCGAGCGCGTAGGTAATTCGGAATGGAACAGTTTTATTTTGCTGGCTAATAAATCCAGACAGAGGAGGTTTATTTCTGCTCCGGTGGCGTAGTGGTACTCCTGACGGGCCGCGGATGAACGTTCGACTTGGAGGCTTTGCATATCTTTATAGTGAACATAAACAACACACACACACACCCTCACACACCCTAACATACACGCACGCACGCACATTATTATCTATCACACACACATATTATTGTATTGTATATACTTATTGCACTCAAATAGAATATGGGCAAAAGGTAACACTTAATGCCTCTATACATTTTCTAACAGAATACCTTTGGGGTATGATAACTGCTAGGTGAGTGGCGGAAAGAGATATTATAAGTATTATTATATGACAGATGTACGGGAATACTAAATATAGATAAACTTAAATATGAATAGTTTAAATACTATATCTATATACCAGATATATACGATAAGATAATAAGATAGACTAAATATACTTAGTTTTTACATATTATACATATTTACTAAATCTAAACATGAGAGACATAGTTTTGGATCAGAAAAATTACGACGACAAAAAGTGCTTCTTTTCTTTAAAAGAATTTTGGAAGTGTGAATGGAAGAAGAGAGAATATTTTTCTCTCTTCTTTAGTAGTTAGTTAGTAGTCTTAGTTAGCTATTTAAAAAAAAATAGTTTTCCAATATTTCTTAAGTTGAAGGTGTTTTTTGTCTTTCAAAATACGACCAAATTTTTAGGGGTGACCCAGGGGACAATTTTGTCCCCAGTTTTGTATGAAAAAAATGGGTTGTCCTCAAGGTAAATAAGGCAAATAAGGTGAATTTATCAATATAATACCCTTTTTTCAGACAAATACAGAAAACAAGAAAAAGTTGATCCACCCAATCAAGTTTGCAACAAAATGTCACGACTTTTCTACGGAAATTAGATTTTTTTTCAGTGCTTTTAAATTTTCCATCTGGTATTCCATCCTACCCCCGTGCCGCCCGTGCGCGTGGCCCCCGACCCGCCCGCACACGGCGAGCCGGGGGCCTAAGTTGAAATATTGCAGCGGTAGATGATAAGTTGATCAGCGGTTGATGATAAGTTGATCCCTGTTGATCCAAAGCACAGAGCTGATTTATGCGGATATCTCGCGGTGCATTATGTGAAATATTGCAGCGGTAGATGATAAGTTGATCCCTGTTGATCCAAAGCACAGAGCTGATTTATGCGGATATCTCGCGGTGCATTATGTGAAATATTGCAGCGGTAGATGATAAGTTGATCCCTGTTGATCCAAAGCACAGAGCTGATTTATGCGGATATCTCGCGGTGCATTATGTGAAATATTGCAGCGGTAGATGATAAGTTGATCCCTGTTGATCCAAAGCACAGAGCTGATTTATGCGGATATCTCGCGGTGCATTATGTGAAATATTGCAGCGGTAGATGATAAGTTGATCCCTGTTGATCCAAAGCACAGAGCTGATTTATGCGGATATCTCGCGGTGCATTATGTGAAATAATGATTACTAAAAACCGCTTTGGGTGAGAACTGAAAAGAGAGGAATACACATTTCTTCAGATTTTTTTTTATGAAAACTGACACGGTTGGCTACATCACCTACAACATCCGTGATGTCAGCACATAACACCGGATGAACTTGGTGCCACGTCAGTGCTTCTCTTCGGTCGTGCCGGCTACACTGAATTGGACGAAAAACACAAACTACTTACATAGCCGTTTCGACCGACCTTTCATTCAGTGCGGTGGTACCAACCCGGTCGGGATAAACTCTACCACCTAGCAAGGTAAGAAGGGAAGGGTGATTATTAAAAACCGCTTTGGGAGAGAACTGAAAGACACATTTCTTCAGATAAAGTTTAATTATTTGAAGTGAACCGTTTCAGGATTATTTTATTCTAAGAAATTATTTTACGAACTATTTTGGGTTAGTTTATTCTAGACTGTAAATATTTGGAATACGCACATTGGAGGGTTGAACGGAAGTGGCCGAGTGGTTTGGGCATCGACTTCTCACGCGAGAGGTCCGAGGTTCGAATCCGTTCGGCGTGTACCAAAAAGTTTTTTCTGACGAAAAAATTTACGTTCATACCTACACCTGCTGCTTTATCGTTCGGAACAGGTGTAAAATTGTACGTCCCTTCCCTTGCCCCTTACTAGGTGTTAGTCTCAAATTGTAGCCGACTGTGTTGGTACCACAGTACTGGATGTAAGATGGCCGCATAGCAGCCTCGGTTGTGTTCTCCTCGAGTCCAGTATAGCCGGCAATCCAGGGAAGTCTCCGGTATGGCACCTACCTTCTTGCAGGTGATATTGGCTGGTCGGAATATGCGCTTTGGCCCCTCCGACTCAGCCACCCATCCCGGATTACATAAAAAAAACAGAACTTTAACAAAGAGAAAAAAATCGGTCAAGTGCGAGTTTTACTCGCGCACGGAGGGTTCCGTAGATCCGCTATACAATACCTCTCAAAACACCAAACGCTTTTATCTTTTGTCTTTCTACAGTGCAAAATATAAAAGCCTGCGGCGCCATCTATTATTCAGTAGAGAGACTAAAAGATTCTTAGCTCGTTTCTTGTATGGGAATTTTTTACTTTTTGATTTTTTTTTTATTTGTTGGTACATCCGCCATAATAACACATATTCTGTGAAATTTTCAACCGGCTACCTATTACGGTTCAAAAGATACAGCCCTAAGACGGACGGACAGATAGACAGACGACGTAGGCTTAGTGATAGGCTTACGTATGGATACGAAACTCTAAAAAAACTATTTAAAAAAATATAAAAACCGCCTTCAAAAATGTATGAAATAAAAAAAAATCGAACCCTAGAGTTGAAGGCGGTGCTAAAGAAGGCTACACAAATCACAAAGCATATCGCTAAAAATAGAACTGGAAACATATCGGTGACCTCAAATTACAGACCGATCTCTCTGGCCACCATATTGGCCAAAATTCTAGAGAGATTGTTGCAGCCGATTATTGTGTCACATATAAGGTTAAATGATGCTCAGTTTGGCTTCAGGAAAGGTTTGTCAACGGATATGGCTATTTTCTCTCTCAAACAGGTGGTCAAGAATTACACGCAGAAGCAGACGTCAGTGTACGCCTGCTTTCTTGACTTGAGCAAGGCATTTGACACTGTTTGTTACGAGAAGCTGTGGAACAAGTTAAGCGTGACCGAGGTACCGGGCGAGGTCACCCAGCTTCTCAAGTTTTGGTATGCGAACCAATCGAATAGTGTGCGTTGGGGTTCCGCACTTTCTGACACCTATCGATTGTGTTGCGGTGTGAGACAGGGCGGGTTGACCTCGCCCGACCTATTCAACCTGTATGTGAACGACCTGATCGGGGAACTCAGTAGTACCGCAGTCGGACTCAGGGTTGGTAAACGTTTTGTTAATAATCTGAGCTACGCGGACGACATGGTGCTGCTGAGTCCCTCGATCAGGGGTCTCAGACAACTTGTCGCGATCTGTGAGAGATATGCGGCGGAGCACAGTCTCGTGTACAACGTCAAGAAGACAGAAATGATGGTATTTACATCTGGAACGGGTCCGAGCCGTGTTCCGTCGGTTTATCTCAACAACACTGTGATTAAGCGTGTGAATACATTCAAGTACCTCGGTCACGTGTTGACACCCAACCTGAAGGATGACAGCGATATGGAGAGACAGCGCAGGTCTCTCTCTGTGGTTGGCAATATGCTGGCCAGAAGATTCGGAAAGTATACGGAGGAGGTAAAACTGACACTTTTTAAGGCATTCTGCCAGACCTTCTACACGTGTCAACTTTGGATAGACAGCACTAAAAATTCGTATAATGGCATAAGAATCCAATACAATAACACATTCCGGCAGTTAATGCGGTTACCACGCTTTTGCAGTGCATCAACCATGTTTGCCGAAAATGAAGTTTTTGATTTTTGTGCCATTATGCGAACCCGTGTACACAAATTTAGACAAAGTCTGTCCAAAAGTGACAACGAAGTTGTGCAAGGTCTCACACAATGGTGTTACAGTCCGATATTCCGTGAGTGGGAACATATTATGTTGGGTACCCATTCGCGGAGGATAAAATAATGGGTGGGTGTTTACTATTTTGTATATTTACATATGTTTATTATTATGTCCTTTATTTCACGTTTCTTTTAAATTTTACATTAATTTTACATAAGTAATAAAAATATACAAAATCAATATACAAATTAAATAAAAACGGTAATACCGCCGGCGGCGGGAGACAAACCTCCAAGCACGCCGGCGGGTGCAGGCCGTGGCTACGGAGCTCTCCGGGACGACGCGAGGCAAGCTACGAGCGATAGGTGGTTGTACTAGACACGTAGGCCACCACCACCCCCATCTCGGAGAGCTCCGTATCCACTTACTGCATTATTATTATTATTATATCATCCACTCATGCTTTCTTTCATGCATCATTTTTCCTTGCTTTAGCACCGCCTTTAACTCTAGGGTTCGATTTTTTTTTATTTCATACATTTTTGAAGGCGGTTTTTATATTTTTATAAATTGTTTTTTTTAGTAATTTTTCCTATTAATGTACTCGGCGGAATACCCGCCTCGCTTTCCAATCCGATCTTGACCAAATTGAAATGGGACCACACGCGAAGCACCAGCTTTAAAAAAAAGAATCATCAAAATCGGTTCACCCAGTCCAAAGTTCTGAGGTAACAAACATAAAGAAAAAAATACAGTCGAATTGAGAACCTCCTCCTTTTTTTGAAGTCGGTTAAAGCAACGCGACTAAAATAATAAATTATACATAAGTATTTTGATGTTATTTGATTTGAATAAAGACGAAAGAATCTCACAGGCCGAAAGTGGGCGAGTGTTTTTGGCAATACATGTATCTATTATTACGGCCATCACCGCCCCTCAAAATCCTCAAGTTGTTATTTAGGGACAGCGAAATCGTTATTCGTCGCGAGCACGTGAAACTTACCAGCTCGCGAACCCAAAACCATCCGCGTACCCACCAAATAAACTCCCCATTTGCAGAAACGTCTCTCGCTCTTGAAATCCCGAATGCTCCGGTCCGCAATCGTTGCGACAATGCCCCGGCACTACCCTCGCCGTATTGTTGTTGTTCCGCCAGGAAATAAAACGACAATACTCCGCCAGCGACGAGGTAAACACACTACAGGGCCGCTACGGGCGGGATAACACGCGGGACGCACGCGTGTGACGCGACGCCATGCGTCACTGGCGTGCCCGTGCCACTTTGCCGCCCCCCCCCCCCCCCCCCATTACCGACTATCATTGTCTCCCTCTACAGAGACCAATCCATGCTGCATCGTCATAGCCCCACTGCGACGTTGCTATCGCTTACTCGCTCTCGCTTGCCTACCGATGACAGGAGCGAGAGAGAAACATGAAATCGCTCACCCTTATCGGGCGACCGTCGCAATCTTCGTGTTTCTCTCTCACTCCTGTCATCGGTAGGCAAGCGAGAGCAAGTAAGCGATAGCAACGTCGTAGTGGGGCTGTGACGATGCAGCATGGCTTGTCTCCGTAGAGGGAGACAATGACATTCGGCTCTGGCCCCCCTCCCCCCCCCCCCCCCCCCCCCAAAGTGTTTCGGATTTGACCAAAGGAAATTGAAATATTTCAACGAGCCTAAAAATTTTTTTAGGTGGTGGAAACATTGAATCCCTAGTTAGTGTGGAAAAAAATGTTTTGGGGGTGGGAGATCACCCTCCAACGGTCGAGCGGTCGCCCACCCAAGTACTGACCGCGCCCAGGTGTGCTTAACAACAGTCGACCGGTCGCACCACTGAGCTACCGAGGCTGACAAAGTTTGTTATTATTAAATTATGCTAACTAAACTGAACTTTATTACAGTAAACATAAATACAAATATCGCATGGCAAATATTACCGGCAACAATGAGATTAATGCTTTTATGACTTTTCGCAGGGGGTGAAGACATAACAGATATAGGAAGAAATAGTGACAAGGATTGAGAAAGGAATGCTCGGTCATGTTGGAAGAATGGATGATAGGAGACTAACGAATGAAATTTATGAGGCAAATATGAGTGGAAGAGTCGGGAAGGGTCGCCTTAGACGCACGTACCAGGACCAGATCGGGCATGTGCTCAAAAAGGGTCAAGTGCGTAGTACCCGTTACCGACGGGCATGCATGAAGAATATTATGGGAGTGGAAGAGGCGGCAGAGGTGTGTCAGGATCAGGATCATGTGCACGTGGAGATCCGTTGTCTGTGCCTACCCCACCGGGAAACCGGCGTGACGCTATTAAATAGCGTACATACATAAATTTTATGTATATGCGTGGATCCATTTTTTATTATTTTTGGTATCTGTCTGAAAAAAAAAGGAAATTATCTTGATAAATTCAGATAAGAAATTGATTCATAACAAAGAAGCTGCACAAATAATTTTGAGGAATGTTTTTAAAATATTGGTTACCCTGAGGACGGTACTTTAAAAGAATAGCCCCACTGCATCTCTCCCCGTGTATGTCGTAAAACGCGACTAAGGGATATGACTCCCTTCTTATATTACTAGGTGGTAGGGTTTACCCCACCCGGGTTGGTACCACCGCACCGAATGAAAGGTCGGTCGAAACGACTATGTAAATATTGTGTATTTTCCGTCCAAATCAGTGTAGCCGGCACGACCGAAGGGAAGCACTGACGTGGCACCAAGTTCACCCGGTGTTATGGGCTGACATCACGGATGTTGTAGGTGATGTAGCCAACCGTGTCAGTTTCCATAAAAAAAAAAAGGACAACCCCTTTTTTCCATACAAAACTGGGGACAAAATTGTCCCCTGGGTCACCCCTAAACATTTGTTTTTTTTTTTTATTTTAAATAGTTCAAAACTATTTTTCAGTTGCCTATAAACCTAAGTATTTTAAACTTGTTGATTTTAATATAAGCAATAAATTGTAATAAACTTTTCTTTTTATTTGACTTTGCAGCTGGTTTTTACTTTACAAGAAAAAGTTGATCCACCCATATATGTATGAAGACATAACACGCGTCAGATCACGCGAGTGTGTATCTAGCACGTACAATTTCGCCGTGGTCGTCCTCATCAGTGGAGCGGGAGGAATGAACGCAGGCCGGTGGAAAAACTTGACGAGGGTACGATTTTATCATCGGAAAATTTTGGGTTTTGCCGATGAGGACTTTGTTTTATTAAGTCGCCTATAAACCTCTCCCAAGTTCTTTTGCAATATGGAACGGTCGAATAAACCCAGCTGTTATTACTGAAAATATTTTCATTTGTGGCGCAGGCAGATATTTTTTTTTTATGGAAACTGACACCTTTGGCTACATCACCTACAAAATCTGTGATGTCAGGCCATAACACTGGGTGCCATGTCAGTGCTTCCCTTCATTTAATGTCGGCTACAGTGAACTGTACGGAAAACAGGAACTATTTACGTAGCCGTTTCGACCCGACGATTAATTCATTGCGGTGGTGTAAGCCCGGGCGGGTTAAACCCTACCACCTAGTAAGGTAAGAAGGGAAGGGACCTACTACAGTTTTACGTGGAATCTGAACCACGGTCAGCCTCCAACGGTCGAGCGGTCACCCATCCAAGTACTAGCCGCGCTCAGGGTTGCTTAACAACAGTCGACCGACCGCACCACTGAGCTACCGAGGCTGACATGTCAATGACAAACACAAAAGTGATCCTGTAAGGGTTCCGTTTTTGTCTCTTTGAGGTACGCAACCTTAAAGAAACGTCTCCGCTATCCGTGGATACTTAGTTGACTCCTTAGATACGTACTTATTGTAAACTAAAGCTCGGATTGTATACAAGGGGTGCTCGTTAGGAGCAAATTGAACGGCGCGCGCAGCGACCGGTGACGCTGCGAGCGTTGTGTATACAGGATGTTTCAGGATAGATGTTCGTAACTTCGGTGTTCGAAAGGGGTCCACATTTGAAGACGAAATGCTCTGAAACATTTTCCCAGATTCGGTCATTTTATAGTACTTATTGGTGAAAATAGTTCCATCAAGATTTGGTGGACGGTTAACGTCCGCCTTTATTAAATAAAAATAAAATCACTAACTCATGGATAGAAACGGGGTATGTTGCATACTTAACTAGTAGAGTTGAACTGCATGTAGGCACATTCCAAACACTGAAATTTGATTCACACCAAAAGAAAAAGGCGACTGGACTAGGACATTGCACTCCGTACACCTAGACAGCACTGTTGCCAAATCTCTCCAGACTCACTGTCCATCGAGTTTTTATTACAATTTCCTATTTTTGTATGAACAAAAAAATACAGGATTTCAATTTGAGTGATAAAGATTTCATTTCTTCTAATAATGAGCACTTTCTATTCCTGAAGTTTCTCAATCCTACCCTGAAGCACCCTGTATATTCCGCACCCTTTTCCATTTTCAGTATATTTCTCCCGGGGCGCCCGAAGGCTTCTCGCGTCAGTGGCGGACCTAGGGCTCGGACCCGAGGTAAGGTCATTAGGCTTCTGTCGATTCCATCACCTTCCCTTTTCATTATACATTTCGAGCGCGGAGGCGTATTGCTCCGGACAGGAATGGATGAAATCACTAAAGTGCGCGTAGCCTTCAAGTGGTTTCATGTAGGTATCACACTCATACTATTTCGTCTAATTGGTGAACTCAAGCTCACGGAGGAAGTCGAATCATTGAGCCAGAGGCACAGATTACTTAATAGTTACTTCGTAACAGATAAATCACTCCATAGAAAATGTTCCTACCTTCGGGCTTTAATAGCCTACTGCTTCACGTGGCCAATCGCTGCGTGCGAAAATGTACCTTAACGATCGAGTGTAAAGTGGTTATTGCTTTGCAGCTGCGCGCAGTTGCGTGGGCGAGCGTCTATGTATACTTCGCGCGGCTGACGAATTAACTGAAATAGACCGCCGGCGGCCCGTCGGGCGGTAGGTAGTTAGCGCGCGCAAGTACATAGAGTGCGTGAGGCCTGCCACAGGCGAACAATCGGTACTCTTAGCCTGTTTTGTAGGTACTACCATCGACGTTGCTCCGATGAATTGGCTTCCCTCATCCATCTTCGCCACACCAGCCGGTCTCGCTGGGAACATCCATATGTTGTTGACGCCCAACTTCTAAGAACGCATCGTTTTTTTGAAATCTTTCCTGTGTCGAACGGCCAAAATACCGGAACGGTCTTCCGGTGAGTGTGTTCCCCCCACCACCTATAACCTGGAGATCTTCAAAAGGCGTGTCAATAAATTAGACGACAACCTTTTTGTCCGCCTCATAGCCGGCATGGCGCCTCTCTGAGCGTGGTGTCGCGAGGAATGGTGTTATTGGTTGTGTCTGATCTTCCGTTGAAGTATTGGGCACAGACACCCGCGCCGGCTGTCTATAAAAAGCATTGAGGGTGAGCAAGATTCTTTCGTTTCGATCGGAACTTCATCCACATCGCCAATAGAAATATCTCAAGATGCAGGTACGCGTCAATAACGAAGGCTAAGCGGCGGGTGGCCGAGTGGTTTGAGCATCGGCTTCTCATGCGGGAGGTCCGAGGTTCTAATCCGGTCGGCGTGTACCAATGAGTTTTTTCTGACGAAAAAATGTACGTGCATACCTACACCTACTGCTTCACCGTTCGGAACCGGTGTAAAACTGTAGGTCCCTTCCCTTGCCCCTTACTAGGTGGTAGGCTCAAATTGTAGCCGACTGGGTTGGTACCACCGTACTGGATGTAAGATGGCCGCATAGCAACCTCGGTTGTGTTCTCCTCTAGTCCAGTATAGCCAACAATCCAGGGAAGTATCCGGTATGGCACCTACCTTCTCGGAGGTGATATTGGCTAGTCAGAGCATGTGTTTTGGCCCCTCTGACTCAGCCACCCATACCGGATTACATAAAAAAAAAAAAAGGAATATATAAGACAAACTGGCCAAGTGCGAGTCGGACTAGCGCATCGAGGTTTCCTCACCACGAAAAAAATGCCGAAAAAGAACACACGTTTCTTGTATGGGGGACCGCCCTTAATTTTTCACTTTTTAAATTTTGTATTTGTTGCTATATCCGCCAAAACAACACATATTTTGTGAAAATTTCAACTGGCTAGCTATTACGGTTACAAAAATACAGCTACCGGACGGACGGACGAACAGACAGACAGACAGACGTTGTAGGCTTCCGTACGTACGTACGTACGTACGTACCCCGTACGGAAGCCTACAACGTACGTACGTACGGGGTACGTCACAGAGCACGGAACGCCCCCCGCCCGCGCCCCCTACTAGAGGCGCCCTAAGCGATAATATTTGAAACCCAATAACTGGACGCAGTGCTACTAGCGCTTAGGGGTCGCGGGCGGGGGGCGTTCCGTGCTCTGTGGGGCACGTAAACCTAAAAACACCTAAATCAAATCAAATATATTTATTTCTTCAGATACGAGATCCATAAAAAAAAAACAATCGAAACATTCTAATTCTTGTAATACTCTCTTACACTTCTAATATATTCTAATATAAAAAACACAAATTCAAAATGTAATCGTAATACCTAAAATGTGTAGTAGTAATGCCCCGGATTTCAAATATTTAGGGAGTGATCTTTCCGTAGGTGCAATGGAGGGCCGGTATGTGATCGCTTCTTCCGCCCACCCATAGTTCCGCCCCTAACGCTTGGGGCGGCGCGGCGGCGCCCCGGCGACACTCGGCGTGTGAAATTGTAGTGTTATTATGATGTTGTAAGGCCGAGCTTATCAGGCCGCGGCCGAGCTAGGATCCGCTAAATCCGACATTTTATATTCACAAAAATTCGTCGTAAGACCGTAGTGGCGACGGTTTCTTTGCATTCATGCTTGGTGTGGGGTCGGTACTTACGAGCGACCCCACACCGCTTGCGGTCGGTACGACAAGATAACTATCAAGCAGCAAGTAAGGGACGAAGACCCGACTGCTACATGACTCCGTCGAAGAATCGTGCTAAGATTAGAGGTGGCTAACCTGTCGCCCCATAGCGCAACACCATGTCGCCTAAGGCGATTCTAAGTTTCTTTTATATTTTTCTTTATGTAAACTGCCAGCACGGTTGGCTACATCACTTACAACATCCGTGATGTCAGCCCATAACAAGGCGTGAACTAGGTGCCATGTCAGTTGCTTCCCTTCATTTCATGTCGGCCACTACAAAACCGCATGCAAATGATTTTTTTTAAAGCTAGAAAAGGTCCTTTTTGAGATAATAAATTGTTTGATTAAGTACTTAATTATTGTATTACTCTTGATTACAAACAAAGCTAAGAATCATCCCGATTCAGATTCAGATATTAATTCGCCATAAAGAACACACAACATTAACAATATTTCATTGATTTAAGCGGCGGGTGGCCGAGTGGTTTGGGCATCGGCTTCTCATGCGGGAGGTCCGAGGTTCGAATCCGGTCGGCGTGTACCAATGAGTTTTTTCTGACGAAAAAAATTTACGTGCATACCTACACCCGCTGCTTCACCGTTCGGAACCGGTGTAAAACTGTAGGTCCCTTCCCTTGCCCCTTACTAGGTGGTAGGCTCAAATTGTAGCCGACTGGGTTGGTACCACCGTACTGGATGTAAGATGGCCGCAAGCAACCTCGGTTGTGTTCTCCTCTGGTCCAGTATAGCCAGCAATCCAGGGAAGTCTCCGGTATGGCACCTACCTTCTCGGAGGTGATATTGGCTGGTTAGAGCATGTGCTTTGGCCCCTCCGACTCAGCCACCCATACCGGATTACATAAAAAAAAAAAAAATTTAGACATATGCATATTCAGTATGGTTCGTCATAATTTTTTTTTTCATGTCCGGATCCGGATTAAGCCAGCTTTCTAATAAAAATCGGTCTATCCGTTTGGGAGCTACTATGACACAGACAGGACACACCCATATACACACACGTTAAACTTATAACACGCCTCGTTTGAGTCGGGGGTTGGAAAAGGATGTTGCATAGTCTGTCAGCCTCGATAGCTCAGTGGTGCAGACAGTCAACTGTCGCTATTGAATGTTAAGCAACGCTGGGCGCGGTCAGTACTTGGATGGGTGACCGCTGACCGTTGGAGGCTGACCGAGGTTCGGATTCCTCGTAAAACTGTAGGTCCCTTCCCTCTTAATCTTACTTGGTGGTAGGGTTTAACCCGCCCGGGTTGGTACCACCGCACTGAATGAAACGTCGGTCGAAACGGCTATGTAAATAGTTTGTGTTTTCCGGCCAGTTCAGTGTAGCCGGCACGATCAAAGGGGGAAGCACTGACATGACACCTAATTCACCCGGTGTTATGGGCTGACATCACGGACGTTGTAGGTGATGCAGCCAATCGTGTCAGTTTCCATAAAAAAAAAATAATAAAAAAATGTGACTCCATATAATAATATTTGTTATCTACACATGCCCTTCCACCTCCTTTCACATTCAAATGCTTGGCCGAGAGCTCCCCACGCCTCGTTCCGTCGAGAGCACCTCCTCGTTATAACGAGCTGCATTGGACACTTACGTCCCGAGGAGCCTCTAAAAATAACGACAATAACAAGGATTTTTAAGGTGCGGTGTGTCCAACCTGTATGGTTGGGCTGCCCAAGTGTTGCCAGACGTCCGGATTTGTCCGGACATGTCCGGCTTTTT
Organism: Nematopogon swammerdamellus; assembly: GCA_946902875.1. Taxonomy (NCBI): domain Eukaryota; kingdom Metazoa; phylum Arthropoda; class Insecta; order Lepidoptera; family Adelidae; genus Nematopogon; species Nematopogon swammerdamellus. Next base: position 2,472,841 of record OX336334.1, on the reverse strand, counting down.
AGCCTCCCGTCCGGGTTGCGCCCGGAATTCAGATTTGTCCGGACTTCTGTTCCTATTATGCACATTACGCGTAAATGGCTACTAAGGTACTACGCGCTGCGCGTTAGTGGGCATACAGAAATGTTTAAATACCTATTCTCAAAATGTACGGGATAAAATTATTATTTTCTTCTTCAAATTAAAAAGTCGTAGAACAAAAGTTGTTCTGTTTCATATACATAATTTAATCCCTTTCGGATTTTGTGGTTGGGGTTGCAACATTCTGTATAATGCACATTTTAAATTTTTTAACAGAAAATATTAGGTCACGAATCATGTCCGAACTTTTCCCCTATATGGTCTGCACCTACTACACCAGCGATGTCACACACCCTGCAGTTATCATGAGTTCATGACCCAAAGGTAAATAGATAGATATAAAATGCTATATTGCTCTAATAAACAGTAATGTGTGGGGCCGGTACTTAATAAGAATAACCCCAACGCATCTCTCCCCGTGCATATCGTAAAAGGCGACTAAGCGATAAGGACAAGATGCCGTGCATAAGGGCGACAGGCTAGCCGCCTCTCACCTTAGCGCGGTCTTTCCATCGAGCCATGCAGCAGGTGGGTCTTCATGCCTTACTTGCTGCTTGATATAGTTATCTTGTCCGAATAATTTGCTAACGTGGTGGTCGGTGTTGTGCTGTAATTTACCAGAGTACTTGCAGCACAACACCGCTTACTCTGCTTACCCCGATTGTCGGGATATGGCGTGCGGTGTGTATGTATAAACAGTAATAAGTTCATTCGAAAATTTACATAAGGTGCAAAGGCGGACTTATCCCTTACAGAGATTTCTTACAGTCAACGTTTGGATGTTTGAGATTCGATAATATAGTAGAATCAAAGTAGGTAGTAGCAGAAGAGTTCAGCGTGAGAATTGAAGCACAACGCCGATCACTACGTTTAGCAAAGTGTTAGGACATGATAATTCTCAAGCAGCAAGTAACGCACAAAGACCCACCTGCTGCCTAACCCGGTGGAAGGACTAGGTGTTTCGCCAGGTTAGCTTGTCGCCCTTTAGCAGGGCATCTCGTCCTTATCCCTTAGCCGCCTTTTACGACATACATGGGGAGAGATGCAGTGGGGCTATTCTTTTTAAGTACCGGCCACACGTATTTCTAAAGCTATTCGAATTAATTCGGTCGGTACAAATAGAAATCTGTTTTTTTTTTTAATGGAAATCTCTCAAATATTTGTATTTCAAATTAAGCTTCTAGATTTCTTCGTGATTGAAAAAGCTAAAAGTAATTTTGGAAGGCCATAAGAAATTGAGAAAACATTTCGAATAGTTTCTTGTCCGTCGCAAAGCTTTTTGTTAGCAAGATATTAAGAAAAATTCACTTTCTTTATATTCATGGTTTTTATCATTATTCAGAATTGAAATTTTTCTAGGTTTATTTTTAAAAATATCGTTCTTGATGCCTCTTTTTTAGGGTTCCGTATCCGGTACGGGACCCTATTACTAAGCCTACGCCGTCTGTCTGTCCGTCCGTCCGTCCGTCCGTCCGTCCGTCTGTCTGTCTGTCCGAGGGTCAGGGTCATCTCTTGAACCGTAATAGGTAGCCCGTTGAAAATTTAACAGAATATGTGTCATTATGGCCGATATAACAACAAATAATAAAAATAAGAAAAAGTAAACAATTCACGGGGTTCCCATAGAAGAAACCAAAAAGTGTATGCGCGCGCGCATAAACTTGTACCCAACCAGTCGTCTGGTGGTACAACGGGCACCAGACGTCGGCTCCAGGAACTCCCGCAGTTCCTGAAGAAGCACGTGACGTAGCGGGCGAAACACAGATTAGGAGTTCTGTGGGTCGAAACGTCGACTTATGTAAGCCTTTAGTGCCTACTGTTAATCCGTAAAAATTTAAAATGAGAACAATATACGAAGAACGTGGACTACGAAGTGTCCTTGTTTGAATTTTGGCGCGCAGACTCAAGCGATTGTTAAAATTGTTGAAAGCAGTAGCAGGTGATTTAAAATATAAATCGCCTATTTCCTTACTGCCCCGCATTTGTGATTTTAATAAAAGGTTTCCCAAAAAAATCAAAGATTAAAAAAAAAATCTAACCCGAAAACTCGAAGGGGGCAAATGCCCACCTTACTTATCTGGGTCTGGTCTGTTTGTGATTGTGAGTCAACGAACGGTAGCGCAGGGCATCCCACGCGCCCCACATGTTAAGTAATTCTACACATCTACAGTTCCCTCAAAACTCGCTCGAGCTACCTTCGCAGTCAACGAATTTTAGGTCATAATTCGTAGAACATAGGGTTGACTTTAATTTCGCTCGCATCTTGGGTTCACGCATGTCCAGTGAAGCAATTATCTACCCTATGATCTACGAGTGATGACCTAAAATTCGTTGATTGCGCAGGTAGGTCGATCGGCATTTAGGTTTTGAGGGAACTGTACCGAGAATGCAAGGGAAATCATTTACAGGGAATTTCATTCGAAATATATTTTTTAGACATAAGGCGAAAATAGTCCAATGCGGTCTTTCTGCAAACGCATTCTTGCAATGCTTCAAAAGGCAATTTGTCGTAAACAAGTTAACAAGATACAAATAAATCGACCTAAATTCGATATATCCTTCAGTGGCCCACTTTAAAAGCCTACACGGATTTGCCATCAGCTCTCGTTCGAGAGACGTCTCTAGTCTACTTACATGCATACGTGTGTGCGCCTATACGAGCGGGGACGTGCCCGCATGAGGCGTATGAGTACAGTAAATGACGCGTAGAGACGCGCTGCCTGAATTATTAAGCGACGTAAAATATGCACGCGCAAATACAGGAATCTTAAAAGCCGACCCGCTAAGGGTCAGTTTACACCGAGACGCGACGCGACGCGACGCGAAGAAGCTCGAGGCCGCGCGGCGCCGCGCGTCGCCGCTTCGTGCAATGAATAGTACGAGCAAGAACATTTAGAGAGTTTGGACATCAGACTGTCCAATGCTTATATGAGAAACAGCGTCGCCGAGCTCCGCGGGTAGCGGAGGGGACGGCGCGCGCTCTGATTGGGTGGTATCGGGCGGTATCGCGCTCTGATTGTTTGGTAACGAATGGAATTTGTACGTTTATACAAACATCGTGTTACGCTGGCGCGAGGAAGGTCCGACGTCCTTACCTATTAAATGTTCTTGAGTACGAGTATAAGTTATAGACGGCGACAAAACTGCTTTTGCGGACAAGTCTGGCAGGCTTCGCAGAACATAAAATGTGAAAATATAGTTAAGTATAAATAAATAAAATAAATGAAGCGACGACGTGTAGGTATTGCGTGTCGCGGCGAGACTTTCCGCTGCGTCGCGCGACGTCGAGTGGCGCCGTGCGGAGCAGCTCGGCGCCGTTCGACTTAACGTGGACGTATCTAGTTCTCTTTCACGCTCTCACAAAATTGTTGACCTTTTTTGTGTAGTAAACAAGTTCTACATTACCTCGTTATCTCGAAATGTCGCGTCGCGGCGCGTCTCGGTGTGAGCTGAGCCTTACGTCCACGTCCACGAGGAAAGGCAAACGGAACAATTTGCTCCGGCGGCGGCGGCGGTGGCGGGGACCGCGGCGCAGAGGTAATTTGCAAAGTTGAGATTTATGATGTTTGCGATTTATTACGAGCGGACATAAAAACGCATATTTTTTTTCGCTCGCGTTCGCCGTCCTGCGGTTTCGGCCGCACGGACGCGGCACACGTGTGTACCGCGCGGAATCAGCCGATGTGTCTAGAGATGGCAGGTCTACATACAATACATGTTTGTGCAGTAGGCGAAGCATGCGGTTAGCGACACAGTGGGTACTATACAACAGAAGCGACAGGAAGCGTGCACAGAGCGTCGCGCGCCGGCGAGCGAAAGCGTTAGCTAGCGCGAGCGCACACAAGCGTTACACATATAAATACCAGTATGGCGGTCTCAATTGCCACTTACGGGGATAGAGGCCGGTTTGTTGACGACCACAATGTCCTCGTCGATATGTACGAGCGTGATCGGCTGACTGGTCACCGGTACTTCGTGCCTGCAACGATACATCGGTCAGGCACTCTAGCGGCGGCGGGCGAGCGAGCGGGTCGAGCGGCGAACGAGCATTCACGGCCCGATAGATTTGTTGCCGTTTCCGAGGACAACGCGGAAATTTCTAAGTTGCTAATTGACATTTCTTATTATTAGAAAATTTATCCGTTTTACTGACGGTCGTCACCGAGCTATGTGGCTCGAAGTTTCGGGTCAAACGTATGGCCCATCTTCATGAGCGCTCTGAACGGTGCGACGATTGGCAGAGAATTGCCCACCGACTGACAACCGTCGCACCAGGCAGAGCGCTCATGGAGAAGGGCCACACGTTTGGCCCATCATCATGAGTGCTCTGAACGGTGCGACGGTTGGCAGAGAACTGCCAACCGACTGCCAACCGTCGCACCAGGCAGAGCGCTAATGGCGATGGGCCATACGTTTGGCCCGAAACGTCGAGCCACGTATGTAGCTCGGAGACGACCGTGAGTAAATCCGACACATTTTCTAATAATATTTAACAACCACGGTTAATTTAAAAACCTACTTCAAAGGCAAGCTATGGTATAATTTTTTAATAGCTATAAGGCGGTTTGAAGTTAGATTGTGAAAAATTTACACAGAATTAAAACATCGTGACACTGACAATGTTAAGACGGCACAAGAGTGAGTAGGTAGACTCCGTCTCACGAAATAAGTCCCGCAGACGCGGCGCTACGGTCATACACTTCGTGTCAAGTCGAAGTCCCGCGGCAATAATTGGAAGTGAGACGTATGTACACTTCCACTTATTGCCGCGGGACTTCTTTCGTGAGATTGAATATAGTCGGTATGCGCGCGCGCAGGCATGCTCGGTCGCCGCTTGTGGATTGCGCTCGCTGGCCAGTCGGCTGCGGGCGGTCGGCGGTGTCGGTCGTAGGACGATAGGAGGAGCGAACATCGAGCGAACGTGCGTGATGGGCGAACAAGTGAGTGCTGATGGTGGTACGGCTGTGCACACGCATGCTCCTTCGGTGTTCAACATAGTACACTACACAGTCATCATGTTGGGACATGGCTACGATGATTCCTGTTCAACCATTGAGCGACTGTATCGCACATTATGTTCACACAATTCCCACACATCCACCAGACTGTAAATCGTTCAGCTGAGGTGAAGATGTGAACATTGTTCATATTGCAGTTCTTAGGACGAAATGGTTTTATGCGCAAATACACGGTACTAGATTCCGTCTCACGTAAGAAGTCCCGCGGCAATAAGTGGAAGTGTAGAGTCCGTCCCACTGATTGCCGCTAGACTTCTTTCGTGAGACGAAGGTATGATACCAACATAACGGCGAAGGGAACTTTTAGATGAAACGCTCTTTACGATAGAAGTCATTCAATGGTTGGTCGCAGTGTAGCCAACATAACTGGAAAGACGATATACAAGGGACAATATTATACACAGGTTATATACACAAGACAGAACATACACAGCTTGTAATAAATACTAGGTTATGTTAGTACTGAACGTCGACAGACGATCGAGTTTGTTACAAATAAATGATAATTTCTATAGTACACAGTTCGAAATTCGAACCAGCCAGTGTGAAGCCATGACAAATTATCACTCGGATTTCAACCGGGGTTCTATGGCATTTTTGTTTATTGAAAAAACACAAAAAAAACTTAGCACAATAAAAACACATGGGGTAATTTCAGATTCCATGAAATTTCATGGCATCGAGGAAGTGTTATTTATTTTTTTAATAATGTCACTAATTACTTGTTTTTATGCTAGTCCCACAAAGCGTTCATGTTAAACGACCTGCCTAACGCGATCCGAAGTCTGATAACGTTTTAATTAATGTTTTCTGTAAATATCGTGGTCGTTTTATCAAACTTGGTAAATTATATGTCGTCAAAATATGTTCATTTATGGAGCCTGACCCAGTTAGCGACCTCATTTGATACAACCGTGATGTCAGCCCATAGCGCCTTGGTAAACTAGGTGGCATGTCAGTGCTAACCTATCTTTGGTCGTGATGGCTACACTGAACTGGTCGGAAAACACGAACCATTTAAATAGCCGCTTCGTCTGATCTTTCACTCAGTTGCGGCGGTAGCAATCGGGACGAGTTTAATACAACCATCTTTTGTCAGCCTCGGTAGCTCAGTGGTGCGGTCGGTCGACTGTTGTTAAGCACACCTGGGCGCGGTTATTACTTGGATAGGTGATCGCTAGACCGTTGGAGGCTGACCGTGCTTCGGATTCCACGTAAAACTGTAGGTCCCTTCCCTTCTTACCTTACTAGTGGTTGGGTTCATCCCGCCCGGGTATGGTACCACCGCACTGCATAAAACGTCGGTCGAAACGGCTATGTAAATAGTTTGTGTTTTCCATCCAGTTCAGTGTGGCCGATATGAAAAGCACGAAAAGCAGCGATAAGGGAAGCACTGACATGGCACCTGGTTCACCTGGTGTTATGGACTGACAAGACAGATGTTGTAGGTGATGTAGCTAATCTTGTCAGTTTACATAAAAACAAAAAAACCTAGTAGGACAAGGAACAATTTTGACACGATGATGAAACAAAAATAATCGACCTAAACGTGACAGAAATTAATGATTTTATTGTGTCGGCAGTCGAGTGCGTCTCGTAAATTGCTAACACTGAAATACCTAACAAACACAAGGATTTAAGATCTGAGGAGAAACGCGCTGCCGCTGTAGAGGAAGTCAAAGTAAACAATCTCGCAATTAGAGCTGCTGAAATCTTAGACAACACTCGAGCAGATTGCGGCTCTGAAACTGACGTACGAACAAACTTGTGTCATATATCAACTCGAGGCTTCCTTCCTTAGCTATTTTCAATTATCTAAAGCGAAGGTATCGTCCTGACACACTGAATTACTATAACATCTAACGATTTCAAATTATATAGGGTGGTTAATGTAATATTCAAATATTCAAATCGATAGATAGGGCATAGTCTAACATGGAGCACTACAGACGATGTCACCAATGAAAGGGCCGCATGCGGCTACTTCGCATCAGACGCAGCGCCACGCGCGTGTTGAGAGACCGTTCCAAGGGACGGAACGGAACGGCGCCGATGCGCGAGTGCAGAGCGTTAGCGTTTTGTTAACACGAGGCAGCTTTTGATGCGATTCTTGATGACTACTGGACAAGAAGTCACACACACACACACCGTTATATGTAATCGGTGACGAACTCATGAGCGCTTTGCCCTATCTATCGATTTAAATCTTTGGTAATATGAATATCTTACAACTGATGCTTCGAGACTGAACTGAGAAGGTTAAGATTTCATGCTTCACATAATGATCGCCCTTGTATATCTATCTAAACGCGATGTACTGAAATAAGGGTTTAATTGCGAATTCCCTCAGCAGTGAATCCGATTAGGGGTGTACAGTTAGTGTTACAGGGGAGGATTCGTGTCTAGTAACTACACATCTTGCGGTCGCGGTCGGGTCGGGTTAGAGCGACGGGCGCGGAGCGGTGGAGTCTCCTCCCGCAAGTCTGCGGCTTTGAATTAATGCGCACTAATGAAAAGCTTTCTTCGAAAGGATAATGGGAGTCGAGATTCAATAGGTGGCGGTTACTCAGCTAATGTCTAAACCAGGGGTTCTCAAACTTTTTTTTTTCCTTTACCTACAAGAAGCTAATAATAATACTTATCTTCTATATCTACATACATTCTTAAATTCTCTTTGGAGGTTAGCATCAAACCAAAGTTAAATTAATGATTATCTTTCTTCGAATGTAAGTGATCTCGGAATTGAATCTAAAAATTGATTTCTTATCGAATTTAGTTCTGAAAAATCTTGTTTAAAATATTCTTCGGAACTCACTATGAGCATTTGTGGGTATCGCTAAGAACATCAGAATTCAAATTATATTTATGTTAATCAACAAAACTCTCTAAATTAGGATTATGGCACTTTTATTGCTGCTAAATTTTTTAGAGCATAATGTTTCATTTTTTCGCGTAGTCATCCGCGAAGTCGTCCGCGTACCACTGTTGGTACGCGTACCATAAATTGAGAACCGCTGGTCTAAATTGTCGGCAAAGGCGATGCTCTGGATGGCCTGCAAATGGTTCTCGGTGAAAATATCACAAACTATTAGATTGCTTATAAGCGCTCTTCGTTAGTTTTAATCATGTTTGCACAGGAACGACGTCTGATGTTGATGTTCTGCGAATTCTGCGATGTGAAATGTTCATCTTTGGGTTCCAGATTTGAAAGTTCTTCCATGTCCGTTGGATGTAGGTAAGCGTTCACCATGTCCGCACCGTACGCATTTTTTTTTTTTGCTTCAGAACTAAGTGGCTGTGCTCTGCCCGAGGTCGAAGCCTCAGACGCAGCCAATTTCACCCCTAACTAAGGTGCTAGTCCGTCTTGGAGGCGGACTAATGTCGCTAGGGAAAGGCTATTAACCCGCGATTTTAAGATCCGTGGATTGTAGGAGTGGGGAATGACATTCCCCGGGAGCCAGTTCCACACCTTTGCAGTGCGGCACAAGAACGATTTAGAGAACAGTGCAGTTCGAAGAACTGTTCTGTCGAATACAAAGGGGTGTTCCACGAGAGTATTGGCGAAGGCGAACAGGTGATCAAACGGATTTTAGAAGTAATGCGTCCTATCTGCCGTAACAGGATGGCCGACGTGACCGCCATTTGCATTCGGTCATCTTCATGAAAATCTCCCTATTTGATGCGTGCGGTCCGGTGCGGGGATGAGTGAACACACTTCTATGGAAAACCAAACAAAGAATATTAAAATCCTTTCAATTCCATCCGTCCGAAGCGTGCAATGCGAACATATGGACGTTTGCCATCGCTATAAACAATTTCACAGTATTCAAGTTGTACTGATGGTTTAGTGACCTATGTATAGCGAGCTGATGAGGATGAGTCCGGTTCACCAGAGCGTGATGTCTGATGTGATCTGTGTGCGTTACTTGAGGAGCCACCAGGAGAACGGGGTCGATTGTGCGAGAGAAGTCAGCTGGGATTTGCGGTGCCGTTTTTACAATGCGCAGTGGGAGTGGGCGAAAAGTTGAGAAATATAGTGCCACCAGGAAGTTATGGTCCGTGGGAAATATGCGCAACTGTCTCCATTCCTAAGAAGGGACCTGTACTTTCGATCGAAAGTTTGTCGATAATTAGGTTATTAAAGGAGGAGTGGAGGAAAGGAGGGTGTACAGTTTCATGCATAGCTACTGAAACCGATAGGGGTTTAGATTTCCCAATTTTCTGTTTTAGCCGACAAGAGTGAGCATTTACTAACTGAAACTCCCAATAGCAGCCCGATTAATCAATTTCAAATTTAACGTTTTTTTTATGGAATCTGACAAGGTTGGCTACATCACCTGCAACATCCGTGATGTCAGGCCCTAACATCGGGTGAACTAGGTGCCATGTCAGTGCTTACCTTTATTCCATGTCGGCTACACTGAACTGGACGGAAAACACGAACTATTTACATAGCCGTTTCGACCGACGTTTCATTCAGTGCGGTGGTATCACCCCGGGCGGGATAAATCCTACCACCTAGTAAGGTAAGAAGGGATGGGACCTACCGTACACATATCACGGCAATGGTGCGTAACGAGGCAATCCGCCGACGCACCAAAGTGGTAGATATTGCACACCGGATGGCTAAGCTCAAGTGGCAGTGGGCTTGGCACGTTAGCCGAGAAGACGAGGACAGTTGGAGTAACCATATCCTACATTGGCTGCCGTGGACAGGAAAACTGAGTGTGGGAAGACCACCCGCCAGGTGGGACGACGACATCAAGTGCGTCGGCGGAAAGCAGTGGTTCCGTACCGCTGAAGGCCGGGAGGACTGGAGGAAAGTTGGAGAGGCGTATGTCCAGCAGTGGACGCATACACGCTGACTAACTGATATCAGGGTGTTTCAGAAAAAAAAATCGTCGGAAAAAAATACCCTATTGTGATCAGTATGTGAAATCCTATGCACATGACAACTTAAAAACATACCATCCCTTTTCAGACACGGCGTATATTTATAATAAGTGGTAATGATGTGTGAAATCTTGAAATGTATAGCTGAGCAGGTGGTGGCTTTTATTTAAGAAACGATGTGATTTGATTTGCCAGCTCGTTCATTAAAGTAGAGCGAGCTACATCGCATAGGGTATACAGGGTGTTGTAACGGCCACTACATTAAATATAGGAAATGATTATTGCGATCAATAGTAACAAAAAAGTCAAATAACTTTTTCTAAATTCCCTTTAAATAAAAAGTTACAGTTTTCATACAAACTAATTGATTTATTTAGTGTAAAACGATCTAATGTTCCACACGAACGTGGGAATGAAAGGCTCGCGGTGAGTGAGCGAGCAGGGGCGAGTGCGCGGAGAGAGGAGATGCGCGGTGGAGGCGCGGCGTGAGTTTTTCGAGCCCGACCGTTCCCGCGCCAGCACGCGCGCGTCAAATTACACTTGACGAAAACATAAATTTCAAAAATTAATATCTTCAAAACTAGACACTTTAGAGAAAAACTTTATTTACTTTTTTGTCTCCGAAAAATATGAAGATTGCGCTGGCGAAATCAATGTACTGGCCGTTACAACATCCTGTATTTATTTAAAATAACAACTAACCTCGCACTGATGGATACGCGAATAAACGGCTGGGAAGTTTATTATATTTTCGAGAGACCCATTATCGCTGGCATTTAAATTGCAGTTTCGTCGCCAGAAAAACTTCATTAGAAATCATTCTTGAAGAATTAAGACATGGGAACGTACATATAACACTGACCTGTGAAGTGTTTAAAAGCTTTTTTCGAAAATTTGATTACTTCAAAATGTTTATCGATGCAATAACATTCGTTCGTTACCTAACAAAGATAGCTACAAACCGGTGAGGAAATGGTGCGTGTTGTCAAATGGCTCAGCATGGAATCATTCGTAATAACTACCTTTAATAGATTTAGTGCCCTGATCGCTTTTTCTTTCATTTATAAATTATAGTGACCTGTTAATGCGCCTTGCTTTGAAACTGAATTACACCCCCTTGGAAAATTCGGTGCTGCTGAAAATTTTTATCATTATCTCTTCTATATTATAAGATGTTCGTTCTTCTGTTTAATGAGATTTGCTTTGCCGTCACAAACAAAAAACTATACGACGTACCATTCCAGAAATCAGTGTCATACTCGTAAATACAATTATACAGTACGTTTTTTTTACCCGCACCGCTTTAGCCGTAGCAAAAGAGGGGCCGTGAATGGGCACCTGTCAGGCCGGCATGGTATTCGCAACCTCCGCATACGACCGAATTTCTATGAGCGTCGTTAGACACGTTATGGGTGGCTCGACGCCACATGTCGCAAATTAATGATGAAGTTTGAAAAAATTAACTACACCATCTCCAACATTATGAAGTTAGGAACTTTAAGAAAAGGATGAAAATGGTGAAATATTTTGTTCTAATTTCAAATTTCACCAGCATTCATTCGCCAAAGTGGTTTAGTTGTATGTACAGAAATCACCCGATAAAGCGGTTTGTAGGTAAAATGTCTAACTATTTTCTAGCGTGCGTGCGTGTTTTATTCTAGTATCCATATGGTCAGCGCTACATCTAAACATACTTAGTTGTGTTTACGATTTCCTACTCGACTCGACTGTAACTGTTTTCTTTTATTTAAGTTACAATGCAATTGTAAACATTTTCAAAGTTGAACGTACACGCACGATTATCATCTGACTTATCTACTGTTCCACCAATCTTAGGATTGTTTGACGGATACAGAAGAAGAAACATTTCCGAGATATAATCTTATGATAAAAGGAATCATAGACAATTCTGCTCCGTGCTTTTGATCTTTTGCGATTAATATTTATGAAATACAAGTATGAGCCGAGTAAAATATGGTATACAACAGAATATACAATGCAGATGCAGAAAGTTCCGTCTGCTAAAGTGTAGTATGACCGAAAGAGACGCTGACGGCTTCAGTCATAAAAGCGAACCACAAAAAAGTTCACGGTGCTCAAAGTGACACAGAGCCGACTATTAAGTGTAATTTACTGTACATTAAAATGCACATTTAGATAGGCGTCCCGGAATTGCTTTTAGAAGTGTCATTAATACAAGTCTTCAGACCTCTGGCTTCTTTATTCCATGCGTACGTAAGTCAAATACCATTTTACCTATAGATTATAATATCCCCTATTTATATCTAGTCTATAGTACTAAGTATACATATGGATATGTTGAAACATCGTATCATGCTAATTTCGTAATTTAACCCATCGCGCGCCGTACGGCCTTATTGGCCCAAAATGACGCATAAGAAGAGAAATTTAGTCACTGCTTAGCTACGGGATATAATTAACTCTGGATCGGTCGTTAATTGTTTTTGGGTGTGAGACGTACGCCTTTTTTTTGCCATATCTCGGAGAATTCTAGCTCTCAAAGTTATTTTAGCTCTCAAACTGTATTTTAACACTAAGATAGGCACAATGTATTGTAATCGAAGACGGTAAAAAAAAAACACCCCTTGCGAAGTTACTTGCCGGCTCTTCTTTGTGGGTGTAATCGAACCGGATTGTAAATACATACACGCCAAACTCATAACCCTTCCTTTTTTGGCTTCGCCGTAGTCGGGTAAAAACAAAATAGGACAAATTCAAGCGTAGTGTAGATACGAATGATAAATAAAGAATAAAGAATACATGGTCGATTTGCCTCCTAATTTTTTCTTGATTCGGAGGAAGGCGCGAAATGAAGACGGCGCAATGACGTCTATAGATAGAGAGTTTGCAGAGGCTGTACGCCGGCGCCATTCGGATCTAAGTCTCAGAAAGTGTTCGCAGTTTAGGCTTTCATTATTGTTGCTTAGAATATTGTTCATCATTCTACTTGAGAAATATGATTTTAAAGCCATTTTAGGAGAAAACAATCTAAATATTTTTGTAAAAGTAAATTTTGTTTATTTATTTATTTCGAATGGACATTATATATTGCAGTTGTTATCTCTCAAACTAAACATAGTTTTTTAACTTAAACTTGGCTTTATTCCTTAATTTGTAGGATTTTCGAGATAACACTATCACTTATACTTTTCGTTATGTCATTTTCACGCACTTTGATTTTTACTTTTATTTTCATAGAATTATTTCAAACAAATAAATATTTTCTCTTGACTAAATACCAGCGTTTACACTAGTAGCGCCCTCTAGCGGATCTGTGAGAGAGTACCTAAGAAAGATAATTTAATGAAGTTTATTTTTGCACTAGCGAATAAATCTAAAATAAAATGTTAAAACTTGTAATTATTTAGTTGTGAGTGTTTCAATTACTTACCTCATGATTTAATACCAAATATTTCAAAAAATTTAATACGGACTGATGGCCCGTTAGCGAGCACCCGTGTAACTTTTAGTGGCGCGACTGTTCCAGGGTTAAATTCACCCAAGAGCGCATGCTCTTTTGTGAACTGACAAAGATTCCGTAAAAGATTATTTGAAAACGACACTTCCATCATACGACATTAGAATACTTTAGTCAGCCACGCCAGGAAAAGATATCGGTCTTTCTATTCACCTTTCATTAAAACGATTTGCATGATACGATGTTTCTACATAGTCACATGATATTAAATTGTGGTTGTGTTCATGAAATTAATCGTTGCAATACTTTTTGCAACGGTTTATTAAACGCACGTTAAATGAACTGTGTTAGAAAAATATTTTGTGTACATTTAATAAACTATGTTAGCAATACACGTTGTGTATAATATATCTTATCAATGTATTTTGTGGAAATTTAATAAACCATGTTGCAGTAATAGTTTTTACACTTCAAACGTCAACGTCACTCCAGGATCATACGCTGGATGGATGGATGGTACCCACGTGGTGCGCGGTGTTGGCCGAAACATGTCGACGCAATGCCTAATAATAAGACACCGTAAAAGCATTAAGTGTAAAATCTATTATGTACAGCATCGGTGTAAAAAATAAAAGGTTTCGTGTTGGTGTACATTAAACGAGGTATGTTAGCAATACACGTTGTGTCCATTAAATAAACTATCTTATCAATGTATTTTGTGGAGATTTAATAAACCATGTTGCAGTAATAGTTTTTACACTTCAAACGTCAACGTCACTCCCGGACGATACGCTAGATGGATGGATGGTACCCGCGTCGTGCGCGGTGTCGCCCGAAAGATGTCGAAGCAATGTCTAACAAATAAAAGACACCGTAAAAAAAGTGTAAAATCTATTAAGTACAGCATCGGTGTAAAAATAAAAGGTTTTGTGTTGGTGTACATTAGACGAAGTATGTTAGCAATACATGTTGTGTACATTAAATAAACTATCTTATCCAATGTATTTTGTGGAGATTTAAATAAACCATGTTGCAGTAATAGTTTTTACACTTAAAACGTCAATGTCACTCCAGGACGATACGTTTGGATGGATGGATGATACCCGCGTCGTGCCGTGTCGCCCGAAACATGTCGACGCAAAGTCTAATAAATAAGACACCGTAAAAGCATTAAGTGTAAAATCTATTATGTACAGCATCGGTGTAAAAATAAAAGGTTTTGTGTTGGTGTACATTAAACGAGGTATGTTAGCAATACACGTTGTGTCCATTAAATAAACTATCTTATCAATGCATTTTGTGGCCATTTAATAAACCATGTTGCAGTAATAGTTTTTACACTTCAAACGTCAACTTCACTCCCACACGATACGCTGGATGGATGGATGGTACCCGCGTCGCGCGCGGTGTCGCCCGAAACATGTCGAAGCAATGTCTAATAAATAAAATACACCGTAAAAAAAGTGTAAAATCTATTAAGTACAGCATCGGTGTAAAAATAAAAGGTTTTGGTGTTGGTGTACATTAAATAAGAGTTAGCGATACAGATGCATGTATAGGTACCTGTGGACGACGTTCGCCAACAGATCGTTGTGCTTCAGCCTGTACTCCGGGTCGACCCGTTCGTAGTTGACTGTGAGGGTGCCCGCCCGGATGCAGCGCTCGTACTCAGCGGCGGGGTGGGCGCGGAATTCGCGCGCGAACACGTCCAGGATCCGCTCACCCACCCACCGGCCCTTTGTGAAGGTCGTGAACGTGAAGTAATAGGGATACACCTTGCGGAGGCCTGCGGGAGTGGAAAATGGGCTATTAATTTTTTTTTAAAGAAAAGAACATGTTTCCTTTGTAAAATAAATTATATTTATAACTAGCTTTTGCCCGCGTGAAATTCGTATTTAAAAAGAAGAAAGTATATAAGTAAGCCCGCTACCGTACCTTCATTTCGGCGGGCCGAACAATTCGGTTTGTATGAGAGCCACATCTTAGCGTAACCGCAACAAAATTGTATTTAACCTATCCTGTGTCCCGTATAGTTAAATGTGCGTGTACTAAGTTTCATCGAATTCGGATGATCGGTTTAAGAGTTATGGAGGAACATACATACATACTTCTAATAATAATTGTCAATTTAGTTTTAGTATCATATACATAATACATAGGCTGTTCCGAAAATTGTTAGTGAAATGAAAAATAGTTAGAATATGAAAAAAAATTATTTACAGCTTTTCAAAATATTTCCCTCCAATCCCTATGCACTTATGCATTCGGGTGAATCAGGTTTCAAAACATTTAAAAAACTTATCTTGCGGGAGGTCGAAAAATAACCGCCGAAATTCTTCGACGGCCTCGTCTGCAGTGTTGAATTTTCGCCCGCGAAGCATTTTTTTTACCGTGGGAAATAAAAAAAAATCGCATGGAGCTAAATCTGGGCTGTACGGAGGATGGGATAACCTTTGTACCCCCGAAGTTGTCAAATAGTCCATGTTTCTACCGGTGTGTGAGCGGGCGCGTTATCTTGGTGAAAAAGCATGCCACGGACGCCGCTCCTTGGGCGCTCGCTATTCAACTCCCCGAAAGCTTGAGGCAGACAAACTTCGCAATACCAATCTTCCGTTCAGCCTGAATCTCCCGATGTGCAATGTGTCTGTTCTCCCGCAATAGCCACTCTACCCTGATGACGTTTTCATGAGTGACTGCAGTTGATGGTCGGCCGGGTCTGGGGTCATCGTTTAGGTTCTCTCGCCACGTTTAAATTAACGAAACCAATAAGTAACTGTTGGTAACGCAGGAGCAGACTGCCCAAAAGCAGCTTGCAAATTTTCGTGACATTCCTTCAAGGTTAACCCTAGTTTACAAGCATAGAAAATCATAACACGAAAAGCTTCTCGCGAGACGTCCATTGTTGCAAATAAAATATGAGTGACGGATAACCGTTAAAAATATTTAAAAAAAAGTCGGCAAGTGCGAGTTGGGCTCGCGCACCGAGGGTTCCGTATCATCAGCATCACTCAATATATTTGTATTATGCAGGTATGTACAAAAACAATTGTTTTGGAAAATCGCGAAGGTCTAAATAAACACTACAGCAATGACTACAGCTTTGACTGTGCGGCATTCGTGAAGTTATACAAAAATATATTTCTTATATTATGACTATGACATAACGACATAATATCTAAAATTTTCGGATTTTTTCTTTACTTGTGATGTGAGACCATGCTTCTTGCCAAATTTCATTACTCCAGGTCAACGTAAGTACCCTATAGGTTTTGATTTCATTTGAATAAGTTTGCAAGTATTAAAATTTGCCATAAATAGCCGTATGTTTTGATTATATTGATTTAGAAGCTTTCATTTTATATAACTCGAAGGGATCGCAGACGTTAGTATTCCATATTAATTTCAATTTGATATCTTGACTCGTTACTGAGAAAAAGGGTCTTGACTTGCCACACAAAACAATCAAATTTTTTTTAATATCATAACTACAAGTTTACAATTTTAGGATTTTTTCCTTTACGTGTGCTATGAGACCTTGCTTATTACCAAATTTTATGATTCTAGGTTGACGGGAAATACCCTATAGGTTTTAATTTGTTTGGAGTGAGTTTGCGAGTATGAAATCTGACATAGATGGCCGTATCTTTTGATTGCGTTGATTTAGAAGCTTGCATTTTCTATACCGTAAAGAGATCGTAGCTCTTAGTATTTCGTATTAATTTCAATTTGTTAGCTTGGTCCGTTCCTGAGAAAGGGGGTCCTTGACATACAAAACAATATTTTTTTTTTAATGTCAATAACTACAATTTTACAATTTTCGGATTTTTTCCTTTACTTGTGCTGTAAGACCTTGCTTCTTACCAAATTTTATGATTCTATGTTAACGGGAAATACCCTATAGGTTTTGATTTGTTTTGAGTGAGTTTGCGAGTATGAAATATGACATAGATGGCCGTATCTTTTGATTGCGTTGATTAGAAGCTTTGGTATTCTACACCTTAAAGAGACCGTAGATCTTAGTATTTCGTATTAATTTCAATTTGTTATCTTGATCCGTTTCTGAGAAAAAGGGACCTTGACATAGAAAACAAACAAACAATTTTTTTAATTTCACATAACTATAAATTTACAATTTTAGATTTTTTCCTTTACTTGTGCTGTGAGACCTTGCTTCTTACCAAATTTCATGATTCTAGATTAACGGGAAGTACTCTATAGGTTTTGATTTGATTTGCCGGTAGCAAAATATGTGACTTAAATGGGCGTATCTAGTGATTCCGTTGACCTAGAAGCTTGCATTTTCTACACCTCAAAGGTTTCGTAGACCTTAGTATTTGATATTAATTTCAACTTGATACGTCTACCCGTTCCTGAGAAAAAAGGTCTTGACAGACAGACAGACAGACGGACAACAAAGTGATCCTATAAGGGTTCCGTTTTTTCCTCCTTTGAGGTACGGAACCCTAAAAAGAACTACACATAGGTGGCCAATAATTTTCATCAAGGAGATTTGTATTTAAATTAGCCGTCAAATCAAAATAGTTTCAGGAAAAATAAAATTGTATTTATTCTGTGGCTAACAATTTTCGGAACAGCCCACGTACATAGAGTCCACAAACGCATTATCTCATAAAACAAAGTAACTTACTCCATGACTATCCCTTCTAGATTTATTATTAGTATTGATTGATAAAACAAGGCTGCGTGTGAAGCTAGAAAAAGGGCGGTATATGGCGACAGAGAATTGGCGAGAGAATGAAATTATCGATTATATACTAGAATAATCTATAATTTATTTTTTTATTTTTATGGAAACTCACACGGTTGGCTACATCACCTACAACATCCGTGATGTCAGCCCATAACAGCGGGTGAACTAGGTGCCATGTCAGTGCTTGCCTTAATTTTATATCGTCTACACTGAACTGGACGGAAAACACGAACTATTTACATAGGCGCTTCGACCGACCTTTCATTCAGTGCGGTGGTATCGGCCCGGGCGGGATAAATCCGACCACCTAGTTAGGTAAGAAGGGTGTAGGGAGGGACCTACAGTTTTACGTGGTTTTATTTTGTTGTACAGTTTAAGTTTTTTTAAAGACACAGAACATGTACCGTGTGGGGACAGTACTTAAAAATAATCTCTCTCTCCGCGCATGTCGTAAAAGGCGGCGAAGGGATAAGGACAAGATGCCGTGCTAAAGGGCGACAGGGTCCGCCACCTCATGGATGTATGTTTATGTATGTTTGTTTCACCTTATATGTATGTTTCACCCTTCCAGAAGTATGACGAGCTTGCCGACAAGAACATTAAAGGTTAACCATACGATAAATGATCGTTTTCACGAACTCCCGTTAAGTTTCGTTCGGCTGTTATTTGTCAGTTAAAGTTGAATTCCTCATACATTTGGTAAGAGTTAACCGACAGCTACATTTTGAGTTGAAACGCCCGAAAAAGTAATATAAAAAAATATAAGTGAATATTATGTTGATGATGCAATCACAAAAAATTACCACTAAGTAGTAATAATTTAGTAACGAGCGCTGATGATGTAATATGGAATAGTTCAGACTTACAAAATCAAGAATGTTCGACAAAATTACACTTGAACACGAATATTGACAGGTGCTTGAACTGCGGTGAACAACCGGTGTGTTAGATTGGGCTAATATGTGCGTGCAGTGTGCCTAATATTTGGAACTATTGTGTACAAGGTACATTTGGAATCATGGTGTGGTAGTGTGCCCAATATTCGGGACTATTGATGTAAGTTACATTTGGAATCATTGTGTGTATTGTGCCTAATATTTGGGACCACGGTGTGTGTAGTGTGCTCAATATTCGGGACTATTGGTTCAGGGTATATTTAGGATACTTTTTGTGTATACATTTGGAATTATTGTGTGTATTGTGCCTAATATTTAGTATCATGGTGTGTGTAGTGTGCCCAATATTCAGGACTATTGATGCAAGTTACATTTGGAATCATTGTGTGTATTGTGCCTAATATTTGGGATCACGGTGTGTGTAGTGTGGCCAATATTCGGGACTATTGGTTCAGGGTATATTTAGGATACTTTTTGTGTATACATTTGGAATCATTGTGTGTATTGTGCCTAATATTTGGTATCATGGTGTGTGTAGTGTGCCCAATATTCAGGACTATTGGTTCAGGGTATATTAAGGATCCTTTTTGTATACTGTGCCTAATAAAGTGGGCCCAATATTCGGGATCATTGGTTCAGGGTATATTGAGGATGCTTTTTGTGTATTCATTTGGTACCATTGTGTGTATTGTGCCTAATGTTTAATTTTGGTATCAAGGTGTGTGTAGTGTGCCCAATATTCAGGACGATTGGTTCAGGGTATATTTAGGATACTTTTTGTGTACTGTGCCTAATATTTGGTATCATGGCGTGTGCAGTGTCCCCAATATTCGGAACTATTGGTGCAGGGTACATTTGGGATCATTGTGTGTATTGTGCCTAAATTTAGGATCATGGTGTGCAGTATGCCTTATATTTGGGATGATGGTGTGCAGTGTGCCTTTATTTCTTTAATTTGTTCTCAGTCTTAAGATTAAAGTAAGTTCATTAATTAAAGTTATATTAATTAATTCATATTAGCATCGTAAAAACGAGTCAGCCAAAAATTATTCATAAGAACAATTTAAACTTCATGAAATATCTCTCAGTTACGTTACTCGTACTTCAAGTTCATCGTCCTTGGTTGTTTGTTCATAATACTTGGAAGTTCCCGCAGTAAGAACTAAATCATTTTTATTTTGTGATTTCAAATTTTGAAGACGCTTTTTCGATTCTCCTTACATTTGGAAACTAGGGCTAGTAAAAAAAAAATTGGTCAAGTGCGAGTTGTATTAGCGCACGGAGGGTTCCGTAGATCTGCTATAACATACCTGTAAAAAAAACATATTCGTCTATTTTTTGTCATTCTACAATGCAAAATATTAAAGTTTTAAACAAACAAAAACTACAAAATTCACCATATAAACGCGCGCACTGCGCTCGATTGGTCAGTGCCGCCGAGTCGAATTTTTGTTTTGCCATATGAATCCTCTTAACAGTTCAAATTGAGAAGGCCGCGAGTCCATTTTATATATTACTGAATAGCGTGCGCCGCGAATACTCCAGTCACCGTGTCATTAGAGCGAAAATTACTAAAAATGTTTAATGTAAAAAATGCTAATAGCGCTGAGTGGTTGCGGGGTCCCCATCGACGGTCATTAGTCATCGTCAGCAGCGCGGGGGAGACAGCACATACTTGTATTTATCATACAAATAGTCGGTGCGAATGATCCGTAAATATTTCTCCAAGCGATATATTTGCGGAGAAATGAAAAGAAAAAAACCTGAAAGTGCGAACGTTACTCGCAGACAGGGGCTGCTGTGGCGTCAATTTTTTTTTATGTAAACCAACATGGGTCGCTGTGTCGAGGGACCAATGGTACTTAAATGTGATTTAAGATTACCGTGGTTAACATTCATAGAGCTCGCTTGATAATGGCTCGAATGTTTGAGTCGAAACGTCGCGGCAACGCGATACAAAAACCGTGAGTAAAGCCGTAAATAAATATTTCCACGACCAATGGTACAGTCGACAGAGCCAAAAACCCCTCTCCTCGCGAAACCACGCTCAGTGGAGGCGCCATGCCAGCGGATTTGCGGACTGTTGCTAGGCTGTCTAGCCCGTTGATACGACGTTTGAAGACACCCATTTAGTAGCGTCTAAATCTATTCTTAGCACGTTTCTTGTATGGGGAACCCCCTTAAATTTTTTCGTTTTGTTTTTTTTCATTATTATAATATATCGGCTATAATAAATAATTAAGTGATAATTTCAACCGGCTACTTATTACGGTTAAAAAGATACAGCCATCGGATAGACGGACAGACAGACAAATAGAAACACAGATGCAGTGTAGGTTTAGTAATAGGCTTCCGTATGAATACAGAACCGTAAAAACGTTGAAAAAAATTGTTTTTCTTAAGTGGAGACCCCTTAATTTTTCATTGTTTTTTTATTATTTGTTAGGATATCTGCCCATAATAACATAAAATATTCTGTGAAAATTCCAACCGGCTACCTATTACGGTTCAGACGATACAGCCCTTTAAAGATAGAACAGACGGACGGACGGACGGACAGACAGTGTGGGCTTAGTAATAGTGTCCCGCACGGTACAGAACCCTAATAATCTGCATAGATATTGATAATGATTTTCGTGTTGATAAAATAAAGCTGACCGTGACCAAACCAAATAATAAGAAAGCTATCCCAAAGGGAATAAAACGTGCTACAGAAACAGTTCTTATAAAATAAAGGTAAATGGCGTACTCATATTTTCCTATCTTCAGGCGGGATCCGCCTACATGGCGCCGCGCCGAGGAATAACTTGCCTACGCAGGTATATATTTCACACATATTATTTCCTGTAACTGTACTATTTTTATGTTTTCATTTTTAGGGTTCCGTACCTCAAATGTGGAAAAAACTGAACCCTTATAGAATCACTTTTCTTGTGTCTGTCTGTCTGTCTGTCACGGGCAATTTTCTCCTTTACAGCTTATATCTTCTCACGAAAAAAGTTAAAATTTTATACATATACATACATACATATAGAGTTTGATTGATGACCCAATCACGGGCGTATAGCGTAAATGAACGAATTTCGATTTTGGGGGCCAAATTAGAAAGTTGCGTCATGTGACAAATAAATGAAAAAGCATCGATAAGGAATACAAATATATGTATATTTTTTTATGGTTTTAATATGCATACTTAGTTTAAAAGATATTAAAGAAAATATAAAAAAATCGAATATTCCCCCCCTTAACTCCGAAACCATTGGGTCTAAAATAAAAAAAAAATATTAGAAAATATAGCCTCTATAGATATAGAGCCTCTCTTATAGTTTACTGAAAACCTATACGAAAATACTAAATCTTAAAGTCTCTCACTGAAAAACGAATGGTACGGAGCCTTCTCAACGCAATTTCGACTCGCACTTGACAGCTTTTCTTTTCAATCAGCCTAATGAAGCCAGACACAGGTGGTCGTTCTGGCTTGCGGAGACAAAATTGAATGGGAGACAAACAGGGTTGCCAGATGTCCGGTTTTGGACCGAACAGTCCGGTTTTTGAGGCTTGTGTCCGGTCTCCAAAATAATGAAAAACCGGACACCAAAACGTCCGGTTTTTTCTTCATATAACGCAAATATTTACTTTTTCAGAACCTTTTAATACTAATCTTACTGGTGTTCTTCGATTTTGCAGTAAATTCGATCAATTCAACCCTTTTATCTATTACTCTATCTCCCATCCGTTATCAAAAGTAAAGGTCATGAAACATTTGATACGTATAAAATCAAATTTCATTTTGTACCTGAAAAATCAAAGGCCCTTTGATGAAAAATGTCCGGTTTTTTCAACTGAACCATCTGGAAACCCTGGAGACAAACCTAGGAAAAACCGAAACCGGGGCGCCGCGTCTTCAAAACAAGTTTATTTACATCGGGATCGAACTTTGCAGGTGAAATTCAAAACAGTTTTACCGCTGAAACTCGCGGCAATATCAAAAACGTTTCTACA
This sequence comes from Nematopogon swammerdamellus, assembly GCA_946902875.1. Lineage (NCBI taxonomy): Eukaryota > Metazoa > Arthropoda > Insecta > Lepidoptera > Adelidae > Nematopogon > Nematopogon swammerdamellus. Next base: position 2,449,804 of record OX336334.1, on the reverse strand, counting down.
TCCGAACGAAAACAAACGCCCCAAACACGTTTTCCCAGTGTCCTAGGCGAGGTCGACACTGACTGCAGCTTACGGTTTTCAGAATGGGACGAAGCAGTATTGAAAACAAAAAACATGCCGATTTAAACAGGGTAAATTTTTTTTACTATCTTCATACGCATGATTTTATTCAGAATGTTATACCTAAAGGAGAGTTTGAGAGATAATGGGGGTCAAGGTAATTGGGGTCAAGGTCGCGGGGTCAAGGTAATTGGGGTCAGGGTCACTGGACCAAGGTCATTTGGGTCAAGGTCATCGGGGTCGATGTCACTGGGGTCAAGGTCATTTGGTACTTTAAAAGAATAGCCCCACTGCATCTCCCACCCGTGTATGTCGTAAAAGGCGACTAAGGGATATGACTCCCTTCTTATATTACTAGGTGGTAGGGTTTAACCCGCCCGGGTTGGGCACTGAATGAAAGGTCGGTCGATAGTTTGTGTTTTCCGTCCAGTTCAGTGTAGCCGGCACGACCGAAGGGAAGCACTGACGTGGCACCAACTTCACCCGCTGTTATGGGCTGACATCACGGATGTTGTAGGTAATGTAGCCAACCGTGTCAGTTTCCATAAAAAAAAAGGTATAAAAATTTGTGTCATCCGAATTACAGATGAGGGTATACCCTACTTAGGCCGGTACTTTGACCGTGAGGGCTGGTTTCGAGAATATAATATGAAAATGTACAATATTCGATTCTGAATAATAGATTCGATTACGATTTGAACCATTCTCACAATTGGTTATCGCAACAATGGTAAGTGCAAAGCTTATAAATAAACAAATATCAAATACAACCGAAGGAAAAGGTTGTTTATTTTTGTAGTTCCAGAAAAAATATGGCTCGGAAAATTATGTACATATTAATAGGATCCACAGCTGAGGTCGTCGTTCGGCTTTCGGCCCGCTTGGGTACGCGGATATTATTTCATTTACTAATGTGACTAGTGTGAGACTTGATTTTGTACGTGGACTAACTCACACTACACCACTCTCGATTAGTGCCTACATTTTATTAACCCATTGACAACTTGATACTTCAAGTATCTTAATATTCATATATTTTTATTTTTTATTTTTGACAAATACTACATTGTAGTAGGTTTAATATACTAACAATTATGTTGGTATAAATTACTTACTTATCAAAGTTTGACAAAAGCTCTTTACACCTAATTAATAAGTCTTTGTAGTCAGAAATCTCGGCAAAATTGTTAATTTTGCTCTCAATCTGCGTTTTCGATAACTCAGCTCGACCTACTTACTTAATTAATTTCTTCTTTTTAAATACGAATTTTACGCGAGCGAAGCCGCGGGAAAAAGCTAGTACTAATAATAATTGTATGTATGTATGTATATATTCTTTATTGAACACCAATTTATAAAATTAGGTACAAAAGGCGAGCTTAATGCCGCAAGGCATTCTATTCTAACTAACCTTTGGGATGTGGGAGAAGTACACGCAGGCGAACAAGAATAGTTTGTGGCAATGTGTTAAGACTGTAAAGAAATATGTATGATAAACTACATATGAATATTACATAAATACTTTAATAAGCATATATATGTATATAATAAACTTACATATTATGTACATAATCGGTGGCACCGTTGTGCAACACAATCAACTGAATGACAGGAGAGTAAGAGAAATAATTCTGTAAGGGATGGTCATGGAGTAAGTTACTTTATTTTATGAAATACTGTGTTTGTCTATGTATGATACTCAGACTAAATTGACGATTTTTAGAAATCTTTTCTGTATTGTATGTTCCTCCATAACTCTTAAACCAATCATCTGAATTCGAGCAGATTTGACTATACGTGACACAGGATAGGCTAGGTATATAAAATTGAAAATTTAGTATTAATTAAAAATTTAGTAGTAATAATAAAATTCAGTTCCGGTTACGCTAAGATGTGGCTCTAATACAAACCGAATTGTTACGCGCGCTGAAATACAGGTACGGTCGCGGGCTTACTTACTTTCTTTTTTTTAATACGTATTTCACGCGAGCGGAGCCGCGTCCAAAAGCTAGTTATACAATAAAAGCAATAAAACAATACAACACAATTTTATTGACAGTGAGTGCCCAAGCCCATCCCCACTAGAGCGATCACAGTGTTTATCGAAGCCCCGTGAGTAAATACAACGGGACGCGGGTCGCAAGTGAGTTCCGGAATATATTGAGACTCGAGACAACGCTAACTGATATGTTATGCTCTGTAGAGGCAATAGTTTTTCCAGTCGCGAGCCTGGATACTTTTCGTTAGCAGCTTGTTGAGCCAGGTAGCATTTTAGGTTTGCGTATCCTGTACGGAAGCCTCTGTCTGTCTGTCTGTCTGTCCGTCCGTCCGTACGTCCGCCCGTCCGTGTTTTATTTTTTTATTTTTTTATGTAATCCGGTATGGGTGGCTGAGTCAGAGGGGCCAAAGCACATGCTCTGACTAGCCAATATCACCTCCGAGAAGGTAGGTGCCATACCGGAGACTTCCCTGGATTGCTGGCTATAAAGTCTGTCTGTCTGAGGGCTGTATCTCTTGAATCGTAATAGGTAGCCCGTTGAAATTTTCACAGAATATGTGTTATTATGGCCGATATAAACACAAATAATAAAAAATAGAACAAGTAAAAAATTAAGGGGGTTCCCATACAAGAAAGGTGTTTTTTTTTCAATGTTTTTTTTTGTGGTGCGGAAACCTCGGTGCGCGAGTCCGACTCGCACTTGGCCGGTTTTTTGTTTTGTTTTAATTTATATTAATAATTTCCGTTTACTTAGTTAAAGGAGTCGGAGGACCGCGAAGTAAATACCCGGGCAGCTTTGAGTTTTTATATTTTATTTACTTAATTATTTTTGACTTGTTAAGGGCTGGGGTTTTTTTAAATTTGTAATTTAACTTTTATTTCAAGCTTTTTTAAAGAAACGCATGCAAATCGGTCCCCTTTTTAATATAATAATTTTTTTATTAGGTACTTAATTACTTGATCACTTGTTGATTACAAACATAGCTAAAAACCATCCCGATCAAACCAGCTTTCTAATAAAAAAAACCGCATCCAAATCGGTTCAATCGTTTGGGAGCTACGATGCCACAGACAGACACACCTATACACACACACGTTAAACTTATAACACCCCTCTATTTGTGTCGGGGGTTAATAAAGATTCAAAGAGAGCGAACGAACACGGACGCCGCGGCGGCGAACTTGTTGACACAATGTAACACTCAATCTACCGAATGAAAATCTTTTATTCTCATATGAATATTCCCGTCCGTCTAATAGAAATATCACAGGATCCCTTGCCTTAGATACGAATTCCTTGCGGCGGGAAGGATGGTGGAGGGAATGACGGTGGAGGGAAGGAACCACAGAACGCAAAAACCCGCCAAGTGCGAGTCGATCTCGCGCACCGAGGATTCCGTATCGCCATGTCATGGTAAGCGCCGCTCACGCCATCTATGGATTAGTTAAAATGCTTCATAATGTTTTCGGTAGATGGCGCGCATACACATTTTAGTTTCTTGTATGGGGACCCCCGTGAATTTTTTACTTCCTCATATTTTTATTATTTGTTGTTATATCGGCCATAGATTCAGATTCAGATTCAGATATTTATTTCGCCATAAAGAACACACAACAATAACAATATTACATTGAGACATATGCATATTCAGTATGGTTCGTCGTCATTTTTTATGATGTCCCGTTCAGTAGTGCAATCTATAAGGAAGAACCGAGTAAGAAACCTTACAGAGCTTTTTTTAAATATATGTAGCTTACATACTAAGTTTTCATTATGTTAAATATAACATACTATATCTAAGCAAAAAATTAAAAATACTAAGTCAATAATATACTCATTAAAAAAGATAATAAAATACAAAACAAAGAACATAGGGTTCAGTCAAGTTATTAATAAAATTTGTGTTTATGCATATAAACAATTTGAATTATCAAAGTCAGCAGAATTTTTATTTACAGTATGAAAAAAATTCACTTCCTTACCTATAATAAAATCCAACGTCTGCTTTCTGTATGTCTGAGTGTCTGTCTGTCCGCTTATAACTCGAGAACCACTGAACCGATTTTAATAAAACAAAATTCTACGGATAGCTTGATTCTTCCCATCAACTATAGGCTACTTACTATCACGCTAAATAGCTTATGAGGTTAGCAGTGAAGTGAAATATGAGAGCGGGCGGAGCCGCGGGCACAGCTTGTAACTTATAAAATGGATTGTCTAAGAGAAATATTTTCAGCTGACTCTGGAACACATTGTCACTATTTATTGATTTTATTGTATCAGGAACATTTTCGTACAATTTGGGTCCAATCACGTCAGGGTCTTTTTCAGCCATCGCCGATTTATGCGCAACAGATTTTAAACGCTCTGAGTTACGTGTGTTATAATTATGACTTGCGCCATTTGACTCAAAAGAATTCATGTTTTTGCGTACATATACCACTACTTCATATATATATAGAGAGCACACAGTTAATATACCAAAGGATTTGAAAAAGTCTCTACAAGATGTTGTTCGCGGTACACTGGCTAATACCCTTATCGCTCGTTTTTGCAGTATTAGCACTCTTTCAGCATCGGTTGAGTTACCCCACAGGATTACACCATACGAAAGTAATGAGTGTACGTACGCATAGTAAGACTGTCTCAAAGCCTCCGGACTGATCAAGCGGCGTAACTCTCTTAGTGCGTAAATACCTCTAGCCATCTTGTCACATAGTTTGTCTATGTGACTTTTCCAATTGTACCGTGTGGGGCCGGTACTTTAAAAGAATAGCCCCACTGCATCTCTCCCCGTGTATGTCGTAAAAGGCGACTAAGGGATATTACTCCCTTCTTATATTACTAGGTGGTAGGGTTTAACCCGCCCGGGTTGGTACCACCGCACTGAATGAATGAAACGTCGGTCGAAACGGCTATGTAAATAGTTTGTGTTTTCCGTCCAGTTCAGTGTAGCCGGCACGACCGAAGGGATACACTGACGTGGCACTCAGTTCACCCGGTGTTATGGGCTGACATCGCGGATGTTGTAGGTGATGTAGCCAACCGTGTCAGTTTCAATAAAAAAAAAAAAAAAAAAATTAGAGTTGGGTCAATATAGAACCCTAAAAATCGTATACATGACTGGGAGCCAATAGAGCTGGATGAATTCGAAATAGAGAGCTCACGGGGACCACAGTTTCGTCCGGAAAATACCATATAGTTGGTCTTCGATGTATTTAGTATCAGTCCGTTCGCAGCAAACCATTCCGATATTTTTCCTACTACTATATTTAATTTTATTTCCAGTTCATGCATGGATTCAGCAAAGACTATTATACTAGTGTCATCGGCAAAAAGTATTAAAACACCATCTATTTTAATCAAGGCTAAGTCATTAATAAATACTAAAAATAATGTAATACCTAATGCAGAACCCTGTGGAATACCCATTTTAATTTTACCTGGCTCTGAACTTTTTTTGTTTCCTTTTAAAGTGACCTCAGTGACCTGTCTTCGATCTGTTAAAAATGACTTTAGCAATTCATGTGGTTTATCACTTACCCCATATTTTTCCAATTTGTGCAAGAGGAGGTTGTGGTCTACGACATCGAATGCTTAATAAAATAACACATATTCTGTGAAAATTTCAATAGGCTACCTATTTCGGTTCAAGAGATATAGCCCTCGGACAGACAGACAGACAGACAGACAGACAGACGGCGTATGCTTAGTAATATGGTCCCGTACGACGGATACGGAACCTTAAAAATAAAAAATCATAATTTTTCTTATGGGAATACGGTTACACGTCTTGTCTTCATACTTCTATACGCGTTATTTTGCCCTGTGGGAAGGTCGGTGGGGCGAGGGACGGGGGCGGAGGGAACGACGAGGGAGGGGCTAGCGAGGTCGAGTCGAGCCCCGCGAGGGTTCGCGACCCTCACTCGGCCGAGGCGTCTTATGCTGATTAGAATTGGCAAGCTTATATCGTGTTCGACTATCGCTAACACACGGGCCGGGAGGGTGTGGAGTATCTGCAGCGAAGCCGACACGTGTTAAATCGATAGGTCGGTGCACGCACAGTTTTACCGGAGGCTCCCATTTTAGAAACATTTTCGACTAGCTGTGCCCGCGGCTCCGCCCGCTCTCATATTTGACTTCTCTGCTAACCTCATAAGCCATTTAGCGTGATAGTAAGTAGCCTGTAGTTGATGGAAAGAATCAGCTATCCGTAGATTTTTTTTTTATTAAAATCGGTTAAGTCATTCTCGAGTTATAAGCGGACAGACAGACAGAAAGCAGACGTTGGATTTTATTAAAGGTAAGGAAATCGCGTGCGACCTTAAGAAAACAATAAAATCACACTAGTCCCATTGAAATGAATGAAATGAAATGAAATGAAAATATACTTTATTGTACACCATTGAATAAAAAGGTTACAAAAGGCGAGTTTAATGCCTTGCGGCATTCTTTACGAACTAACCTTTGGGATGTGGAAAACACGTAGGGGCGGACAATGCAGTACTAAACAGGGAACAGTTGTATGAAATATAAATACACACATATACAAATTGTACAAAGATATATACAATCAATATAAATCCTTACATATACATAATTACATATATGCAATAAGAAATATAAATATTATAATATACCTACATCCACTCTTATATACTATACATACATACTTATATACATACTTTACATATATTTCAACTGGATTGAAGACGCAAGGGCATCGATGAGAATTTATATTTATTTTACCTACTCATTGCCATGTGGTACCCATAGCATCTCTCCCTGTGCATGTTTTAAAAATTTATGGGTTCTCTTGCGAGAGATCCGACGTTCGAATCCGGCCGGAGTGTACAAATGAGTTTTTTTATGATGGAAAAATTTACGTGTACACCTACACCTGCTGTTTCACAGTTCAGAACCGGTGTAAAACTGTAGGTGCCTTCCCTTGCCCCTTACTGGGCGGTGGGCTCAAATTGTAGCCGACTGGGCTGGTACCAACGTACTGGATGTAAGATGGCCGCATAGCAAATGAAAGGCCAGCTAAATGTAAGGTCGGTCGAAACGGCTATGTAAATAGTTTGTGTTTTCCGTTCAGTTCAGTGTAGCCGGCACGACCGAAGGGAAGCACTGACATGGCACCAAGGTGTTATGGGCTGACATCGAGGAAGCTGTAGCCAACCGTGTCAGTTTCCATTAACAAAAAATGGCTAGTCAGAAATTGTGAATTGTTTTGTATGGACACTACGCTTCTAATACATTTTTACCTAGAAGACTGGAGGAGGCAGAACTCACCATTCTCAATGTAGTAGGATGTCTCGTTGTAGCGGTCGTCTGTGAAGCCAGGCCGCTTCGCCTTCAGCGCCTTCGTTTCTAACTTAGCCTGCAACAAAGGTATGTTACATTTAGGTATATTCATAACTTAGCCTGCAACAAAGGTATGTCACATTTAGGTATATTCATAACTTAGCCTGCAACAAAGGTATGTTACATTTAGGTATATTCATAACTTAGCCTGCAACAAAGGTATGTTACATTTAGGTATATTCATAACTTAGCCTGCAACAAAAGGTATGTCAGTCACATTTAGGTATATTCATAACTTAGCCTGCAACAAAGGTATGTTACATTTAGGTATATTCATAACTTAGCCTGCAACAAAAGGTATGTTACATGTAGGTATATTCATAACTTAGCCTGCAACAAATGTATGTTACATGTAGGTATATTCATAAAAAAACCGGCCAAGTGCGAGTTGGACTCGCGCACCGAGGTTTCCGCACCACAAAAAAACATTGAAAAAAACACGTTTCTTGTATGTGAACCCCCCTTAATTTTTTACTTTTTCTTATTTTTTATTATTTGTTGTTATATCGGCCACAATAATTAATAACACATATTCTGTGAAAATTTCAGCTCGCTACCTATTACGGTTCAAGAGATACAGATCCGATCTTGACCAAATTGAAATGGGACCACAGGGAAGCACCAGCTTTCAAATATAAAAAGAATCATCAAAATCGGTCCACCCAGTCGAAAGTTCTGAGGTAACAAACATGAAAAAAAAACAGTCGAATTGAGAACCTCCTCCTTTTTTTGAAGTCGGTTAAAAAGAACCGCAAATATTACAACTTACAAAAACATTGAAAATTTTTGTTGACCTGAACGCACTTAAATATTCAAAATAAATGAGCTTCCAAACGAAGTTAATAATTCCATTCGCAGTAAACAAAAGGCCGAAGGCATTTTCATTTGTTACAAATGACATTCCTGCGAGCTGCAAAATGACCGCAAGTTTGATTAGAGCAGATAAGTCCGCCCCCGTGCTCTCCCAAGTTGTGAAATGTGCGTGGCCTAGGCTTGCCATATCCGATGCTATCCTTCCCGGGACATATCTACTACCCGCAGTCCTTCATAAATAAAGTGAAAAAAATGAAAGATCAATATTTTTCTGCTATAATTTTGACCGCGTGTGGTGGCGTGCCTTGCGAGAGGCCTATGTCCAGCAGTGGACCGATACAGGCTGATGATGATGATGATGATAATTTTGACGGCGAACTTTTAGCGTTTTTTTTATCGTTAACAACTTTATTAAACAATACACTCATTGAGATGTACGTACATTCATACATAACAAATTGCATATCAGTTTCGTTCGACCAGTAATCGACCAATTTCACTCCGTGCCGACTTTTATGCGCGACGACGTAAAGTATGTATGTGCATTGGTATATATTTTTTTTTCCCGGGACAAATTTCACTCTCCGGGACAAAAAGATCCTTCGCCCGGTACACGGGAAATTAGAGCCTAGCCCGGGACAATCCCGGACATCCCAGGCACCTGGCAAACCTAACGTGGCCCTAGCCCAGTTCAGCTCGTCACGTAGCGTTGGGGCCGCGGTCCGCGAGCGGGAAGTGGGCGGAACAAGGAGGGGCGGAAGGCCGCAGTAAGCCTTTCTACATCCACGCATAATATATATACACACACTAGGTGTGTGCTTTTGCCCGCGGCTTCGCTCGCGGTAGACTCAGTTTAGTAGCAAATCAGATTTAAACACAAATATGATCAAAACGATCGCTTCTCTTATATCCCTACCTCCCTCCTTCGGCCTCCCCTCCGCCCTTCTCTTCCATCCGGCAATACCATTCGACACTAAATTCCGTTCATACTATACTTTCTTTGATACTGATCAGCCCTATTTATTGCTATTTAGCGTGATGGTATATAACCAATAGTGAGCCTCGAGAATTACTCTTTACATTGGTGCAAGCCGCATCAAAACCGGATCAGTGGTTCCGGAGTTTACCTCAAACATACATACATATATACATACCGACATACATTCCCTTTTATAAGAAGTTGAGATAGAGATAGAGATACCTATTTATATACCGACTCACTCGCGGGGCCTTGCAGCCAGGGGCGTATTCAGTCAATTTAGCTTTGAAGTTTTTTAAATGAATCAACATCACATTGAGCAATGTGATTTTCAGTATGCTCTGGAAATGCCAAAGACTTTGGAAGGAGAGAACATGAGCCATGGACGCCCCCTCGTATCGGAACCACTGTCGCCAGTTTCCGATAACACACAATCACAATTCATATACATACAAACGTAAGACCACATTCGCACCAGCGATTTTTGACCAATCCAAAGCGTTGCATCCGCGTGCGCTCACGCACACATCGATAGGCTAATATGGGCAAATCTCGTGATATTAACGTGTCGCGGACACGACTCCTTCGCATATCTACTCTCGCCTTCCAAAATCTTTGGGAAATGCAGGACATGTGAAGAATCGCTCGTTCAGTCAGTCTCAGTTCCTTTAATAGGCATCTGTCAGGCCGGGGCATGGTATTCGCAACTCCCGCATACGACCGAATGTAGATATGCGTCGTTAGACACCTTATGGGTGGCTCGGAGCCACGTAACGCGTGGCCCGTGACACAAAAAAAAATGTGTAGTATTTATTTCTTAAATAAGTTACGGCGCGTGGCACTTTTACCGACACTGACAGCAATCGATTAAATTAAATTAAAATTAAAACATTAAAAAATACAAATATAGGTATAGTGCCCAGCCCCATGACAGGAAAAGGATGTGCCAGAGCTGGTTTTAAGCCACACCCAATAAAAATAAAATAAATTCTTAACAAAAAGGTACCAACCGTGGTTCGGATTCTACGTAAAACTGTAGTTCAGTAGGAGTCATCCCGTCAGAGTTGGTTGCACCGCACTGAATGAAACGTCGGTCGAAACGGCTATGTAAATATTTAGTGTTTTCCGTCAAGTTCAGTGTAGCCGACATGAAATGAAGGGAAGCACTGACATGGCACCTAGTTCACCCGGTGTTATGGGCTGACATCACGGATTGGGCTCACGGATGTTGTAGCTGATGTAGCTAACCGTGCCAGTTTCCATAAAAAAAAAAATCACGCAGTAGAGTGCGGCCCTGGGCCCCTCGGCACCTGCCAGATTAGTGCGAGCGGGGGAGTCCCGCGCGGTCGGAAGGGGAAGTGCGAGGCATTTGTCAAAGTCAACTTTTCAGCTTTTTCAACTTTCGCCGAAAAGGTGCGGGGGGATTCGCGGAATGCGTAATTACTCATTAACAATGGCCAAATGAAGAGAAACGCCGAGTGCGCGGCGAGCGACGGGCCCAGTGCCGGACTTGTACTGTTCTTAAGTATAGGCCAATTGACTTTCGCCGCCCGCGCAAAACATATAGGATAGGACTATTACTAAGTCGCAATGGGGACTTAAAACCTTTACCCAAATGATATTTAGCATTTAATAGATCGAAAACTCTCTCCAGAAGTGACTTGCTTGAGTATTGCGTCCATAATCGCGCACAAACTTGACGGTTTACACATTTTTTTTTCTTTTTTTTATGGAAACTGACACGGTTGGCTACATCACCTACAACATCCGTGATGTCAGCCCATAGCACCGGGTGAACTTTGTGCCACGTCAGTGCTTCCCTTCGGTCGTGCCGGCTACACTGAACTGGACGGAAAATACAAATTATTTACATAGCCGTTTCGACCGACCTTTCATTCAGTGCGGTGGTACCAACCCGGGCGGGTTAAACCCTACCACCTAGTAATATAAGCAGGGAGTCATATCTCATATACCAAAGCGCAAGTGTTATTGTAATATTCTTTAGCATCTGCCGCCCCCTGAAATTTGCCGCCCCTAGGCCGCGGCATATACTGCCTAATGGGAAATCCAGGACTGGACGGGCCGCATATTTCCAAAGTCCACTATGCGAGTGGCTTTGATTGGTGGAGACGGGCCCTGGCTCCGGCACCGGCACCCTAGCGAACCTAGCGGAGAAAGCGTTTAACATCCGACTGTTAACTGAATCGCTGAAGGCTGGTATTTCTGGACGTCTATAAACAAAAACGTAAATCAAATAAAATGATAGAAAAGAAAGTTGTTAACTGAATCGGATGTTCGGTTAGTTGTTTACGTATTGTGGTGGCTCAGTGATAGAGCGTAGGGGTATACATTTTTCGATCTCGGTCGTGGGTTCGAGCCCCTTTGGACAATGTTTTTAGTTTTTTTAAAGCATTGTTAGGATTTTAAAATTAGGTTATGGTTATTTTTTTATATCCACATAACACTTTATTTTCGGAAATACTTCTGAAATTAATATTTCCCGCCAAAGTTGCTTGATCACTGAAAACCACAGAGGAAACTGAAAACGACCAATCAGGGCAACTCCCATAGTGGACTTTTAGTCGCCTCTTACGACATACACGGGGAGAGATGCAGTGGCGCTATTCTTTTTAAGTACTGGCACCACACAGTACTGTGTCGGTAGAAGACTGTATCTCGATAAGTAAAGTGAAGATAAAAGTTGTTCAAGTCGATTTTGGCGCAACACAAACCGTAACACAAACATTCGGAATTGATCAAAGACACTGAAATGTCTAGTCGGGACGGGGCGGCGGGCGGGACTGGAGTAAGCAGGGTTACCGACTTTCGGGTAGGAAAATTCGGGAGAAAAAAAAACCGGGCAAGCGCGAGTCAGAATCGCGCACGGAGGGTTCCTTACCATCACGTAATAATTGGTCGGATATTTTGATTGCGTTGACTAAGACTTAGAAGCTTGAATTTTGCCTCGTAAAAGATCGTAATAATTTATTATTTGATATTAATTTTAACTTTAAACTTCTACCCGTGGTGTGAAACGTTGACTATGTCGGTCGCTGTGGTCCAAAGGTTGGAAGTTGCCCAGCGAGAAATGTAGCGAGCCATGCTGGGAATATCGCTACGTGATATGGTGCGTAACGAGGCAATCCGCCGAAGCACCAAAGTGGTCGATATTGAACACCGGGTGGCTAAGCTGAAGTGACAGTGGGCTGGGCACGTTAGCCGAAGAGACAACGACCGTTGGAGTAACCTGGCGGGCATGGGCAGGAAAACGGGTTGTGGGAAGACCACCCGCCAGGTGGGACGACGATATCAAGTACATCGGCGTAAAGTAGTGGTTTCGTACCGCTGAAGGCCGGGAGGACTGGAGGAAAATTGCAGAGCCCTATGTCCAGCAGTGGACGCTTACACGCTGACTGACTGACTGATAGTTTTAAGACATAGCTAAGAACGATCCCGATTAAACCAGTTTTCTAATAAAAAAACCGCATCCAAATCGGTCCATCCGTTTGGGAGCTACGATGCCACAGACAGACACACCGACACACACATACACACACACACACGTTAAACTTATAGCACCCCTCTTTTTGTGTCGGGGGTTAAAAAAACCAAAATACCAACTTATGGCGTCCGAATCCGAAAGACTCCCGGAGTTCCGGGAGGGATTGCCGACAACCTTAGTAGAGGGCGCGAGATGGGATGCTGGAGGCAGGATTTGCATAAGCTATTGGAGCGACGCGACGTCACCTGACACACTTCGGGAGCATCTCTAAAGACCGATCACTCAAACTGTATCCCTGGCGGGGAGGCGGGGCGGGAGCGAAGTATGGAATTACTCGGGCCTAGGTCGCAGGAGGCTAGTCACAAAAGAGACACAACTATGAAACATATTTTATAGTTAGGTCGACTGTCGTCGGTCTAGATGTCCAGGTGAGGCGAGACGACAGACTGACGAACGCAGACGCCGCCGCCGCGCGCCGGGGCGATTCGGGACGCGAGGACCGAGGCGACAAGTCGCTGTTCGTGACGTTGTCTCCCATCAGGGACGCAGACTGACGGACGCAAGACGCAGATATGAGGACAATCTTCGGAGTCGGTGCACTCCAAGGGGGGGGGGGGGGGGGGGGGGACTTGGAACGCCTTTATGAATCCCTCCAATTGGGGGGGCGGACCGCACTCAATGCGCGTCACCGGGACCAAATTGGTGGTATCCCGGCAGCGGGGCCTCCCTGCGTGCTAACGATCTCAAGTGATTGTTCCATGATGAAGTCGTGACACAGTGCGGGTGCTATGGCCGCAAGGCTGGTGCGCTCGGGTCAGTGGCGGGTGAATAGTGTCGTCGGTCGGATCATAAGCACATCTGGGCGCGGTCGGTGGATGGATGGGTGACCGCTCGACCGTTTGAGGCTGATCGTAGTTCGGATTTCACGTAAAACTGCAGATCCCTTCCCTTCTTACCTTACTAGGTGGTAGGATTTAATCCGCCTGGATTGGTACCACCGCACTGAATGAAAGGTCGGTTGAAACGACATCCGTCTCCGCCACACCCGCCGGACTCACTCAGAACATCCATACGTTGTTGACACACAACTCCTAAGAACACTTCGAAATCTTTTTTCGAAATCTTTTCTGTGTCGTAGGGCGAAAATATGGAACGGTCTTCCGGTGGTTTTTGTCCGCCTCATAACCGGTATGGCGCCTCTCTGAGCGTGGTTTCGCGAGGAGTGGTGTTATTGGCTGTATCTGTTCTTCCGTTCAAGTATTGGGCACAGACACCCGCGCCGGCTGTATATAAAAAAAATTAAGTAGTGAATAGAATGGCCTTTCTCTTCTGGGGCGCCTTTTTCCTTTATAAAAACGGCACATTACGTATTGTGAATCCAGACTCGAGGATTATTGGGGCTAAGCCCCGCACAATAGTGGTCTCAGTCCGCGGCTCACTTCGCTCCGATGCGGCTCTGGCCCGGGGCTGTGTTTCCGCTCGACGCGTACGCTTCTCGTTGTCTACCGTCGTCGTTTCGAAATGTTGTATGGGACCCCTGTTTATTGTTTATTTATAATCTCTTGGCAGTACACTGCGCTCAGATTTGGCATATTTACATTGTAACATTACGCCAGTTCGATTATCACAGTGAAGAACTGACAAGAAACTTCACTGGAAATTACCCAACAACAGCAATAAACAATAAACGACTGTAAACATAGCAGGTAATCATCAATACTAATAAATCTGTAAGGGACGGTTAAGGAATAAGTTACTTTGTTTTATGAGATATTGCGTTTGTTGACTCTATGTATGATACTAAAACTAAATTGACGATTTTTAGAAATCTTTTCTGTATGTATGTATTGTATTGTTTATTGATCATTCAAATTGCTGTTAGAGTGCACTCGAACTTGTCACAATTTGTTCTATCCGGTTCGTTTACACCCATGAAGAAGAACCAACAAGAAACTTCGCAGGGAACAAAAAAATAAAAGCAGTTCTTCTAAGGTATTGGATGACTCTTAAGGCCCTGTCAACCCTATTCATCTGTACTCTTCTTTCAAGGCGCCGCCGCCGCCCGCCGCTTTCGCTGGTTGGATTAGGATGCAACTAAATCAATAAATTGTAGTGCAAGCGAAAATTCTGTTTTTATTTTTTTATTCCAAAACTACGGATCGAAACAGAAAAGTAAAAAGCTACGGATTTAGATATATATTCAAAAAATAAAATATATTTTTTTCAAAGCCTTGATTTAGTCACGTTGCCTTAAATACGTTTTTATAACTAAATTCAGAGGCATGTTCATGATTTTTTTCTATCGAGCGAAGTTAATCAAATCGTGTTTTCAAAAAGCTCTCGATCTGCGCTGATAGATAAAGTTTTACATATATTAAAACTGAATCTGTCAGGTAAGTAATATTGGCGGTACACTTCTTAAAATTCGAGTAAGACGCAGTCTTACATCACCTTAAGCACTGGGGCGGCACGGGGGAGCGGTGATGGAGCAAGATAAAAATTTAGATTGCTATCGTAATGAGATCGCGAATTGAAAATCTCTTAATTCGAGTGCCTATTTTTTAGGTAATGAATGCTTTGTCATCCGACAGCTGAAAAATTATAATAACAGGTTCAAAAGATAAGGTAAGACAGACGGACGGACGGACAGACGGGCGGCGTAGGCTTAGTAATAGGCTTCCGCACGGATACAGAACCCTCAAAATAATGAAATGAAGGGAAGCACTGACATGGCACCTAGTTCACCCGGTGTTATGGGCTGACATCACGGATGTTGTAGGTGATGTAGCTAATCGTGTCAGTTTCCATAAAATAAAAATGGACAATCTTCTTTAACTACATAGGTACGCGAATCAGAGAGGATATCAATTAATATAAATTAGCATCCTCTCTGATTCACGTGGTACTACACCAGGTGTACACACGATTATTCAATAAAATTACCCCAAATTGTATGCATATTGGCAGTTATAAAGACGAATAACCCCAAAAACCGTTAGCAGATGAAGCGTCACCATATTTCCGCGGTGTAAAGTCGCCCGAACACTTTGCACGGTCGGGGGCCCTTCGGCGACCTAAACACACAGTTTATGCATAAATCGGGAGTTATTCAAACGTCATTAGGCCGAATGATAACACCAGTGACTTATAGAGGTAGGTCTTGCCTGCATTAACCTGACGTTCACCGGCGTAGTGCCGGCTCCAGGCGTTCGGTTGAATTGCCGTTGGATCTGCGCGCCGTTTTAAAGTAGACGAGGTATAGGTTAGTGGGACGTTTGGCCAGACACGTGGCAATGTGAGCGTGAAACGCACGATAGGACTTTTGGGAATGATGCTGATAGGATTCTACTGAGACCCGACTGTAAGCATTTCAAGGCTTTAGAATAGAATAGAAACACTTCATTGTACGAGATTTACATAAGCACAATATTTTTAAACAGCTTTTTTCCGCGGCTTCGCTCGCGTGAAATTTGTGTTTAAAAAGAAGAACGTAGGTAGGCTCGCTACTGTATCTTTATTTCGGCGCGCGGAACAATTATGCTTGTATGAGAGACCACATCTTAGCGTAACCGGAACTGAAATTTACTTAGCCTATACTGTGTCACGTATAGTTAAATGTGCTTGTATTGAGTTTCATCGAATTCGGATGATCGGTTTAAGAGTTACGGAGGAACACACACATACATACAGAAAGTATTTCTAAAAATCGTCAATTTAGTTTTAGTATCATACATAGAGTCTACAAACGCAATATATCATAAAGCAAAGTAAATTAATTCATGACCATCCCTTACAAATTTATTTATTAGTATTGATAATTTGGTTACATTAATTGGCAATTTTTAAAGAAGGGAAGAACTGACATGGCACGTCAAAACGACGACGACGACGAAGAATTTATATATATGGAAAATATTAATGATGTGACGGACGGTTGGACGGATAGACTCCTCATTTTATAGGGATGCCTGCGTCGCTGGCTACATAACCCCATAAAAAACTTTGGAGCGAATTTGTCTTTATTTGAACGGCACGTGCTTATTGCTCTGGAACACGAAAGGAACTTTGGAGGACGGACGGACAGACAGACAGACGGCGTAGGCTTAGTAATAGGCTTCCGTAGAGGATACGGAAACCTAAACATCCAACCAATGAGAGCGCGCAAAGGTGTCGACCTCCTCTGCTCTATGGCCGGTCGTCGCCATGAGTTGGAGACAGGGGTTACGCTTGATTCAACATCTAGCTAGTATTTCTCTAATCTGTGGTAAGGGAGTGGGGAGGTGGAGGAAGGGGTAGAGGGAGCCCGCTACAATATGAGTAAAGTTTCGAAAAACGAACCTCCCTCGCGGTTATTGCTAACACCCGCAGTGCCTACACACACAGAAGCCTGCCTCGAACAAACCGACGAAGCGACGATGTCTCGCGCGCATTTGATGAGCCGCACGCCAGTTAAGATAAACATAGGTCAAGTGCGAGTTTTACTCGCGCAGGCGGGGTTCAGTAGATCAGCTGTTCAGTGGTTCGAGGCAGCCTTAGGCACCTCTTCGTACCTTACTTGGTGCTTGATAGTTGTCTTGTCCTAATTACATTGCTGAACGTGGTCGTCGGTGTTGTGCTGTAATTTACAAGAGCACTCGCAGCACACGATTACTCTGCTTTTACCACGATTGTCGTGATACAGCGTGTGGTATATAAAACAAGCTTCCTAATAAAAAACCGCATCCAAATCGGTCCATCCGTATGGGAGCTACGATGATACAGACAGACACACACACACACACACACACACATCCTCACGTCAAACTTATAACAACCCTCCGTTTTTTTCGTCGGGGTTAAAAACATAAAATTGCGACAAGACGATCTCGATGTAAATTTACTCGGCTCCGGACGAATAGAGTCATTTGGAGAAGCTATCGCTATATTTCGTCACGTTGTGGTATCGCAAAATTACGCCTCCCCTACTTTATAACGACGCTCTTGGCTGCTTCTGGCCGTTTGGTTGGATGGATTGAGTTAGAGTGTTTTCATTTTACGAAGGCACGAGGGGTACGAGGTAGGAAGTGGTGCGAGAGGCGACCGCGCGGAGCTCGGTAGAGAACGAACACGGTGCCCAGTCGGTACACACGTTCTACACGTCTCCGCATCGCTCCGTCGAACCGAGTCGTTCCCTACTGAGCTCCGCGCGGTCTCATACCACTTCCTACCTCATATCCCTCGTGCCTTCGTAAAATGAAAACACTCTACTGCTGTTCGTTTTTTAGGTTTCCATATCCGTCTTACAGGACCCTATCACTAAGCCTACGCCGTCTGTCTGTCTGTCTGTCTGTCTGTCTGAGGGTTGTATCTCTTGAACCGTAATAGGTAGCCTGTTGAAATATTCACACAATATGTGTTATTTATTATGGCCGATAGAACAACAAATAAGAAAAATAAGAAAAAGGAAAAAAAATCACGGGGGTTCCCATAGAAGAAACCAAAAAGTGTATGCGCGCCATCTACCGAAAAGAGTATGTAGCATTTTAACTAATCATGAATTTGAACTAATATGAAGCATTTCATAAACACGCCATACATGTCGTGAGTGGCGCTGACCATGACATGGCGATAAGGAACCATAGGTGCGCGAGTTCGACTCGCACTTGGCCCGTTTTTGCATTAAATAGGCAATATTCTTGACAGGTAAACTACAACACATAGATTTACTGCGAATTCTGCTCAATATAATGATTTAATGGTGAGCACTTAGACCCGAGATTAATCCATTTACTAGAATGGTGGATTAGTGAAATGTTCTCAAATCGGGTTAATCCGTGGCACACATCAGTGAATCTGAACATAAAATATTCAGCGGACGTCGTCGTAGGCGAAAATTGAGTGCCAGCGAGACATGTCGTAACAGCAATATAATCTTGGTTCGAACATGTCCATTAGAGCATGTTCCCATACTCTAGGCCAGTCATTCTCAAGCAGTGTGTCGCGAGCATGAGTTAGGTGTGTCGTGAGAATTTCTAAAAATTAAAAAATTTCGCCCCTTCGCCTAATGTTTAGTTTTCAAACTATTACTTATATTACTTAGTTAATTGATATTAATCGTATGTATCCTTCCAAGTAAGACTTCCTTGTAAGACTTGTGTTTTCTTTGAGTAAGTCGCCAGTCTAAAAAAAATCTTCAGATGTGTCGAAGAGGAAAAAAGGTTGAGAACCCCTCCTCTTTTTTTTTTTTATTGAAACTGACACGGTTGGCTACATCACCGACAACATCCGTGATCCCATAACACTGGGTTGAACTTGGTGCCACGTCAGTGCTTCCCTTCGGTCGTGCCGGCTACACTGAACTGGACGGAAAACACAAACTATTTACATAGCCGTTTCGACCGACCTTTCATTCAGTGCGGTGGTACCAACCCGGGCGGGTTAAACCCTACCACCTAGTTCTATAAGAAGGGAGTCACATCCCTTAACACACATCACTAGTCACATCCTCTAGGCCAGTGGTGTCACACTGGTTTCACCTTAAGGCGCCTAGTAACGCCAACGGCGCGTAGCACCTAGCAGTTTTCATAAGGTTTTTTTTTTTCATAAATTGCGATCCTTCGCATTAGAACTTTGAAAAGCGTGTGATCGATAGATATAACAAATGGCGTCATTTTGCTATAAAAATTCCATTCACATTCTCTTTATTTTCTGAGATCAAGTCTTCAAAGTTCACGCGGAAAAAAAATCTACATTTGATTAAGGTATAGTTTGTATAGAGAAAATGATAAAACTTTGACACCAAAAACGCGTTTGAAACCAAAAACGTGTGATCGATAGACAAAGAATTGTTCTATATTTTGCAGTAGTTTTAAACCTTTAGATTGGTATAGTTATCACGGGCTACTTCTTCAAAAATCCACATGTGGCGTTACGCAAGCCAGTAAGTAGATACAGTAACTATGTATGACGTTTACCTATACATTTTAATGGGATACCTGGCTATTTTGATTTTCAGGCAAATTTACAAAATCTGCTATGTAATCGATATGACAGCATTAAGCAATTTTTAAAATTATCTGGAGTCAACATATTTCTAAATAATTTTTTTATAATACTTATACATATAGGCTGGTTTTAGTTTTCTAACACCCGACGCAAAAGAAGAGGTGTTATAAGTTTTATGCCTCCGTCTGTCTGTCTGTCTGTGGCATCGTAGCTCCCAAACGAATTAATCGATTTGGATGCGGTTTTTATTATTAGAAAGCTGGTTTTATACTTAAAATATTAATTTTCTATATAATAGTTTTTTGTTAGTAATTAAGACATAGTGCACTTTATATTTCGGAGAGTTGACTTTTATTGAAATGTGGCAGAAAAGTCGTGTGTCGTGTCAAATTCTCTGTCTAAGCACCCAAGATAAATAAATAAATAAATATCGCAAAATAATTCGTAATTAATTTCCACAAAGCGGTTTTCTCTGCGTGAACAAGTACAATCTCTAATCTCACCCATACAATCTGATACAATGGAATCCGAACAATTTCATGTAAATCAAAGAGCCATTCAAGGATCGCGTTAAAGTGCCGATTCAAAGAAAAAATAAAATTCCAAAACTCTCTAATCAACAAGCGGGTCGCGCGGCCTTCGGAAATCAAAGTGAATTCTTCAGACAAATTACTCGCCGGGCTCCGCTCGACCCGCTGAAAAATAACTCAGCGAAATGTTTTTTTTTTCTTAATGGATAGCGCGACATGTGGCTTCGTTTCACATACAAGTAGGTGTCTAACGATGCCCATGGACCTTCCTTGATGCAGGGGGATTGCGAAAGCCATGCCGGCCTGACAGGAACCTTTTCAAGCCCCTTTTGAAAAACTGTTGTTGAAAGGTTGTACTTGGGAGGAAATAGATGGGCACTATGGGCAGGGAGTGCGTTCCACATTTTCCCGGTTATGTGAATAAATAACCTATTACGTCTTACGGATAGACCGATTTGGATGCGGTTTTTTTTTTCAAAAGCTTGAAATAAAAGTTAAAATACAAATAAAAAAAAAATATTAAGAAACGAGTAATAATGTTACTCGACGCACGATTGGCCGTTGGTGGATCGAGTAATAATGCTACTCGACGCATTATTGACTGTTAGTGAATGGAGTAATAAAGTTACTCGAAGCACGATATTGACTGTTAGTGAATCGAGTAATAATGTTACTCGACGCACGATTGACTGTTAGTAAATCGAGTAATAATGTTACTCGGCGCACGATTAACTGTTAGTGAATCGAGTAATAATGTTACTCGACGCACGATTGACTGTTAGTGAATCGAGTAATAATGTTACTCGACGCAAGAATGACAGTTAGTGAATCGAGTAATAATGTTACTCGACGCACGATTGACTGTTAGTGATTCGAGTAATAATGTTACTCGACGCACGATTGATCGTTCGTTAGTGAATCGAGTAATAATGTTACTCGACGCACGATTGATCGTTCGTTAGTGAATCGAGTAATAATGTTACTCGATGCACGATTGACTGCTATTGAATCGGCCCGCTCAACCCTGCTGAGAAATGCGCGAGTGTTCGTGCGGACACGTCAAAGAATAAAATCTTTCGAACTGGTATTTTCATGCATAGCGCTACGAGCGTTTTCGTAGCACCACCAACCAACGCACTCGAGCAGCGCGCGGCCGCGTAGACCCTCTACGCGATGCAGACGCGGCACCTCTACGAAGTTACAACATTTATTTATGAACTAGCTGTTGCCCGCGGCTTCGCTCGCGTGAAATTCGTGATTAAAAAGAAGAAAGTAAGTAGGTAAGAAAGAAGGCCGAGCTGCGTTCCTGCGTTACTTATTTCGGCGCGCGGGGGACAATTCGGTTTGTATGAGAGCCACATCTTAGCGTAACCAGAACTGAATTTTGTTTAGTATATCATGTGTCACGTATAGTTAAATGTGATTGTACTAAGTTTCATCGAATTCAGATGATCGGTTTAAGAGTTATGGAGAAACATACATACATTCAGAAAATATTTATAAAAATCTGCCAAGTGCGAGTCTTACTCGCGCGCGAAGGTTTCCGTATCTATCCGCTGTCAATAATATCCGCCTATCCACTCAGGTGGCATGGTCTTCGAATTTGAATTATCATATCAGATACCTATATTATATTATAATGTTTATGTTATGTCAGGTCTCCATGTTTGTCCACTGACAGATGTTACCATAGTAACGTCACTTTATTTTTTAAAAGTGATCTGTCAAACATCCAACTTCGGAAAATTCTTTTTTTGGAACGACCAAAGATTAAGAAGCGGCTATCTTTTAGAGACGACGACGCCTCAATGAGGTGGATAGCACCTTACGGTGACTAATCTATTTTAATAAAATGTTTCTTGTATGGGGGCCCCCCTTAATTTTTAACTTTTTCTTATTTTTCATATTTGTTGTTTCATCCGCCATAGTAACGAGAGAGACGAAGACTCATCTGCTGCATGACCCGGTGGAAGGACCGTGCCAAGGTGAGAGGTGGCTATCCTGTCGCCCTTATGCACGGCATCTTGTCCTTATCCCTTAGTCGCCTTTTACTAGATGCGCGAGGAGAGATGCAGTGGGGCTATTATTTTTAAGTGCCGGCGCCACGCAGAACTTAAATATATTAAATAAAACATTCCATGTCCATTATTCTTATATTTATTTGTAGAAGCACAATATTCGGAACACGCAACACGTCTGCTGTACGAAATATGATCCAAGACTATTTAATTTGCCAAGCTGAGTCAAATTAGAATGCCTCATTTTGAATTCATGGAATCGTAAATATTTAGGTAAGAAAAAAAAAATAGCTCAGCACACCCTCACAGTACACCTACATACCTACCTGTCGCTCATTACTTCACCACACGTCACAGCGCAGGCGCCGCCGCCGCACTCTGGTTCGATACCTACCAAACGTGGACACGTACACTTTTTTTCGAATTTCGAATTTTTTTTTGCAGAATCTTATATGTCGACTAAATACAAGCTGCTTTTATTCTTTCGTGATTTTCTATAAAGTTGACGGTTACGGAGATAATCGACGAAATCTGATTTCGTTGTATGGAAATAGACACTTTTTATTAAATTTCTCGAAATGTTAAAATTTGTTAGAGTAGTGAGTTATATAAACGTATTCTACACATGAGCCCCGACACGACTGTAAAAAAAACTCATCCCGCTACGTCCCGCTTTTCGTTTTATTTACATTTAAATATTTTTTTCTTGCTTATTTTAAAAATAAAAATAAAACACCATAGTGTGCCTACGTTACCAAACGAGTAATCCATTTGCAAGAGGCAATGCTTAACTTTAAAGTTAAATAAATAAAATAAGTCAATTTTGTGTCAAACTAAAAAAATAAAGCACTCTGTAAACCCAATTTTTCGAGTGAAAAAGTGGTAATAATGTGCATATTACTTGTATTTTGTATTCTATTGTAACAAAATCTACTAGAAATATTGAAACGTACAACATAATGTACTTTCCATGGATTTTTATAACGAAACATTACCTACTACACGAAAAAAATCGTATAAAACGTAAAAACTTTTAAAAATAATTAATCATCCAGAATCATTCGTTTATTTCGTATCTATCCTTAAAACTGCTGCATGCCTGAGTATGCCGATACACGAAATGAATACACAGACGCGTAATAATGTATGCAGTTACATCTATCCTCAAAACTGTGGCATGCCTGAGTATGTCGATACTCTATAAAATTCTGATATTACATTATATTTACTCATTACGTGTGTATCAAATTTTATAATTCATTATATCAAAACAGCTACAAGTCAGGGGCCTTGACTTGAGGAATTATTGACGAAAATATATTGTACATTTATTTATTCTTATGTTGTCTTGCATTTAAGAGTATCGTCATGTCATTTGTATAGAAATTTATAAACTCATCAATCACTCAGTTGTAAAATTACACTTCTTGAGCAGAGCGAAGCGGCAACGTTGCATGAATGGTACAGTTAATCTATGATACAACTAGTTCGTTAATTATATTATGTAACTCGCTCGTTCAATTTTTGGGGAATATCACATTAGTTATGAATTATAGTAGTCAATTAAATTAAATTTATGAAAACGAGTTGTATGTATATATGTATGTATGTATGTATGTATGTATGTATGAGTTTCTTTCTTTAGAATGCATGCAGTGTAGTAATCAGTTTCGCAGTTTATATAACTTACAACTGCTACTCACGGGGAGGGCTCGAGTATGAACGTATACTCTTCGGGAAAGCTTGCTACTTCCTCCCCATCAGGATGAATGGATTGATAAAGGGAAAGGATGTTGCAAATAGAGCAATCATTGCAGGAATAAGGCGGCTCCTGAGACAAAGGAAAAAGGAATAGGTGAGATACCAAATTATACAAACTTAAAACAATCTGGCACGTCAGGTTGTGAACTTACATCAATAAATTCTACTTCTTGAATTTATTTTTCCCCAAGTGGTGAGATCAAGAGAGATCGAACCTCTTCTGGCAGTACTTTGTGTACGCTGTGTCTTCTGTTTGTGAACGCTAAGTGGCATGCGATACCACCCATACAAAGCTACGAATAGCTTGGCAGTTTCTAAGGCATATTCGTGGAATTTCTCGATATGTATATTCAGACCACTAGAAATACTAATCAGAATAGTAGATAGTCTTTGAATACCTGTAATCTCTGAACTTAATGTGGGATTATCGAAAAAGCGCCGAGCCGTATTTCCGTCGTTTGTCGTCCCTGAACCCTGATCCCTGTTTCACAAAGTCAATCAAAAAGTCAAAAACAAACACTGCGAAAGTACTGCCAGAAGAGGTTCGATCTCTCTTGATCTAACCACTTGGGGAAAAATAAATTCAAGAAGTAGAATTTATTGATCTAAGTTCACAACCTGATGTGCTAGATTGTTTTGAGTTTGTATAATTTGGTAATTTGGTATGAGTAGCAGTTGTAAGTTATATAAACTGCGAAACTGATTGCTATACTGCATGCATTCTAAAGAAAGAAACTCATACATACATACATACATACATACATACATATATACATACATACATACATACATACATACATACATACATACATACATAACACACGCTGTAACCCGACAATCAGGGTAAGCAGAGTAATCGGTGTTGTGCTATAAGGACTCTGGTAAATTACAGCACAACACCGACCACCACGCTTAGCACAGTATACGGACAAGATAGAACAAATTGTGACAAGTTCGAGCGCAGTCTAACTGCTGTATGAATGATCAACTTTTTTTTCTATCATTTTTTGTTTTGATTTACGTTTTTGTTTATAGACGTCCAGAGATACCAGCCTTTCGGCTACAAAATCCAGACGTCTACTACCTGCACTCTTGCGAGTACAGTGATCATGTATGCCAGATATGTATGAATGATCAATAAACAATACAATACAATACAACTATAAAGCAGCAAGTAAGGCACGAAGAACCCACATGCTGAATGACTAGGTGGAAGGACTGCGCCAAGGTGAGAAGTGGCTAGCCTGTCGCCCTTTAGCGCAGTATCTTGTCCTTATTCCTTAGTCGCCTCTTACGACATTCACGGGGAGAGATGCAGTTGGGCTATTCTTTTTAAGTACCGGCCCCACACGGTACTCGTTTTCATTAATATAATTTAATTGACTACTGTAATTCATAACTAAATCTTCCCCAAAAATTGAACGAGCGAGTTACATAATATAATTAACGAACTAGTTGTATCATAGATTAACTGTACCGTTCATGCAACGTTGCCGCTTCGCTCTGCTCAAGAAGTGTAATTTTACAAATGAGTGATGAGTTTATAAATTTCTATACAAATGACAAATGACGATACTCTTAAATGTAAGACAACATAAGAATAAATAAATGTACAGTATATTTTCGGCAATAATTCCTCAAGTCAACGCCCCGGACCTGTAGCTGTTTTGATATAATGAATTATGAAATTTGATACAAACGTAATGAGTAAATATAATGTAATATCAGAATTTTATAGAGTATCGACATACTCAGACATGCCACAGTTTAGAGGATAGATGTAACTACATACATTATTACGCGTCTGTGTATTCATTTCGTGTATCGGCATACTCAGGCATGCCGCAGTTTTAAGGATAGATACGAAATAAACGAATGATTCTGGATGATTAATAATTTTTAAAAGTTTTTACGTTTTATACGATCTGTTTTCGTGTAGTAGGTAATGTTTCGTTATAAAAATCCATGGAAAGTACATTATGTTGTACGTTTCAATATTTCTAGTAGATTTTGTTACAATAGAATACAAAATACAAGTAATATGCACATTATTACCACTTTTTTACTCGAAAAATTGGGTTTACAGAGTGCTTTATTTTTATAGTTTGACACAAAATTGACTTATTTTATTTATTTAACTTTAAAGTTAAGCATTGACTTTTGCAAATGGATTACTCGTTTGGTAACGAAGGCACACTATGGTATTTTATTTTTATTTTCAAAATAAGCAAGAAAAAAAAATTAAAATGTAAATAAAACGAAAAGCGGGACGTAGCGGGATGAGTTTTTTTTACAGTCGTGTCGGAGCTCATGTGTAGAATACGCTTATATAACTCACTACTCTAACAAATGTTAACATTTCGAGAAATTTAATAAAAAGTGTCTATTTCCATACAACGAAATCAGATTCGGTCGATTATCTCCGTAACCGTCAACTTGATAGAAAATCACGAGATAATAAAAGCACCTTGTATTTAGTCGACATATAAGATTCCGCAAAAAAAAATTCGAAATTCGAAAAAAAGTGTGGATGTCCACGTTTGGTAGGTATCGAACCAGAGTGCGCCGCCAGTCGTAGTCTCTAATCGGAATGGCGGACATTCAGAAAATGTTTATGCAAATGTTTTGCGTTGAGAAATATAAATTCCTCGGGCGGTGAAAGCAGAAAAATAATCGGAATGTTTAATATCGGGGGGCGGGGGCGGACGCGGGGGCGAGGGTAAGGTGGGCGACGACGACGGTTGGGGCAGTAATGAATACCTCGTCCGACCACGGGGTCCGGTGGCGTATTTCCTTTTCCGTGTTCAATAGGAGGCAGTACTATGTAGTAGTTTTCATAAGGGATTTTTTTCATAAATTGCGATCCTTCGCATTAGAACTTTGAAAAGCGTGTGATCGATAGATATAACAAATGGCGTCATTTTGCTATAAAAATTCCACTCAAATGAAGTTTAGTTTCTGCGATCAAGTCTTGCAAAGTTCACGCGGAAGAAAAAATCGACATTTGGTTACCGTTTGTATAGAAAATGTTAAAATTTTACATCCAAAAACGTGTGATCGATAGACAAAGAATTGTTCTATATTTTGCAGTAGTTTTTAGCTTTTACATTTAGAGTTTTCACGAGCTACTTCTTCAAAAATCCACATGTGCCGTTACTAGGCGCCTTAAGCTAACTCCCTTTTAAAACTCGTGTTCAATTCAAGGTCGTGTCTGTTAAGTCACCTAGTAACGCCACATGTGGATTTTTGAAGAAGTATCCCGTGATAACTAGACCAATCTGAAGGCTTAAAACTACTGCAAAACATAGAACAATTCTTTGGGGGCGAGTTTTCCTCGCCCACGGAGTGATTCCGTAGATCCACTATACCAGTGGCGCCCATACTTTTTTCTATGAAGATCTACCTACAAAAAATTTAAGGTTGTGAGATCGACACTTGCAATTTTTGTTTGAATTGAAAGCTATGTTCATTACATCCTTTATATTTGTTACTATTGCGGTCCTTGTGGAAGACGACGACACCACCCGGAAAATGTTAAGTCACATCAAATATTATGAATTCTTCGATGTTTCTACGAGTCACTTCTTGCTCTACATATTTTCAGCGATCGACCTAAAAGCCTCTTGCGATCGACCGGTCGATCGCGATCGACCGTTTGGGCACCACTGCACTATACCATACCTAAGCGCAGTTTAAGGGGGGGACACCCCTTCCCTCTCCCGCCCTCCCTCCCCCCTCCGGCTTCATCGCCTTTCATGTATTGTTATCGCTTTGAAACACCCCCGCCCCCATTGTACGGCAAAAAACCGGCGCGAAACTTGATTAATTTGATGAGTTCCGAGTTTTTCCGCAGGTGGAAAACGTGGATTGTCTGTTGCGGCCAAAGAGGTATTATGTACTAGCGTACTAGAGAACTTACTCGGCCAACTAGTGTGTTCCAACGAGTTGCGGACTGCGGTTCACGGTCCTCAAGTCTCTTAGTCGAGCGCGAGAGGCCGCAGTCGTCGCCTGCCTGCTGCGCTTTACTGCGCTCACGCAAACGTTAATTATATGTAGCTACTAGCTAGTCGAAGGTGCGATGGCGAATCTGGAGATGAAGTGTTAGAATGAAAAGACAATATGCACACCGACGCACGAGTTCGATCGTTCTCCCTGCCCCTCTGGCTTACTTCTTAGTCCTTGCCTCTCTCCCACACGCTTCTCGCCCCGCGCCGCGCTCCCCTCTTCCGATCGGCTCTGCGCTCCGCCTCCCCGCTACCTTACCCCATACCACAGCCGCTGGGACACCGTTTCTCTGTATATTTCTTCGGAGCAATAACTCTAGTACGCTAGTACATAATACCTCTTTGGTTGCGGCCGTTTTTGTTGCGTTTCGGATTTGTTTTGGCGTCGTCATTCGCGGTGTGCTCGCATTGTTCGGCCTCCGAACGTTCGCTATAGCAACATTTCAATACACAATCGATTGTTGTAAGTCGCTATTGGAGAATGTTTTAGATTTACGTCTGCCGTACGGAAGCCGATTACTAAGTCTACAACGTCTGTCTGTCTGCCTGTCCGTCCATCTGTCTGTGCGAGGGCTTTATCTCTTGAACCGTAATAGGTAGCCCGTTGAAATTTTCACAGAATATGTGTTATTATGGCTGATATAACAACAAATAATAAAAATAAGAAAAAGTTAAAAATTCACGGGGGTTCCCATAGAATAAACTAAAAAGTGTATGCGCCTTTTCAAGTTTTGTATGAAAAAAAAAACGGAATTTCGATTTGAGTGATAAGAATTAATTGTTTTCTTCTAATAATGACTACATACATACTAAATACTTTCTATTCCCGAAGTTTCTTAAACCTATCCTGAAACAACCTGTATAGAGGGGCGTCAGCAAACGGCGCCGCTGGCTAAACAATCTACTCGCCCAGTAAACCGATTCCAAGCTATGTGCATCGTAACGCCCCGCCGCGGCACGGCGTGCCGTGCCGCTAGCGTACTCGGCACGGTGCCCACGGAGGGCGTCGTTCGTTCGTAGTTTTTTATTTGTTATATTAATAGGTTAATTTATTACACTTTCCCTCGTCGCCTTTAAGTAAATAAACGGAAATTATTACAAAGCTAACCTAAAAAAATATTATAAGTTCAAATAATGACGTGTCTTAAAAAGCTTTCAATAAAACTTTAATTAAAAATTAAACCCCGACACGTCAACAACCGTTAAAAAGTCAAAAATAATTTCCGCTTGAATGCTTAAAGGCGTCAGGGGACCGATAAGTAAAAACATTTAAACTAGGTTCCCTATACGCCTTTAAGTAATCAAGCTGTTTTTTTTTTATTTTGAAGGTTTTTAATTAAACTTTTTTATATTTGTTTCCTTATTGGCTTCTGAACATGGTGATTTTGGCTCTGTCGACTGCACCATTATTGCTCCCTCGGCATAGTCATGCATGTTGAGTCTCGCAAAATTAAACAAACAAACAAAAACCGACCAAGTGCGAGTCGGACTCGCGCAAACAGGTCCGCACCATCACACAATGCGGAACAAGGAGTATCCATCTTTGATCGTGTCTATGTAAAAACATTGTTGAGCACTACTTTTTGTATTGCTTCCGAACTGGGTGGCTGTGCCCGAGGTCGAAGCCTCAGGCGCAACCGATTTCACCCCCGAAAAGCCGTCCGGCTTGGAGGTGGCAAAATGTCGCTGGGGAAAGGCTATTGAACCGCGATTTGAAGATCGCAGGATCTTGCGATTGTAGGAGTGGGGAAAGATATTCCCCACTCCTACCGTTGATTTTAGAAGTGGGCAAAGATATTCCCCACTCCTACCGTGGATTGTAGGAGTGCGGAAAGATATTCCCCGGGAGCCCGTTCCACACCTTTGCGGTGCGGCACAAGAACGATTTAGAGAATCGTACTTGGAATAGAATGCTTGTAGGCCGCAGTCACCGAAGCGATGAAGGGTGAGCGGCCCCTGAATTAATTGAAAATACGTTCAAACTATTATTAGCGGGAAGGTCCCGGTCGGTGGCGAGCTTTTGCGATGCAAATTTGTTTTAATTAGTTGAAGGCGAAGCGAAGGCGAAATATTTTCCGTCGAAAGTAGTTGGAAGTTTGAAACTACTGTCGCCCATTTGCAAGCCAGTTAGTACTTAGGGAACGTTCCCATATCACGTGACCGATTTGGGGGGTGTGGGGGGGGGGGGGGGGGAGCGGTTTATCAAAATACCACGCTGGGTCACAGGAGGGGCGGAGGGGGGGGGGGGGGGGGGGGGGGGTCTGTCACGTGGTATTTCAAAACATACTAATTATTGTTTCATTCTCGCTAATTTTCCCCAAGAACTCAACAGGCCCTGTTCAATTATAAGAAAGGTCGGCCAAGTGCGAGTCGAACTCGCGCACCGAGGGTTCCGTATCGCCATGTCATGGTCAGCGCCACCCATTGCGTGTTTTGTGAAATGCTTCATATTAGTTAAAATTCATGGGGAAACCC
Source organism: Nematopogon swammerdamellus (assembly GCA_946902875.1). Classification (NCBI taxonomy): domain Eukaryota; kingdom Metazoa; phylum Arthropoda; class Insecta; order Lepidoptera; family Adelidae; genus Nematopogon; species Nematopogon swammerdamellus. Next base: position 2,419,311 of record OX336334.1, on the reverse strand, counting down.
CGTGAATATTTTTTTTTACTCTTTCTTATTTTTATTATTTGTTGTTATATCTGCCAAAATTTCAACGGGCCACCTATTACGGTTCAAGAGATACAACCCTCGGCCAGTCTGTCTTGTCTGCCAGCCGACAGGCGGGCAGACAGACAGACAGACTGTCCTTGGCTATAATACAATTTGTAAACATATAATAGCTAACCTTCTTAAGATCCTTATTGACATCAGGGTCGTCCGCCTTCCGCTTCTCGCAGGGTAGCGCGCAGCCCTTGCCTATTTCCTTCTCGCCCTGAGGACAAACAGACACACGGAGTGAGCATCAAATCAAATCAAAATACATATCACACACGCTGAATTCCGACAATCGGGGTAAGCAGAGTAATCGGTGTTGTGCTGCAAGAAACTCTGGTCAATTACAGCACAACACCGACCACCACGTTTCTTAAATCGATGAAGCAGCAAGTAAGGCACGAAGACCCACCTGCTGCATGACTCGGTGGAAGTACCGTACCAAGGTGAGAGGTGGCGAGCCTGTCGCCCTTTAGCACGGCATCTTGTCCTTATCTCTTAGTCGCCTTTTACGACTTGCATGGGGAGAGATGCAGTGGGGCTATTCTTTTTAAGTACCGGCCCCACACGGTACATCAATCAAATCAAAATCTGTTCATTTTATACATAGTTAGGTTTCTTACACTACGCTTCTTATCCTGACGCTGGTTTACAGTCGCTGCCATGTGTGCGTGTGTGTGTGTGTGTGTGTGTGAGTGAGCGCGTGTGTGAATATTTTTTTTAATAAATTAGAAATATTACTTACACTAGTTATATTCCAATGTTAGAGTTGTAAAATGTAAAACAACCCCGACCCTTAAAAAGTAAAAAATAATTTCCGTGTAAATACCCGCGCAGCTCTGAATTTTTATATTTTATTTACTTAGCGGCCCCCCGACTCTAAGAAATAATAAAACGGAAATTATTTTTCACAATTTAATTTTTTAAATTTACAATTTTACTTTTATTTCAAGTTTTCCAAAAAAATTTAATACGCTTCCAAATCGTCCATCCGTGAGACGTAATTTATTTATTACTTCATAATTACTTCATTACTTGATTACTAACATAGCTAAGCACCATCCCGGTTAAACCAGCTATCTAATAAAAAAATCGCATTCAAATCGGTCCAACCGTTTGGGAGCTACGATGCTACAGACAGACACACACACACAGACAGGCAGAAGGATTCGTATAACACCCCTGCTCTTATAATATAATAATAATATAACCGTTTATTGGATGGAGTTTTATTTTATATTAATTTTAGATTTAAGTTTTTTATGTAAAATTAATATAAAAAAAGAAATGTGTCAATAAACGAATAAAACAATAACAAATAAATAACAATTTTGAAGAAAAATCTAGCTAAATAACATTTATAGATAAGTACATAGTTTCTTTCTGCTTTCCTTCATCCAATGGGTGAGGTTATTGCCCTATGGCAATCTCTTCCAGCTCACCTATTAGATTTAAGGGCATTAATAATAACGGGGCACAGCGAACAAGTCTTGCGTCGGGGGTTAAAAATATAAAAGTTATTGTCCGAAATTTTACGCACAGAATATTAAGGTTCAATTCAAATAAAATGTTAACGATATTATAGCTTGTGTTCATTACACGATTTTGCGATCGTATAAAATTTGCTTTAATTCTCCTTCCCCCCCTGCAAGAAAGGAGCTTAAGAAAACTTTCCCGAGTATGAATATACATGAATGGGCTTCGATGTTCGTGGCATTGTAAGTATCAAACGGAGGCAAATAAAAAAGTTAGGATTCCAAACGAGAGATACCACGGTCGACCGCCCCGTGTAAAATGTTGGAGTTATGTAAAAGGTTTTTGCGGATTTTAATTTTTTAGACCGCCGGATTAGATGTATTTTGTTAGACAACAAGGCAACAAAAAATACCGCTTTTAGGGTTCCGTATCGGTCGTACGGGACCCTATTACTAAGCCTACGCCGTCTGTCTGTCTGCCCGAGACAAGAACGTTAGATAGGTTGGACGTCGGAATGCTTATATGGGAACCAGCGTCACCGAGCTCCGCGGGTAGCGGAGGGGACGGCGCGACCTCTGATTGGGTGGTATCGCGCTCTGATTGGGTGGTGACGAATGTTATTTGTACGTTTTTACAAATATCGTTGTCCACCTCCGCACCACGCGCACTGGGCAGGGATTGCATCCCTACACGCTGGACTTACCGCGGATGCGTACCAATCGATTCTGCAGATCTTTCCTCTACAGAACCGGTAAACTCTGGAACGCTCTCCCTGCCCATATATTTCCGCCCAATTACAGTCTCGGGTCCTTCAAGAGGGGCGTGAATGGGCACCCGTCAGGCCGGCATGGCATTCGCAACCGCCGCATACGACCGAATGTCCATGGGCGTCGTTAGACACCTTATGGGTGGCTCGGCGCCATAGGTCGCGCTGTCAATAAAAAAAAACCGCTGCATCTAGTTTTATTAATATTAATAAGGCGTCTTCCTGGCCGCCCCGCGCGCGGTGATTTCGCGAAGGCTCCACCGCAGGTCGTCGCTCCACATGCCCTGTACCCTTATCACGAGATTTAACCTACACCGCGTATTACGCTACGCCGTGTTCTCCGCATCATTTTGTATGGAGAAACGAAGCAGCGCCTCTAGTGATAGATTTGCGAACTTCGTTTCTCCATACAAAATGATGCGGAGAACACGGCGGCGTAGCGTAGTACGCGGTGTAGGTTAAATCTCGTGATAAGGGTACTGATCTGTAGCGGCGGCACGAACCGCCCAGCATGAGTGATTTGCCGGAGTCAGGACGCGCGCATTGTCGGCACACACATTCGTATTCCGGACGACGACGCGGGACGAGCCGGCAATGCCGCTCCGTTACACTACACCCTCTAGCCGAAGTGGAGCAATATATAGTGTTCAGTGTGAAAGGGATTTCATATCAAGAAATACTAAGGAAAATAAAGCTATGAATATCTATGAATAAACATGCCGTTATACGCGGCTATCGTCTGGTGCTGAAGTCTGTTTTGAACTGAGAGCAATAATAATTCCTTATTCTTTATTCTCTATTCCTATTCTCCATTGTCAATTGTCAATTCTCAATTCTATACTCTCTGCTCTCTGCTCTCTGCTCACTGCTCTCTACTATCTATTCTCTATTCTCTATTCTCTATTCTCTATTCTCTATTCTCTATTCTCTATTCTCTATTCTCTATTCTCTATTCTCTATTCTCTATTCTCTATTCTCTTTTCTCTATTCTCTATTCTCTATTCTCTATTCTCTATTCTCTATTCTTTATTCTTTATTATAGTAATAGGCTTCCGTATGGAATAACTTTTTATGTAGCTTATGAGCTGAGAAATCCCCATCAGCCCGTATCGGTCCGGAGTGCGAATTGACCCTGGTGTCGTGAGTTTTAAGGCTATGTGAATATTTAGGATGTCAAATGACGCGTAACGACGAGAGCTACAAGGTTGTGAAAAAAAATATTTAATAAAAAGTTTGAGAGTTTTTGAGAAAATCGCAAAAAACCGCTCAAAATAGTCGTTTTAGAGGGTTTAAAAAGGGCACTTTTAAACATATTTCTAAGTATATATTTTAAACTTTATATTTTTATATTGTAGATTGAATCAATATCTGGGGACGTTTTTTTGATTGTTTGAAAAAAGTGAAAATTTTGGGAGTTATGATTTCTTTAAATTTTCCCCGCCGCGTAGACGCGCCGCCCCGTCGACTTCACAATAGAGTACACGGGAGCATTCCATTAGTTAGATGCTATCTTCTTATATGAGGAGCAGGGCTCGGCCGGCTTCGCCCTACTGACCCGTATATGCGCGCTCGTCCATAGACCTAATTATACATAAGTAACTCTTTTTAACCCCCGACGCAAAACACCCCTCGTTACAAAAGAGTTGTCGCTGCGCTACAAACTTTTTGGGTGTTACAAGTTTAACGTGTGCGTGTATGTGTGTATGGGTGTGTCTGTCAGTGGCATCGCAGCTCTCAAACGGATGGACCGATTTCGATGCGGTTTTTTTTTATTAGAAACCTGGTTTAAGCTGGTACCGTGTGGGGTCGGTACTTAAAAATAATAACCCCACTGCATCTCTCCCCGTGCATGTCGTAAAAGGCGACTAAGGGATGAGGACAAGACGCCGTCCTAAAGGGCGATAGGCTAGCCACCTCTCACCTTGGCACGGTCTTTCCACCGAGTCTTGTAGCAGGTGGGCCTTCGTGCCTTACTTGCAGCTTCATAGTTATCTTGTCCTAATATACTTTGCTAAACGTGGTAGTCGGTGTTGTGCTGGAATTTACAAGAGTACTTGCAGTACAGCATCGACTATATATATTGTCAACTGGATTCAACTGGAAATACCAAAAGCATTTTAGCATTCTTTAGTTAGACGTAGCATGACTGCACTCGAATTGTCACAACAATTGTTCTATCGTAATCTAACATAAGTCAAAGAGCTAATGTGAGTATGTAACACTGTTAAAATGTTATTTTATATGTAGGGCTGGAATTAAATATATATTTTTTTATGTAATCCGGTATGGGTGGGTGGGTCGGACGGAGGGGCCAAAGCGCATGCTCCGACCAGTCAATATCACCTCCGGGAAGGTAGGTGCCATACCGGAGACTTCCCTGGATTGCTGGCTATACTGGACTAGAGGAGAACACAACCGAGGCTGCTATGCGGCCATCTTACATCCAGTACGGTGGTACCAACCCAGTCGGCTACAATTTGAGCCTACCACCTAGTAAGGGGCAAGGGAAGGGACCTACAGTTTTACACCGTTTCCGAACGGTGAAGCAGCAGGTGTAGGTATGCACGTAAATTTTTTCGCCAGAAAAAACTCATTGGTACACGCCGGCCGGATTCGAACCGAGGACCTCTCGCATGAGAAGCCGACGCCCAAACCACTCGGCCCCCGCCGCTAAATACAGCGCTGAATCTAATGAAATATTCACTAGATTCAGCACGCAGGCTGTGTCCAGTCCTTTTTTTCTCTTCTCTCGATAGTTTAGTCACAGATTACTTAATAGTTACTTCGTAACAGATAAATCACTCCTTAGAAAATGTTCCTACCTTCGGGCTTTAATAGCCTACTCTTTCACAACGACAATCGCTGCGTGCGAAAATGTACCTTAACGATCGAGTGTAAAGTGGTTATTGCTTTGCAGCTGCGCGCACTTGCGTGGGCGAGAGTCTATGTATACTTCGCGCGGCAGACGAATTTCTACTGAAAAAGACCGCCGGCGGCCCGTCGGGCGATAGGTAGTTAGCGCGCGCAAGTACATAGAGTGCGTGAGGCCTGGTTTAGTACTTTAGATGTATAGTGTGTTGCACCTAATTGTGAAGTGAAAAATAAATATATATTATTCTTATTTTCAAAATGCAACCGCGCCAAAAGCTCGATAGCTCAGTGGTACAGACAGTCGACTGTCGCTATTGATGGTTAAGCAACGCTGGCCCGGCCAGTACTTGGATGGGTGACCGCTCGACCGTGGGAGGCCAACCTAAATGAATCGTCGGTCGAAACGGCTATGTAAATAGTTTGTGCTTTCCGTTCAGTTCAGTGTAGCCGGCACGACCGAAGGGAAGCACTGACATGGCACCTAGTTCACCCGGTGTTATGGGCTCACATCACGGATGTTGCAGGTGATGTAGCCAACCGTGTCAGTTTCCATAAAAAAAAAACTTCCGGCCATCATCCGGGGCGGGAGGCGTCCGGCTTCCGGTGACCGGGGTGGAGGTAGGTCAAATGGACGAGCGCGCTTAGGGCGAGATAGCGCCGCACCACGGCGGCGCGTACAATCGTGTGTACGTGAGTAATGACGGATATAATTAATTATCCGAAGAAGTAGTAGAGGTGAGACGTGCGCGCCGACATGTGGGCGCACAGAACTCTTCAGACCTGCATTTATTGTACCTGGATTAAGTATATAATAATAATACACTTTATCCTATTACTTTAAGTGAGCTAAACTTGTATATATCACCATCATCATCATCATCATCATCATCATCATCATCATCATCATCATGATCATCATCATCATCATCATCAGCCTGTATCGGCCCACTGCTGGACATAGGCCTCTCCCAAGGCACGCAAATTGGTTAATTGGTTTAATTGGTTTCTCGGAAACGGCTCTAACGATTTGGATGAAATTTTGTATTTAGATAATGTTATTTTTTTTCAAGTTTATTCAGATTGGTGCAGACGCCGAGCGAAGCTCGGTCGCCCAGGTACTCAGGTTCTCACTTAATGTGTGGCAACGGCGCGCTTAGGCAATTTCCTCCAGTCGACCCGGTGGACCTACATTTGTTAATGGAATCCAAACCATGGGTCCTTCAACAGGGGCGTGAATAGGCGCCTGTCAAGCCGGCATGGTATTCACAACCCCCGCTTACAACCGAATGTCCTGTCCATGTTCATGGGGGTCGTTAGACATCCCATGGGTGGCTCGGTGCCACATGTCGCACTTTCTATAAGAAATAAATAAAATGGAGCAGTGGGTGACGGTATGCACGTATTTTTTTTTTTCAAATCAGAAAAAAACTCATTGGTACAAGCCGGTTGGATTTGAACCTCGGACCTCTCGCATGAGAAGCCGACGCCTAGGCCACTTGGCCATCCGCCGCCACATATATAGGCGGTGAATGGTGACCGTATAGTTTCCTAACAGTATGTGTGTGTAGTGCTTTGAGGAACTTGCATCCCTTATTCCTTGCAATCCAACCAGGGCCCGGTCTTAGACCATGCGGGGTCGTTGGGCATATTTGGGGTCCTCTTAAAAATTAACTCCTTTTTTTTTACTTTTAAACTTGTAAATTGACAAACATTTGAATGAAAACATCAGTATGTCCTTTTATTTAGTGGCTTGAATATTTTAAAGTAATTTAAATATATTTTGTAAACATTTTAAATAATTCATTAAGAAATTGTAAGTTATGTATTTTTCTGAAAATTTTTAGACTAAGTTGTCTTCACTATTTAGAAAATATGTAAAAATCTAATTTGCTTTCCGATTTACATTCAAATTTAAAAATGTTTAACTATAATTCTTAGTCAAATATAGTAATCTGCATTGTGCTGCAAGTACTCTCGTAAGCACAACACCGACCACCACATTTAACAATGTATTTAGAACAATTATCATGCAGCAAGTAAGGCACGAATATTCACCTGCTGCTGCATGACTCGGTGGAAGGACCTTGCTAGGTGATAGCACGGCATCTCGTCCTTATCTCTTAGTCGCTTTTTAGGACATGCACGGGGATAAATTCAGTGGGATTATGTTTTTTTTAGTACCGGCCCCACACGGTATAGGTCGTTCGTTCTAACCTGAGGCGTACAAATACATTCACGCATGACGGTGAGCATAAAATTCTGCGAGTGTAGTAGTGCTCAGGCTATGTTTATGCCACAGAGCATGAAATGCGCGCGCCCGCCCCTACTAGAGGCGCCGTGAGCGCGATTTCTCTACAACGGCGTTGAAGCCTGTGGGCGTGGCCTATGACTTACATATGTGTGTTGTGCGTGTGCATTTGTTTTGTGCGTGTGCCTAACTTGCTCCTCTTTGTGTGTAGTGTCGATACTAGCACACACACACACATACGAAGCGCTAGCAGCTCAGCGTACGGTTATTGGGTTTCAAATATTATCGCTTAGGGCGCCTCTAGTAGGGGGCGCCCGCGGTAGGTATTTGATGCTCTGTGGTTTATGCGTATGTCAAGCATTTGTATTAGAGAAATGCATGTGTGTGCGGCCTCAGGTTAGACCGTCCTTGCTATACACCTACCTATGTAATGTTTCGATTAAATACAAGCGTGTATTAGGTTGGATGAAGCGATCCCTATAAAGATCATCTCGAGTGGAATGAACAAAATTTTCCCATAAACCTGTCAGATGAATAAATATTCGCTATTTATATAACAAGACGGTAGCGGACCCCGGGGAACACTTTCGGCCGAAATTTTACAGAGGCAATAACCCTACCTAAGTGAAGAGCAAGTAAAACCATGCATGTTATTTGAGAGCATCGTGTAGTGCGAACTGTTTTCAAATTTCGAATTTACTTCATCGTATTGCTGTCGCTGTGTTCCGCGCCGCTGCCCACGCACGTGAAAATGACAACTGCAGCTCAGAAGCGAACTGCCTACAAAGTATTTGTGAATCACCATTCAGCCGAAGCCTTTTTTCATGTCTTTATTCTTCCTCAATTTAAGTGATATTTATATTTTTTGTTATCAACAAAAGCCTACTGGATATCCCTATGTCGTAATTTTAATTATTATTTTTATAGTTTTCCATATATAAATATGAAAGTTAGGCCTAAAATTGCTAATGTTTACATTTTTATAATCAAATATATTTAATGAAATAACGAAAAAACGACAACATAGGGACATAGATATTGATAATATCTTTTACACACAAAAAGTTTAAAATGTTAGTGCAAGATTTACGGGTTGGAAAGAGACTTTCCCTGGTGTATGAGAAAAGTGGACTTCCCGGTTGTCTTGACATATATCTACATATTTTAAGCCACCCTTTTAGGGTTACGTATCGACACGGATCAATTACTAATCCTGCGTCGACGGACGGACAGACAGACGGCGTAGAACTCTAAAAACCGGCCAAGTGCGAGTCGGATTCGCGCACCGAGGTTTTCGCACGACAAAAAATTTAACCCTTTTGAATTTTTCACTTTTTTTCATTATTTGTTGTTATATCCGCCAAAATACCATACATTCTGTGAAAATTTCAATCGGCTAGCTATTACGGTTCCAAAGATACAGCCATCGGACGGACGGACGGACGGACAGACAGACATACGGCGTAGGCTTAGTAATACGCTTTAACTGCTTAACTAGTTTCAAATTATAATAATAATTTCACTTAAAAAATTAATAAAAATAATTAATTAAGTATTTATATTTTATTATTTTTATATATGTAGGGTTAGTAATAGGCTTCCGAATGGATACGGAAACCTAAAAGAAAAAATAATAGATATTTGTTGCTTTAAAACACATTAACTTAAAACGGGCGGACTCAGCAGGTCACGGCTCCGTATCAGTACATGAATGAATATGTACGTACAATTCGATTCGTAAATTACTGAGAGAGTCGCGTCAAATTTCCCCCGGGCCGACCGGGACGGTGCGCCCGAATTTTCACTCCCACATTTTGGACAGAACAGGCGAAATTCCTTTGCAACATCCGCCCACTTCGCTAGGAAATTCCATGCGAACAGTATCGGAACCGACGCGCAAAAGTATGGCCCCACGAGCGTTCGCGCGCGCTTGAGTCGCTCGCAAGCGTGTGTGAAAACGCTGCCCGAATGGCCTCTTCACGTCGAGTAAGTAATAAACCCTTTGGCTAAGTTATAGAGCGGCGTTGGACGCTCCGTCCGAAAATCTTTTTCATGGGGCGCTGGGCAAAATAATCCCAGCCGTCTATCTGGCAAGTCCTAAGCTTATGTGGGCGAAGTGTTTAATTACAGCTATATGGGAGGTATCATCATTTTATGATTTGAAACTAGCTTTTGCCTGCAGCTTAGCTCGCGTGAAATTCGTATTTATAAAGTGCAGTCGACAGAGTCAAAATCACCTCTCCTCGCGAAACCACGCTCAGTTAGGTGCCATGCCAGCAGAGTCAGTCAATTTCCATAAATAAATTCATTCATACATAAATTTTTTTATGGAAACTGACACGATTGGCTACATCAACTACAATATCCGTGATGTCAGCCCATAAGACCTTGGTGAACTAGGTGCCGCGTTAGGGCTTCCCTTCGGTCGTGCCGGCTACACTGAACTGGACGGAAAACACGAACTATTTACATAGCCGTTTCGACCGATCTTTCATTCAGTGTGGTGGTACCAACCAGGGCTGGATAAACCCTACCACCTAGTAAGGTAAGAAGGGAAGGGACCTACAGTTTTAAGTGAAATCCGAACCACGGCCAGCCTGCAACGGTCGAGCGGTCACCCGTCCAAGTACTGACCGCGCCCAGGTGTGCTCAATAAAAGTCGACCGACCGCACCACTGAACTACCGAGGCTGACAAATGACACACATTGAATGTTGTAATATGTAGTTCGGGGGTTGAACGCCATCAGGGCGGCGCGGCGCGGAGCCGTGTCGACGCGCCATGGGGCGGCGACTGAGGGGGTAGTCAGTACACGGCTACTTAGCCGGCATTAATGCTATTAAGACGATAAGCAAATGGAAAAGACAGCGGGGCCCGCGATACGAGGCAGTAAACAAGGATTTATACACACATAAAAGCATCTTTATTAAAACGTCGACACGGACGATGAAGATGTTATGACTTCTTTAAAATATACAATTTTTTACACTTCGCCCCGACGACGAGAAGACCGTAAAATTGGGGGGAAAATGTGTAATGTTGAAATTGTAAAGTTTACTATTACTTTTATTGCAGCTTCTACAAAGTGATACAGGGAGAATACGTCTTGAAAATAGGCAGTGGATTGCTGAAAGCCGAAAACAAATTTGGTTACAAAAAAAAAAAAATTTAACGCTGATGAATCTATCAACTTATATCATACATATCTATTATTATTACATAAATGTTATTTATTCTAAGTACTGTGGTAGTATCTGTACTGAATATGTAATTTATTGTAAATGCGCCAGTAGTATCTGTATTGAAATTCTTATTTATTGTAAGTGCAGTGGTAGTATCTGTATTGAAACTGTTATTTATTGTAAGTACAGCAGTTGTATCTGTAATGAAACTGCTATTTATTGCAAGTGCAGTTGTAGTATTTGTATTGAAACTGTTATTTATTGCAAGTGCAGTAGTTGTATCTGTATTGAAAGTGTTATTTATTGCAAGTGCAGTGGTAGTATCTGTATTGAAACTCTTATTTATTGCAAGTGCAGTGGTAGTAGCTGTATTGAAACTGCTATTTATTGCAAGTGCAGTGGTAGTATCTGTACTGAAACTTTTATTTATTGCAAGTACAGTGGTTGTATTTGTATTGAAAGTGTTACTTATTACAAGGGCAGTAGTTCTATCTGTATTGAAACTCTCATTTATTGCAAGTGCAGTGGTAGTATCTGTATTGAAACTGTTATTTATTGCAAGTGCAGTAGTTGGCTCTGTATTGAAAGTTTTATTTATTGTAAGTGCAGTAGTTGTATCTGTAATGAAACTCCTATTTATTGCAAGGGCAGTGGCTGTATCTGCATTGAAATAATATTTTTTTTGTATCCGCTTTAAATTCTAAAAAAATCAAATATATTTATAGCGTTCCAATAAAGATCGTTTGAGCTAAGCCGGCACAGCTGCGGCGCCTCTAGGCTCGCGATCTAAAGACGATTCAAGATTTCCCGAGCGGAGAGGGCGCCGCCGCCGCCGGGCGCGGAGGAGGCGGCGCGTCGGTATCGGTTTTAACAAGTTTCGACACAATTTACAAAGTTTCCATACAGAACGAACGGCCCGTGTCCTAGTTCGGAGTAAACGGCAGGCTTTGTGATCGGCCGGAGTCGCCGTATTGCGGAAATATTTTCAGATCGTGTAGGGGTGCTTCTAAGGTTGGCGCAGGTTAAATAAAATTTCATTACATTATGAATGCAACATTTTTTCAATAAAATGTTTAAAATATGTTTAAAATATGTTTTAAATAATGTTTAAAATAATATTTATAACATGTTTAAAATATTGTTTAAAACATGTTTAAATTAATGTTTTTATGCGATTTACCGGCCACCAGTAAGTAACTGTTCTTTATGCAGTAAAGCGGACGAAAAAAAAAATTCCCGCAAGCGGTATCTAACCTACCTGAAACCCAGGAATTTACAATCTGCTTTGCTGGTTTAACCATTTTTTTTTATCGAAACCGACACGGTTGGCTACATCGCCTAATACCTAGGGTTTAGCCGCGCGAGTTGTTACCATCGCACTGAATGAAAGGTTAGTTGAAACGGCTATTGAAATAGTTGTATTGGCTAGTTCAACAATGTGATGAACTAGGTGATGTAGCCATCCGTGTCAGTTTCCATAAAAAAACAACCAACTTACTCATATTAAATAATATGTATGACGGATGTATCCAAGCACCGCCCCGCCGCGCCGGGGGCTGGGCGGAGTGGGGCGGGGTGTAAAGGCGGGAGGCGAGAAGGGGGGGAGGGGAGGACAGGCGCCGACCCAGCTAATGCAATTACACAACAACCAATACATTAGTATTCCCAAGTCGCGAACTTTTGTCCGCTTACGCTACGCAGCGGCGAGACGTGCGGAGAGCGACGCGACGGGCGACAATGTCACTTGAGGGACGGGATAAATAAACAAGTTCGCGTATGCACTGTTAAGTAAAACATAAGAACAAGTTGTATCTAGAATATTTTGATCGTAACTCACATTATAGAAAAGTCAGCACAATGTACACTCATTCATAATAACCCAAAGGTTGGCTGGAGGAGAACGCCTACGGCGTTAAGTTGTACCTTTTGCAAAATTTTAAAGGGCAATAAACATATTTTGATTTTATTTGATTTGAAAACTTGCGACTCACTTTATTTGTCGACGTTTCGTCCGACACTCCGGGGACATCTTCAGGACTCGCGGTACTGCGACGACCTGGAGGACACCCGACAAGTCGTCCAGTCAGATGTCAACTGCCGGTCGCCGCTGACGTATATTGTAGCAATGCGAGGAGGGTACTTCGACCGATGCGGGTAGGTTCGACATCTCTTGCTGGAAAAGTTCGGTGCACACGTAGCTCACTGTGTCTATGGCTGCCAGAGCTTGATGCTGGTTACCACCCGAGCCGTGCTTTGCCAGCAGAGGAGTCCACGACGAAGAGAGTACCATGCTGTCTTCTCTGTATGCTCGGCGACCGGCAGTTGACATCTGACTGGACGACGTGTCGGGTGTCCTCCAGGTCGTCGCAGTACCGCGAGTCCTGAAGATGTCCCCGGACGTTGCGTCGACAAATAAAGTGATTCGCTTTCAGTATACCGTGTAACCGAAAACATTGGCATAATGTATAATAGCGGTAAAAGCCTAAACGAACATAAAAATAATGCACAACAATAAATCATACAACAACGCAAAGGAGAGTTTATCACTAGGAGTGATGTTTTATTTTAATCTTTATTTTTAACGTAACGCGACCAGTGTAGCCTAAATGTAATATTCGTATTAATCACTGTATCCTGCTAGCATGTGCGCGGTCACGTTGTTTCGAGTTAGTTTCTATCTCTTTCAAATGTACTGCCGCACGGCCTAACCGACACGCCATGCAAATTACTTTGCCAAAGGCAAAAACTTCAATACTCTTGTGTATTTAATATTAAAACGCACACATTCATCCTTACGCGAGTAGAACTTGTGTATGTGTGAGTAAACGTGTCAAACTGTAGTTATGTGAGTGAGCACGCATATTTTGGATGACAATATATTTTCATCAATCAATCTTCTTTTTTTTTAAGGAAACTGACACGGTTGCCTATATCGCCTACATCATCTGCGATGTCAGCCCATAACACCTTGGTGAACTGGGTGCCATGTCAGTGCTTCCCTTCGGTCGTGCTGGTTACACTGAACTGGACGGATAACACGAAGTGTTTATATATCCGTTTCGATCGACTTTTCATTCAGTGCGGTTGTACCAACCTGGGCAGGTTAAACCCTACCACCTAGTAAGGTAAGAAAGGAAAATACCTACAGTTTTATCTGGAATTCGAAACACGGTCAGCCTCCAACGGCCGAGCGGTCACCCATCCATCCACTGACCGCGGCCCGGGTTGCTTATGATCCGATCGACAGCCGACCGACCGCACCACTTAGCTACCGAGGCTGACGAAAGGACGGAGGTCCCTTTCCCTTCTAACCTAATAAGGTAAGAAGGGAAGGGATCTACAATTTTACGTGAAATCCGAACCACGGTCATCCTCCAGGACGGACGAACGGCCCTAGGACGGACGGACGGACAGACATACAGACAGACGGCGTAGGATTTGTAATAGGCTTTCGTACGATACGAAAGTCTAAAAATAAAAAAAGTTTTTATAAAAACGGACACATACATACAATGTACATTCAAACACGCGTAATATGCGTGACGCAGCTCTAGTAAAACAATCGGTTTATGGTCTGAAATAAAAAATACATGTTGTTTTTAAGGGGTAATTCTGGAGCAAGAATTTGTGCAACTTTGGCTTTCGTAATTTTTTCTAAAAAAAAAAACATCAGCCCATTATTATTTGGTCCTTGAAGAGGGGCGTGAATAGGCGCATGTCAGTAGTTGTCAGGCCGGCACGGCATTCACAACCCCCACATACGACCAAATGTCCATGGGCGTCGATAGATACCTTATGGCTGACCTAAGCTAAAGGTCGCGTCTTCAAAAAAAAAAAAAAGAAAAAGATTCAACGCCACAAAAGTTATTTTTTTAAGAATGGGGAACATAATTTTTTTAATAGAAAGAACAAAGTTGTTCATTTGAGCTGCAGAATCACCCCTGAAATTGTTAGTAGTCACTGCTGAATCATGCTGTATATCTACTCGTATCATTCCTAGATCTAGATTTAATGAGGTAAGTGTGCTTTTCGGCGTCGTCGGCTCAACAATCCACGCTGGCGGCGCGGCGCCAAGTGTCTCGCGTATCCATAAAAAACCGGCCAAGTGCGAGTCAAACTCGCGCACCGAGGGTTCCGTATCGCCATGTCATGGTCAGCGCCACTCATGCCATCTATGGCCTGTCTTATGAAATGCTTCATATTAGTTAAAATTTATGATTAGTTAAAAATGCTTCATACTCTTTTTGATAGATGGCGCGCATAGGTCGCACGGTCTAACTATTACGGTTCAAGAGATATAGCCCTCGGACAGACGGACAGACAGACAGACAGCGTAGGCTTAGTAATAGGGTCCCGAACGACGGATACTGGTTAGTAAATGCTATCATGAGAGTCGATCTTATTATCTACGTGGTAAGGACTATATTCCCTAAACCACTCGCTCCGCTGAAAAGGCCATCTGTGAGAGTGACGTCGCGTCAGTCAGTCGATGCAATGCAACGCGCACGCATACCGCAAAAATATAAAATATCGCATTCAAACTCGCAAACCAAAAAATACACAAAATAAACATAAAAAACAAAAAACCATGGTCAAGACCTATAAACCAATATAAATAAATATAAATATACATGAAGTATATAAAATTAAATCTTAGTGTCACAGTTAAGTGCCCAGTAGCGGTGAGTACATGTTTTATTGAATATAGACTAGAACCTTCTCAAGCTAAGTTTATCGCGCAGATACGGAACCCTAAAAAAAGGAAAACGAGCAAAAAAAAGCCCTAAAACAAGATTTCATTTCGTTGAGTAAGTATGACAGACATTTTAATGGGGAAACAGACAAAACCAAATCTCAAGAGACCTGATTAATTCCCCCCAAATTGAATGACTTCGCACAAATTCTATCAATCTCAGTTTCTTTTATATTCGAACTGAACGATTCGAATTTCGAAGACACTCTCGAATCGGCGGCGCTTGAGAATTGTTCAATAAACGTTTAAGGTAAACATTTGCGCGCCTCGTGTAAATCCCCTTAAACTTTCTCCTTTGAATGTTTGATCAGAGCACCGCAGACTCCGTCCCCCTCCCTGTCACAGTCAACCCCTCTCGAGTTCTGGCCGGGGGGAAGCTCGCGATAATGAGAAAAATACATTTGGAAGAAAAACAATAAAAATGCGAAACACTTGCTGCGCGAGTCGAAGAAACTTCTTTATTAAAAAGTTCGTTCTAGTCGAACGGACAAGCCGCGCCCTCGGACGGAGGAGACACACCGGGGCGTTTATCAATTTCAGTGTAGCATTATCCAGGGAATCCAGGGGTATTCCCTTACCCCTTAATAGGTGGTAGGCTCAAATTGTAGCCGACTGAGTTGGATACCACCGTACTAGATGTAAGATGGCCGCATAGCAGCCTCGGTTGTGTTCTCCTCTAGTCCAGTATAGCCAGCAATCCAGGGAAGTCTCCGGTATGGCACCTACCTTCTCGGAGGTGATATTGGCTGATCGGAGCATGTGCTTTGGCCCCGCCGACTCAGCCACTCATACTGGACCTTTCCCAAAAAAAATTATACCATTGAAAATGTCTTTTCGTTCGCTTCAGTAAAGGGCCCGATTTCCAGCGATAGTGAGAATTCGCCATGGTGTTGTGAGTTTTAAGGCTACTTGAATATTTAGGGTGTCAAATGACGCGGGCTACAAGACGGTGAATTTTTTTAACATTGAAAATGATTTTTCGGTCGCTTCAGTATAGCCCCCCATTTTCGCTGAGTGTGTGAAATCGTCCTGGTGTCGCGAGTTTTGGGGCTACGCGAGTGGTTGAGGGCTCAAAAGACGCGTATCGGCTAGGGCTACAAGATGGAGCCGGAAGGTATAGGAACAATTGAAATATTAAAATGTTTTTTTCTACTTTACGATTTTTTTAATTCGTTTAACTATTAGCGACGCCTCCTCTAACCTAACCTATATTATATTTTTATATTTGATATTTATTAATTTGTTACTTTAGTTAGACATAATGTTAAGCTTATCTCTTTTTCTGTCTGAATTATAGTTTAAATTGTTTTAAACTGATTGTGTTTTTGAAGAATAATACAAAATTATAAATGTAATACTTTTTTTTATTTTGTTGAAATCATTTTCAACGTACCTCGAAGGTCATGTAGGTAACGCACGAGATCTGTAATTTTTTTTATAATTTTGAGTTTTGGAGAAAATCGCTAAAACCGTTTGAAATAGCCGTTTTTAAGGGGGTTGGAAAGGGCACTTTTAAACATATTTCTAAATAGTTATTTAAAACTTGAATGAATAATTCTTTTATAAACAATATTTTTATCACCACTTTAGGGAGGACATTATTGATATTATTTTTAAACTTTTATATTTTTATATTGTAGATTGACTCAATATCTGGGGACGTTTTTTTGACTTTTTTTAAAAAGTTAAAAATTTGGGACTTCTCATTTTTTTTTTACAATTTTTCAAAATTTAATAAACATTAATGAACTTCATGACTTAAAAAAAATTTTTTTTTTTTCGTTCGAAATACAAATGTTTATCTCCGGTGTTGTAGGTATATTTAATCTAAACAAAAATGACAGGAACTTAGGACTGCCGTTAAAACAAGATTTTTTTTGTGAAAATCGGATAAGGTTTATGGGGCTAGAAACTTAAATCCCAAAAAAAACTATTTTGTATGGAGAAAGTTAACTTCCGTTTCGTCTTAAGATTATAATATAATATCGAGGGTGCCTCCGCGCCGGTGTGTCGTAAGCTCGATCCGCTGAAGTATATCTACAAGATCCGGTACTAGAGACATTCCTCCGAGCAACGCTAATAATAATAATTCGCCCCCGACCATCTGAGACAATCCGATGGTTTTTTAAGTGTTTCCCCTTCGAGAGAAAAAAATAATATGAAAATTTCCGAGCGTATTTTTAAGCGCAAACTTTTAATGCCGGTCCGCAATTCGGCAACAGACAAAATTCTATACAGGGTGTTTCAGGATAGGGTTTCGTAACTTCAGGGTTCGAAGGTTTTCATATTTGAAGACGAAAGCTCTGAAACTTTCGGTCATTTTATATTATTTTTTTGTGAAAATCGTTTCAACGAGATTTGATGGACGCCTTTATTAAATATAAATAAAATGACTAACTTACATGATTAACTACTAGAATTTAACTGCATGTAGGTAACACAAACACTTAAATTTTCATGACATCAAAAGAAAAAGGGGACTGGACTAGGTCATTGCACTCCCTAGACCTAGACAAATCTCTCCGTACTCACTGTCCATCGAGTTTTTAATACAATTTTGATTTTTTTTATGAAAAAAAAAGTACGTAATTTCGATTTGAGTGATAAGGATTTTTTTTCTTCTAATAATGAGTACTTTCTTTTCCTGAAGTTTCTCAAGCCTATCCCGAAACATCCTGTATAAAAGAGGCTCGCTAAACAGGAAAATTGGTTTAAAGAGTAAGAAAGAGAGAGATTGAGAGAAGTGATTAGAGGCATCCAAACTCGCGGCGCCGCTTAATTCGGACAAATTTTAAGGGTTCCGTATCCGTCGTACGGGACCCTATTACTAAGCCTACGCCGTATGTCTGTCCGTATGTCCGAGGACTGTTTCTCTTGAACCGTAATAGGTAGCCCGTTGAAATGTTCACAGAATATGTGTTTTATGACCGATACAATGACAAATAATAAAAATAAGAAAAAGTAAAAAAAAATCACGGGGGTCCCCATACAAGAAACTAAAAAGTGTATGCGCGCCATTTACCGAAAAGAGTATGAAGCATTTTTAACTAATACATAGGCGTGCGTGGCGCTGACCACGACATGGCGATACGGAACCCTCGGTGCACGAGTTCGACTCGCACTTGGCCGGTTTTTAAATGTAAAAATGAAAAAGTGTATGTGACAATGTGATTATGTTGGCTGTGCTATTACGGCCCTTCGGCAGCCCAATTTGGTGGGCCATGAACAATTTGGAAATAGGGATAGAACGAAACAGGAAAATCTTTCTAATTTTAAAGGCTTTGTTATGAAAAAAATCGGTCAAGTGTGAGTTTTACTCGCGCACGGAGGTTTCCGTAGATCCGCTATGAAATACCTGTCAAAAAACCATATCCGTCTATCTTTTGTCTATCTGCGATGCAAACTACCTCTGGCGCCATCTATTATTTAGTAGCGTGAATATTTACTAATCGGTTCTTGGAAATTTTCTTGCATGGGCTCTTTTTTAATTTGATTTCTTTATTATTTATTGCCATATCCGCCATAATAACACATATTCTGTGAAAATTTCAACCGGCTACCTATTACGGTTCAAAAGATACAGCACCAGGACGGACGGACAGACAGAACGGACGTACGGCGTAGGCTTAGTAATAGGCTTAACTGGTTTCAAATTATAATGTTAATAACATAATTTCACATTATAAAAATAAATAAATAAACAATAATTTAGTTTTATTTTATTATAATTAATTATTTTCATATTTTATTATTTCAAAATTTCAAATAGTGAAAAAGCGCACCTACTTCGCCTGACTAATATTTCAACTAAGCGTTTATCATGTTTGTTTCCCGTGGTTCTACTGCGTAGTCCTACTGGTAGAACCAACGGCAATGTGCTGCTACGAAACGTCTACGCAAGTAAATATTTTCGGCGTAGCATCGCGCTCAGCAACATCCGCGTAGCACGGCTACGCGGATGTTGCTGAGCGCGGGCCGCGTAGCACGTCTACGAGATTTACGAAAATTACCCTTTTAGGCACGGGTAAGCGGATCCTGCAGTTGTGTCACGTCCGCCTCACTGCAGTTTTTAAACGTAAATGCCATAAGCTAGACAACTTGGGGGGCAAGGGTCAACTTCCATTTATAATTACAGGTAATTCAAAATTGAACTTGTTTCTCATATTATATTTTACGCCTAAGGCGCCTTTATTAAGTAACGCTAACGGCGCCGGCGTAGCGCGTAGTAGTTTTTATAAGGTGTTTTTTCATAAATTGCGATCCTCCAAATTAGAACTCTGAAAAGCGTGTGATCGATAGATATAAGAAATGGCGTCATTTTGCTGTAAAAATTCCATTCAAATTCTCTTTAGTTTCTAAGATCAAGTCTTCAAAGTTAACGTAGAAGAAATATCTACATTTGGTTACCGAAATGATAAAATTTTACAACCAAAAACGTGTGATCGATAGACAAAGAATTGTTCTATATTTTGCAGGTTACTAGGCGCATTAATCCCCGAAGCAAAAGGAGGGGTGGTATAAGTTTGACGCATCATAGCTCCCAAACTGATGGACCGATTTGGGTGCGGTTTTTTTTATTAGAAAGCTGATTTAACCGGGATCGTTCTTAGATATGTTAGTAATCAAGTAGTAAAGTAATTATGAAGTAATAAAAAAATTACGTCTCACGGATGGATCGATTTGGGTGCGTTTGCTTAGAGTTAAAAGTTAAGTTCTTTTAAAAGTTAAATTACAAGTTTAAAAAACCTCCGACCCTTAAAAAGTCAAAAATAAGTCCCGTTTACTTACTTAAAGGAGCCGGGGGACCTCTAAGTAAATAAAATATTAAAACTCAGAGCTGCGCGGGTATTTACTTAGCGGTCCCCCGACTCCTTTAAGTAAGTAAACGGAAATTATTTTTGACTTTATGAGAGTTGGGGGTTTTTATAAATTCCTAATTTAACTTTTAATACAGGGTTTAATTGTCTTCTGAATATGATCTGCATTCTGCAGAACCGATTGGTACGCAGCCGCGGTAAGTCCAGCGTGTAGGAATGCAATCTCTGCCCGGTGGTGCCGCGTGGTGCGGAGGTGGAAAAGGAACGGCGGGATCGCGTCAAACAGCTCCTACGAACCCTACCCGTGGAATAGGCGATAAAGCACCGCACTTAGGGAGCCCACATCTCTACGTAGCTGCAGTCTAAGTGTTTTATATTGTAACAAAGAGACCGAATAAAATTGAATTGACTATAGGTAGAGCAGCAAAGTGTGCTAGCAACGCAGGCTCTACTTCCGCCGGAAACGCAACTGCAGCGACATGCGGCGCGAACTAAACTGTCACCCTGCGGAACACCTAACTTTTACTGCGTTAGCCGAAGAGATGACGACCGTTGGAGTAAGGTTAGCATGTTAATACCTTTATGTGCGGTTACCAGTCATTCGCACAAAAATAATATAGTAACATTTTATGGAGAAATATTAGTGGAATGAAACCGTCCGAAATACCAAATTGGTTAACAGGCGAAACAAAATTGGCTATTTGAGTCGGACCTCCTGAGCCACTTGGCCTGAAAAGGGCGCGCAATAAACAGCGTGCAAACGGCGCGGTCGGGCAATTACATTTAAGAGGAAGTTGCCCCTCGACCCTGAGTTACTGATATAGATATTCTATCTCACAAAGTCCGTTTGGGTATTAGTAATGTGTGTAACCTCGAGAGCGCTGAACGATTACACAATAAATTCAAACAAATATGAACTTTTTTTTTAATGTAATCCGGTATGGGTGGCTCAGTCCGAGGGGCCAAAGCGCATGCTCCGACCAGCCAATATCACCTCCGAGAAGGTAGGTGCCATACCGGAGACTTCCCTGGATTGCTGGCTATACTGGACTAGAGGAGAACACAACCGAGGCTGCTGTGCGGCCATCTTACATCCAGTATGGTTGTACCAACCCAGTCGGCTACAATTTGAGCCTGCCACCTAGTAAGGGGCAAGGGAGGGGACCTACAGTTTTACACCGGTTCCGAACGGTGAAGCAGCAGGTGTAGGTATGGACGGCAATTTTTTCGTCAGAAAAAACTCATTGGTACACGCCGACCGGATTCGAACCGCGGACCTCTCGCATGAGAAGCCGATGCCAAAACCATTCGGCCACCCGCCGCTTAAGCTTACTGAGCTTTACAGGAAGTACCACGCGTTACAAACTCCAAGAATGGAATGTCCGTGGTCCTGGGAGGGGGTATCCTTTTATACACTCCCCCGAACTCCAAATACGCATTGTCATCATGCGCTGGCGCACGTGATTTTCTAACGGATACAAAATAAAATGCGCACAATTTCTTTTTAAATTTACAATTTCTTCTTAAAACACCGCCAAAGCTTTTGGGTGCGGTTCTTTCAATTTGCCGACATTTCAAAACAAACTATCTTATTTTTTTTTTTTTTTATTGATAGCGCGACATGTGGCATCGTTTCACCTACAAGTAGGTGTCTAACGATGCCCATGGACATTCTGTGATGCACGGGGATTGCGAATGCCATGCCGGCCTGACAGGAGCCTTTTCACGCCCCTTTTGAAGAACCCCAGGCTGTACTTGGGAGGAAATACATGGGCAGTGAGTGCGTTCCACATTTTCCCGTTTCTGTGAATCTTATGACGAGCTAACGCAATAAACAATAGTCGGCGGCTCGCCGTGTGAAAGTTTCGCTATCTCTTTGACCGGCGCGGCGCGGGCGGCCTTGACAAATAAACATCAAAACACCTTTGAGAAATGCCGCTTTGGTTGATTTTTAAAATGTAATACATATTTTCTCACGCCTTGCATGTGCGCGTTTTACAACTTTGTTTACCTACAGAATGAATATATTATCTGCCTAGCTAAGTACAGATAAATATGCATTTTAAAGCCTGACCAGGAATATATGAGAGCTGTCAAAATGGAGCCACTTTTTAAATTTATATAGCAACATTCAGTATAGTACGCACATATTGAATTGGCCGATGTTTTTATTCAAAATGTACTTTTGCACTGAAATACACAATAAAATATACAAAATGTATTTTAAGTTAATGCATCTTTCATATATATTTTGATGTCAATGTAAAAAGAGCTAGCCTTTACATTTACATGTTCACAACATTTTTTCCATGTATCTGCAGATATGCCCTGAAGCAAGGCGTACAAATTATTAAAAAAAATATTAATCGACCTTGCTGAGACACTAAACTTTTTAATAAAAATTCTAGTTCAGAAAAACTTAACCTAAGCTATTTTTATTCGAACGTTTCGTATTTCTGTAAAGTCAAAAAGGGTTTTTTGTTCAGAACGAATAATATTTACGTCCCTTTTTTGTTTGCTATTCGGTAAATAGATGCTTGAGATACACCTAGATAGAACAAAAAATAATTACCTAATTGTACATTACGGCGGCCAATTCAAGACAATCTCACTACAATGGCATAACGTTTCACCTAAATGTCAGTTCAGAAGGAAATTTGACATTGACAACAGATTATCAAGCATCAAACATAATTGTGGCCAGTGCAAGAAATTAGTTCCAACGAAATTCCGCAATATGGCGGCCCCTCATATATTCCTGGTCAGGCTTTACAACTAAACAAAGAGAACATTTGAACGCTTTCTTAAACCTTTTGCCGATGGAGCGGCCGATATCGGCCGCTTTATACATTATCCGACTTAACAGATACCTAGAACTAGCAATAATACCTAGAACTAATAATACCTATTAATTAAGACTAAAGTTCAATACATTAGCACGTTCGCAACAATAGTATTTGAGCAATATGGCGGGTGTAGTGCGTAAAAGAGCATGTATAAATGCATATGTGTAAATAAATAAATATAAATAATGTAACATATACACATATATTAGTAAATAAAATAGGGTGTGGAACTGTCTCCCGGCGAGTGTGTTTCCCGAATCCTTTAACCTGGGTGTGTTCAAACGTCGCATCAACGGGCTAGCTAGACAGCCTAGCAACAGTCCGAAAATCTGCTGGCATGGCGCCTCACTCAGCGTGGTTTCGCGAGGAGAGGGGTTTTTGGCTCTGTCGACTGCAGCATTGGTTCCTCGACACAGCCACCCATGTTGGTTTACATAAAAAAATATATATACTCGTATATATATATAAATAGTTCTCTTCACCGAGCCGTACTTAGGCGCCGATACGTTTTTCTACAGTCCACCAAAAGTTCGGAAAATTCGACATTAGTAGGTTTAAAGACTTACATAAGTCGACGTTTCGCCCGCTACGTCACGAGCTTCTTTAGGGATTGCGGAAGTTCCTGGAGCCGACGTCTGGTGTCCGTTGCACCAGACGTCGGCTCCAGGAACTCCCGCAGTCACTGAAGAAGCCCGTGACGTAGCGGGCGAAACGTCGACTTATGTAAGTCTTTAAACCTACTGCTGTTAATACGGAAACTTAAAAATGAATATAATTAATAACAGAGTAAACTTAAAAACATTAATTCGACATTAGGTTCGCTGTAGATGCGGATGAACTTTGAAATAAACCGACGAGCAAAATGTTAAATAGCCGACGGAAGGCGTCGAGCGGAGGCGACGGAGCACGGCACCCTTATTACGATAATGGTGCTGATGTTGCGACTGGTGTTGATGTTGCGACTGCGACGGACAAAATTGGTATTACGATAATGCGACCGGTCCCGCGGACCGACATCAAAGGTTGGTTGTTGGTTCAGGTAAGGTGCCAAATTTTGAAAGAAACTTGTAAAATGTTACTACGAATGGGAAAAGTATATATTAAAATCAATAATAAATAACGTATGTTACTTTTAACATGCCAAATTTATGAACATAAAGCAATGATAATTAATACAAGCGATTGAACAAATTATTTATTGTGTTACGGATTGCTTAGGAAAGGCGTTTCTGCCTGCACGGCGGCGTGGCGGTCTGTCGGGCGGTGTATGTATACATACTGATATATACACATAAAGATATGATGGCGGCCGCTTTCATGCTATCTCGGTCTCTTTCATATTGTGTGCTTGAATATGAATAGCCTAGCAGGCAGAAGAGCCGCCCTCAATAATCAATGCAGGAGGTTGTGGGTTCTAATCCTGATTGTGGAATGCTACAATGTTATTTCTGGTATTAAAAATATTTTCTCTCAAAAAAAACATTTCTGTTACAAAAGTTATTTAGCTTCAAATACAGAATAACCACCTCCTGATGGCAGTTAAAAATATAGCGTGGGCATTTGCAACACCGTATATATTGTACAATTATGTAAAGTCACTTGTATTATAATTTCGAAATGACGCAGAAGACCAAAATTCTAAATTTTTTGTTATTCCTATTACAATATAGATAATATAGTGATGGGTATATATAGATGATAAATATGGGCGTCGTCGGCTCAACAATCCATGCTGACGGCGCCAAGTGTCTCGGGTACCAATAATAAAAAAAAAATGACCAAGTTAAAATTTTAAATTAATTTAAAAACAGAGAGAGAGAGAGAGAGAGAGAGAGGAGAGAGAGAGAGAGAGAGAGAGAGAGAGAGAGAGAGAGAGAGAGAGAGAGAGAGAGAGAGAGAGAGAGAGAGAGAGAGAGAGAGAGAGGGAGGGAGGGAGGGAGGGAGGGAGGGAGGGGAGGGAGGGAGGGAGGGAGGGAGGGAGGGAAGGGAGGGAGGGAGGGAGGGAGGGAGAGAGGGAGAGAGAGAGAGAGAGAGAGAGAAGAGAGAGAGAGAGAGAGAGAGAGAGAGAGAGAGAGAGAGAGAGAGAGAGAGAGAGAGAGAGAGAGAGAGAGAGAGAGAGAGAGGAGAGAGAGAGAGAGAGAGGAGAGAGAGAGAGGGAGAGAGAGAGAGAGAGAGAGAGAGAGAGAGAGAGAGGAGAGAGAGAGAGACCGAGAGAGAGATTTTCTTTATTATTCCTATTTATATATTCTATAATATATATGATATAAATTCAAGACCAAGTTAAAATTATATATATTTAAGAAATACTATTACAATACAAAATTTACTAAGAAAACATAATTCAAACACTATGAATGAAACATACGTTACTTATTTTAGCGACTATAAATATACCTATACGATGTCACCACCAAAAACAAAGAAAAGATCGTCGCTCGTTAGCCGTGAATGGTGCTATGATGCTGCTCAGGAGGAGCATCACGGATGACAGCTCGCGGGCTGCGGGTCGGTCGCAAGTTTGACAGTTGTGCGACTGCAAATGCGATCGTAATATCAATATGCCGTAAAATGTATGACACATCTGCGGACTGATACCGCAATACCAGTTGCACGGACTGGTTGCATCCCAAAATCGCATAAAACAGTCGCCGAACTGTCAGATTTGGAGCTACGGACCGGTCCGGCGGACCGGTTGCATTATCGTAATAAGGGTGCGGGGCGTCAGGGATCCTACACTGGTAGCATACATTTAATTTATCTGAATATTAAATCGTGTAACGTAATTTTAGTTACCTGTGACACGGGCCGCTATTAAGAGCAGGCAGAGGTCAGTCACGTGATAACACAGAGGTTATTTTCCTACATACAAAATAGTCGGGTTTTTGTTTTTTCTAACCGCTAAACCTTGATGGATTTTTATAATTGTTTTTTTTTTTTCATCCATTTCTTTACACATTTTTATGGTTGCGTATCCCGCAAGGAAGCCTATTACTAAGCCTCCGCCGTCCGTCCGTCCGTTCTGTCCGAGGGCTGTATCTCTTGAATCGTAATAGGTAGCCCGTTGAAATTTTCACAGAATATGTGGTCCTATGGCGGATATAACAACAAATAATAAAAAAAAATAAATGATAAAAATTAAGGGGGGCTCCCATACAACAAAAGTACCGAAAAATCGATTAGTCACACTACTAAATAATAGATGGCGCCACAGGCTTTTATACATTGCATTGCTGAAAGACAAAAGATAGGCCGATAGATACGGAAACCTCCGTGCGCGAGTAAAACTCGCACTTAACAGATTTTTAGGGTTCCGTATCCGGTACGGGACCGGGGAGTAGGCTTAGTAATGATAATCCGAGTCGTCTCCCACCCTATAATATGGATGGAGACGATGGCTGGCGGTGTGGTGTGGTGCTCGTGGACGCCTGATGTTTCTGGAGACTGGCCTGCTTCGTGTGGCAGTGTGGTGGGTATATAATTTCATATAATGTCATATACATTTTTTTTTACTTTGTCGTGAGTTGATGCATCTGTCATTAATTGGGCAGTATGCAGTCTTTGGTTGATGAGTAATTAGAGATGAAGAGAAGAAATGAAGAGAAGCACTGATATGCAACATAGTTCACCCGGTGTTATAGGCTGACATCACGGATGTGACATCGCGGACATCACGGATGGTGATGTAGCCAACCGTGTCAGTTTCCATAACAAAAAAGTATAGTATTAGAGAAAAGACACAGAGAGAGAATATAAAAGAATAGATAGTTCATTATGGGTAATACTTGCGTTTAAATCTGATTTGCTATTAAACCGAGTCTACCGCGAGCGAAGCCGCGGGAAAAAGCTAGTAAAAAATAAAATGAACATTTATATAAAACCCGACTACAAAACACGAAGGAAACAACTAGCAATGTTGATCTTAAAAGAGCTGTAGAAAATTCTGTAGTCGGACGTGTAAAAGATTCGAATAGACTCTTTTCCATGTGATTTACTTCGTTTATCGTAGTCGGGTCTTTGGAATTCTCCACCTAGACAAGATTCACGAATCGTGGCCTGACCTGACAGGGTGATGAAGCGAGCCAGGTGCAACCACGCATGCAATATTCAGAATAACTGCATGGCTACGTACTGTGCAGAGAATGTTGTGCGGCCTAGACTGTGGGGGTTCATTACAAATGTATTTACGACGTGTACGCAAAGATGTATTATGTACTAGCGTACCTACTAGATAAATCACTCGGCCAACTAACATGTTCCAACGAGTTGGGGTTCACGGTCCTCAAGTCTCTTAGTCGGAGCGCGAGAGGCCGCAGCGCGCAGTCGTCGCCTGCCTGCTGCGATTGCGCCTCGCTCGCCTACTTTAAACTAATACATTTACACATAATCGTCGATGCGAAGGTGCGATGGCGAATCTGGAGATGAAGTGTTAGAATGAAAAGACAATATGCACAACGACGCACGAGTGCGATCGTTCTCCCTACCCCTTGCCTCTCTCCCGCACGCTTCCCGCCCCGCGCGAGCCCCCCGCACCGGCCGCCAGACCGTCTCCCGCACGCTTCCCGCCCCGCGCGCGCTCCCCTCTTCCGCTCGACTCTGCGCTCCGGCTCCCCGCTACCTTACGCCATACCTCAGCCGCTGGAACACCGCTTCTCTGTATATTTCTTCGGAGCGATAACTCTATATATAATTCCTCTTTGCTTGTACGGTACGTTAGCAACACTGTGGGGTTATTACGTAAGGTAGAGCAGTCAGTCACAACACCGGGTGAACTAGGTGCCATGTCAGTGCTTCCCTTCATTTTATTTACTACAATACAACGCATGGTGCGTTATTGATTATGACTTAAGTCTAAAAGTAATGTTTTTCTTATCGGATTTTTTTTACAGCGTCGATACAAATATTGCCAACATCATGAAATAAAAATCTTCCTCTAATATTCTTCAGTTGAGGAGTACTAAAAACTGATTAAAAAAAATGCACTGAAAATTTCTGTAAGATCTGTGAAAATCTAATTCATATAAGGATACACTAGCGAACGAGAAAACTAAAACTTTATATGAGGCCCTATTCCGCCGATGCAAAACATAGGAACAATGAGTGTTTTGGCTATATGTGCCATTTGTTAGAATAATTTTCGAAATTTGTTAGATTAATTTTCGAAACCAAATACTCATATTTTTCAATCGCATTTTTTTTTTCATTTCAATAAAAATATATGAATAATAACATGCTTAGTGATTTATTTCATATAACATGTAACTTTTTCCAAAAAAAAACACGACAGAGGACCATAAATTACGTTTTTTTAGAAGAAATTGTTAAGAAAATCAAGACACTTATACACAAAATGTTCAGGAGAAGCCCAAGAAAAAGATGAGAACGAGGGTTTATCCTAATTGTTTTTTTTCGTTTTTGTATAGGTTAACCCTGGAAAAAGCTGCTAAAAGACACCATGTTACCAATTATTGTTTACGACAAGGTGGGGTTTGAAGGGGGTTTGTTAAGTAAATAATCCACATTTTTTTTTAAGTTCTCTTTATTCTTGGCTTTAGTGATCAATCTTTATATTTGTTCTGTGTGGCCTGGTTTCTCTGAAATAAATTTGTGAAAATTGCAAAAATCTCGTTTTCTCCCCTTCCCTTTTTCAAGCTCCAACCGCCGGGCTCATTTTTTGTTTTGTTTTATGGAAACTGACATTTTTTTTATGGAACACCCCGCGATGTGAGCCCATAACACCGGTTGAACTTGGTGCCACGTCAGTGCTTCCCTTCGGTCGTTCATTCCCAAAACAAAAGAACGAAGCCACTGCTTCACTTTCTTCCCGCAAGGGGGGCGGTAGGCGCAGGGGGTACTGTAGGGAGGGGGGCATGGGGGTGGAGGCGGTCGCGTGCGCCGCAGCATTAAAATAAACATATTAGATTTTGTTACGCGATCCACTCGTAAATTAGTGAAAACATTTGCATTTTCGTTCGCGACGACGACCGACGACGGAGCAGTATTACGCGCCTCGCGGGTGCCTTCACAAACTGTTGGCCAGCTGTGGCCGGGAATATGTAATGCTGAAGAAATTACACCGAGCGGGCGGCGCGGAGGTGTCGAAATCAGTTACTATTCGAAGGTTACTGTGGGGCCGGTACTGTACCGTGTGGGGCCGGTACTTTAAAAGAATAGCCCCACTGCATCTCTTCCCGTGTATGTCGTAAAAGGTGACTAAGGGATATGACTCCCTTCTTATATTACTAGGTGGTAGGGTTTAACCCGCCCGGGTTGGTACCACCGCACTGAATGAAAGGTCGGTCGAAACGGCTATGTAAATAGTTTGTGTTTTCCGTCCAGTTCACTGTAGCCGGCACGACCGAAGGGAAGCACTGACGTGGCACCAAGTTCACCCGGTGTTATGGGATGACATCGGTAATGTAGCCAACCGTGTCAGTTTCCATAAAAAAAAAATTAAAATGGAATTGCTTAGCTTGTACAGCTTTGTCAGCGTCGGTAGCTCAGTGGTGCGGTCGGTCGACTGTTGGTAAGCAACCCTGAGCGCGGTCAGTACTTGGATGGGTGACGCTCGACCGTTGGGAGGCTGACCGCGGTTCAGATTCCACGTTAAACTGTAGGTTCCTTCCCTTCTTGCCTTACCTAGTAGGGTTTATTCCGGCCGGGTTGATACCACCGCACTGAATGAAACGTCGGTCGAAACGGCTATGTAAATAGTTAGTGTTTTCCGTCCAGTTCAATGTGGTCGATATGAAATGAAGGAAAGCACTGACATAGCACCCGGTGTTATGGGCTGACATCACGGATGTTGTAGGTGATGTAGCCAACCGTGTCAGTTTCAGTTTCATGTGCATCATGTAACGTATCTATGGGAAGGGCTCGTAATAAGAATACATACACATGCATTTTTTTATAATTATTGTAAAATACATACTTTAAAAAAATATTAAAGAAAATGTACCAAAATTTTGCAAAATTTGAAAAAAAAAGAATATGGGTTATTTTTATAGTTTACAGGAAAACCTAAACGAAAATCCTAAGTCGTAAAGTTCTCACGGAAAAGGCCCCACCGCCGCGCCGGTGGGCGGTGGGCGGTTCGAGGGTGGTTGTCGGGCGGGATGAGCTAAACCCGCTATCTCCGTAAAATATAGCTTGATACGCGTGACAGATGTCATCGAGAACACCTCGCATGAAGTTCCGTATTTTTTTACAGTAAAATGCACGCAATACAACGTCATACTTTGTTGAAATGTAACTCTGACAGCTGTCACGCATACAAAGAAATGTCACTCTGACAAAAAAAAGAATATGGGTTATTTTTATAGTTTACAGGAAAACCTAAACGAAAATCCTAAGTCGTAAAGTTCTCACGGAAAAGGCCCCACCGCCGCGCCGGTGGGCGGTGGGCGGTTCGAGGGTGGTTGTCGGGCGGGATGAGCTAAACCCGCTATCTCCGTAAAATATAGCTTGATACGCGTGACAGATGTCATCGAGAACACCTCGCATGAAGTTCCGTATTTTTTTACAGTAAAATGCACGCAATACAACGTCATACTTTGTTGAAATGTAACTCTGACAGCTGTCACGCACACAAAGAAATGTCACTCTGACATCTGTCACGCGTATCAAGCTATATTTTACGAACTATAGGTCACCGACTCGCGCACGTGCCGAGGTCGTGACTGCAGCGGCAGCCTTCGTATCCTAACAAGCTTTGAAGGCTGCGACATATAGATTTGGAAACGTTTACTTTGAAAGGTTTCCCGTACCGTTGGAAGTATCGTGTGGGGCCGGTACTTAAGAAGAATAGCCTCACTGCATCTCTCCCCATGCATGTCGTAAAAGGCGACTAAGGGATAAGGACAAGATGCCGTGCTAAAGGGCGGCAGGCTCGCTACCTCTCACCCTGCCACGGTACTTCCACCGAGTCATGCAGCAGGTGGGTCTTCGTGCCTTACTTGCTGCTTGATCGATTGAATCTTGTTCGAATACTTTCTCGTTTCATTCAGTGCGGTGGTACCAAACCAGGCGGTTTGAACCCTACCAACGAGTAAGGTAAGAAGGGAACGGGCCTACAGTTTTAAGTGGAATTCGAACCACGGTCAGCCTCCAAAGGTCGAGCGGTCGCCCATCCAAGTACTGACCGCGCCCAGCGTTGCTTAACAATCAATAACGACAGTCGACTGTCTGCACCGCTGAGCTATCGAGGCCGACGAAAGAGTTCAGCAATATACGAAAGTCCGAAAGAGTTCAGCAATATACGAGCCACAAGGCCATCCGGTCTACGGGCCCGCAGTGCAAATCCAACTCCGCAACCGCGCGGCAGTAATAAGCCTGAGATATGTAATCTGGCGGCTAGCAATAACATCGCGCCGCGCGCCCTGTCTCTACTCCCTCTGACTAAGCGAACTAGCCTCCTAGTTACACACATACATACACAGTGCTATATTTTTAACCCCGACGCAAAAAGAGGGGTGTTATATGTTTAACGTGTGTGTGTGTGTATGTGTGTATGGGTGTGTCTGCTGCGGCATCGTAGCTCCCAAACGAATGGACCGATTTGGATGCGGTTTTTTTTATTAGAAAGCTGGTTTAATCGGGATGGTTGTTAGCTATGTTTGTAATCAAGTGATCAAGTAATTAAGTAATGAAAAAATGTATTATCTTAAAAAGTGGACCGATTTCATTGCGGTTTTTTTTTGTTTTGTGTTAAAAGAGCTTTAAATAAAAGTTTAATTACAAATTTAAAAAACCACCGACCCCTTAAAAAGTAAAAAAATAATTTCCGTTTAGTAACTGAAAGGAGTCGGGGGACTGATAGGTATTCTTAGTAAATATTCTTGGTAAATATAGAATATAAAAACACAGAGCTGTGCGGGTATTTACTTAGGGAATTATATCTGTTATAGTTACTGAACGTATAAATAAATACAATAACAAATATAATAGATATATATGAGTGATGTGGGTTCAGTACTTGGATTGATGACCGCTCGACATCTGGAGGCTGACCGTGGTTCAGATTCTTCCTCTTCCCTTACTAGGTGGTAGGGTTTAATCCGTCCGGGTTGCTACCACCGCAATGAATGAAAGGTCCGTTGAAACGCTATGTAAATAGTTCGTGTTTTCCGCCCAGTTCAGTGTAGCCGGCGCGGCCGAAGGGAAGCACTGACATGGCACCTAGTTCACCAAGGTGTTATGGGCTGACATCACGGATGTAGTAGGTGATGTAGCTAACCGTGTCAGTTTCCATAAAAAATATAGTAATAAAACAATAAGAATATTTCGTGAAATACAAGTTTATATAATACTGTTTGTGAATTAAGTTTGAAAATGGAACGATTGGCAAAATGAAATAACGATGCAACATGATAATATTAACTGCCGTGGAAAAAGTTAAACTTTATTTCGTTCGCGTGACGATGAGACAGTTGAAATAATAATTTTGAACAAGCAGATTATGAGAATTAAACACGTAACTTCGGCGAGTCTAGGGCGGTTTCCCGGAGGCCAGAGCACTAATTATATGAGAATAAGTAAATAAAAAACTTAAAAAGTCAAAAATAATTTGCGTTTACTTACTCAAAGGAGTCGGGGGACCGCTATGTAAATTCCCGCGCAGCTCTGAGTTTTTATATTATATTTACTTTTTAAGATAATAAATGTTTTGATTACTAAATTACTTGATTAATTGATTGCGAACATAACTAAGAAGTAAGAACCATCCCGATTAAACCAGCTTTCTAATAAAAAAAACCGTAACCAAATCGGTCCATCCGTTTGGGAGCTACGATGCAACACACAGACACACCCATACACTCACACACGTTAAACTTATAACACGCCTATTTTTCGTTTTTGTATTTACCGTTCGAAGACAAACAGTCCCATGCATTATAACGTTTACCTCTCGCCAAGAACTCTGCAAACTTTCCGCTGTCCATATTTACCTGAAACAAACAAAAATAAAAAGCTGTAAGTATATGAAAAAAAAAATTTCTAATATACCTCCGAATATACATAAGCTTCGGTTGTGTTCTCCTCTAGTCCAGTATAGCCAGCACTCCAGGGAAGTCTCCGTTATGGCAACTACCTTCTCGGAGGTGTTATTGACTGGTCGGAGCATGTGCTTTGGCCCCTCCGACTCAGCCAACCATACCCGATTACATAAAAAAATTATAAATAAAAAAACGCCACTACTCGCGAAACCATGCTCAGAGCGGCGCCATGCCAGCTACAAGGCGGACAAAAAGGTCGTTGTCTAATTTATTAAAAGGCCTTTTGAAGAATAATAAAAAGAAATGGAAGCGGAGAAATGAATGAAATGAAAAGAGGAAAAGGAATTTATAATAATTACGAAGTACAGGTCATCTAAAATATGTAAAAGTGTTGTTCACAATAGTACTAGATTATAATATAATAAAAAACAAATTTTAACAGGACATTGAACCGACAATTAAACAAAAATATTCAGTAAACAGACGGACAGACCAACAGACAGACAGACAGACACACAGAATTGAAATATTGATAACATACGTTTACTAAGGTAAGTATAAAACTTTTAGTCATTTAGGAAGAATTTGTTTACACTTAATTTATACACATTATCTGATTGAATTGAGAATCTCCTCCTTTTTGTTGTTGGAAGTCGTCCTTTTTGTTGTTAGAAAATACATATACAAAAATAAAGCATGCTCCTTTATCTCCGAAACTACTGGTATAAAATTTCGAAAAAAAAAGGAATACAGGGCCTCTCTTATAAGTTTATAGGAAAACCTAAACGAAAATCCCAAGTCTTAAAGTTCTCATAGAAAATGGAACGGAACCCTTTCCACGCGGGTAAGACTCGCATTTGACAGCATTTTTTCTTAGTATATACTATACATTACGGAGAGCGACGGAGCGGCACAAAGCGGTGGCACTATCAGGGATAAACCAGCAGGGGGTGGGACGACACGAGATATCATATATCAAAGCTCGCGGTGCGGTCAAAGGCTCTGGCGGTTCATCGGTGCAGAAGAGGCTGCTGAATATGTAAGCGTGCCGTATCACGCTCGCAGACACAGACAAGATGTGCTCCAGAGTCAGATGAAAATATTTCTCTTAGGCAATCCTTTTTTTCTTTTTTATGTAAACCAACATGGGTGGCTGTGTCGAGGGACCAATGGTACAGTCGACAGAGCCAATACCCCCTCTCCTGGCGAAACCACGCTCAGTGAGGCGCCATGCCAGCAGATTTGCGGACTGTTGCGAGGCTGTCGAGCCCGTTGATACGACGTTTGAAGACACCCAGGTTAAAGAATTCGGGAAACACACTCGCCGGGAGACAGTTCCACACCCTAGCGGTGCGACAAAGAAACGATTTTGAGAACCGATGGGTTCTTAAAAGCTCAATGTCAACAACAAAGGGTGCTCAGTTTCTCTGTGGCGAGTGCTGCGAAAATAGGTTGGATGGCAATGAATAAGGGAAGCAAGTTCCTCCGAGCAGCGTCCATGATAGTACCTGTAGAACAGACTTAGTGACCCTACAAATCGTCTGTACTGAGAGACTCCAGATCATCAGTCAGTTTCGGGTCTCCCACCAGACGGACGGCTCGGCGCTGTATTGAAGGACATATTTTACAAGTTAAATGAATTTTTGACATTGAAAATGTCTTTTCGATCGCTTCAGTATAGTTCCCGATTTCTATCGAGAGTGCGAATTCGCCTTGGTGTCGTGAGTTTTAAGGCTACGTAAATATTTAGGGTATCAAATGACGCGTATCGCTATCTCTGGCTACCTCAGACTACTACGTTACAATGTAATTGCACAATACATACGCTCTTTTTACCTCACTGACCAGAGGCCGACTGATCGCTCCTTATAGCTCACAGTCAGCACGCTCACAGTCGGCGACTCACTATACGCTTATATTTAAATACCCCTAAAAGCCATTTTCAATGTACCCGAAGGTCATGTAATGCATGAGATCTGTGGTTTTTTTTTCTTATTGTAAATAAAAATTCTTCTTACTGATGATTCAAATTGTTTATATGTATAAAATGAACTTTTATTAGTGACTATCCTTTGTTTTTTTTTTTACATAGAAATAGGACGCTATATTTAACGTAATTAGAACTTAGTATCTAACCTATATTGCAAAAAACCACTATAAGGTTTTTATGGAAACTGTGTCAGTTTCCATAGAAAAAAAATAATTTTGAAGATAATGTCGCAGACCGTGATAGTATGATGTGTGTCTCAGAATTTTCATCAGGCGTCAATACCTGCTATAAATTCTAATACAGTTTAATTTCCCAAAAGCATCTAATTAAACACCCGTCTAAGTGGTCGGAATAACTGAAATACTTTTAAGTAAGAAAGGATCCCCGCTCCCCGGGGGGCCCTAGCGAGGGTCTATACTTTCAACGGCGCAGCAGAAATTCAAGCCCCTAAATCACAGCGCGTGGAAATAAGAAAAGCGCGCTTTTTTTTAATTTGCGCCAATTTGGCTAAATATAACGCGTTTTAATCACCCCTCGCCCCTCCCCCCCGGCGACCGTTCGTATTCATTACAATAATTGCCACAATTAAAATTCATATTTCGCGAGTCGCCGCCGGCGCAAGATGAAACAATATAACCGTAAACTTGTAAAAGCAATTTGCGTTCTGGAACGTTCAAAAGAGTTATCATTAGAAGTGAGGGGGTCGCCGGCGCGGCGGCCGGGGTACACTAACGGCCGCGCGAATTATTATTATTATGATTTTTTTTTATGTAATCCGGTATGGGTGGCCGAGTCGGAGGGGCCAAAGCACATGCTCCGACCAGCCAATATCACCTCCGAGAAGGTAGGTGCCATACCGGAGACTTCCCTGGAGTGTTGGCTATACTGGACGTGAGGAGAACACAACCGAGGCTGCTATGCGGCCATTTTACATCCAGTACGGTGATACTAACCCAGTCGGCTACAATTTGAGCCTACCACCTAGTAAGGGGCACGGGAAGGGACCTACAGTTTTACACCGGTTCCGAACGGTGAAGCAGCAGGAAGCAGTAACAGTATGAACATAATTTTTTTCGTTAGAAAAAAATCATTGGTACACGCCGACCGGATTCGAACCGCGGACCTCTCGCATGAGAAGCCGATGCCCACACCACTCGGTCACCCGCCGCTTGGTGGTCGATGCTGTGTTGCAATTCAGAGTTCTTGCAGCACAAGACCGATTACTCTGCTTACACTGATTGTCGGGATGCAGCGTGTGTGGTATGTATGTATGTATGTATGTATGTGTGTCGCTACTCGCCGCTCGCCGCCATTAAAGTGTAGCAGCTGGTAAGGCCGGCGAAGTCGCGGAGTTTTCGCCAAGTTTCTGTCAATGGCCCTTTAAATAGTGGTGCCTTAGTAGAAGGAATTATTCGCGAAAATGTTCTAGCAACTCGTTAGCAAGCAAATTTGTTTTACACAGTTCTTTTAAACGAAACCTTAAGTTTTCCTTAATAGAACAAGATCCATTTCTGAAAAGCCTTCAAATAACGGTTTCCGTGGGACATAGCTCGGCCATACCGACAACTGATATGTACGTGTTCGGGCTGTTTTCCTGAAAACCATAAGTGCGGTAGTCACTTTCTAAAATAGTGGAGGGGATAGTTATGACGTCATAAAGATGGCGGCCGGGCCTGTCATTCTAGGCGGTATATCTCGATAGTTACTCGACCGATTTCCTTCATTAAGGTGTCAAAAAAAAGCTAATAGAATGAGGATTATTCGATCTCTTACAATAGTTTATGTTAAACTAATACGAAACTAAACATTTACAAAAAACTGACAATTCGAAAAAAAAACATTTTTTAATTTTTTAAATAGCTCGGTAACCATCAGGTTTTTAGAAATTTAGGTTATAATAAAGCGCATAGCTGTATTCAAGAGGATCATAGTGAACTTTAAATCATAACGATAGAGTAATAAACAACGGAGCTACAGTCATTTAAGTGAGCGTTGGTAGCGTCAAGCTCGGCGCGGTAACGTAAGTACCTACTGTTGACGGCTCGGCCGACCGCAAATTTACCAATACCGAAGATCACCATCCATCCATCCATTGAGATTTTCATATAATTTTTTTGTTTATGAATTAGGACATATCTTTAAATATGTTAAGATACCTAGGTTAGTTTAGGTAAGTTTTGAGTACCTAATGTATGTAAAGACTTTCTGTACTAAATTTTATAATTTTTTTCGACAATTCTGTCTTTTTACCCGACACCGACGTTAGGAGGAGTGTAATGTGTTAAGGTCTAAAGTGTGAATCTGTGTGTTTCTGTACATACATATATTACAGTTCGGAACTCTGCCCCAATTACTTCATAATGACTGGAAAAGTGCCACTTTTCGGTCATAAATCTGTATCTTCTAAACTAGAATACCTTCCTTGACAATTTTTTTTTTATGGTATTACTTGAATAGTTAATCATCAAAAACAGTAACATTTGATTGCAAATAATATTTATTATTAATAAAAAAAAATCCTAAAATATAAAATAATGTATTTCTAAACTATGGAAATAAGATAAAAAATGATTATGTTTATTTACCAATAAAGTATCAACTTTTATATAATATTCACTAATAAAAACATTTTCGTACCTATAATTGTGATAAATAAAAAATTAAACATTAAATATTAAACGCATTAAATGCGATTACAGGATAGCACCTGTTTTTTGCTTCCTGAATTTTATTATAAGAAGGGAAGATGATGGAGTATCTTTCCAATAAACAGCTTCACAAATTTTTATTGCACTTTAGTCAGATCTAAATCTATGAAGACACTAAAGCTTCATCGTCGTTGAATTGAAAAAATTTTGCAGAATTTCCTTTGATAATTTCATTGCAGTTTTTCTTGTTTTATTGAGTTGCGTACGACACGTATTATTTTAACATTGGAGGCTTCATCTTTTTCGCCAATTGAATTAACTCCTTTAATGTACTCATATGAATGATAGACGTTGTCCAAACCAGATTCCCCAAAAAGTTTCACAGCTTTACGATTACTCTCTGATGAAATTGCGTAGTCCTTGCAAGGTCGATCGGACAAAATGTAATGCTCCTTTATATATTTTTTGGCACTTGAGATAATATGGTTCCATTTTTCAAGAAACACAGTGGATAGTTCACCTTTAGAATACTTGAAAGACGCCATATAGTTTCAGAAACACTACACTGCACTCATCTGGCACGAATATTCAGGCAGTACCGTGTGTAAATGTACCACCCCTCACAGAATGGCTTATATTCGTACGAAAAAAATGTGGCGTGTGTAATATCTCCTTACACTCTGTGGTTCAGAAATGGTGTGCAAAACATAAATAACACAAAACACCCCTGGTGTAAGTACATATATAATCATATCATAGTTTTAACCGCAATTGTTTCCGTTACGAAGTAGCTATACCTACCGTGAGAATGCTGAGGTTGTAGTGTATTTTCTTTGCATAATTTATACATTCAGTCTCTTAAATCAGTACTCATATGTTAACTTTTCAAATAAAATCATTTAAAATCAGCCTGGGTAGCTCAGTGGTGCGGTCGGCGTTAAGACGAGACGGAAGTTACCTTTCTCCATACTCCATACAAAATCGTCTTTCGGCATTTATGTTATCTCGCCCCCTAAACCTTATCCGATTATAAATTTTTTTTTATTAGGTAGGCCTTATCCCGTTCGAGTTGGTACCACCGCACTGAATGAAACGTCGGTCGAAACCGCTATGTAAATAGTTCGTGTTTTCCGTCCAGTTCAGTGTAGCCGACATGAAATGAAGGGAAGAATTGACATGGCACCTAGTTCACACGGTGTTATGGGCTGACATCACGGATGTTGTAGGAGGTGTAGCCAACCGTGTCAGTTTCCATAAAAAATTAATAAAATAAAATTTTTAAAAAAATCATTCACGCGAACGCTCCGAGCGTGCGAACAGCACGCATATTTTTTTAATTTTCGTGCCAATTTGCAGAGTTTTGCAGAAAGTTGTTTATTGATTCTAAATAAAGAGTGTACTGGCTATATAAAACCATTATAATACTCACCCGGACAGACCCTGATACCATTTGAAAGCTTAGATGAAAATTGTAGTTTTAGATAAATTTCGCGTTTTCGTTAGTGCTTTAAATAAGGAATGATATCTTTAAAAAACCCAACACAGTTACCATTACCTAAAATGCTTTTCGAATATGTATGGGTTTCTATATGTTTACCTAAGTATTTTTGAGAAAAATATACATAAAATATATGCGCTCCCTTAATATGCGGATGTTTCCGCAAAGAATTTGTTCAACTTTCAAGCGTCAAATAACTAAGGAAAGTCAACTAAAATCTAAAATATGTACGTATTAAACAAGTACATTTCAGGGCCTATCGAACCAACTCATTACCCCAGGTGGTATGTTGCCAAAACCATTTTCGTCAGTTGCTTGTATGGGGGCTGTCCATAGTGCATCGCCGCGCGCCCGACCGCTACAGCCAGCTTGACGCTACCAACGATCACTTAAATGAGTGTAGCTCCGTTGTTTATAACTCAATCGTTATCATTATAATCGTCTTGAATATAGCTATGCGTTTTATTATAACCAAAATTTCCAAAATCCTGATGGTTACCGAGCTATTTTAAAAATAAAAAAAATATTTTTTCCGAAATGTCGGTTTTTTGTAAATATTTAGTTTTGTATTAGATTAACATAAACTATTGTAAGAGATCGAATAATTCTCATTCTATTAGCTTTTTTTTGACACCTTAATGAAGGAAATCGGTCGAGTAACTATCGAGATATACCGCCTAGAATGACAGGCCCGGCCGCCATCTTTATGACGTCATAACTATCCCCTCCACTATTTTAGAAAGTGACTACCGCACTTATGGTGTTCAGGAGAACAGCCCGAACACGTACATACCAGTAGTCGGTATGGCCGAGGTATGTCCCACGGAAATTACCTAAATTTCACTTGGATCCCGCTCTATAAGAGTTTACTAGGGTTTAAATGCTTTCGTAAATCAAATATATGACTAGCTAGTTGCAGCTGTGAAATGTCTTTAAGAAACATTTTCGCCTCGAGAGCTTCGTAGCCACGGCCTGCACCCGCCGGCGCGCTTGGAGGCTTGTCTCTCACCGCCGCCGCCGCCGCGCCGGCGGTATTACCATTTCATAATTTTTATATTAATTTTGAGTATTTTTATTAATTTTTTGTATAATATATGTAAAATTAATATAAAATTAAAAACATGTGAAATAAAGGATATAATAATAATATACTAAGCGGCGGGTGGCCGAGTGGTTTGGGCATCGGCTCTCATGCGAGAGGTCCGAGGGTCGAATCTGGTCGGGGTGTACCAATGAGTTTTTTTCTGACGAAAAAATTTACGTGCATACCTACACCTGCTGCTTCACCGTTCGGAACGGGTGTAGAACTATAGGTCTCTTCCCTTGCCCTTTACTAGGTGATTGGCTCAAACTGTAGGCGCCTGGATTAATACCACCGTACTGGGTGTAAGATGGACGCATATCAGCCTCGGTTGTGTTCTCCTCTAGTCCAGTATAGCGAGCAATCCAGGGAAGTCTTTGGTATGGCACCTAGCTTCTCGGAGGTGATTTTGGCTGGTCGGAGCATGTGCTTTGGCCCCTCCGACTCAGCCACCCATTGCGAATTACATAAAAAAATACTACTTATAACTAATAAAAAAAAAATGTTCCGTGTTAATTTTTTTTTATGGGAAGGACGACATTTTGCGCGCGCCAGACTAACGCAGAGGTGTAGTCCGACGGCGCCCACGGGCATTCGTATATTTACGGGGGCTGCGAATACCATGTCGGCCGGCTAGGTGCACCTTCACATTATGTTTGAAGGATCCCAGACTGTACATTAGAGGAAAGGATGCAGGTGGGAGTGCATTCCACATGTTAGCAACCCTGTAAATTAAGGATTTACAGGATCTATTTGTCCGAAGTGGGGGGATATCGACATTTTGCAGATAATTTTTTTTTTTAATTAAATTAACTTATAACTTTGGAATTGAATGCTAATCTTGTAAATATTTTTAGTTAGAAAAATGCAAATCGAAAATCATTGGAAAAAATACATGCCGACCAGGATTCGAACCTCTGGCTTGAGCCGCCAATGCGATAACCAACTACACCATCGGGCCGTGATGTATTATTTCAAAATTTTCGTTCTATTGCACCTTCATGATGTCGCATAAAAATTATTTTTGCGAACAGTCAACTTGCACAGTCCACATTGAACCTTATGCTGTCGTCACCAAAGTCGTATTTGGTTATCGCGTTGGCTGCTCAAGCCAGAGACCCAGGTTCAAATCCTGGTCGGGATGTATTTTTTCCAATGATTTTCGATTTTAATTTTTCTAATTAAAAATATATATAAAGCGAGTACGTGCTTAGTACTAACATATAAACATAAAATATTGCTAATATTGTA
The DNA here is from genome assembly GCA_946902875.1 of Nematopogon swammerdamellus. Classification (NCBI taxonomy): domain Eukaryota; kingdom Metazoa; phylum Arthropoda; class Insecta; order Lepidoptera; family Adelidae; genus Nematopogon; species Nematopogon swammerdamellus. The sequence continues at coordinate 2,377,830 of OX336334.1, read as the reverse complement.
ATTCGACACTGTGTGACCTTCAACCGTGCCGTTCGGCGATCGAAGTGGCTTCTAAACTTTGGCCAACATCCTCCGTTTTGGTCGTGGACATAGACGTATATTATTTCTCTATGGTCGTGGATTACTCCGCAGCGTGCGAGCAAGTATGCTCTATCGTTCGATCGGCCGACACACAATCGGATCGGTTTGAATATTCAGTATTTAGAAGAGGGGCCCGTCGAGTAGTAGACTCGAGTCGAGTGTTCGCTCCGTCCCGCAGATTAGGCGCCGCGAGCCCTCTGCAAACAGTTGGGGCCCTATGAATATTAATCGCACGACTAAACATTACAAGCGTCGATTGTTGTCTAATTGCACTAATTGTCACTAACACTAATTGTCGGCAAATATCAATTTTGATTTCATAAACCAAACACTGGATTTCGGAAATATTCGAAACGGTGCAAATTAAATTTGATGAGGCATTTAATTATATACAGGGCTGTTTCAGTATAGGCTTGAGAAACTTCAGAAATAGAAAGTACTCATTATTAGAAGAAAAAAATCCTTATAACTTTAAGTAATCGAAATTCCAATATTTTTTTTTCATACAAAAATTTAAAATTGGAACTAAAAACTCGATGGACAGTAAGTTTGGGGAGAATTGGCAAAAGTGCTGTTTAGGTCTAGAGAGTGCAATGACCTAGTCCAGTCCCCTTCTTCTTTTCATGTCATTCAAATTTAAGTGTTTAGAATTTACCTAAACGCAGTTCAATTCTACTAGTTAAGCATGTAAGTTAGTCATTTTCTTTTTATTTAATAAAGGTGGTCGTAAACCGTCCACAAAATTTCAATTAAACGATTTTCGCCAAAAGTACTATTAAATGACCGAATCTGGGAAAACGTTTCAGAGCTTTTCGTCTTCAAATATGAACCCCTTTCGATCTCTGAAGTTACGAAACCCTACCCTGAAACACCCTGTATAATTTCAACCGGCACATTCCCGCGTAATTTGAAATATTAATTACACATTTCAGCAAATCTCATTAGTGACTTTATCAGCATAAAATCAGCGCCGCCGCTGCAAGTTTTATCGGGGCGAGCAGAGTGATAGGTGTTGTGCTGCAAGAAAACTGGAAAATTACAGCACAACACCGACCTCCACGTTTAGCAATGTGTCAGGACAAGCAGCAAGTAAGGCACGAAGACCCACCTGCTGCATGACTCGGTGGAAGGACCATGCCAAGGTTATAACTGGCTACCTGTCGCCCCTTAGCACGGCACCTTGTCCTTATCGCTTAGTCGCCTTTTGCAACATGTACGGGGAGAAATGCCGTGGGGCTATACTTTTTAAGTATCGGCTAGTAAAATTGAAATTATTCAAAAGAAATACAGACGCTCCTACAGATCCCAGTGAAACTCTACACGAGTCCACTCTAATTCATACCCCTATCCTTTTATTATATATTTTTTTTATATAATCCGGTATGGTTGGCTGAATCGGATGGGCCAAAGCACATCCTACGACCAGTCAATATCACCTACGAAAAGGTAGATGCCATACCGGAGACTTTCCTTTGGATTGCTGGCTACACTGAACTAAAGGAGAACACAACCGAGGCTGTTATGCGGCCATCTTACATTCAGTACGGTTAGGAGAGGGAGGGAGGACGGTGGGGGGAGCTTTCCAACAAACATATTGTAAAGAGCTGACTGTAAGGATTCTAAACCATTTATTAATATATATTTTTTTATTTTCGTTCAATGGTCTTAATGATATAGCTAAACATTTGCAAGAAAATACGGTCTACGCCCCAAGGTTCTCTTAACCTAAAATATTAATTTTAATAGGGTTAGTAGATATTAAGCCATAGATTACAGGAAAACTGTAGGATTTTTCGACAATTAATCTTTTTTTTTTCTTTCTCTTTTTGTTCTCCCTCCTCCTCCTCCCTCCGTTTTTTTCGTCGGGGGTTAAAAAAAGGGACCGTCGGAACGTTCCTAAGAACCGCATCATAGATCCTTGGTCATGTCGGCATGAATATTCGGGATCCAACGGACGAAATCCTCAATCGAGTTTCGGTGTTTGCGATAACTCGCCTTATTCGATTACGCCAACTCGGCCAACTTCTGACCCCTTGTCGCTTGTGGTTAATTTCATAGAGAGTTTTGTTGCTACAGACGATTATGCCGCTGGGTAGGGAGTGCTGGCTGAACCTACGTATGTACGTAACTACATCTGACATTTCAGTGATGACCGTCTATTTTTAACACCCGACGCAAAAGGAGGGGTTTTATAAGTTTGACGCCTCCGTCTGTCGGTGTGTCTGTGTGTCCGTCTCTAGTATCGTAGCTCCCAAACGGATGGGCCCATTTGGATGCGGTTTTTCTATTAGAAAGCTGGTTTAACCGGAATGGTTCTCAGCTATGTTTGATGAAGATCAGGTCAGCCGATTCGAAGATCATCGACACTTTTCCTAATTGGTGAATGGATCTCTGGCGTAAAACGGAAATTGATTATACTTTCACTCGTCACCTTCAAGTTCAAGTTCAAATTACGTGTGTTAAAAGCTTGAAATAAAACTTAAATTACAAATTAAAAAAAAACCCGACACTTGAAACCCCCTTAAAAGGTAAAAAAAAATATTTCTGCTTAGTTAATTAAAGGCGTCGGGAGACCGCTAAGTAAAAAAACAACTCGGTCCCCCGACGCCTTTAATTAACTAAAGTTTTTAATGTGTTAGGGGTTTTTAAATTTGTAATTTAACTTTTTTTATTGTGAGTGATATGTGATTTGTACACATTTTTATGGTTGGCTACATCACATACTTAGTGCACCCATGATTGTCAGGCTTCAAGTTCACCTTGGTAAGCTAGACGCTGCGTCAGTGCTTCCTTATGGTCGTGCTGGCTACACCGAACTGGAAGGAAAGCACGAACAGGTTTGATTTCAAATGTAAATTTTAGTATTTCAGTGTTTTAATTTTGATTGTAAATTTATTGTTGTTTTGACTATGGGTTATTTTTGCTTAGATGGAAATAGTCAGCCTCGATAGCTCAGTGGTGCAGACAGTCAACTGTCGCTATTGAATGTTAAGCAACGCTGGGTGCGTTCAGTACTTGGATGGGTGACCGCTGACCGTTGGAGGCTGACCGAGGTTCGTATTCCTCGTAAAACTGTAAGTCCCTTCCCTCCTAATCTTACTTGGTGGTAGGGTTTAACCCGCCCGGGTTGATACCACCGCACTGAATGAAACGTCGGTTGAAACGGCTATTGTAAATAGTTTGTGTTTTCCGACCAGTTTAGTGTAGCCGGCACGATCAAAGGGGGAAGCACTGACATGGCACCTAGTTCACCCGGTGTTATGGGCTGAAGTCACGGACGTTTTAGGTGATGTAGCCAACCGTGCCAGTTTCCATAAAAAAAAAATAGAATAAGAATAATTTTTATACAATATTTTACATGTCTAACTGTATAAAATGTACCAAAGAGACGAATAAAAGAATTGAAATGAATTGAATTCAGTTATCGTATAGTTCCCATCCATTAGTATAATATTAAAATTAAATATTCCTGACACATCTGAGTACTAGCCAACATCGATCGCGACATGCAAATTTTTTGCATTAAAACCGAAATACACTTTGCTCGTCCTCGTCTGGAAGTATTACAAATAGGTATTAGTTATTTAGCCATTATATATATATATATATAATGTATTATATATAGCCATTACATATAGTTACCTATTGTCCACATACTCGAACACTGCAATGATCTGCAACAAGTGCGATGAGGCTATACTCGAAAGTGATGGACTACACTGCAAGAGCTGCTACAATGATTTCCACTTCTCCTGTGGTGGAATAGCAGATGAATCCAAGTTCCGAATCCTAACGAGGAAAGCTAAAAACTCGTGGGTCTGCCTCGGATGCAAAATAAATCGCGGCGTCACCGGTGGTTCCGCACAAAATACACCCGCGAATTCGGACGCCGAATCGACTGGCAAACCGGCTGAAATGAGTGACGTCGAATGCGATGACGGCACTGCTGTGCCTGCGCCTGCGCCCGGTCTCGCCCCCCCCGGCGCCGCGTCCCGTCACCCCACCCCGCCTGCCCCGCCGCTGACCGCACACGCTACGATCGGAACTGCTAAGACGACAACGCCATCGTTGCCTAGCAACGAAACAATAGCCTACGAACTGACTTTCGCGCGTAATACCAAATCCGATGTCGCTAAGCGAGCGATCGGCGGTAAAACTGCAAGCCTCAACAACACTTTTACTCTAAAAGATGACACAAACATCACCGAAATGGCCTCTCAGCTCGACGAAAGCAGTCGTCTACTGTTTGACTGTCTACAGACATTTCTCAATAAAAAACTGACGGAAAACCAACTTGTTACGACCCAACAATTGAAGTCTTATCACGATAAGCACATCGAGTTGTGTAAAAAATACGATGAGCTTACTGAGACAATGCAAAAATACTCCGATTCGTATGACGCCGTTCAAGTCGAGCTAGATAAATCGTCTCAACTCAAAAATCGCATCGCAGTTCTCGAAAACCAAAATCTGCAATTATCTTCGAAAACGGGCATCCTGGAATTAAAGTACGAAGAACTCGAGCAAAAAATGATTAACCGTGAATGCGAAATAAGAGGAGTACCTTCCCGCAAACAAGAAAACCTTCCACTAATACTAAACAAGATCAAGGAGCTTGTCAACGCGGACTTCAGCAATTCCCAGGTCCTTCAAATCCGACGGGGACCTCCGCCTAGAAAGCCTGGCATTCCTCAGCCGATAATAGTCGAATTCTCTTCCACGGGAACACGAGATAGCTTCCTAGAGGCTGTGAAGAGCTGTAACCAGGCACGTGTGAAGCGATCCTGCAACCGGCTAAGCTGCTACGAGCTGGAGCTACCTCCGCCTACTGCTGCCGAAATCGTCGCCAACGCCCCCGACCCTGCCCCTCACCCCGACACACCCTCCGCTGCTCTCTCTGCTGCCACCACTTCCGCATCACTCCTGTTCATATCGGAAAGTCTGACGCCGCGCACAAAACGGCTGCTCGCCCTGACAAGAAAAGCAGCAAAATCAGCCGGATATCGCTTTACCTGGGTTACAAATGGCCGCGTATACGTACGCAGGAGTGAACTGAAGGAGGACAAGCCAACAAGAGTATTCAATGAAGAACAATTACAACAACTTTGACTATCAAATCATCCACACCGAACTTCCGAAATTAATACAATTTGCAAAACTCTTCTGGTCATGACTTATACTGTACGTTCTAAATATTTGTCCTGTAACAACTTTGAATTCATACAAAAAAAACACATAGCTTCACTTATACAAACCTATATAAAACTAATTACTACCACATCTAAAATTAAAACACTTTCAAAATATTACTTAATATTAATCATCCTATCTAACACCATACTTAATAAATATATGTTCACACAACCAATTTATACCATCCTGTTGGAGCACAATATATTGCCACTATGCCTCATTAATGTCTTTAAGCATCTTAACACTCACCTAATCACTCGGTCCACTCAATGTCACACACACATATCATTTTACTTACTTCCATCTACCTATATACTATTATTCGTCTCATATTCGCACACACTTACACCATTTCACGCATCTATAACACATACATCCCTACTACTAGTCGCTACTTATTCGAAAAAGCACATCATAAACAATTATTTAAATGGACACTGAACTGTTTGACAACATAGATAACTTCGAACTAGTTGACACTGCGTCCTGTGAAAGACCCGAGGATTGCTCAAAAATTATTAAACAACAACATAACTTAAAGATCATTACAGCTAATATCCGCAGCATAAACCACAATTTTGACGAATTTAATATATTATTAAAGAGGACCTCATTGACATTTGAGTTTATCTGCCTTACGGAATGTCATCTACAAAACATTGGATCAATTAAGCAAATATCAGGTTACACATCATATTCAACGAGCAAACACAAGAACAAAAATGATGGGTGCGTGGTATACGCTTTGGATGACTTGCTAGTGTGTCCGGAGGAGCCGCCACTAGTAGACTGCAGCGCCCTGGCGCTCACACTCGGCGACCACACTTTAGTGCTCGCTATCTATCGCCCCCCCTCTTATAGTAATCCGGACCCATTTATTCTCAGTCTCGAAACATTCATCAAGACTAAGAGCTCATACAGAGATTTTATAATAACCGGCGACCTTAATTTAGACATTTTGGACCCCGATAACAGACCTGCTAACGAACTCCTATGTTGCCTGTTAGAAAACGGATACCTACCCTCCATTAATAAACCCACAAGAGGTTCTGCCTGTCTCGACCTATTCATGGTTAAAACAAAAAATACGATTAAATCCGTTGTCTGCCAGACTGCGCTGACCGACCACTTTCCCATCCTACTAAGCATCAGTAAATCAAGTAACGAAAAACCTATTACCAACAATTCCTACACTAAAATAGATTATGACGCCATAGATTCTGAATTAAAAACTTATGATTGGAAAAACCTATACAATATTACGGACACAAATTTAGCTTTTTCGACCTTTCTAGACACCATTAGATCTACTACAAATAAACACACCATAACTATTAGTACGCCCAAAAACAAATATAAAATACTGAAACCCTGGCTAACAATATCTCTAATCCACTGCATCAACAAGCGTGACAAGCTTCATCGGAAACTTCGCTCTTCACCTGAAGATCTAGTACTCCGAGCCCACTATAAAAAATACAGAAACACGTGCACAAAAGCTATAAAGGTAGCCAAAATTCAGTATTTTAGAAAGAAAATGTCCGAAAACATCAAAAACCCACGAAAGTGCTGGGAAACGTTAAGAGAATTTACAGACTCTGTTAAAAAACGAAGCAGAAATGATTTAACAGCGGCAATAAATAAATTAAGTAAAAACAACGGAAACCCACTGAACGAAATCAATGAGTTCTTCACTAATATAGGACATAACTTAGCCTCTAACCTACTAAAAGACTCAGCTACGGACATCGAAACCCTTACAAGTAAATGCCAGACAGGTATGAACACTCCTCTTCACTCTTTCTTCATTAATAGCACGAATCCGTTAGAAATAAGGAATATTATATCTAACCTTAATCCAGTAAGTTCGAGTGGAGCAGATGGTATTTCGTCTAAATTAATAAAACACGTTTGCAACAGCCTCGTGGATCCACTAACTTTTTTGTTCAACCTAAGCATCTCCTCTGGCACTTTCCCCGATCGTTTTAAATCTGCTACTGTAGTTCCTATTTTTAAAAGTGGGTCCCCAGATAATATAACAAATTACAGACCAATTTCTTTGTTAAGTGTGTTGTCAAAAATATTAGAAAAAATTATTAAATCACGTCTTGTCTCTTACCTAGAAAAAAATAGTTTAATATCTGAAAACCAGTTTGGCTTTCGCGAAGGACTAAACACAGAAGACGCAATACTGAAGGTAACTAATTTTGTGTCGGAAGCCTTGGACAATCGAGAGAAGTGCGTTGGTATTTTCCTCGACCTGGCTAAGGCTTTCGACACAGTAGCCATACCAATACTGCTAAATAAACTTGAGGCTATAGGAATTCGTGGCACACAGTTAAACTGGTTTAAAACCTATCTTACAAACCGTCGTCAAGCCATAAGAGACCCAATCAACGCATCCCTTTCCGACTTCTACCCTATAACATATGGTGTGCCTCAAGGCAGTGTGCTCGGCCCTGTACTATTTCTCATATATATCGACGGACTATGTAGGACTAAACTCAACGAAGGTCTTATAGTCACATTCGCAGATGACACAGTAATTCTACTCAAAGGTCCATCTTGGGAAACTGCTGTAGAAAGGGCACAGTCTGGACTAACTACAGCACTTACATGGCTAAAGCATAACGTTCTATCACTAAACGGTACCAAAACCAAATACATAACATTCTCTATCACTTCTAAGGGGCAACCATACATGGAAACAATTCTAAGGGTTCACAAGAATTCTTGCATCAATCATTCAACATGCGCCTGTGAGCCCTTAGAAAAAGTTAACACTATAAGATACCTAGGACTAGAGGTCGACGAACATCTAAATTGGAAAGGTCACATAGAACGTTTAACAGGAAGACTGAAAAAGTTGATTTACTTCTTCAGTCAAATACGAGAAATATCAGACCCAACCCTTCTAAGAACTGTGTACCACGGCCTATGTGGCTCCCTAATCAACTATGGTATCCTTGCCTGGGGAGGATCGGCTAAAACATTCGTACTATCTGTAGAAAGAGCCCAGCGCTCGATTCTTAAAGTAATGCACCATAAACCCTTCAGATACTCCACTGACAAGTTATATTCTGAGAGTAATCTCCTCAATGTCCGTCAAACCTACATGGAGAGGCTCTGCACATATTTTCATAAACATACAAATCTACATTTAACACCCTCACACAACTTCTGTACACGAGCCAACATAAATCTACAACTCCAGAGAATGAAACACAAAACTTCCTTCTTTAGGCACACATCCTCCTTCCTAGGGTCAAATCTTTATAATAAAATTCCTCCCCCTATAAAAACAATACACAGCAAAAATATGTTTAAAAACAAAATTAAACAATGGCTACTTACCATCTCACAAACTGAATGTGAAAAAATGCTTACTGGTGGGAAAACTTAAGGAAATCTGACCTCGGTGCCTTCGACAGCAGGTGGAGCAACGGGACTGTAGGCGCTGCTTCTATAGACTCCTCTCAGAATATCACAAAACTCAAGGACTTTCGGACTTGCAAAATTGTTCACAGTTCGAGCACACAATTATTCTTCACGTTTCACTCGCGGCCGCGGTCTTCTTATAATAACGTGGGAAAGTTCATGGAAATCATCTAAATTGGAGAGTTCCAATTCGACACTCATTTTCTTGTAAAAGTCTATTAAGTTTCTTCCTTCATCTTGCTTTCTTTCTTGTCGAGGCGACGAAAAAGGGAAGGATAGTGTAATGTCAGTGAGGTGAGATGTGACGTTTGTAAATAAAATATAATTAGATCGTTTATTTTTTAAATTTGAAAATGGCAAACAGAATGAAATGGCTCAACCATATTCTCCCCGTCTTGAAGATATGTGATATCTTCAACATCTAAATTAAAGAAATTCAACAATAACTAGAATAAGAGCTTAAATCTAATAAAATAAAGAGTTAAATGAATATAAGAAAGAAGAAATTAAATGCTAGCGACTTGTTATTACGTAATAAGCTCTACCTATTGTGTCGGCAGAGGGCAGACTCGAACAACCGGACGCTTGTACCTACCGGTTGCAGTCTTAATCGTTACTACACGAATAATATTGTCACTACCGGGATGAACCTCTTCAACGATACCTAAAGGCCATCGCAACGGTGGCACGTTGTCCTCTCGTATGAGGACGACAGATCCTATTTGTATAGGTCTGCTCGAGGTGTTCCACTTCTCCCTGGATTGAAGTGTGTTGAGATACTCGAGACGCCATCGATTCCAGTACGACTGAACCAACTTGTCTAGCAGATCACGCCTGGAGACGTGAGTTAACTCCGTCGATGTAAAGTCTTCTGCTGGGAGGTGTGTAAGTGGAACATTATGTAAAAAGTGAGCAGGGCTCAGAAATGAAATATCAGAGGGGTCTGAACTTAGCACGGTTAGAGGCCGGCTATTAAGCAGGGCTTCAATCTGAATCAACACCGTGTTGAGTTCCTCGTATGTCAATGTTTGGGATCCTATCACGCGGTATAGATGCGTCTTTATACATTTGACCTGACTTTCCCAAACTCCTGACATGTGAGGGCTGTATGGCGGCATAGTCTTAAACCTGATGCGTTGAACGGCGAGTCCGCATGTGATTTCATCGTCAAAGGTTCTTGACGAAATAAGTGCATAAATTTCATCCAGTCTACCCCTGGCACCCAGGAAGTTGGTGCCTCCGTCCGAATGAATGACCGCAACCGGTCCTCTTCTTGAAATAAATCTTTTAAACGCAGCTAAAAACATGTCCGTGGTTAGATCTGAAACTAACTCAATATGTATCGCCTTTGTAGCGAGACATATGAATAAACATATGTATGCCTTATGGCTTTTTATGCCTCGGCCTCGTCTGGGAGTAACATAGAGTGGACCTGCGTAGTCTACTCCAGAATTCCAAAATGCTTTTATTTGCTCATTCACGCGGTGGTGGGGTTGTTCCCCCATAAGCGGTTCTGTATGACGCGGTCTACATCTAAAACAGGTGTTGCATTTCTGAGTCCGTTGTCGGACAATACTCCTCGCGGATAAAATCCAAAATTTCTGTCGCAGTAATGCTAGAAGCAGGGTAGGTCCGGTGTGTAAATTTTGGACGTGAAAATGATCGATTATTAGTTCAACAATTCGATCTTTCTGCGGTAAAACGATTGGATGTTTTTGACAAAAGTCAATGTTTGCATTTGAAAGTCGTCCACCGACTCTGAGGATTTCGTTATCCAGAAACGGATGTAATTTTCTTAATCGCGGTGAGCACTCTTTTCCCTTTTGTAGTTGCTTTATTTCGTCCTCAAAATGAGTTTGTTGAACAAATTTAATTACAACTGATTCCGCGGATTCCAAATCGGCAGGTGTTATGTTGCCTCGCGAGGATATCTTTTTAGTGAAGCGCAGCACGTACACCATCGAGCGTAGGTACTTGGACCATGTAGAGACTCGATTCGCTAGTGACTGGAATGGGTGCGGTTGCACTTCGCTCGTTTGCAAAGTTATATTTTTTGCTTCGGGGACATCCGTAATCTGATCAGGTACGACGAATATTTTAATTTTCCATTCAGGAATTGGTAAATTGACCCACGGGGGTCCATAGAACCATAAATCGTTTCCGAGTAATTTTCGAGGAGTCACTGGTCGCGAAATAATGTCGCTAGGGTTGTCACCGCTAGCTACATGATTCCAGTGCTTTGCGGGTAAAATACTCTGTATCACAGCAGTGCGATTGGCGACAAAAGTTTGCCAGCGGTATGAGGGCGAATTTATGTAAGCCAAACAAATCTCGGAGTCTGTAAAAGCGAATGTTTCACTTATTGTACAGCGTGTACGTAATATCTCTGTGACCGCTTTGAAGAGCTTGGCCAGCAGGAGACACGCACAGAGTTCGAGTCGCGGTAATGATTTGTTTGACAGAGGCGCCAGCTTACTTTTGGAGCATAAAAGTGCGGTTTGTGCGGGTGAGCTAGCGTCGGAACTAGCTCTTAAGTAAATCGAAGCTCCGTAACATTTTTCGCTGCTATCTGCGAACCCAACGAGCACTAAATATGCCTCATTAGACGCACCTACGTGCCGCGGTATTTTTATTTTCTCCAGGAAGTCAAATTCCTCTTGAAATTCGAACCATCGCTTTTTTATTTGATTAGGTACAGGCTCGTCCCATCCGAGGTTTAATTTCCAGCAGTCTTGCACTAGAAGCTTTAAATAAGCTATAATCGGACTAATTAATCCGAGCGGATCATAATACTTGGCGGCGGTCGACAGAATGATGCGCTTCGTGCATGCATCGGTCGGTAAGTTATCTATATTCGCGGTAAAAAATAAATAGTCGTCGGCAGGTTTCCACCGAAGCCCTACGATTTTTGTTTGAGCGTCAGCGTCAAAATCTATCACTTGTGATACGCGGTGTGCTTGTGGAATAAAGTCATTGACTTCGGAGGAATTGGTTACCCACTTAGTTAAATTAAATCCTCCGGCGCGGAACATGTCGACCAACTGGCCGTACACCTCTTTAGCTCGTTCTTCCGATTCAACTGAGCCGATAAAATCATCCATGTATAAGTTCCGCAAGAAAGAGAAGGCGAGTGGATATCTGTCCTTCTCATCCTGTGCTAACTGACGAACTACGCGAAGCGCGAGGAACGGTGATGACTTCATCCCGAATGAGACTTTATTAAACTGGTAAACTTGAATCGGATCCTTGCTGTTGAACCGATACAAAATGTATTGGTACTTGCGGTGTTTTTCAGACAAATCTATTTGGAAGAACATCTTCTCAATATCTGCAGACAATGCCACAGGAAATAACCGTAAGTCAACCAGGAGGTCGAATATATTTGCCTGTAAATTCTCACCACTGTGCAATATATCATTGATTGACTTTCCACTTGAGGATTTGCAGCTCGCATCAATCACTACTCTAATTTTCGAGGTAGCTTTGTCTTCACGGTAAACAGCATGATGAGGCATAAAGAAGTTATTTTCTTCCACCTGCGCTTCGTTCACAGGGGAAAGAAAACCTTTGTCTAGGTATTCGCGGATTGTAGCATTATAACCTTCTCTAAGTGCGGCGTGACTATCAAGTCGTTTTTCTAAACTTATTAACCTTCGTAGAGCGATTCGCTCAGAATTACCCAGCTCGGTACGCGGGTCAGCGCTGAAAGGCAACTGAACCTTATAGCGGCCGGTTTCGTCGCGCGAGTGCGTTTCAACGAACATTCTTTCGCACTCCTCTTCGTCTGGACTTAAGAGGGACGCGTTCGGTACATTTTCAATTTCCCAAAATCTCTGTATGAGTGACTCGAGCGAGGGTTCCGAGACCGTGCATAAAGAGCTCGAGCTGCTTATCGCTTCGTCTACTTTAGCTCGGCCCATCACTACATAGCCGAGAGTAGTTTCCATGGCTACTACTGAGGTATTTGGTAAATACATTTTCTTCGAACCTATAATAGGTTCGAAGAAATATAGGGAAATGTATCAACTCCAATTAGCCCGTCGATCGGGTTTGGAAAATGAAAATTTACATCTGCCAATGGCAGGTCGCGGAAATGATTTAAGTCTTGAGAAGACAACTTTACAGTGGGTAAATCGTTCGTAATTTTATCCATAACTAGTGCGTTAATTGAATATGTATCGCGGGGATTGAGGTGTGACATAAAATCGAATTGACAATAGCCCTTGACGGGGCGCGAATCTCCTCCAATGCCTGTAACGCTGGAAGGAGCGCGTGTTACTTTTATGCCTACGCGGTTACAGCAGTCTTCAGTAATAAAATTACTCATGGAACCACTATCCAGTAGCATTCGCACTGTATGCGTAACTCCTGCATCGTTAACTACGGATACTAAAGCGGTCGGTAAAATAGTAACTGAATTTACCATTGTACCTGCGGAACTAACTCCCGAGACGGAGCCAGTGTGGTTTACATGGTTCGTTCGCCCGCTACTCTCCGCTGTAGCAGCGCGCGGTGGCGCTGGCGCCACTGAATCGTGCCCCTGAATAGCGCGGGCGGCGGACTCGATCGGGCGAGCCGCTGACACCGAGATATCGGCGGGGGAGGCGATCGGGCGGTGCCAATTCGTCTCTAAATGTATGAAAGTGTGATGTCTACCTTTGCACTTCATGCATGTGCCTTGTGATTTACAATACTGAGCCTTATGATTGCCTAGGCAATTCGTACAATAATGATTACTTTTTACAAAATTAAAGCGTTGCGGATTTGTCATTTCTCGGAATTTCTCGCACCTGTACAGCTGATGACGAACGCCCTTGCATAGGCTGCATTGAGACGTCTGCATCACAGCAGAGCTGCTTGTATCTTCAGATACAGGATCGTTCACGAGAAATGATTGCGGTTGATTCTTAAATTTATTCGCGGGAGGAGCGGTTTGCTGTTTTGTTGTCGATGTAGTTGTAGGCGACTTCTTGTTTGCGCGGGCATGAATTTTGGACTGCTGCCGCACAAATTCTTGTAAAGAAGTGAAAGTAGGTATTTCTGCCATGGACGATTGCTCGAAGTATCGGATCGTGTCTACATCGAGCTTGCTTAAAGCGATATGCGTTATTATAAAATCAGAAAGATCTGAAATATTTAAATGTTTTAAGGCCGCTACGGCTGCACAGAATTTTTCAGAAAAGGCGTCAAGAGCGCCGCTCGAAGCGAGCGAGAGTGGTTTAAATTGTAGCATTTGGTCCAGATAGGTGCACGCTAACTGTCTTTTGTCTTGGTACTTCTCGACTAAAGCTTTCCAAATAATTTCGTAATTTTCAGCGGTTGGTGTAATTCCGGCGCATACCGATAGCGCCTTTTGCGATAAATGTCCGATTAAATATTGAACTTTCTGCGCGTCAGAAAGGTTCGCGTTCTCGTGGATGAGCGATTTAAAATTTTCGAAAAAGACGCTCCAGTTGTTAGGCTCACCGTTGAACGTCTGAATTCGAAGCGGAGGAAGCTCCACTTTCGGGTAAACCCGTGTAGGAGAGGACACAGCAGCGGATGCGTCGCGTTTACTTACGTCCTTCTTGTCTCGAATCTCCCTCTCCTTAGACATAATTTCGCAGTAAAGATCATTAAATACTTCGAGCGCGTTAAAATCCGGCTCGAAGGACCAACTATTGTGGTGGGAAAACTTAAGGAAATCTGACCTCGGTGCCTTCGACAGCAGGTGGAGCAACGGGACTGTAGGCGCTGCTTCTATAGACTCCTCTCAGAATATCACAAAACTCAAGGACTTTCGGACTTGCAAAATTGTTCACAGTTCGAGCACACAATTATTCTTCACGTTTCACTCGCGGCCGCGGTCTTCTTATAATAACGTGGGAAAGTTCATGGAAATCATCTAAATTGGAGAGTTCCAATTCGACACTCATTTTCTTGTAAAAGTCTATTAAGTTTCTTCCTTCATCTTGCTTTCTTTCTTGTCGAGGCGACGAAAAAGGGAAGGATAGTGTAATGTCAGTGAGGTGAGATGTGACGTTTGTAAATAAAATATAATTAGATCGTTTATTTTTTAAATTTGAAAATGGCAAACAGAATGAAATGGCTCAACCACTTACCTATATTCAACAGTAAAATATACAACGTGCAAACATTAATCCAAACTTACAAACTTATCTACTACTATATTAATTTAATTAACTTTTTTATTCAAAACTATATTTAAAATTATAGTACGTAAAATGTATTTACCCGTAAATAAATATTAACCCCACACTTTATTTATTATCAATATCATAATATGTAAATGTATACTTTCGTACCTACAATCATATAACACAAAATCTACACCCCCACACCTAAAAACAAACGGAGCTTAGCGATACAGGTGCGAGCCTAGTGCCTAGCTCTGAGCACACATCGTGTAAAAGATTTTTTTGTACTTTCTTTCCTCGTACTGTAAAACACATGAATGTATCTTTTTTTTTTTGTTATTAGGCAAATCCTTAAGATTTTATACTGAGAAAGAAGATTTTTAAAGTATTCGACCTTGGAGAATACTTAAAAGGCAAATCGATACTAATAATAAATCTGTAAGGGGTGGTCGTGGAGTAAGTTACTTTGTTTTATATGAGATATTGCGTTTTCGACTTTATGTATGATACTAAAGACGATTTTTAGAAATATTTTCTGTATGTATGTATGCTCCTACATAACTCTTAAACCGATCATCCGAATTCGATGAAACTTAGTACAAGCACATTTAACTATACGTGACACAGGCTAGGCTAAATAAAATTCAGTTTCAAAATCAAAATCAAAATCAAAATCTTTATTGTTTTTTTGCAGTTTTTTTACAGTGTCTCCATTACGGGTTTTTCGAATATGCAAAATGCCTGAATGGGCGTACAATACAGCCTTCACATGAATAGAGCCATGCAAGGCTGGTTTTACAAAAATAAAATGTACAATGTACAATGTACAATAAAGGTCGGACTTTTTTTTTTAATACGAAATTCACACGAGCGAAGCCGCGGGCAAAAGTTAGTTATTTATTATAGAATATATTCTTCTCCTCATTTTCACTTGCACTACCCCATATATCTTTCTGTAGAATTTTATTCCTCATCCATCACCCAAACGTTGACTGAAAGAAATCACTTGCAGCAAGTACGCCATGGCTGACACCTGTATTTTTTTATTTTTTCATTGATAGCGCAACATGTGGCGCTATTTCATGGGGTGTGTTCGCGGTCCCCATTCCACCTTCGCACTACGCATACTGGGCAGGGGATGCACCCCTATGCAATCGACCTGCCAACCGGTTCTGTAGGGTTTTTATTCACAGAACCGGAAAAATGTGGAACGTACTCCCCCCCATGTATATTTCCTCAAAAGTACAGCTTGGGGTTTTTCAAAGGGGGCGTGAAAAGGCTCCTGTCACGTCGGCATGGCATTCGCAATCTCCGTGCATCACAGAATGTTCAGGGTCATCGTTTCACCTACTTGTAGGTGAAACGATGTCTCATGTTGTCAGCTTCGATAGCTCAGTGGTGCAGACAGTTGACTGTTGCTATTGATTGTTAAGCAACGCTGGGTGCGGTCAGTACTTGGATGGGTGACCGCTCGACCGTTGGAGGCTTGACTGTGGTTCGGATTCCACGTAAAACTGTAGGTACCTTCCCTTCCTACCTTACTCGATGGTAGGGTTCAACCCGCCCGGGTTGGTACCACCGCACTGAATGAAACGTCGGTCGAAACGGCTATGTAAATAGTTTGTGTTTTCCGTCCAGTTCAGTGTAGCCGGCACGATCGAAGGGAAGAACTGACACGGCACCTAGTTTACCCGGTGTTACGGGCTGACATCACGGATGTTGTAGGTGATGTAGCCAATCGCGTCAGTTTCCGTCGCTGTATCCATAAAAAACCCCATAGGGCGCCGGAAGGGCTATATAGGCCCAAAATGGCGCATGATGTGTCCCATTTTTAACCGACTTCAAAAAAGGAGGAGGTTCTATGTTCGGCTGTATGTATTTTTTTTTATATGTTCAGCAATATCTTCCCCAATTGTGAACCGATTTCGATCATTCTTTTTGTGTTCGGTTCAGTCTAGCTCCAAGGTGGTCCCATTTTTTTTTTGGTCAAGATCGGATTGGAAAGCCAGGCGGAATCGCGAGGCCGAAGGCCGAGCGATTCCGCCGAGTACATTAATAGCAAATAAAAAAACTGTGAAATAAAAAACTATTTAAAAAAATATAAAAACCGCCTTGGTGGCAAAAGGCGGTGGTGCTAAAGCAAGCAAAAATAACCGACCGCCTTCAACTCTAGGGTTCGATTTTTATTTTTTTATTTCATACATTTTTGAAGGCGGTTTTTATATTTTTTTAAATAGTTTTAATGAATATATTTTCATTGCGTTGCGCTCGCTGACTCGAAAACGTGCATTCTTCACTTTATATTTCCTGCATTTTCGCATATAATAATATGATATACTTTTTAGTTTTTCTTTCTTTCTCCTTTGTTGTCGGGAATAAACGCCGCGCTGGGATTTTTAATTAAATGCGGGGAAGTTTGCTGTTTCATCTAAGCGACGACCTAACCGTTTCGCTTGCGTTTTAAAGAAGGTCTACGTGAGCGGAGAGCCATATCGTAAAGTTGTACAGATGTGTAAACACGAATTACACGATGTTAAACCGAAAATAACACCAAGTGCACGGGCGTGTTTTTCTTTTAGAGAAAAAAAGATAGACAGGCATAAACGTGATTGAAATGAAATGAAATTATATGTTTATTTTTTAACCCCCGACGAAAAAAAGAGGGGTGACAAAGAAACGATTTAGAGAACCGGTGGGTTCTCAAAAGTCCAAATCTCAACAACAAAAGGGCGCTGAGTCTCTCTGCGACGAGTCATGCGGAGATAGGACGGGTGGCAGGGAATAAGGGATGCTAGTTCCACAGAGCAGCGTCCGTGATAGTATCTGTTGTTGTTGGATTTGCTATTAAACCGAGTCTACCGCGAGCGAAGCCGAGGGCATAAGCTAATCTATATAATACATATGATAGCAGGATGGCTAGCGACTGACGCTTACGTAAGGGTGAACGAAAGGGCAACAAACTATAAGTTTCGTCATATTTCGGTCCCAAAGAAATATCGAGGTAGAAAAAATAAAGGCCTGAATAAAAGATGAATAGAAAAAATGTTTGTGAGATACTCGTACGAGACTCATCTCATCACATGGAAACGAACAATGCTGAAGTGAGTATTTGCCTTACGCTTGTCAAAATTTCAACGCAAAATGCGTTAGATAAATAAAAGGAAGAGGATTGCCGAAGCTGAATCGCATTGTGGTAGAAAAAATAATAATAATTTTTAACCGACTTAGTGCGAGTCGAACTCGCGCACCGAGGGTTCCGTATCGCCATGTCATGGTCAGCGCCACTCACGTCATCTATAGATTAGTTAAAATGCTTCATACTCTTTTCGGTAGATGGCGCGTATACACTTTTTAGTTTCTTGTATGGGGACGCCGTGAATTTTTTACTTTTTCTTATTTTTATTATTTGTTGTTTTATCGGCCATAATAACACATATTCTGTGAAAATTTAACTAATATAATTTTTTTTTTAACTAATGCATAGATGGCGTGAGTGGCGCTGACCATGACATGGCGATACGGGAGCCTCGGTGCGCGAATTCGACTCGCACTTGGCCGGTATTTATTATCGGTAAATGGAGATCATCCAGCTCGGAACGGCGGGCGGCGGCGGATGGTGGGAAAAATAATGAAGACATTCATCCATACATACATACATACCACACACGCTGTATCCCGAAAATCAGGGTAATCAGAGTAATCGGTGTTGTGCTGCAAGAAATATGGAAAATTACAACACAACATCGACCACCACGTTTAGCAAAGTATTCGGGCAAGATAACTATCAAGCAGCAAGTAAGGCACAAAGACCCACCTGCTGCACGACTCGGTGGAAGGACCGCGCCAAGGTGAGAGGTGGCCAACCTGTCGCCCTTTAGCACGGCATCTCGTCCTTATCCCTTAGTCGCCCTTTACGACATGCACGGGGAGTTACGCAGTGGGGCTATTCTTTTTAAGTACCGGCTCACACAGTATTCATCCAGTTTTAGTTTATTTTCGCACAGAATCTGCTGGATCCCATAACTCTTCTCTAATGTTTGGATATCTTGGGAGGCGCGTTTAATGTTCATTTTCAATATTTGCCGAATCTTTTATTCATGGGCCGGACGAGCGGCGGCGTCGCGACGGAGGGACGACGTCCGCCGGAGCCCGGATCCGGTGAGTAATGTCCCGCGCGCGGGCGGTGGTGGTGGAGGACTTCGGACTGCAGTTTTTATTTTTTTACGCAATCCGGTATGGGTGGCTGAGTCGGAGAGGGCCAAAGCGCATGCTCCGACCAGCCAATATCACCTCCGAGAAGGTAGGTGCCATACCGGAGAGTTAGTTAAAATATAATTCCGTCATGGAAAAAAAAATTATAGTAATTTTCAGTTGCTACGTTGGTTTACCCACTGTGCGCCGCGCTGCTCCGTCGCGGCCGCGAGCCACCGCGCCGACCGCTGCTCCGCGCCCGGACCGCGCCGGCCGAGCCGCCGCGCCGCCCGCTCCGCGCCGCCGCCGCTCGGCTCAGGAGATTTTGACATTGAAAATGTCTTTTCGTTCGTTCCTATAGACCCCACGAAAAAGTGCTATCCCCTTATTTTTTTTATGTAATCCGGTATGGGTGGCTGAGTCGGAGGGGCCAAAGCGCATGCTCCGACCAACCAATATCACCTCCGAGAAGGTAGGTGCCATACCGGAGGCTTCCCTGGATTGCTGGCTATACTGGACTAGAGGAGAACACAGCTGAGGCTGCTATGCGGCCATCTTACATCCAGTACGGTGGTACCAACCCAGTCGGCTACAATTTGAGCCTACCACCTAGTAAGGGGCAAGGGACCCTTCCCTTGAATAATATGTAATGCTTATGTACACAGGTAGGTAAGCTGGTTGGGGAGCATGTGCTATGGCCCCTCCGACACACGCACCTATACCGGATTACATAAAAAAAAAAATTAAGTCCACTCATGTAGACTTTTCTGTTGTGCTTGTTTCTGTAAAATGTTTTAGGGGCAAAAAACTATTAAATTTTCTATACATCTATCTTCCTCAGATAAACTGTGTTTTCTAACTCTCGAAGTTATATTGGTATTTAGGAATGATTATCTGTTCCAGATGAATAGTAAACAGTGTTTGTGAACCAGGCAGAAGTGATGTAATCGATTGCGATGGCAAGTTGCCAACTTTAGCTGTCCGATACTAGTTAAAACCGGTTCGTGCGACAAGCTAACTTAAGCTTGTCCACCGCCGCCGCCGTCAACGAGAGCGAGATGACGTCGCCGAAGTATTGTATTGTATTGTTTATTGATCATTCATATGGCAGTTAGATTCTTAGTTAGTAATTATGATTATTCAGAGGAAAGATCTGTAGAACCGAAAATTACGACAGGATCGCGTCAAACAGCTCCTCCGAACCCTAGCCATCATCATCAGCCCGTATCGGTTCACTGCTGGACTTAGAACTTGCTCCTCACACCTTTTTTTTAATTTTTATAGTAAGCGCTTGGGTTCGTTTGGGGGTATACCTCCCGCGGAATGGGAAGGGGGTAAGTGGGGGAGGCAAAAACGTTATATGACTCAGTGAGGGGAGACGGGGTATAGGAGGGGGTGCTATGCTAGGAGGGGGGGGGGGAATAAGTATCTCCTGAATACTCCCACCCTTCATTGGATATAATTATGCACTTTTCGGTACTTATCAGTTTACTACACAAAACATACTCGCCTCCGCAGCATCGGCTTTTTGGTCGTCTTCGGCGACCAGCCTCAGCCGCTCCGGCTCACACGGGTGCCTGCGCTTTGTTACAGCGTACGGAGGCTGCACTCCCTCCGCGCCTCCGGCTTATAAAAACACTCTAGGGAATAGCGATACTAGAGACTAGAGATATGTCGGGGGGTGAATTTTTATTCCGCAATATTTGGATCTTTAAAAAATAATTCTCCAAAAATATAAGGCCCGGACTTCATGCATGCGTTTCTGAGCGTTTCGCCCCGGCGACCCGGAGAGAACTGGGCCACGCCTACAGCGCTCGACTACAAGTATCCGGAGAGAAGGTAGCTAAAAAACCCTCCGCGCGTCCGGGGCGGCCCGGTTTTTGTCAGGGAAGGGGAGGCTTCTGAATATTTCCGCTTGCGTGTAGTTGACGAGCGCGGATATCATACATTTTGTTTGGAACGCGGTATCCATCCGTCTCGGAGGTGGGGGTGTGGGCCTATTTTAGTCAACTCCGGGGAGAAACGGATGCATGAAGTCCGGGCCTATGTCTTTTTTATTTTATTTTTTTTTTTTTTATGGAAACTGACACGGTTGGCTACATCACCTACAACGTCCGTGATGTCTGCCCATAACACCGGGCGAACTAGGTGCCATGTCAGTGCTTCCCCCTTTGATCGTGCCGGCTACACTGAACTGGTCGGAAAACACAAACTATTTACATAGCCATTTTGACCGACGTTTCATTCAGTGCGGTGGTACCAACCCGGGCGGGTTAAACCCTACCACCAAGTAAGATTAGGAGGGAAGGGACCTACAGTTTTACGAGGAATCCGAACCTCGGTCAGCCTCCAACGGTCAGCGGTCACCCATCCAAGGACTGACCGCACCCAGCGTTGCTTAACATTCAATAGCGACAGTTGACTGTCTGCACCACTGAGCTATCGAGGCTGACCAGTCTCCGGCAAAAAATTATTTTTGCTAATAATTCCTTAGACCCTCACCTACCATTTCCAGCTACCAGCAATTTTCTACTAAACCCGCCTCTTTCTACAGCGCACCCAAATTATGTACAACATTATGCTATATTTGCCAGCCTTTGTAGCTCAGTGGTACGGTCGGTCGACTGTTGTTAAACAACGCTGAGCGCGGTCAGTACTTGGACCGCTCGACCGTTTGAGTCTGACCGTGGTTCGGATTCAACGTTAAACTGTGGGTCCCTTCCCTTCTTACCTCACTAGGTGGTACGGCTTATCCCGGTCGGCATGGTACCACCGCACTGAGCGAAACGTCGTCGGTCGAAACGGCTTTGTAAATAGTTCGCGTGTTTTCAATCCAGTTCAGTGTAGCCGACATTAAACGAAGGGAAGCACTGACACGGCACCTAGTTCACCAAGGTGTTATGGGCTGACATCACGGAGGTGATGTAGCCAACAGTGTCAGTTTCCATAAAAAAAAAAAAAAACATGGAAACTAAATCCATCTAACGAAAGTAGATATGTAATAGCCTAGCCCGACAGAGCCCTTGATCCCGCTATCGCCCCACTCCGGATCATATACGAGCACATGAATAAGAAAGTGAAAAACATTTACGTCCGCATAAAAGTCCGTATTGATTCAGATGGTATATTGAGAGGCGTCGTAAAAAAAGCGGTTTTATTATTATCCTCCCGCGGAGCTGCTCTCTGCCGCGCGCCGCGGACGTCTAATCGCGACGGCGGTCGGCCGCAGAATGCGAGATGAGCGACTGCGGTCTGCGGGTGAACTTTAGAGAGAAGATATTTTTAGGGTTCCGTATCCGTCGTACGGGCCCCTATTGCTAAGCCTACGCCGCCTGTCTATCTGTCTGTCCGTCTGTGTCCGAGGGCTGCATCTCTTGAACCGTAGTAGGTAGCCCGTTGAAATGTTCACAGAATATGTGTTATTACGACCGATATAACAACAAATGAGAAAAATAAGAAAAAGCAAAAAATTAGCGGGGGTCCCCATAGAATAAACCAAAAAAGTGTATGCGCGCGCGCCATCTACCGAATTTGAATGAAGCATTTTAACTAATCATGACATTTAACTAATATGAAGCATTTCATAACACGCCATAGATGGCGTGAGTGGTGCTAACCATAATATGGCGATAAGGAACCCTCGGTGCGCGAGTTCGACTCGCACTTGGCCGCTTTTTTTATGGAAACTGTCACAGTTGGCGACATCACCTACAACATCCGTGATGTCAGCCCATAACACCGGGTGAACTAGGTGCCGTGTCAGTGCTTCCCTTCATTTCATGTCGGCTACACTGAACTAAACGAACTATTTACATGGCCAAATCCTATAAATATTGAGCGTATCAGAAAATTTTAATTATGTCATAAATGCATTTAAAATAATAATAAAAAATAAAATATTCCTTATGCCATAGATCCTAAGGCGCTTGGATTAACACACAAACTTCTATATGTATGGCAAACTCCCTACGATACGACCTTACTAATTTGCACGCAAATTCAATTTCTCTGATCATTCCGCTAGCCGGCGAGTCGTGAAATGACCCGACGGAGGCGGTGAGGGGTGGGGCGGTAGGTAGCGTAAGACGCGGCGTTTTTGTATTTTTCTTCCTTCCGCGATAAGTCGACGGTTGATCCGCCCGCACCGCGCCGCTAGCAGGGCGGGCGGCGTGGCGGAGCCGCCCTCGCTCGAAGGCGGGCGAGTGGAAGTTTCCGGATCGTCGCTTCCGTCGGAACTACGGTACACGGGCGAGACCGCTAGTGATTAGCAGGGTTGCCATGTCGAGTAGATAAAAAAATTTGTAAATTTTCACCAAAGTAGCAGGGTTGCCATGTCATGTACATAAAAAAAACTGAAAATGCACACTTTTCATTGGTCGTCAAACCGACCAATGAAAAGTGTACTCATGACTCGTTAAAGCAACTGTATGTAGGTACTGTTAGCGCGCACGTTCGTGGCCTTTGCGGGCGGATGCCGATAGATTTCTAAACGATTATCCCTGTTTTGTCTTCGTACTTCAACCACGCAATAAAACCTTATTAGATAAATAATTTAATGCCATAAATAAAAAAGAGGTTACATAAATGTCGTTACTTTCAGAGATTGATTCACAACACTATACATTCCGTTCTCGCTTTCCTGCCGGAGGCCACGAACGTACGCGCTGACTGTACCTAACTTAACCTTCTACACAATACGTTATTAGGAATTTGGAAATGCTGGTTCATAGAACTAGCTTTTCAAAGCGAGGTTGGTTTTAACGTTGTTTCAAAGAAGAGATCTTCTAGAATTCCATACTGAGTTTTGAGAAGGTACTTTAACTTGAAAACTTAGATGTTCGTAATAATTATCCCCGCTCTCGGTGAGTAATTATTACTCGCAATTTTGCAGTGTCCTATTTTGAGATAAGTAGTTTTAATAAAATAATTTTAGGTAAGAATATTGTTGGTAAGTACCTACTCCTTTGTGTAACTTGAAGATTTCATTAATTTGTAAGAGTGAGTGGTAGAAATTCAAGCTTTGATAAACGTGCGACTACATTATTCACAAAGTTAATTAAAATTACTTCACACATGCAAAAGGCTGTTCTGTGATTCGGTAATTAAAATGAAAATATTTATTGCCATTATAATAAAACAAGACAAAAAGAGAAATATAAAATAAATAAATAAATAACAAAACCGGCCAAGTGCGAGTCGGGCTCGCGTACCGAGGTTTCCACACCACAAAAAAAAGTTGAATAACCACATTCCGGCCGGGTTGGTACCACTGCACTGAGCGAAACGTCGGTCGAAACGGCTATGTAAGTGTCTTCCGTCCAGTTCAGTGTAGCCGACATGAAATAAAGGAAAGCACTGACATGGCACCTAGTTCACCCCGGTGCTATGGGCTGACATCACGGATGTTGTAGGTGATGTAGCCAACCCTGTCAGTACAAATAAAAAAAAATCCTCGCTTTCAATCTAATATTCTTTATAACTTGTCATATTATATCTTCCCGTTTGTATACGGAACACTAAAAACATTAATTTACATAATTTTATTCTCCGTGTGGACAGTTTTAAATATTCTGTGGTGTGGGGCCGGTACTTAAAAATAATAGCCTCTGCATCTCTCCCCGTGCATGTCGTAAAGGGCGACTAAGGGATAAGGACAAGATGCCGTGCTAAAGGGCGACAGGCTCGCCACCTCTCACCTTGGCACGGTACTTCCACCGAGTCATGCAGCAGGCGGGTCTTCGTGCCTTACTTGCTGCTTGATCGATTGAATCTTGTTCGAATACTTTGCGAAACGAGGCGGTCGGTGTTGTGCTGTAATTTACCAGAGTTCTTGTAGCACAACACCGATTACTCTGCTTACCCCGATTGTCAGGATTCAGCGTGTGTGATATGTATGTATGTATGTATGTTCTCCAAATAACCTGGGGCAAACGCAAGCGAAACGCCCGCGGTACGTTTTTTTTTTTATGGAAACTGACTCTGTTGGCTACAACATCCGTGATGTCAGCCCATAACACCGGGTGAACTAGGTGCCATGTCAGTGATTACCTTCGGTCGTGCCGGCTACACTTAACTGGACGGAAAACACAAACTATTCACATAGCCGTTTCGACCGACTTTTCATTCAGTGCGGTGGTAGCAACCCGGGCGGGTTGGACCCTACCACCTAGTAAGGTAAGAAAGGAAGGGACCTACAGTTTTACGTGGAATCCGAACCACGGTCAGCCTCTAACATATTTATAGACCCCGCTTAAAATCCGCAATACACGAACAAGTACTTACAGTACTTTATCAAAAGCAAGTGGCGTAAACACACAGGTAGGTTCGTTTGCGCAGTCGCTGTTCGCTAACTCGCCGTGAATTTGCTAAACGAAGGCGAGAACACGTCGGAGGCGGAGGTAACGACGTGAAACGAGAGATCTCTTTATTAGAGCCGTTCTTTCACTCGAGCGACTTGAGTGGGCGGGCGGAGTGTTGCGGCAACTCAAATGGTAGTTTTCAGGGTTTCGTATTCATAAAGATTAGTTAAAAAATGTATGTAGTAAAAAAATCGAACCCTAGAGTTGAAGGCGGTGCTAAAGAAGGCTACACAAATCGCAAAGGATATCCACTCATGTTTTCTTTTATGCATCATTTTTTCTTGCTTTAGCACCGCCTTCAACTCTAGGGTTAGATTTTTTTTTTATTTCATACATTTTTGAAGGCGGTTTTTATATTTTTTTAAATAGCTTTTTATTTCACAGTTTTTTTAAAGTAATTTTTTGCTATTAATGCACTCGGCGGAACTGGACGGAAAACACAAACTATTTACATAGCCGTTTCGAGTGACGTTTCATTCAGTGCGGTGGTATTAACCCGGGCGGGTTAAACCCTACCACCTAGTAATATAAAAAGGGAGTCATATCCCTTAGTCGCCTTTTACGACATACACGGGGAGAGATGCAGCGGGGCTATTCTTTTAAAGCACAGGCCCCACACGGTACAAAATTAATTAATTTTTGTCACGGGCTGCGGGGGGCGGTTGGCCCATAGGCAGTTGCCTACATTGCCTCTATGGATAATCCGGGACTACTCGTGGGCGCTCCGCGGGATCAGTCGTCGATGTCAAAATATCTCTCACTGCTCATACATACGCACAGAGTAAATTAATTCTGCGGAACGACATGAGGTTCGGCCTTACGAAAGTTTTAAATTCTAATTAAGCCCTTCTCACACACGATTCCGACGGCGATCGAGCTTCATTTGCGCAGTCAAAACTTCCGATAGGTCAGGCGGGTTTGGAGACGAGCACTTCGCTGTTCGAAAATGAACTCTCCGTTCGGCGGAATAAGGTCGGTGTTTGTGCGTGTTTGCGCCGTTGCGTTGCCGCGTTGTCGGTGCGCGGTGCCGGGAGAGGTGGGCTCATGTTTAATTCAACGGGTGATCGGTCAACGAGGACGCAACATGTCTGCGGGACGCGGGACGACGCGGCGGCGCCGACAACACTGGCTGGAGTCATAGCAGGCCTCACGCACTCTATGTACTTGCGCGCGCTAACTACCTACCGCCCGAAGGGCCGCCGGCGGTCTATTTAAGTGAAAATTCGTCAGCCGCGCGAAGTATACATAGACGCATCGCCCACGCAACTGCGCGCAGCTGCAAAGCAATAACCACTTTACACTCGATCGTTAAGGTACATTTTCGCACGCAGCGATTGGCGACGTGAAACAGTAGGCTATTAAAGCCCGAAGGTAGGAACATTTTCTATGGAGTGATTTATCTGTTACGAAGTAACTATTAAGTAATCTGTGGTCATAGGCTGGAGTGTCATCTACTATTTAGGTGCGT
The DNA here is from genome assembly GCA_946902875.1 of Nematopogon swammerdamellus. NCBI lineage: Eukaryota > Metazoa > Arthropoda > Insecta > Lepidoptera > Adelidae > Nematopogon > Nematopogon swammerdamellus. The sequence continues at coordinate 2,350,963 of OX336334.1, read as the reverse complement.
TTAGGTTATATGTAGAAGCTCATATAAAAAAACTGAACCGACTTCAAACCCTAAAAAGTATTAAATAATATTTTGATCTTGAGTAGAAGGTGGTACAAAAGCACAAAAGGGTCCATCTACAGGTGTGCTTTTGTACCGCCGCCTTCTACTCAACATCAAAATAGGTAGGTGCCATACCGGAGATTTCCCTGGATTGCTTGCTATACTAGACTAGAGGAGAACACAACCGAGGCTGCTGCTATGCGGCCATCTTTCCAACCGAGGTTCGGATTCCTCGTAAAACTGTAGGTCCCTTCCCTCATAATCTTACTTGGTGGTAGGGTTTAACCCGGCCGGGTTGGTACCACCGCACTGAATGAAACGTCGGTCGAAACGGCTATGTAAATAGTTTGTGTTTTCCGACCAGTTCAGTGTAGCGGGCATGATCAAAGGGGGAAGCACTGACATGGCACCTAGTTCACCCGGTGTTATGGGCTGACATCACGGATGTTGTAGGTGATGTAGCCAACCGTGTCAGTTTCCATAAAAAAAAGAAAAAAAATTATCTTACATCCAGTAAGTCAATGCATCCAGTACCGTGGTAACAACCCAGTCGGCTACAATTTTGAGCCTACCACCTAGTAAGGGGCAAGGGAAGGGACCTACAGTTTTACACCGGTTCCGAACGGTAAAGCAGCAGGTGTAGGTATGCACGTAAATTTTTTTCGTCAGAAAAAACTCATTGGTACACGCCGACCGGATTCGAACTTCGGACCTCTCGCATGAGAAGCCGACGCCCAAACCACTCGGCCACCCGCCGCTGATAAGTCTTACGACTAAACCTTTTTCCCTCGCAGATTCCAGATACCATGTTTACACCTGATACACTTAATCAATAAAGTATTTTGTAGTCAAAACTCTCAGGTTTACAGAGAACAGAAGAAGGTGGATCGCGTTCTTGTGTGTGAACCGTCGCACCGGCAGAGTGTTTAGGAAAAAGGGGCCATACATTTTGGCCCGAAAACATCGAGGCGAGGCGGAGGCGACCACACCTTGAGTAAACCAGTAAAAATGTTTAATAATGTTTAACAACCGCGGTAATTTAAAAAGCCATATATCATAGAACGTATCCAGCAGAAGAAAATGGCTTGCGAAACGAAATATGCGCCCACTTACGAGGAAGACCTAGCCAGGTGGTGTTTAATTTCTCAGAAAGTCTTCTCTTCAAAGGTTTTTTGCCGTCTCAACCTACTCAAATAGACTGTGATTTTAACACACCAGAAATTATACAAATATATCATTGAACACAATACTCTTGTCCCGTCTGTCTTAATGTGGTTTTGCATTAAATCCTATTTGAAAACAAAACAATAAGGTTGTTTTGTACCGTGTGGGGTCGGTACTTAAAAAGAATAGCCCCACTGCATCTCTCCCCGTCGCATGTCGTAAAAGTCGACTAAGGGATTGTCAGCCTCGGCAGCCGAGTGGTGCGGTCAGTTATTGGATGGGTGACCGCCCGACCGTTGGAGGCTGACCGTGGTTCGGATTCCACGTTAAACTGTAGGTCCCTTCCCTTCTTACCTTACTGGGTGGTAGGGTTTATCCCGGCCGGGTTGGTACCACCGCACTGAGCGAAACGTCGGTCGAAACGGCTATGTAAATAGTTCGTGTTTTCCGTCCAGTAAAGTGTAGCCGGCGCGAAATAAAGGGAAGCACTGACATAGCACCTAGTTCACCTGGTGTTATGGGCTGACATCACAGATGTTGTAGGTGATGTAGCCAATCGTGTCAGTTTCCATAAAAAAAAAAGGTAATTATTGAGGTTAAGAGCCAGCAGTACCATAAATATGTTTCTCCATATCGATGTTTCCCGGAAACCACTGTGACTTTATAGGATGTACTCTTAAGTGCAGAATCAACAATTAACGGCAATTACGTAATTGTAGGCGTAATCAATACTAATAATAAATCTGTAAGGGATGGTCATGGAGTAAGTTACTTTGTTTTATGAGATACTGAGTTTGTAGACTCTATGTATGATACTAAAGGTAAATTGACGATTTTTAGAAATATTTTCTGTATGTATGTATGTTCCACCATAACTCTTAAATCGAGCATCTGAATTCGATGAAACTTAAAAAATAAATAAAGTAAATAAAATATAAAAAATCAGAGCTGCGCGTGTATTTACTTAGCGGTCCCCCGACTCCTTTAAGTAACTAAACGGAAATTATTTTTCGTTTTTTTAAGGGATACGGGGTTTTTAAAATTTGTAATTTAACTTTTTGGTATTACTGCGCCTTAAAAGGGAGCCGTGATTTACACTCGCGACCACACAAGCTTCGCACGCGAGATCCGCCCGCATGAAATGTAAACTAAATTTTTTCGCATGCCCGACGTTTACTGCCTCCCATAAAAGCAAGCCCTGCCCATTAATCTGGGCGACGCGCCATTACTCCCCGGAGCTCTTGTTTACGCCACCTTAAGAGATGTCGCGACTCTTAACCAGATTTCGCGTGGCGTCGCGTCTCTATTCGCTCGTCGGGTTTCGAAATTTGAATTAGTCTCACTCTGCAGCCGCTCGCTGTGAAGTGTGTGTGAGTTTCTCCATTGAAAGTATTCCGACGAATTGATAGACTCGTCCTTTTTAGGGTTCTGTATCCGTCGTATGGGACCCTATTGGCCTACGCCGTCTGTCTGCCTGTCCGTCTGTCCGAGGGCTGTATCTCTTGAACCGTAATAGGTAGCCCGTTGAAATTTTCACAGAATATGTGTAATTATGGCCGATATAAAAACAAATAAGAAAAATAAGAAAAAGTAAAAAAATCACGGGGTTCCCATACAAGAAACTAGAAAGTGTATGCGCGCCATCTACCGAAAAGAGTATAAAGCATTTTAACTAATCATGAATTTTAACTAATATGAAGCATTTAATAAAACACGCCATAGTGGCGTGAGTGGCGCTGACCATGACATGGCGATACGGAATCCTCGGTGCGCGAGTTCGACTCGCACTTGACCGGTTTTTTTTTACTGGAATCACTTCTTACTCATATGGCGCAAGGTGGGATGCATGTAAGCTAAAATATGACGTCACCGACACGAAACATGTACCGGGAAAATGGTCAATGTTCAGTTGACCATGGTCAACACACATAATATCAGCAAAATGTGGAAGGTGGCGCAAATATACAACAATAATAAAAACATAATTAAGAATTAATATTATTTGCAGGCACAGTGAGTCATCAAAGTTAGGCAATTTTTAACCGACTTCAAAAAAGGAGGAGGTTCTATGTTCGGCTGTATGTATTTTTTTTATGTATGTTCAGCAATATCTTCCCCAATTGTGAACCGATTTCGATTATTCTTTTTGTGTTCGGTTCAGTCTAGCTCCAAGGTGGTCCCATTTTTTTTTGGTCAAGATCGGAATGGAAAGTGAGGCGGAATCGCGAGGCCGAAGGCCGAGCGATTCCGCCGAGTACATTATTAGCAAATAAAAATTACTAAAAAAACTGTGAAATAAAAAACTATTTAAAAAAATATAAAAACCGCCTTCAAAAATGTATGAAATAAAAAAATAAAAATCGAACCCTAGAGTTGAAGGCGGTGGTGCTAAAGCAAGCAAAAATAACCTACCGCCTTCAACTCTAGGGTTCGATTTTTATTTTTTTATTTCATTCATTTTTGAAGGCGGTTTTTATAATTTTTTAAATAGTTTTTTTTTTCAATTAGTTTCAAGAGTAACCACGTCATCCAGATTTTTAATATATTTTTTGACATTAATTTTTTATCAAGAGAACATGCATTATCCCAAGTGCCGTCGTGATTACACGTTTAAAAAAAAAAGCAGAGCGGCCGGAGTGCGAAGCGACTCCTACCCCCAGAATATTTTTTTGTCGGTTAAAAACTTCGATCATAAAAAAACTATTTTTTCCGTCTACGGTTAAAAATGAAGTTAATTTTTCACACTCTCAGGGGAGCACGCAACTGTGATAACTTATTTAGAAGAAGTTTCGTACGAAGAAACAGCAACTTAAAAATATACTCTGAAGCAACAACTGGAAATATTAATAAGCAATCATCCATAGACATAATTTTTGAAGTGAAAACTTCTTTAGCGGCGCTTGGCACTTTTTTAGGTGGGTAAAAAATGTTAGACTCGCGACAGATCTTGAAAAGCGACAGATTTATTTTTATTATTTAATATGCAAACATCAGTCATTGCATTAAGGGTTAAGTTACGATGGCTCGGGATCAATTCTGTTCGTCTCTCAGTGACAGTAACGCCGAAAGCGAATCAAGGGAATCCGATATTCGTTTGGTCGTTTATGTGATTTCTTGGCTCAATGGTAAGAGTGTAGGATTTGTATTTTTTGACCATGGGTTCGAATCCCTCAATTTTTTTTTTGATTTTTTTTCTTTTGTTTTCTTTTTTAAGCAATGTTACGGTGTTTAAATTTTTTTAGGGTGTTTAGTTTTTTTTATAACCACTTAAGAATTATTTTCGGAAATACAAAGAGTTTTCACTTCTGCCGGCACTCCCGGAGTGCAACTGGGGCTTTTTTTAAAGCGCTTTTTTAGGTTTCCCTATCCCGTACGGGACCCTATTACTAAGCCTACGCCGTCTGTCTATGTCTATCTGTCTGTCCTACTGCTGTATCTTTGAAACCGTAATAGGTAGCCGGTTGAAATTTTCACAAAATACGTGTTATTATGGCGGATATAACAAATAATAAAATATAGAAAAGGTAAAAATTAAGGGAAAAAAAATTCAAAAAATAATACAAGAAACGTATTTTTTCCGTCCAGTTCAGTGTAGCCGGCACGACCGAAGGTAAGCACTGACACGGTACCTAGTTCACCAACATCACGGATGCAGTAGGCGATGTAGCCAGTATCAGTATCGATAAAAAAAAACGTTACACATTTACGCCAATACGAGCATATACACAGTTTTATTGCGACAAAAAAACTCCTAAGGGATAAGCAGATGCAATTTATATACCGCACTTTATCCTCACTCTTGGAGGGTTGTCCTGTCACGTGGTCACCACTAGGAGGTTGTATATTCAGTTTTATGGCTGCCCCGAGGCTCGTCATGACCTGGAAGAGGATTACGCGTCGGACGTGAAGAGGCTTTTGGACGCTATCAGCGCCTGCATTGAAACTGGCTGCTTTTGGGGGCGAAGACTGAAGGGCATAGGATACATATACATACATATCACACACGCTGAATCCCGACAATCGGGGTAAGCAGAGTAATCGGTATTGTGCTGCAAGAACTCTGGTAAATTACAGCACAACACCGACCGCCACGTTTCGCAAAGTATTCGAACAAGATTCAATCGATCAAGCAGCAAGTAAGGCACGAAGACCCACCTGCTGCATGACTCGGTGGAAGTACCGTACCAAGGTGAGAGGTGGCGAGCCTTTCGCCCTTTTAGCACGTCATCTTGTCCTTATCCCTTAGTCGCCTTTTACGACATACATGGGGAGGATGCAGAGGGACTATTCTTTTTAAGTACCGGCCCCACACGTTGCAAGGAAACACAAAGGAAGGACAATACTTTCATAATGTAAGTATAGGATATAGAGAGTGCTCGGAGGAGCTGTTATAAAGCTAATCGCGGCCGCGTAGCAATCGGTTCTCCAGATATTTCCTCTACAGAACCGGTAAAATGTGGAACGCTCCCATATATTTGCACTCAAGTACAGTCTCGGGTCCTTCAAGAGGCCCGTGAATGGGTACCTGTCAGGTCGGCATGGAATTCGCAACCCCCGCATACGACCGAATGTCCATGGGCGTCGTTAGACACCTTGTGGGTGGCGCGGCGCCAAATGACGTGCTTTCAATAAAAAAAAGGGAACTATATAAATAAATGTTTAAACATTTTTAGAATTAAATATAATATTAATATTTTTTGTAGCGGGCTTACTTACTTTCTTATTATTAAACTAGCTTTTGCCCGCGGTTTCGCTCGCGTGAAATTCGTATTTAAAAAGAAGAACTTCGGCTTGTATGAAAGCCACACGTTAGCGTAACTGAATTTTATTTAGTCTATACTGTGTCACGTGTAATTAAAAGTGCTTGTACTAAGTTTCATCGAATTCGGATGATCTGTTTAAGAGTTATGGAGGAACATACATACATACAACCATCATACAACAATATTTCTAAAAATCGTCAATTTAGTTTTACTATCATACACAGAGTCTACAAACGCAGTATCTCATAAAACAAAGTAACTTACTCCATGACCATCCCTTAGAAATTTATACGAATTTCGCGCGAGCAAAGCCGCGCGTAAAAGTTAGTAATTTAATATAATACTTTAGGCATTATACACGGTGTTCCAACCCCAACCATAAAACCCGAAAGGGTGTGATTCTGTACGTGAAATAGAAAACTTTTGTTCTACGACTTTTTTATTTGAAGAAAAAAAAATTTCTTTTTCTTCATACATTTTGAGAATAGGTATTTAAAATTTGTATGGAAAAAGAATGTTTTTTTTTTGTTTCAAAAAAATTTTTTTCTTCACAGAAATTGTTTAGTTTCACATATAGAATAACCGCCTTATGCCAGTTAAAAATATTACGGGGTCAACTGCAACACCGTGTATACTAATCATTTAGGTACGGTATAAATATCTAAACGCCTAGGTAGGTGCCTATTTGAACGCTCCAACAATTCAGTCAGCACATCAAACAAATATAGAAACAAAACTAAACTTTTCAAAGCTTATCTTTGGGTTCGATTCCTTCCTCCAGCGTCGGCCGTACGCCGCCGCGGCGTACCGCCGCCGTCGGCGCCGTACGCTTTGATTGCGGTCTTTGGGAAAGTGGAAAACTCAACTTTAAGTTATTTCGTGAAAAGCTTATGATGTTTAATGCTGAAGGCGTGCGTCATTACTTGGAGAAGATTGATAGACTTGAATTTATAATGAGCAATCTCTTAGTTTTTTAACCCCCGACGTAAAATAAGGGGTGTTATAGTTATAAGTTTGACGGCTCCGTCTGTCTGCCTGCACGTGTGTCTATCTGTGGCATAGTAGCTCTCAAACGGATGGACCGATTTGGATGTGGTTTTTATTAGATAGATAATTTTACCGGTTTTTTTTTCTTTTTTTTTTATTGTTAGCTCGACATATGGCGCCGAGGCACCCATGAGGTGTCTAACGTCGCCCATGGACATTCGGTCGTATTCGGGCGTTGCGAATGCCATGCCGGCCTGACAGGTGACCATTTACGCCCCTTTTGAAGGACCCGAGACTGTACTTGGGGGGAAATATATGATAATATATACCGGGTTGCTTCTTAGTTATGTTTGTAATCAAGTAATCAAGTGAGTAATAAAACAAATTATGTCGCTTAAATATGTTGAAATATGGACCGATTTGGATGCGGTTTTTTTATTAGGAAGCTTTTTTTATGGAAACTGCACGGTTGGCTACTTGATCTACAACATCCATGATGTCAGCCCATAACACCTTGGTGAGATACAGTTTGTTTCACGTAACTTATCTCTCGCTGTAATCCTTATGCTTTCGGCAATACCTAGATGTTGAAATTTCTCACTTCAAGGGACAAGTTACGGTGAACGCTCTGTAGGTGCCATGTCAGTGCTTCCGTTCATTTCAGGTCGGCTACACTGAACGGGACGGAAAACACGTACTATTTACATAGCCGTTTCGAATGACGTTTCATTCAGTGCGGCGGTACCAACCAGGGTGGTATACACGGTTTTGCAACCCCAACTGTTAAACCCGAAAGGGGGTTATTCTGTACATGAAACCAAACAAATTTTGTTCTACGACTTTTTAATTAGAAGAAAAAAAAAACATTTTTCCCATACATTTTGAGAATAGGTATTAAAATTTTGTATGGAAAAAAGGAATTGTATTTTTGTTTCAAATTTGTTTTTTCACCGCATATGTTATTTAGTTTCACATATAGAACCACCCCCTGATGTCAGTTAAAAATATTACGGGGGCAATTGCAACACCGGAAGGGTAGTAGAAGTAAGTAAACGGGAATTATTCTTTACTTTTAAGGTGTTGGAGGTTTTTTCATATATAAATTGCTTAATTCGTAGCAAAGTATTAACTACTTAACTCTATTACAAATAACACAACATAGTAACATTTTATGATTTTTTCGTCAAAAACATTGCCTAGATATAATATTATTCACCAATGATATTATTCACATCTCCCAAGTTTCGCGAATCAAATTATGTCACATTCGGAAGTCATTCAACCGAGATGACATATTATAATATCTACTAGGAAACAGTCTAATTGCAGCCATGTTCAATGTTTAACGACCGCGTCCGTTGTGACGCATTTGAGACGTAAACTTAATGGCCCTATCGACTTAAAGGTCGTTTAATAGTTACCGTCATTGTTTCCTATTTGCATTAATGTAACTTGCTTTTGCCCGTGGTGATAACTGAATTAGGGACTGGCTGGGGTTAATGAAGTTTGCCATTTGTTGCACCTGAACAGAGTTTAGAAATCCGATATTTAAGTAAGCTTTAAGTACGCTAACTACACCTTCCTACACTCCGTATGGACGTCGTCGTCGGCTCCCTATGTGTGTTCTATCGTCTATTTCACGGGGAGTGTTCGGAGGAGCTGTTTAACGCGATTCCGTCGTCCCCATTCCAACTCCGCACCAACGAGAATGCGCACCAACCGGTTCTGTAGGTCTTTTATTCACAGAACCGAGATGATGTGGAACGCACGGGAGCAGGGATGCTCATCTATTTCCTCCCAAGTACAGCTTGGGGTTTTTCAAAAGGGGCGCGAAAAGGCTCCTGTCAGGCCGGCATGGCATTCGCAATCCCCGTGCATCACAGAATGTCCATGGGCATCGTAAGTCACTTACTCGTAAGTGAAACGATGCCACATGTCGCACTTTCTTTAAAAAAACCTGAAAAGGCGAGTAGACTGTCTTAACTTTACCGTATAGGACCGGTACTTATTTTTTTTTTATGGAAAGCACGACATATGGCGCGCGCCAAACTAACGCAGAGGCGTAGTCCGACGGCGCCCACGGGCATTCGGATATTTACGGGGGCTGCGAATACCATGTCGGCCGGCTAGGTGCACCTTCACATTATGTTTGAAGGACCCCAGACTGTACATTAGGGGAAAGGATGCAGGTGGGAGTTCATTCCATATGTTGGCAACCCTAATAAAGGTTTTACATGATCGATTAAAAATAATAGACCCACTGAATCTCTCCCCGTGCATGTCGTAAAAGGCGACTGAGGGATAAGCACAGGATGCCGTGCGGAAGGGGGATAGGCTAGCCACCTCTCACCTTGGCGCGGTCCTTCCACCGAGTCGTGCAGCAGGTGGGTCTTCATGCCTTACTTGCTGCTTGATAGTTATGTTGTCATAATACATCGCTATAAACGTGGTGTTCGGTGTTCTACTGTAACTTACAAGAGTACTCGCGGCACAGCACCGATTACTGTGCTCAACCCGATTGTCGGGATACAGCGTGTGTTATTTATGCATGTACTGTATTGATACGATTTCAGAACGTCTTAAGAGATGAGTAGATCGCCTGACATACACATTAATTAAAAATGTAAGAAATAATTCCGTTTACTTACATAAGTTAATTACTTACTTAAGTTAATTACTTACTTAAGTTAAAACACGCTTAGCTCTGAGTTTTTGTATTTGATTTACTTACGGCCTCCGACTCCTTTAAGTAAGTAAATGGAAATTATTTTTAACTTTTTAAGGGTCGGGGGTTTTTGAAATTTGTAATTAAACTTTTATTTTTCTATTTTCTATTATTTAAGACATTGGTTTGTTGTACCGTGTGGGGCCGGTACTTTAAAAGAATAGCCCCACTGCATCTCTCCCCGTGTATGTTGTAAAAGGCGACTAAGGGATATGACTCCCTTCTTATATTACTAGGTGGTAGGGTTTAACCCGCCCGGGTTGGTACCACCGCTCTGAATGAAAGGTCGGTCGAAACGGCTATGTAAATAGTTTGTGTTTTCCGTCCAGTTCAGTGTAGCCGGTACGACCGAAGGGAAGCACTGACGTGGCACCAAGTTCACCCGGTGTTATGGGCTGACATCACGGATGTTGCAGGGGATGTAGCCAACCGTGTCAGTTTCCATAAAAAAAAAAAAAAACCTACCCTGGTTTTATATGTTAAAAATGGTAGGCTGGCGAAAAATGCCATAGGCATTAAGTGCTACATTCTGTACGATTTATATGTGCACTATACGTGTATTGATTTCATGTTATACGTAACACGCCTAAAGGAGTTAAATTTATTTCATTAGGTCGTTTTTAAAGAAGTGTAAATTCAGAAACTTGAAGGTTCTCTTTACCAAGAAGCCTCAAAACTCGTATAACGTATTGGCGGTGGAGGCTCGAGATTTTCCAAAGAGCCAAGCCTCTTCAAACTTGAAGTTTACAATTTCACCGAAATTCTGAGCAGCAATATTCTCACACAGAGCACATTTTAACTCGAGTGTAGGCTCGTGACACTGGATCCTTTGACTCATTATTTTAATCTGAAATACTTCTAATCTTCTCGCCTCTTAACATTTTAAACAACCAATCACGAGGTGGATGCGTGACGTGTTTTTCCTTAAGGCCCTGTCAACCCGTATTCACCCGTACTTCTCTTTCAAGGCGCCGCGCCGCCGCCGATCGATCTGCGCTGATAGATGATAGGTAAGTAATATTGGCGGTACACTTCTTGAAATTCGAGTCAGACGCAGTCTCACATCACCTTAAGCACGCCACGCATTTTAAAGGGCGGTAGCTATGGTAATCCGGTATTGTTTGGCATCATTGTGAGTTTTATAGAAAAACTAGTTTTTGCCCGCGGCTTCGCCCGCGTGAATTTGGTATTAAAAAAGAAAGAAAGTAATTAACACCACTACCGTACCTTTATTTCGGCGCGCGGAATAATTGGGTTTATATGAGAACCACATGTTAGCGTAACCGGAACTGAATTTTATTTAGCCTATACTGTGTCACCTATAGCTAAATGTGCTTGTAATACGTTTCATAGAATTAATATGATCGGTTTAAGAGTTATGGAGGAACATACATACATACAGGAGATATTTCAAAAAATCGTCAATTTAGTTTTAGTATCATACATACATACATACATAGAGTCTACAAATATCTCATGAAACAAAGTAACTTACAACATGACCATCCCTTACAGAGTTATCATTAGCTCACTAATTAGATTAATGTCTAAACAATATTAACATTTTCAAGACATTGGAAAATGAAAATTTATATTCAGGAAATTTATAGAGGCTGAAATGTAGTAAATGGTTCTTAGTGATTTACCGTGGTGTAGCGCGCGGCCTCCGTCGGCGCCGGACTGTTGATGAAAATTTATGTAAATTGATCGCCCAGCAACGGGGTGATTGATGGGGAAACGTCGCTTTGTACCGGCGGCGGGGCGGGGCGGGGCGGGGCGGGGGGGCGTGCGGGACGAGTCCGCCATGGCGTCGAAAGATTCGTACACGCTTAAGGCCCTGTCAACCCGTATTCACCCGTACTCCTCTTTCAAGGCGCCGCTTTCGCTGATTGCAGTAGGATGCAACACAATCAATCAAAACTTGGGTTTTTATTTTTTTACTCCAAAACTACGGATCTATACAAAAAAGTAAAAAGCTACGGATTTGGATATATATTCAACAAATAAAATATATCTTTTCCAAAGCCTTGATTTGGTCACGTTGCCTTAAATATGTTTTTATAACTAAATTCAGAGGCACGTTCATGACTTTTTTCTATCGAGCGAAGTTATTCAAATCCTGTTTTCAAAAAGCTATCGATCTGCGCTGATAGATGAAGTTTTACATATATTAAAACTGAATCTGTCAGGTAAGTAATATTGGCGGTACACTTCTTGAAATTCGAGTCAGACGCAGTCTCACATCACCTTAAAAATGTTGGGACCGTCACCTTTTTTGACATGGAAACACGTCTTACTTATATGGTACAAGGTGGGATGCAAGTAAGCTAAAATATGACGTCAACGACACGAAACATGTACCGGGAAAATAGTCAATGCTCTGCAGTTTCTAAGTAACGCACATACAAAACACATAATAATTGCGCCACCTTCCTCATTTTGCTGATATTATCAGCGGTGGCGCAAATACGACAATAATTAAAAATATACATATTATTATTATTTGCAGGCCCTCAAAGTAAGAAATTTTTTTTTTCAATTATGCGGAGGAGGGGTGGGGGGGCGGCACAAGAAAGACGGCATATTGAAAACTGCTCGGTGACGCGATTAGCAAAAGTTTGCCAATATCTCGCGGCGACTGTGCGGGGCGTCGAGAGTCGAGACGGAGGCGACGTCATACATCGCTGCAGGCTTATAGCTGAAGCCCCAGCTGCTGCAGTTTCAATCGAAATATGGTAGGGTTAAACGGAACCATAATCTCCCATACGATATAGGCATTCGTGTTTTGACGTGGAATCACGTCTTACTCATGTACTGTATTAGCATGTAAATATTCATTCTCTGTGCAATAAAATTCATTTCATTTCATTTAATTTTTTTAGGTTTCCGTATCCCGTACGGAAGCCTATTACTAAGCCTCCGCCGTCCGCCTGTCCGTCCGTCTGTCCGAGGGTTGTATCTCTTGAACCGTAGTTACTAAAATAAAATTATTGTAGGTACAATAGACAAGGTTAGGTAATCTTATAAATATGCTCAAGACAGACGGACAGACCAATAGACAGACAAACAGACAGACACATAGAACTGAAGACAAGTACGTAAATATTTCTAAAATATTGACAAGTTCTAATTATTCAGGAAGTAACTACATTCTGGCAGCCGTTTTGAACCCACCACCAATTACAAAATACCACCACAATGTGTTCCAGTTTAGATTAACTACCGCAACCGCTGCGCTGTCTGCTACTACTAATAATAAAAGGGAATAATAATAATAATGTAAGGGATGGTGATCGAGTAAGTTACTTTGTTTTATGAAATACTGCGTTTTCAGACTCTATGTTTGATACTAAAACTAAATTGACGATTTTTAGAAATATTTTTTGTATGTATGTATGTTCCTTAATAACTCTTAAAGCGATCATCCGAATTCGATTAAACTTAGTACAAGCACATTTAACTATACATTTAGAGACACAGGATAGGCTAAATAAAATTCACTTCCGGTTACGCGAAGATGTGGCTCTCGTACAAACCGAAATTGTTCCGTGCGCCGGAATATAGGTACGGTAAAGTCCTACTAACATTCATATATACATACATACACACCACACGCTGTATACCGACAACCGGGGTAAGCAGAGTAATCGGTGCTGTGTTGCAAGACTCTGGTAAATTACAGCACAATACCGTCCACCACGTTAAGCAAAGTATTCGGACAACTATCAGGCAGCAAGTAAGGCACGAAGGCCTACCTGCTGCATGACTCGGTGGAAAGACCGCGCCAAGGTGAGAGGTGGCTAGCCTGTCGCCCTTATGCACTGCATCTTGTCCTTATCCCTTAGTCGCCTTTTACGACATGCATGGGGAGGGATGTAGTGGTAACTATTCTTATTAAGGCGGAAATAAGACTCAAACCGTGCTGCCCGAGCACTGATGATTTAAACACGAACCGTATGCAGATGTAAATAGCTGCGAGATTCATTCTATTCGTGCGGTGGCTGATACGTGAAAAAAAAAATTTTTCGCTACGATTGTAGGGATAAATATTATCTATATTTCTATGAGGGTCTTGTATTGAAACAATTTATGCTTCTAAAGATAATTTAACTTGAATGTACAATTTTCGTACTTTTTCGTATTTTTTTGAGATTTATTTAACACCTTTCCAAAGCAGTAAAATTTTTTTTTTCGCTGTGTTAGTTAACTATATACATAACATATATTTTTTTGCAGATTTTTTATCTCTACGAATAGCTCAATAATTTCGTTTAAAGTTGACCTTTTGAGTAATATTTGCGCCTTAAGTATCGACCCCACAAAGTACTACTAACTTTCTTCTTCTTAAATTCGAATTTCACGCGAGCGAAGCCGCTTGCAAAAGCTAGTTCTAATAATGCTTCGATGATAGATATGAGCGTTGCAGCCTGCACGCGGTCGCGGGTCACGCACGCGATCAATATCCCGCCCGATCTACGCTGCGCCGCCTCCGCCCTAGAGCGCCGCTGTGGGCGGGCGGGCGGTCGGCGTATTTCCTTTTCCGTGTTCAATAGGAGGCAGTACTACTTTGAAACGCGCACGGGTTTTTTTTGTTTGTTTTTTTTTTCTTTTTTTATGGAAACTGACACGGGTGGCTACATCACCTACAACATCCGTGAATTCAGCCCATAACACCGGGTGAACTTGGTGCCACGTCAGTGCTTCCTCCTCTAAGTAAGTAAACGGAAATTATTTTTGACTTAGGGCACCGACCCTTAAAAAGTCGAAAATTATTTTAAATTTCTAATTTAACTTTTCAACCTCGTGTTCAATTCAAGGTCCGTTTGTTAACTGAATCGGGTATTCGTCTGGTCACCTATGAGCTTTGCTGGTACATTGGTAGAGTGTAGGTAGAGGACAGTGTATAAATTTTTCGATCTCATGCTCGTGGGTTCGAGTCCCCCTCGTGCAAGTAATATATTTTTTTACTTTTTTATGACAAGCATTGTTAGGGTAATAAAAATATTTTATGGTTATTTAAGTTTTATAACGACATACAAAAAGTGTTATCGGAAGTGTTTGTTTTTTCTTTTTTATGAGCTTTGTTAGGGTATTAAAAATAGGTTGTGGTTATTTTTAGGGTTCCGTATTCGGTACGGGACCCTATTACTAAGCCTACGCCGTCTGTCTGTCTGTCCGTCCGTCTGTCTGTCTGTCTATCTGAGGGCTGTATGTCTCGAACCGTAATAGGTAGCCCGTTGAAATTTTCACAGAATATGTGTTACGAGTATTATGGCCGATATAACAACAGATAAGAAAAAGAAAAAAATTCACGGACGTTCCCATAGAAGAAACTAAAAAGTGTATGCGAGCGCGCGCCATCTACCGAATAGATTATGAAGCATTTTAACGAAACATGAATGTTAACTAATATGAAGCATTTCATAAACACGTCATAGACGGCGTGAGTGGCGCGACTATGACATGGCGATACGGAACCCTCGGTGCGCGAGTTCGACTCGCACTTGGCCGGTTTAATTTTTTATAACCACATAAAAATAATATATTATCGGAAGTACCTACGCGTTGAATTGAACACGAGTTTGAAAAGCGAGTTAGCTCAACCAACCCGCGCGCGGTTCAAAGGCTGCCTCCTATTGAACACGGAAAAGGAAACACGCGGGCGGGCGAGCAAGCTCCCACGGTATCGAAATGAATCTCTGGCAATAGCGCCGCGGCTTTACCTAGCGGCTTTGCGCCTTTATTCGTGCGGGGTTCATGTGGGGTGATGCGGGCACTATCGACTCTTGGACGAATGTTAGGTTAAGTTATAGTGAAAATAAATCTTATTGTTTTATTTTTTTTTTTATTGAAACTTGACACGGTTGGCTACATCACCTACAACATCCGTGATGTCAGCCCATAACACCGGGTGAACTTGGTGCCACGTCAGTGCTTCCCTTCGGTCGTACCGGCTACACTGAACTGGACGGAAAACACAAACTATTTACATAGCCGTTTCGATCGACCTTTCATTCAGTGCGGTGGTACCAACCCGGGCGGGTTAAACCCTACCACCTAGTAATATAAGAAGGGAGTCATATCCCTTAGTCGCCTTTTACGACATACACGGGGAGAGATGCAGTGGGGCTATTCTTTTAAAGTACCGGACCCACACGGTACGAGTTATTCTTATTAGTTCTTCTTAGTTATTCTTATTAGTTATTCTTATATCGAGTCTTATTCTTATTCTAATGTTTTATTGGTTAGCCTCGGTAGCTCGGTGGTGAAACGGATCGATGCCCGATAGTGAACGTAAGCATATCCAGTCCCGCTAGGTTTTCCTGTAAATTTTATTTATTTTATTTAATATACTTTATTCTTTTATATACATGATACAACAAATGGCGGAGTTATAAGTTATAAGGCAATCACTACCGATCCACCACCCTATTACAACATTTATTTAGGTATTTATAGAAAAAAACACTTAGAATAACAATATGTTCATAAAAAACAACAAAGACACCTTGGACGCCTTAAATAACACTAAAATATTATATACCTTACATAATCATAGATAAAAATAAACTACATATTAATACACGGAGACGTACTTATATACGTATATAATAATATAAATACTCCATAGCTAAAATACTTAAACTATATATACATACATATTCATATAATTTAAAACAATTATAACTATTAATCCTTTGAGAGGATTGTAAGGGCGTAATTATAAGGGAGGCCCTGTATGTGGGGGGGGGGGGGGGGGGGGGGGGGATATGCAAGGGTGAATTTTTGTTCCTCTTTTGAGGTACGGAACCCTAAAAAGATCTAACTGAAGAAAATAAATCGAAACGCTTACCAATGTTCACCGAGATATCAGCGCAGCGTATATAAGAGTTCATTGTGCACCCGCAGAGACATTTACCTGAAACAATAAAGAGTACATAAACCAATTTTGCCCATTAAAACACAAAATATATTAAAATAGCTTTTGCCCGCGGCTTCGCTCGCGGTAGAATCGGCTTAATAGCAAATACGATTTAAATTACGATTTTTACGGTGTGTTGTGCTGTAATTTACCAGAATACTTGTAGCATAACACCGATTACTCGGTTTACCCTGATTGTCGGGATACAGCGTGTGTTATGTATGTATGTATACGATTTAAACGCTAGTATGTATGATAAATAATAAACGATGGCTTCTTTTATATTTTTTCTGTCTCTCTCCCGCCCATCCTATACTTTCTTTGATACTGATCAGCCCCAAGGATATTTTGCGTGATAGTATATAGCCTATAGTGACCCTCAAGAACTACTCTTTAAATTGGTGCAGACCGCATCAAAATATACTGAGTGGTTTCGGAGTTTACCTCAAACATAGATACATACAGACAAACGTTCCCGTTTTATAAGATGTAGAGAAGATTAAAACCGACATTATTAAATAAAGCATTAATTAATTAATTATGGACGATATTAAAATTTTAAAGGCGCTCATAACGCGCCGGGGGCGACGGAGGCGCCAGCGGTGCGTCCCGGGGGACGTGGGGTGCAGCGAATAAAATTGTGTGGAACATCATTTGGCAAGTTGAATTACGAACTTTAAATAATGCAGGTCCATTAGGGCTGGCGTCGTCGTTCTACCGAGCAATCGTCTCGTCGCTCCAGCGCACCGGCGCACAGTGGGTCGAGACTGCTATGTAAGGGACATAGGGATTTTTTTTACAAATTTCATTTTTTAACAACAACGATCGATAGGTCTCATCATTCTGATGAATAGTTTTCATTAAACATTTTCGTCTAAAAGTGATAGATTGCCAGGAAAAAAATATTTTCAAATTTTGATGTATGGAATTAAACATAAAACGCTCCGTTTCGGCCAAGTCTTGACAGGTCTTGCTTTAAAACTATTTAAGAATGGTTCTGTGGTTTATTGACTATAATCCTACATTATCAGCGCGCGCCCAATGTTGCCCGTTCACGAGTTATGTGGATCCTAAAAATCAATTAAAAATGTAAGTAAAAAATTTTTTTTTAATTTCTAGAATCATAGGGCATTAATAGATTTAATCTAAATAATTGTTTTATAAAAAAGTACTAACAAATAGATAAAGTTCTTAATTTTAAAACATTATTTTATCGTAAAGATACATCAAAATCTAATAAAAAAATTATAAAAGTGTTTATTAATCGACACAGTTACATAATATTAAAGATGTTTCGTACATAGAATGCATGACGCATGACAAATAGTACCTATACTCAGATGTATCTACACTGTACCCGCTAGTTCTAGCTATTTGATGGACACTGTCGCCTAAACTGGCCCTAAGACTGTTTCATAGGCAACATTGTTTGGTCAAACCACTGGTGATTACATTTGGGTACTTAACTCTGATCTTATATTAAAATTTTTTAAACCTATAGTTATATATACATACTTATTCTAATTTATCTGTGCACGGTGAGTGAGAGAGACTCATTAGTGCAGTGTGTGCGTTAAATGTGTGAGTGCATTGCAAGACAACCCACACGATGACGCCTTAACCAGTGGTTCTCAAACTTTTTTAGCTGACGGCGCCCTTAACCCGTTCAAGAAATTGTGCGGCACATCGCTTCAATATTCGGTTGGTGTCTTTCATAGGCATCATATCTGAACTGTGATAAACGAATCATGCAAATATGTAAATCAAGTAATATTTCCGAAAGGAATAAAAAACACAATTTTGCGATGCGTAAAAGTTACGCATCGAAATGTAAATGTTTCATTATTATTTCGATTAAGTATGTATGTAGACATTACTTTTATACTTATTTTGAATTTAATTATTTACTACTAGTGAGTGGCTCTGTGAGCTGTAGACCTCGTGAGTCTGTTTTTGTATAGCTTAAAACTGAATAAATGTTCACCGGCGCACCTCGACCCCCATGGCTCAGCGATTTTGAAAAATTACCAAAAACTTGTTGAGAAACAGCCGGACATCCGGACATACTTACGCATTTTTGCCCAAGCTGAAACGGAGATGCTTTGCTCGCGCTTCGCGCTCGCTCGGTCAAATAATGTCCACTTTTTCGCGGCACCCCTGGCGTAGGTTCGCGGCACCCCGGGGTGCCGCGGCACCCAGTTTGCGAATCAATGCCTTAATCGAAAGGTTCCACGTTATTTTGCGGACAGCGGCTTCAAGAGAGCGAGTGGATCTTCCAAAATTCTGGAAATTTTGTGAAGATACAGCAACTTTGTATATCCAGTTATATCCGTGGTACTACATGCCCTCTACCTAGGCTCTAGCGTACATAAGTTGCTTGTGCATGGAACGGATATAATAGAACATTTTGAACTTTTACCAATCGAGAAACTGTCGGAAGAAGCATCGGAGGCTAGAAATAAGGATTTCCGTAAATATAGAGGGAACCATTCCAGAAAAGTAAGTAGGATAGCGACAAATGAAGATATCTTGCATAATCTTCTCATGCCATCCGATCCAAAACTTACTTCTCTAAGGCCAAGAATGGCCAAACAACGGAGAATGGATTTCTCACCAGGAGCAATCGAGCTTTTGGTGTCTCTTACCCGCCCGAGTTAGAGAAGACATCAGGTGACAAAGGTGCTATGTAACAAAAACAAAAAGCTGAGAAAAATTAGGTCAAAGTTTTGACTTTTGAATACATTTTTTTCTATACCTGATAACTAACTGACTAAGTTTACTTTGTATGAACATGAAAAGCGTACAAAACCATGCATTAATACAAAATCATGCGTTCATGTGGATGAAGGTATTTTGTACACATAGCTCTCTCATCATGCACAAAAAATTCAATTTATGAGATGATCTTTGGAGATGATCAAACTGGAATAAGGTGTTTTATGACCATAACACCTTCACCACTTGAATAACTCCTATTTCCGTCGTGATTTCGGATTTTCTGTCAGTGCCACTTGATTACTCGGCACATAACACCTTCATCTACGGTAAAAAATGCATTTATAAAAAAATTTTACATAGTACCTTCGTCCACTCACGTCTTCGAATGTATTACGAATTTATTTATTTATGATTGCTCTTGGTGAGAGATCCATTCTCCGTTGTTTGGCCATTCTTGGTCTTAGAGAAGTAAGTTTTAGATCGGATGACTTGAGAAGATTATGCAAGTAACAACTACAGCTTATACAATATAATAAAAAAATATTAATCAATCATTTATATAAATAAATTCTAAATCGGGCGGGTAAGAGATACCAAAAGCTCGATTGCTCTTGGTGAGACTTCCATTCTCCGTTGTTTGGCCATTCTTGGCCTTAGAGAAATAAGTTTTGGATCGGATGACATGAGACGATTATGCAAGATATCTTCATTTGTCGCTGTCCTACTTACTTTTCTGGAATGGTTCCCTCTATATTTACGGAAATCCTTATTTCTAACCTCCGATGCTTCTTCCGACAGTTTCTCGATTGGTAAAGTTCTAAATGTTCTATTATATCCGTTTCATGCACAAGCAACTTATGTACGCTAGAGGGCATGTAGTACCACGGATATAACTGGATATGCAAAGTTGCTGTATCTTCACGAAATTTCCAGAATTTTGGAAGATCCACTCGCTCTCTTGAAGCCACTGTCTGCAAAATAACGTGGAACCTTTCGATTAAGGCTTCATCGTGTGGATTGTCTTGCAATGCACTCACACATTTAACGCACACACTGCACTAATGAGTCTCTCTCACTCACCGCGCACAGATAAATTAGAATAAGTATGTATATATGACTATAGGTTTAAAAAATGTAAATATAAGATCAAAGTTAAGTACCCAAATGTAATCACCAGTGGTTTGACCAAACAATGTCGCCTATGAAACAGTTTTAAGGCCAGTTTAGGCGACAGTGTTCATCAAATAGCTCGAACTAGCGGGTACAGTGTAGATACATCTGAGTATAGGTACTATTTGTCATGCGTCATGCATTCTATGTAAAAACATCTTTAATATATGTATGTAACTTTCTCTGATTAATAAACACTTTTATAATTTTTTTATTAGATTTTGATGTATCTTTACGATAAACTAATGTTTTAAAATTAAGAACTTTATCTATTTGTTAGTACTTTTATATAAAACAATTATTTAGATTAAATCTATTAATGCCCTATGATTCTAGAAATTAAAAAAAAATATTTTTACTTACATTTTTAATTGATTTTTAGGATCCACATAACTCGTGAACGGGCAACATTGGGCGCGCGCTGATAGTGTAGGATTATAGTCAATAAACCACAGAACAATGCTTAAATAGTTTTAAAGCAAGACCTGTCAAGACTTGGCCGAAACGGAGCGTTTTATGTCTAATTCCATACATCAAAATTTGAAAATATTTTTTTCCTGGCAAACTATCAGTTTTAGACGAAAATGTTTAATGACAACTATTCATCAGAATGACGAGACCTATCGATGGGTGTTGTTAAAAAATGAAATTTGTAAAAAAAAATCCCTATGTCCCTTATATAGCAGTCTCGACCCACTGTGCGGCGCGGCGCGCACATACACGGACATTATTTAGAGCAGCGGTTCTCAATCTATGGTACGCGTACCACCAGTGGTGCGCGGACTGCTTCGAGGTGGTACGCGAAAAAATGAAACATCAACAACAACTCTACAAAATTGAATAAGCGACAAGTGCCATAATCCAAATTTAGAATGTTTTGTTGATGAACATAAATATAATTTGAATTCTGATGTTCTTAGCGATATAAAAACCCACTGTCACATGCTCAGCTCATAGTGAGTTCGGAAGAATATCTTAAACAATATTTTTCAGAACTAAATTCGATAGGAAATCCATTTTTAGATTCGATTCCGAGATCGCTGAAAGAGAATCATTAATTGAACTTTGATGTGATGCTAACCTCCAAAGAGAATGTAAGAATGTAGATATAGAAGGTACCTAAGTATTATTAATAGCTTCTTGTAGGTAAAGAGAAACAGCGTCGCCGAGCTCAGCGGGTAGCGGAGGGGACGGCGCGCGCTCTGATTGGGTGGTATCGGGCGGTATCGCGCTCTGATTGGTTGGTAACGAATGCAATTTGTACGTTTATACAAGCATCGTGTTACGCTGGCGCGGGGAAGGTCCGACGTCCTTACCTATTAAATGTTCTTGGGTATGATGAGTACGTATGGTCAAAAATATAAAAATTCAAATTACAATTACATTAGAAGAGGAAAGCAATAGTTCCTTTCTGTCAGGCGATAACACACCATCTTAGGCACGTCAGTTTCGCACGAGTGAAGCAGTTAACAGAAAACAAAAACAAAACAAAAAACCGGCCAAGTGCGAGCCGAACTCGCGCACCGAGCGTTCCGTATCGCCATGTCATGGTTAGCGCCACTCACGCCATCTATGGCTTGTTATGAAATGCTTCATATTAGTCAAATGCCATGATTAGTTAAAATGATTCATAATCTATTCGGTAGATGGCGCGCGCGTATACACTTTTTGGTTTCTTCGATGGGAACCCCGTGAATTGTTTTACTTTTTCTTATTTTTATTATTTTTTGTTATATCCGCCATAATAGCCCATATTTCCAGCCAAAATTTCAACGGGCTACCTATTACGGTTCAAGAGATACAGCCCTCGGACAGACGGACGGACGGACGGACAGACAGACAGTCAGACAGACAGACGGCGTAGGCTTAGTAATAGGGTCCCGTACCGGATACGGAACCCTAAAAATTCAAAATACATTAGAAGAGGAAAGCAATAGTTTCTTTCTCTTAGGCGATAACACATCATATTAGGTGCGAGTCGAACTCGCGCACCGAGGGTTCCGTATCGCCGTGTAATTTTACACGGCGATACGGAACCCTCGATGCGCGAGTTCGACCCGTTTTTTGTTTGTTTTGTTTTTGATCTATCGTAAAAACGGTAATAAATACAAGCGAGAACCTAGGTGTGGTGATTATAGTGCAAACTCCTGTATAAGTTTAAGTTCCGCCCGCCCCGAAACCAGGCGCCCGCCCAATCTGTCAGCCGGGCCGGCACTAAATTAAAACGTCAACACTGTCGAACTCTGACGCCGACAAATAACACAACTTTTATCAATTTACCGCCGGCGGCGACGGCGACGCCGCCGCCGGCGCCGCACAAAGGTCACTTTTGTAATTCTATGCGCTTAAAATTACTGAGTATATGAAAATGTTTCAATTTGTTGTTTATGCTTATTTTTGATATACACATTACATTTTATTAAGCTGTTTTGACTAAAACTATTACTTGTTATAGGACTTTTTGAGAAATCTTACAGTAAAACAAAAGTTTTAGTGAAAATGTATTTAAATAAAAAACTAACAGAATTCCAACTTAATTTAACATATAAATAAACATAATTTAATATTAATTAAAATTTAACATAACTTAATTTAAAGTTAACACAGCTTAATTTAACATAACATAATCTTACCTAATCAGTGTCCACATTTGCTGATACGGGAATATCTAAAAGATCTAGAACTGCCTTCGGAAAGCTGCCGCTCATTTTGGGTTTTGTTCTACGCATGCTGCTGATTAAAGGATCTGATGAGCATAACATCATGTGCAGCATGTCCTCCACAGTTTCTTTCCTTGAGAACTTCCGAGCATGAAACTCTCGGAACCTTCTCATGTCCTTGTTGCGAGCTTCTTGGGCCTCTTCCGATAACTGTCCTATTGGCATTATTGCTTCTTTGATTATGAGTCCTCCGTGTATAAGTACTTTGTGTACACTTTGTGGCATATAATACCAACTGTACTCTCTCACATATATGTTAGCTGTCTCTGCCGCATAGTGCTCGAATGCATCAATGTTGATAGCGAAGCCGGAACATATTGTTCTGAGAATTGTGCCCAATCTTTCTATCAATTCTTCATTCACGCCTGTGATGTCGGAAGCCAGTCGAGCATTTTCGAAGAATCGGCGAGCCGTGTTGCCGTCATTGCTGCTTCCATAGCGCTGCTTTGGAATGTCAGCTAGGAGTTTCATTTCCAACCGCAGCCTTTCCTGAATTTGCTTTTTCTTGGCATCCGTGGAACTCTTATGCTCCTTTGTAATGGTCCAACGTTTTATGTCGAGCCTATACGCGATATGCAAAATGCATTCGAAACATTTTATCCATGCCATCCATGTAGGCTCGAAATCCCAAGAGTTAGTGCGTAATCGTTAACGAGTCTTCCTCGAACCGCTCCCAAATTATTCATAGCTTTTGGTGTGGCTCCACATACGTGACAGTTTTGCCCTGCTGTGTTTGATAGCGTACTGCATGTTTTTCCATCTATCATTGTCAGCGTTAGTATTGAATGAAAACTATGCTCTTGTCCTTCAATATAGATTTTTGTGGGGACTAGTGCTTCGATTTGTTCTTTAATATTGTTAACTTCTTGTTTAACAAAGTCTCCTGTCTCTTTGTGAAAAACTAACTTTATTGGTCGACAATATTTAGTAGACGAAGGCACAGGATTTTGCCAGAGGATCAATTCTCTATTACCAGTTCTTGAAGCAGCTGTCATCCGAAGTGAAACCAAAGAGACAAGAAACAAAAATGCGTCATCATTATCACTGTCCTCGAATCCTTGCTTATAGCGGCTTTGGCCAGAAGAACCATCACATCCCCACTTGAATGTAACAACAATGCGATTTGAGTCATATTCATCTGCACGTTCTTTAAGAACATCAAGCTGTGCAGCGACTAGTCTTTGAATGGTGTGATTTAATAGAGATTGTAAATTTATTTCGCCAGAAACTTCGGTTATTGTTATATCTTCAGGGCAGTGGCGGCTGGCCCTTAAGTGCACTCGTGCGCCGCACTACCACAAAACAGCGCCTTCACCCGAAATAAATAAATAAATAAAAATATTAAACATTTCCATGATTATCACCGATCGAAATAAAAATAGCAAACTGAATTCGTTCCTATTTCCTAGACAACAAGGCACGATTTTGCTGTACGAAATACGTACTACTTACTACGTATCGCCGCCGAGCTCGCCGCCGAGCTCGCCGCCGTGTGCATGACAAAACACCGCGAACGTGTTACTATGAAAAAATGTCAAACGCCGCTGCCCCGCCGTGTGAAACAAAACACTCTTCATACGATTATGTGTGGAACAAGGTTGCAGTCTGCGTGTGACACACGACGGAAAAAGAAGGACACTATATTGTGAATAGACGCGCGTGCGACACGTCGCGACCGAGCCAGCCGACGATGAGCCGAATAAAGTAAGCCGAGATCGCGAACCCGACCGCGGGCGGGCACGTGCGGGCGGGAGCGCGCGGGCGCGGCGGGGGCGATCCAAACTCTGGGTCGAAGTCACACACACACAAGCGCTAAGTACCTACATGTATGTACGCTGTTGCACGACTCGACAGGCGAGTCCATTTTTGGAATATGGGTGTTTCTTATATATAACAGATCGAGTTTGCAATTGAATATTTGAATTATTCGAATATCGATTTGATACATATTCGAATGGTAATTTATAAAATATTCGAATGTTACAACAAACATTAATGCGTTACGACAATATTTCGCTATTTTAGTTAAAGTCAAAAAATGGAATCACCCAAAGAGCTAGGCAGGCAGGCGTTGTTTGGCGCGCCGCGCCATCTCTCTCAGTTCGGGGCGAGACCCGTCGTCGCGTGACGCGTCGACCGACAATCGCCGCGCGCCGCCGCGCCGGGATGTTTTGCAAATCAGTTTTTTAGCAGTTTGAACGACTTTTCGTCAGGTTAACGTGTACATTGTGAAGTTTTCTTCATTGCCCGGCGCGGCAAGGACGCGACACCGACACAAACATTAATAACAGTATCGCACGCTGTCTGGCCGGGCGAGCGCGGGCGCGCGCGCACCCCGACCGCGGCTCGCTCGTGGCCACTGCGCGCGCAGTGAAGTGTCGCTTTGGTTCTTCGAGCAATTAGGACTCTGGGTGGGTATATAATTTTAGCAAATAAGTCAAGACCGCGGTATCCATTATATTCACGTTTGGGTATAGTACTAAGTACCTAGCGCACACCCAGTCCCATAGGTCACCAGCCGCCACTGCTTCAGGGTAACAATCTTTTTTCGCCTGTAGCAGTATGTTGTAGTTCGGAAATATATTCGAATTATGTTCTTTACTTATATGCTGAATATCTATGTACTGCTCTTTTGTGAATTTATTATCAACATATAAAGCCAACGCTCTTTCAGCTGTCATTTTAGTGGGCAAAGTTTCTGGAGTGGAAATGCGTTTTTTTATTTTATTTGCTCTTCTTGGAGAAGCGGTTGGAGAAGAAACAAACTTTACGACCTTTGCAGCATCTCTTTTACCTTCTACTCTCAGCTTCATTTGTGTTGCCAATGTTAATTCTTCAGAAGTACGTTTTTGTATCAGATGGTGTAATTTTCTTCTTTTCGACGATTGACTGCTTTCGCCAAACAGTTTCTTCGGGCGGCCCCTAGAATCAGAATTATCGCTCTCTGTCTGTAGAGTCGTAGGTACTGTAGTAGTTAGAGCGTTTTGCCGAGTCGATAAAAGACAATCGAAATTAATGCGACCTTCTAACCAATCCTTATTATGCGATAAAAATCTGTTCATCGATCGGTTGTGTTTTTTCCATTTGCGTAGTAGCTGTACACAAAAATTACCTACTATTTTACGTACGGATGAGCTTAACGTGTCGCCATAATTATGTAAATCGCTGTTTTGCATCACATACGTAACTACGGCATCAGTCTTTCGCGCACTGTCTTCTTCGCTCCGCCAAACTGTGAACAGCTCACTTCGTAGTATGCCTCCCGCCATTTCTGGAAAAAAAATAAAAATAAAATACAGAGGCAAATTGGGGCAGCCGATGTTAACACTTCTGTGTAGCTAAGTAATGACTCTAAATAATAATAATAACTTCCAGACCAATCGTCAACAAGCATAATAGTTGTGGTCCAGTAAACGAAAAAATATAATCATTTTTCGTATTAAAATTATTGTTGTTTTGAAATCCTTGTATTCCGTCCAACTTACAAATATTCAACACAACTAATACGTAAAACTATTGTACATACCTATGCCTGTCTGTTCCACAGTAACTCGTAAATATTTCACCAAACACCACAGCGTGCACACTCTTTGAAGTTTCGCCGCCGACTGGCTGACTCGTTTCATGTGATCGCGAGCGCAGCCAAGAGATACTTCTCGCTCATTCCCTTGCATACGTGCGCACGTATAATCTATTTCGAGTATGGGTTAAGGTTACACATCTATCTAGGTATTTAAATAAAATAGTTGTATCGAAAAACTAATCATTACATTTTTATACCTATTGCTCGTGTAGATCGGTCAAAAGGCCTCCGTGCGCCGCGACGAACGGCGCGGGGCGGCGAGGCGTCGGGCCCATCCACAGAATATGAGTTGTAAAGTTTTCCGCCTGCGAAACAACATCGAATTCATCCATCAAGCCACCGACCTGACGGGAGCGGTTTCATATTAGTATTTTCAAAGATTAACTAACTTTTGTTAGAAGTTCAATAATAAAATCCTTACATACATATATACATCAATTATTTTGTACAGGATATTTCAGGATAGAGTTTCGAAAGGGGTTCATATTTGAAGACGAAAAGCTCTGAAACTTTTTCCCAGATTCGGTCATTTTATAGTACTTTTTGGCGAAAATAGTTTCATCGAACTTTGGTGGACGGTTAACGTCCACCTTTATTAAATAAATAAAATTACTAACTTACATGCTTACTAGTAGAAATTGTACTGCATGTAGAATTTCAAACCCTTAAAATGGCATCAAAAGAAAAAGGGGACTGAATAAGGTCATTGCACTCCCTAGACCTAGACAGCACTGTTGCGAAATCTCACTGTACATCGAGTTTTATTAAAATTTAAAATTTTTGTTTGAAAAAAAAAATACAGAATTTCGATTTGAGTGATAAGGATTATTTTCTTCTAATAATGAGTACTTTCTATTCCTAAGGTTCTCAAGGCTATCCTGAAACATCCTGTATATGTCGGAGCAGGCAGAGTAGGCTTCTTGGGCGGCAGCACAGCCTTCATTTCCGCCCTATCCTCTTCAACTAGGTAACTAGGGTGTAGGCGCAGTAGCTCGAGCAACTCTTAAACAAGACACTGTGCACTTTCCAGGTAGGTACACTTAACAACCTTTAACAACAGATACAATCAGGAAGACCACTGTCGCAGGTGCAAGCTGGCAAGTTCGCGGGGGCTGCGCGCATGCGTCGCGTCCCAGGCACGTCGTAGTTAGACTGTTCCATTGTTCAGCCACGCGTCGCGCGCGCTGGTCCTTTCCTCTCCCCGCACGCCGCACCCCTAATGACTATGCCCAGGAACCTTGCCAAACACTCCCGAGCTCACACTCCGACATATTATATAATAGCTTCGCTTGCGTGAAATTCGTACATAAAAAGAAGAAAGTAAGTTCGCTACCGTGCCTTTATTTCGGCGGGCGGAACAATTCGGCTTGTATGAGAGTCACATCTTAGCGTAACCGGAACTAAATTGTATTTAGCGTATCCAGTGTCCCGTATAATCTAATGTGCTTGTACTAAGTTTCATCTAATTCGGATGATCGGTTTAAGAGTTATGGAGGAACATACATACATACATAAAATATTTTTAAAAATCGTCAATTTAGTTTTAGTATCATACACAGAGTCTACGTACAAACGCAGTATCTCATAAAACAAAGTTACTCCATGACTGTCCCTTACAGATTTATTATTAGTATGAGTATGATATGATGATAATATAAAAGTTTAGCTCACTTATAGTGATAGGATTGGTGACATTGTGTCAATTGTGTGTTCGATATGGCCTAATAAACAACAGAATTGAATTGAATGTACCAAACTTTGAATATACTGTGCTTTATTATTCCATCGAAGAGAGACGACAGTAAATTAACTTATCAAACAAATGAATTTAGGCTTACTATTAACTCTTCCTGCTAAATGCTAAATGTCAAACTGAGTTAAATACACTTTACGACCTTATCGCCTTAAAGCGAACAAAGTCCTAACTGAAAGTGAAAGTACATAGAAGACTAAGTAAATTACAAAGAAAAACTCCCGAGTCTTAAAAAGTCAAAAATAATTTCCGTTTACTTACTTAAAAGGAGTCGGGGGACCGCTAAGTAAATTCCCGCGCTGCTCTGAGTTTTTATATTTTACTTACTTAGCGGTCCCCCGACTCCTTTAAGTAAAAGGAAATTATTTTTGACTATTTAAGGGTAGGGGTTTTTTAAATTGTAATTTAACTTTTATATCAAGCTTTAAAAAAAATCGCATGCACATCGGTTCACTTTTAAGATGAATAATTTTTTCATTACTTAATTACTTGATTACTTGATTACATACATAGCTACAACCATCCCGATTAAACAAGCTTTCTAATAAAAAAAAACCGCATCTAAATCGGTCCATCCGTTTGGGAGCTACGATGCCACAGACAGACACACTCATACGTA
The DNA here is from genome assembly GCA_946902875.1 of Nematopogon swammerdamellus. Classification (NCBI taxonomy): domain Eukaryota; kingdom Metazoa; phylum Arthropoda; class Insecta; order Lepidoptera; family Adelidae; genus Nematopogon; species Nematopogon swammerdamellus. Next base: position 2,321,797 of record OX336334.1, on the reverse strand, counting down.
CACACATTCACCCATACAACCATACTCGCTTGCACACTACACACACACGTTAAACTTATAACACCCCTCTTTTTTCGTCTGGGATTAAAAAAGGCACAGGTACGATCTTTATTCTACGCATCTCTTTGGGAAATATATTTGCTCCTTTACGCGGCGCGGTTGGGTTGGATTACCAATTTCCAAATTGTAAAACTTTCTCACAGAGAGTATATAACTTTTGAAACTGAATTCTAAATTTCGGTTCATCTCCAAACGTAGCTGTAGGCCACGTAAGTCAACTTTTTATTAAACCCGACATGTTTGGTTATACACAGAACATAATAACAAGTGGAAGTGCTGAACTGCTCGATACCCTAAATCGTTTTTGTGCCGCACCGCAAAGGTGTGGAACGGGCTTCCGGAGAATATCTTTCTCCACTCCTACAATCCGCGGATCTTCAAATCGCGGGTTAATAGACTTTCCCCAGCAACATTAGTCTACCTCCAAGCCGGATTGGCACCTCCTCGGCGGTGAAATTGGCTGCGCATGAGGCTTCGACCTCGGGCACAGCCACCCAGTTCGGAAGCAATAAAAAAATTATCATCATGTCAGCCTCGGTAGCTGTCGTCTGTCGTTAAGCAACCCTGAGCGCGGTCAGTCCTTGGATGGGTGACCGTGGTTCGGATTCCACGTAAAACTGTAGGTCGCTTCCTTTCTTACCTTACTAGGTGGTAGGGTTTATCCCACCCGGATTGGTACCATCGCACTGAATGAAACGTCGTCGGTCGAGACGGTTATCTTTACCTAACTATAAGCGCGTCTTGCACCAACACGAGTTTAAAGTTAAGTAGCGAGTTATGAATTTAAACGCGGTTCACACATACAACGGGTGCTAGTTTAACGAGTTAAACTGGTTTATATATTAAATTTGTGTTGGTGCAAGTGGGCCTAAGCATATAAATTATAGTTATATCTATTGAAATATGGCTATAATTCGGATAATATGATTTGATGTTTTGCCTAGTACCCCCCCTTAAGGCGAAAACAGTTTGACACCACTGCTTTAGAGGATTACAATTTTAATTGGAAGCCGTTTAATACAATTTGGTTTAATACAGCCGTTTAATACAGCCTGATACTACTGCGACGACTGTACCGTGTGGAACCGGTAATTGAAAAGAATAGCCCCACTGCATCTTTCTCCGTGCATCGTAAAAGGCGACTAAGGGGTAAGGACAAGATGCCGTGCTAAAGGGCGACAGGTAGCCACCTCTCACCTTGGCGCGGTCCCGAGTCAGGCAGCAGGTGGGACTTCGTGCCTTACTTGCTGCTTGATAGGTTGTTATCTTGTCCGAATACTTTGGTAAACGCGCTGGTCGGTGTTGTGCTGTAATTTACCAGAGTATTTGCAGCACAACAGCGATTACTCTGTTTACCCCGATTGTCGGAATATCATCAATCAATACTAATAATAAATCTGTAAGGGATGGTAATTGAGTAAGTTACTTTGTTTTATGAGATAGGTATTGAGTTTGTGGACTCTATGTATGATACTATAAATTGACGATTTTTAGAAATCTTTTTTGTATGTATGCATGTATGTTCCTCCATAACTCTTAAACCGATCATCCGAATTCGATGAAACTTAGTACAAGCACATTTAACTATACGGGGGACAGGATACAATAAATACAATTGTGTTTTGTTCCGGTTACGCTAATGGTGGCTCCACACATGGATATTCGTATTCGTGATTTTTGCAAACATTTTAGTGTTATCTCGCTCTAAACAAGCCATCAAAGGGAGACGAAACGGAAATTTTTGCCAAATATTTGTGTGCATACAGCCATGTGTGGTGCTAGCATAAGATGTGGCTCTCATACAAACCGAATTGTTGCGCGCGCCGAAATAAAGGTACGGTAGCGGGCTTACTTACTTTCTTCTTTTTAAATACGAATTTCACGCGAGCGAAGCCGCGGGCAAAAGCTAGTGTATGTAGTAAAACACACAAGCTTTTGGATTTCGTCGTTGAAAAGTCCGGGACACCTCCAAACGTATCCCAGGCCATTACGCCCAAATAATATTATGTAAATTTCAACGCAATAAAACCCTGCGCTATTACGAATTTTACGATTTCCCTTTTAATGTAACGTTAGGAGTGACGGCGTAGAGTGTTAGCCGGGGCGGAAGCGCGGTGTAGTGGGTCGTTAAGTTCGAGGTAAATGAGGAGGTTAAGAACAAAAGGTCACAAATCCACTTTAGACAGTTTAATTTATTTATTTATTTTATATTTAAAATGCAGAATTGCATCGATTTACTCAAATCCGATTGATTTTAGCTACCAAAAATTGACATTTGGTTCAAAAGGTAACAAATCCGAAAAAATCGACACTAAATGATTCCTCTTAGATCACTTTACATCAAAAGGGCAACAAATCAAAATCAATTTCGGTGCATAATGCCGCCCTGTGGTTCTAAAAGTAACATTTTCAATTATTTTCGTAATTTTGAGGGGCACATATCCGTATACTTGTGAACAAAAAGTAACAAATCCATATAAAAATTATTACTCCAGTACAAAAAGGCACAAATCCAAAATTCTAATCCATGTATTCCTTATTCTACTGCACAATTGTTTTAATCTTTGTATGATAGGAATGATCTCTACTAGTAGGATTTTTATATGAATTTAAAATAAATATTTCTATAATTGCTTTAGGGAACATTATGTTTTTTGTGTTTTCTGAAAAAAAACCTAAAGTGGATTTGTGACCTTTTGTTCTTAACCTCCTCAAATGAAGTCAGCGCGAGCGAGCGAGCGATCGGAAATAATATTGCAAATGAAATATTTGCTACATACATACATACAACACACGCTGTATCCTGACAATCAGGGTAAGCAGAGTAATCGGTATTGTGCTGCAAGAACTCTGGAACGTCCGTCTGTCCGACCGTCCGTCCGTCTGTCTGTTCGAGGGCTGTATCTCTTGAAACGTAATAGGTAGCACGTTGAAATTTTGTTTTAACCTGACACGGTTGGCTGCAACATCACTACAACCGTGATGTCAGACCATATAACACCTTGGTAAACTAGGTGTCGCGTCAGTGCTTCCCTTCGGTCGTGTCGGCTACGCTGAACTCAAAAAATTATTGATAAGTATTTAGAATTGACTTTCAGGATGGACATGCGAGCAAAGCCGCGTGAAAAAGCTAGCAGTGGATGATAAAGAGAAGATTCTGGTCAAAAGTTTGTCAAATTACGTTTCTTTTCATAGAGCTGAGGAATTTCCCTGTTCGCTTCTATCCTGTGAAGTTTCCGGCGCGTAAAAGTTGCGCCGAATACAAAACATTTCAGAACCGTAGATCGAAGTGAAGTTGAAAAAGTCAAAAGTCGCGTATCGGTCACGGCGCGCGTTTGAGCGAGGCTAGAGCCTCCTCTCCCACTTCAATATTTAACGAGATGTATTAAAAAAACCCGACTGCTAAAAAAATTCAGGAAACATGGTAAGTTTTTTTATAGAAAGCGCGACATGTGGCGCCGAGCCACCCATAAAGTGTCTAACGACGCCCATGGACATTGGGTCGTATGCGGGGGTTGCGAATGCCATACCGGCCTGACAGGTGCCTATTCACGCCCCTCTTGAAGGACCCATGACTGTACTTGGGGGGAAATATAAGGGCAGAGAGAGAGCGTTGCAGAGTTTACCGATTCTGTAGAGGAAAGATCTGCAGAACCACTTAGAACGTGACCGCGGTAAATTCATCGTGTAGGGATGCATACCCTGCACGGTGCGCGTGGTGCGGAGGTGGAAAGGGGACGGCGGGATCGCGTAGATCAGTAGAAAAAGCTGCATTCGGGCACCAAATCCAACACACGTCCGACTACAGCATTTCCTACTAATCGTTGCTTATTTCATATTTTTTTTAGCAGTCGACTTTTATAAATTTTGGATAAACACAATTTTTAATCGCCTTTTCGGCCTTTTCACAATGATATGTATTGAATGGTTTGAAGAAAAACCATTTTCATAGATTGACATGATTACCGCCATTTTGAAATTTTACGGATCTACGTAACACTCCTCGCGAGAGTAAAAGTCGCACTTGACTGATTTTATTAAGTTCGCAACCCTGTGCACCGAGTTTTGCATAACCGGCCAGCAACTTGAAATTACGTCTGCATATGTAACGACATAGTTTAGCTAAATCGCTCGTAAAGTCTGTTATTTCTTTACGCAAAAATAATGGAGGATCTTATAGTTTTAAAGATAGTTTTAGAAATAACATTACATGTTACCTTATGATCAAGTATTACGCATGCGCAGATACTCTCATGAAGTTATCTTTGGCGATCTCGTGATTAGACGCAATTTCTTGTACTCTTTTGATGTGTTACCTGAAAAGAAAAGAATTTTGAATTAAAATAAATATGTAATCAACATAAATTATAAAACAGAACGTTCAAATTAAAACTCGTTTTATTTTTATGGAAACAGACACGGTTGGCTACATCACCTATTACATCTGTGATGTCAGTCCATAAAAGGGCTATTTAAATAGCTTGTGCTTTTCCGTCCATTTCAGTGTAGCCGACACGACCGAAGGGAAGCACTGACACGGCACCTAGTTCACCCGGTGTTATGGGCTAAAATCACGGATGTTCTTGGTGATGTAGCCAATCGTGTCAGTTTCCATAAAAAAAACCCTTGGTGAATTAGGTGCTGTGGCAGTGCTTCCCTTCGGTCGTGCCGGCTACACTGTACCGGACTTAAAAACATTAACTATTTAAATAGCCGTTTCAACCGACGTTTCATTCAGTGCGGTGGTACCAACCCGGGCGGGTTAAACCCTACCACCTAGTAAGGTACGGGTACTACCAACGGACAAGCCCATCCATCCACCGACCGCGCCCAGGTGCGCTTATGATCACGACCGACAGTCGACCGACCGCACCACTGAGCCACCGAATATATATTACTAGCGTAACACTGAGCTGCCCAGGCTGACGAAACATACGCCCGAAAAACATTACCCTCCTTTTCACTTCGCACAGTCGGGTAATAAACAATCGACGTGGCCCCATAGCGAAACTTGCCACTCACCTGCGTCGCCTCGCGTCCCGAATCACAAGAATTCCCTTGTAAAGAGTGCTCTCTACGCAAAATTATTGTGACTACACCCACAACGGGCGCTCAGATTTAATATTCCGAAGTCGCGCCGAGGTTTCCGGTAGATCTCGGTAAAAGTGCTTTAAAAGCGCGCCCGCAAATTTTCTGTATTGAGGAAAATTTGAGATCATTTTGCCGAACGAAAGTTGGATGGAAAATAAACTTTTTCTGTTTGGTTTGTGCTCTGAAAAAGCAATCAAGAACAATACTAATAATAATAAATCTGTAAGGGATGGTCATGCAGTAAGTTACTTTGTTTTATGAGATACTGAGTTTGTAGACTCGATGAGATGATGATGATGATACTAAAACTGAATTGACGATTTTTAGAAATATTTTCTGTATGTATGTTATGTATGTATGTTCCTCCATAACTCATAAACCGATCATGTGAATTCGATGAAACTTATTACAAGCACCAACTATACGTGACACAGGATAGCCTAAATAAAATTCAGTTCCGGTTACGCTGAGATGTGGCTCTCATACAAACCGAATTGTACCGTGGGCCGAAATAAAAGTAAGGCAAGCGGGCTTACTTACTTTCTTCTTTTTAAATAAGAATTTCACGCGAGCGAAGCCGCGGGCGAAAGCTATTAGCTTATACAATAAATGTGCTAAGAATCGATTAGTACATATTCACGCTACTGAAAACAGATGGCGCCACAGGTTCGCATTATAGGACGACAAAAAAAAATACAGTCGAATTGAGAATCTCCTTCTTTTTTGAAGTCGGTTAAAAAAATAGACGAATACGATTTTTGACGGGTATGTCATATATAGATGATCTACGGAACCCTCCGTGCGCGAGAAAAACTCGCACTTGACCATTTTTTTTAATTCTTTTCGTCAGTTATTTTTTCTTTTCAACCATTATATAACGCAGATTCTCATCACAGGAGACGCCTCTAGACGTATATTTCCGAAATCCATAATTTCACATCTATCGCTCGCGTCTATACGTCACGTTTTATTCAAATAGTGTCTGAATCGTCGGCGCGCGAGGAGTATAGAGTGCAAATTGATTTTGGCGAAGGGCCCTCTCGTCCCACCCCGGCCGCCACTTCACCTCCGCTCAATCTACGAGGCACCCGGGCTCTGCCTACACCTCAGCAAACAAACCGGCCAGCAGCTGACTGTGCGAGTAACCCCATCAAATTGTCCTTTTAGGGTGAAAGCACCTTGTAGGCGACGACAGTATATTAGGAACTCCCGCAATTCATACGTGGTGTTTGTACCGTGTGGAGCCGGTACTTTAAAAGAATAGCCCCACTGCATCTCTCCCCGTGTATGTCGTAAAAGGCGACTAAGGGATATGACTCCCTTCTTATATTACTAGGTGGTAGGGTTTAACCCGCCCGGGTTGGTACCACCGCACTGAATGAAAGGTCGGTCGAAACGGCTATGTAAATAGTTTGTGTTTTCCGTCCAGCTCAGTGTAGCCGGCACGACCGAGGGGAGGCACTGACGTGGCACCAAGTTCACCCGGTGTTATGGGCTGACATCATGGATGTTGTAGGTGATGTAAGCCAACCGTGTCAGTTTCCATAAAAAAAAAAAAAGTTATATTGGGCGACATTGGCACCTGAATGCTCGACTGACCTTAACATTTCGGTTTTACTGATTCTGCATATGGAATAAAAAAGCGGGCTAACCCAAAACCTATACAATGCAGTTCACGCCTGAGATCTGCAGTATAGGCAGAGCTAAAATTGTCTCGCTATTGCTCTGTCATGTTCTTTATGTAAATTTTTCTAATATATAATGCTACAAAAAAATAAAATATATAAGAAAATATATATAAACAGCACCTCCGAGCACTCCCCATGCAATAAGCGATAGAGCACACTTAGGGTGTCGACATCGCTACGGAGTTGCAGTGGTTTATAGATGGCGGGACCATTTCGGGGTCACCCACCAGTCGCACGGCTCGTCACTGGATGGAGTACAGAGGCGCAAGCTGGTATTTGGCAGAGCCATCCCACAGGCACAGATTACTTAATAGTTACTTCGTAACAGATAAATCACTCCATAGAAAATGTTCCTACCTTCGGGCTTTAATAGCCTTCTGGTTCACGTCGCCAATCGCTGCGTGCGAAAATGTACCTTAACGATCGAGTGTAAAGCGGTTATTGCCTTGCAGCTGCGCGCAGTTGCGTGGGCGAGCGTCTATGTATACTTCGCGCGGCTGACGAATTTTCACTGAAATAGACCGCCGGCGGCCCGTCGGGCGGTAGGTAGTTAGCGCGCGCAAGTACATAGAGTGCGTGAGGCCTACCACAGGTGCGAGCAGCACTCCGAGCAGGTCCTGATCTGATGATCTTTGACATAGGAACGATTTCGAAAAGAGTAGGGACGATTTGTCGTTATGGGGTCCGTGTGTGATACACAAATTAAACAAAATCCCGTGATTTTTTTTTATTGTGAATTACAATTCTCGGCGCAATCGTATTTCATTTACAAACCGGCGGTAGATAAGGATGATACATCGCCAATGCGTTATTCATTTAGTCGGCCATATCGGACTTTTGCGCCCTGAAAGCTCATCAATTCGGTCGCGCCGTCATCGCATATGAACATTTGTGTTTCCGCGGCTGCGCGGGTAGTCTGTAAATTCCGATCGCAACACGACGAGTGAGTGAACGAATAATTGGCACGCTGATTATGTAAACTGCAGTCGCTGATTGACAAATCGGTCAGCTGTGCACGCGGGGACAACCGATTGGCACTTTTTAGGTTTCCGTATCACGTACGGAAACGACGGCGGAGGCTTAGTAATAGTACTAAGCCTCCGCCGTCTGTCTGTCCGTCTGTCCGAGGGCTGTATCTCTAGAACCGTAATAGGTAGCCCGTTGAAATTTTCACAGAATATGTGTTACAACAAATAATAATAAAAAAAAAGAAAAAGTTAAAAATTAAGGGGGGCTCCCAAACGTACGAAAAATCGATTAGTCACGCTACTGAATAATAGATGGCGCCACAGGCTTTTATACATTGCATTGTTGAAATACAAATGATAGCCGGATATTATTGATAGCGGATAGATACGGAAACCTCCGTGCGCGAGTAAAACTCGCACTTGACAAGATTTTTTTATGTAATCCGGTAAGGGTTGCTGAGTCGTAGCGGCCAAAGTACATGCTCCGACCAGCCAATATCCGAGAAGGTAGGTTTACTTAAAGGTGTCGGGGGACCGCTAAGTAAATGAAATATAAAAACTCAGAGCTGCGCGGGAATTTACGTAGCGGTCCCTCGACTCCTTTAAGTAGGTAAACGGATATTATTTTAGACTTTGATCCGTTCAAAGTAGGTCTCATGGCAGGCTAGTTCGACCAGTTCGACTACCAGCGCCGCGCCGCGGTCACGGCGCACTCTGGGCTGAGAATCGGCTTCCGAGGTCTTTCGATTTTTTTTTTACGAACTTGAAGATTTCGAAAAACTTTTTATGCAAGTTTATAGGGCTATGTAAGAGAACACTTTATATGTAACATAAGTTGCTATCCATCAATCACATATTTAAAAAAAAAATCTTGAATTTTTTTTTGTATGGAGAAGAAAATGTTTAGGTCATTATTTGAAAAGTCTTAGGAGATCTAGAGTTCTGATTAGTATAGTGATAAAGTGCACCGTAAGTAGAATTGTTCTGAATAAAAAGTGTAACCGTAAGCGTCCATAAGAAAGAACGGTGTAAGTTGGAATTTTTAAATTTTGATAAAATTTCGATAAATTCATTTCTATATTTTCCAATATTTTTTTTTTACATTTCAACTTCTTTTTGGTTTGTAATTATCTGTATATATTGTAATATATAAATTATTCAAAAACTATACCACTAAATGACGATAATCTGCTTACATATTAGCTATTAGAAATTTCTTTTAAAACATTGAAGTTTTAAATATAATATTTATGCAAGCGTGTAGAGCCACGTTAGAGAACGCTTAGTATGTAATAAAATTTGTTACCCGCCAAACACAAGTTTTTTTTTTAATATTTAACTTTTATTTGTACAGAAAGGAAAAGGTTTCGACCATTTTTTCATAAGGTTTACAAGACCTAGACGTTCTTTTGCTATATTGATGAACTAGAGTATGAGTGGAATCACGCTCCATGAAAAGTGTATCCAAATGCGTTCATATAAAGGAACGGTGTAAGTCTGAATTTATATATTTTTTAAATTCAATAAATTAATTTTAATAACTTACCTTAATAACGTGCTAAGCTCCTCGTAACTAAGCTTAACTAAGCTCCAGCGTAACTAAGCTCAAGTGGAAGTAGGCTGGGCACGTCAGCCGAAGACACGACGACCGTTTGAGTAACCGTGTTCTACACTGGCGGCCGTGGACAAGAAAACGGAGTGTGGGAAGACCACCTGCCAGGTGGGACGACGCCATCAAGTACAATTTTTGGTTACATAATACTATTTTAATGTCTTTCGGAAAGTATCTTAAATTTTGGGAATATTCTAAATTAGAATATGAGTCATAAATCTTCAATTTTTGGAAATTGTAAGGTTTTAAACAAAGAGTAGTGACTCGTATGGTAGTAATGTTTTTAAGTTTACTCTGTTATTCATCTATACTCATTTTTAATTTTACGTATAGTGGATGTGGCTTAGATACATAAGTCGACGTTTCGCCTGCTACGTCACAGGCTTCATCAGGAACCACCGGGAAATCCTGAAGCAGATGTCTGGTGCTAGTTGCACCAAACGTCACACTGATTGAGTCTCAAAGGGTACAGCTTTGCTGGCGATTCTGACACGAAAGGTTCTCCTTCTTCACGATTTGCTTCTTGGTGGATGAGCTGCATGTATACTGGCCACTTAATGTCGGATTCCAACCACGTTTCGTATTTACTTTTGAAATTATTGAATGAATAACTCGCACTTTTCCACTTTGTGTACAAATTTGAGACGAACTTTTTACAAAAACTATTCAAATTAACTCGGATTATCATCATTTCGTGATATAATCGTAGCTCTTTGTATAATCTCTGTAAGAATCCGGTTTTCGTCAAGTAATTCGGCTTCTGATGGGTGGCGGATTTCAGTTTAGTATTTGTTAAGTGCTTGCAAGTGACGGATCTTGGATTTCGAAACGAATTTTCGCTTTTCAATTACGTGCCGCTTTGCATTTACTTTTAAAACGTCGACTAGTTTCACTTTGCTTATTTAAATTCTTAATTTATTAAGTCAGTTATAAGCCGTGAAAACCAATTAGGGAAGAGTTTAAATGTAATATTGATGTTTTTGCTCTCTTGCAAAGTCATCAAGATCTCTCGAACTCTGATATACTATTCGATAAGCTGGTTGTTCATGTATCGGACAAAAACCGAGTTCATTTGAATAGTTTTTGTAAAAAGTTCGTCTCAAATTTGTACACGAAGTGGAAAAGTGCGAGTTATTCATTCAATAATTTCAAAAGTAAATACGAAACGTGGTTGGAATCCGACATTAAGTGGCCAGTATACATGCAGCTCATCCACCAAGAAGCAAATCGTAAAGAAGGAGAACCTTTCGTGCCAGAATCGCCAGCAAAGCTGTACCCTTTGAGACTCAATCAGTGTCATTCCCGGTGGTTCCTGATGAAGCCTGTGACGTAGCAGGCGAAACGTCGACTTATGTATCTAAGCCACATCCACTATTAATACGTAAAATTAAAAATGAGTATAATGAATAACAGAGTAAACTTAAAAACATTACTACCATATGAGTCACTAATCTTTGTTTAAAACCTTACAATTTCCAAAAATAGAAGATTTATATTCTAATTTAGAATATTCCCAAAATTTAAGGTACTTTCCGAAAGACATTAAAATAATATGATGTAACCAAAAATTTTAATTTTAGATACACATAAAAAAACATTAATACGCCATAACTAAACTAATCAAAGTACCCAGATATTGGTTATTAAGGTCAGTCAGTCAGTCAGTCAGTCAGCGTGTAAGCGTCCACTGCTGGACATACGCCTCTCCAATTTTCCTCCAGTCCTCCTGGCCTTCAGCGGTACGGAACCACTGCTTTCCGCCGACGTACTTGATGGTGTCGTCCCAACTGGCGGGTGGTCTTCCCACACTCCGTTTTCCTGTCCACGGCCGCCAGTGTAGGACACGGTTACTCAAACGGTCGTCGTCTTTTCGGCTGACGTGCCCAGCCCACTTCCACTTGAGCTTAGTTACGCTGGAGCTTAGTTAAGCTTAGTTACGAGGAGCTTAGCACGTTATTAAGGTAAGTTATTAAAATTAATTTAGTGAAGTTAAAAAATATATAAATTCAGACTTACACCGTTCCTTTATATGAACGCATTTGGATACACTTTTCATGGAGCGTGATTCCACTCATATTCTAGTTTATCACTATAGCAAAAGAACGTCTAGGTCTTGTAAACCTTATGAAAAAATGGTCAAAACCTTTTCCTTTCTGTACAAATAAAAGTTAAATATTATAAAAAAAACTTGTGTTTGGCGGGTAACAAATTTTATTACATACTAAGCGTTCTCTAACGTGGCTCTACACGCTTGCATAAATATTATATTTAAAACCTCAATGTTTTAAAAGAAATTTCTAATAGCTAATATGTAAGCAGATTATCATCATTTAGTGGTATAGTTTTTGAATAATTTATATATTACAATATATACAGATAATTACAAACCAAAAAGAAGTTGAAATGTAAAAAAAAAATATTGGAAAATATAGAAATGAATTTATCGAAATTTTATCAAAATTTAAAAATTCCAACTTACACCGTTCTTTCTTATGGACGCTTACGGTTACACTTTTTATTCAGAACAATTCTACTTACGGTGCACTTTATCACTATACTAATCAGAACTCTAGATCTCCTAAGACTTTTCAAATAATGACCTAAACATTTTCTTCTCCATACAAAAAAAAATTCAAGATTTTTTTTTTTAAATATGTGATTGATGGATAGCAACTTATGTTACATATAAAGTGTTCTCTTACATAGCCCTATAAACTTGCATAAAAAGTTTTTCGAAATCTTCAAGTTCGTAAAAAAAAAATCGAAAGACCTCGAAAGCCGATTCTCAGCCCAGAGTGCGGCGGCGGCGGCGGGGCGGCGAGCGAGTGAGAGCTTAGTAAGCCGGAGCACGAAGCGCTAACCGCGGCGAGTGAAGTGGGTGCGTTTACAAATCGAAATCGATACTAGGCTAGGGTGGCCACCTTTTCTTTGGTTCATTCCCGGACAAAAAAAAAAGGAGCAGCGTGGCGCATTCTTCATGCGCTGAAGTTAAAGCCTATTTTATATAATCAGTAATGATGATGGCACTACATAAGTACATACATACCATACGCCGTATCCTGACAATCGGGGTAAATAGAGTAATCGGTGTTTTGCTGCAAGTACTCTTGTAAATTACAGCACAACACCGACCACCACGTTTAGCAAGTATTAGGACAAGATATATAACTATCAAGTAGCAAGGAAGGCAAGAAAACGTCCACGAATCAGTGGAAGGGCCGGGCCAAGGTGAGAGGTGGCTAACCTTTCGCCCTTTAGCACGTGTCTTGTCCTTATCCCTTAGTCGCCTTTTATGATATGCACCGGGAGAGATGCAGTGGGGCTATTCTTTTTATGTACCGGCCCCACACAGAGCGCTGCATGATGGCATTAATAAACCAGATATAAAAAAAATTCGACCGTTATGTACTGTAACTTACTGTTTCTGAATGTTGAAATAAACGTTATTCTATTCTTCTATTCTATTCTGAACGCGCATTCACCCCCTCGGGGGTTGGGCGGCGCGGTAACCCGTGATGAGTCACTGCCAACACTGACGGAATGGAGTATAACAAAACATTTAACCATTTAACAAAATTGCGAAGTTTATTTTGTCAGTTCTTCTACGCATTGAAATCGAACTGGCGGGATTGTCCATATATCCGAATGAAGGGTTCGTAGTGTAGGATCCGACTTAGGTATGAAATTATACAATAAAAAATAATAATTGTACGTAAAATAAAACTTCATTAGAGTACAAAACTATTTTATTGGATTTTTCATTGCAGTTGCCAAGAAGTACGTAAATTATCTTTCTATGCGTAAAGCTGGTGATAAAAAAAGGCATTCAAATAATTAATTTTTTTACTCCCGACATAATTCCCGGATTGTCCGGGTCATTCCCGCACGGGTGGTAACCCTATAGGGCCCGCCTACCGCAAACGATCTCGTTTTGTTACAATTGTACAGCGGCCACTCTCTCAGCCTCTCAGTCATGAGTGCGGTCCGACCCTAAAACATTTTCCGATAAATACCTCTCCAGAAATATGTTTTCTAGGGTTTCCTTTGTGCGGCCGGAGTTAGTACGTAAAGCGATACGTTATATATAAGCCCTAACATTGGCGAGAGCCCAAGATGACGGATCTTGAAACGGAAAAATATGATCCCTACTTATTTCACAAAGAAAACAAAAAGTAAAATTACAAATAATAAAAAAATATATAGTATACCAGCTGTGCCCGCGACTTCGTCCGCGTGAACTTATCACGACGCCATCTACCGGGTTCAATTGTATCTTCAAACTATCCAGGGACCTACTCAAATATACACACTGACGGAATATACATACAGACAGACGGACGGACAGACAGAGACAGACAGACGGCGTAGGCTTAGTAATAGGGTCCCGTACCGGATACGGAACCCTAAAAAAAGAAAGTGTGGAAAGTAGCGGAAAAGAGTGTAATAGGTGCCACCCATAACGTGTCTATCTACGCCCATGGACATTCGGTCGTATGCGGGAGTTACAAATTCCATGCCGACCTGACAGGACGTGCGAATTCACGCCCCTCTCGAAGGGCACAATCTTCTTTGTACAACGAAGAGCGAAGAATGCCTTATAACGAGACGATTCCTCATTTGATACTGAACACGTGAGTTTTTATTCCCGTAATATTTTCTCCCTGCGAAGCGGCATAAGACGGAACGGTAATTTCGGATACTTTGCGTTTTTATTACCGCGGTTAATCTCGCCAGCGGTGTTTTGTGCTTTGATATATTTGATGCCGAGAAACGATTCCTCGCTCGCTGGTCCGGGTCGCTATTGTCTGGGCTTTCTACCAAAGGTGTGCGGCTTTTTAAAGTGTTCGATCATCAATACTAATAATAAATTCGTAAGGGATGGTCATAGAGTAAGTTAGTTTCTTTATGAGTGGTGATTTGGAAGGCTGAAAGTGGACTGTAGGATGTGTGGATTTCTGACCTTAGTTCCATAGGCGTAATTCCATCGGTATTTCCTGCTTACGGTTTTCGGTGGTATCCAGGGTCGACCCTTTCTCCGATAAAGATGATGAACTTTCTTTTTGTCACTTGTCTTGTCTCTTGTTTGTCACTTTGTGTTTGGTTGTTGGAAGTCAGGGAGAACGAATGCGAATTGAAATATGATATGGAGGTAGGTTAGGAAAGGAATTTTTAATTTTACTAATGAAGTTTTCGACCTACCTACTATAATCTCCTTGCCATATAAAATTTAGTGATGCCAATGAAATATATTGAAAATCCCTAAAATGTGAAGAATAACCAATGAGATATTCGTTGGTGATCTGGCAGAAAGTCCTATCTCAAAAATGTAAATTTTTCAAGAGACGTGAAACTGTTTTGTTCAGAACTTAGGGTCATACAATGTAAAAAAAACACGTACAGTTTAATTTTATTTTAGTTTATTTTAGAATAAAGTCGCCTGAATTTTGTCCTGACATTGTGGAAAAAATTATATAGGACATATTACCACCAAAATCTGAATTTGGCAAAAATTTAGATAGGACTTTCTGCCAGATCACCAGCGATTGCATTTTTAGACTCCAGGTATGATACTAAAACTAAATTTACAACTTTTAGAAATCTTTTCTGTATGTATGTATTGTATTGTATTGTATTGTTGCGGATTGTAAAAACTAACAGGACAAATTCAAGCGTAGTGTACTACCATACGAATGATGAATAAAGAATAAAAGAATAAAGAGTGTTTATTGATCATTCTTATGGCAGTTAGACTGCACTCGAACTTGTCACAACTTGGAGCAAGATTAACAATTGTATGTATGTTCCTCCATAACTCTTAAACCGATCATCCGAATTCGAATAAACTTAGTACAAGCACATTTAGTTATACGAGACACAGGATAGGCTAAATAAAATTCAGTTTCGGGTACGCTAAGATGTGGCTCTCATACAAACCGAATTGTTCCGCGCGCCGAAATAAAGGTACAGTAGCGGGCTTAGTTACGTTCTTCTAGTTAAATCCGAATTTCACGCGAGCGAGCCGGCGGGCAAAAGTTAGTACATACATAGATACATAGCGTCACATCGAGCGTCACGCCTGTTTCCCGGTGGGGTAGGCAGAGACAACGGATCTCCATGTGCCACGATCCTGACACACCTCACCGCCTCTTCCACTCTCATTTTTTTAGGGTTCCGTATCAGGTACGGGACCCTATTACTAAGCCTACGCCGGCCTCTGTCTGTCTGTCTGTCTGTCTGTCCGTCCATCCATCTGTCCGAGGGCTGTATCTCTTGAACCGTAATAGGTAGCCCGTTGAAATTTTCACAGAATATGTGTTATTGTTATTATGGCCGATATAACAACAAATAATAAAAATAAGAAAAAGTAAAAAAATCACGGGGGTTGCCATAGAATAAACCAAAAAGTGTATGCGCGCGCGCCATCTACCGAATAGATTATGAAGCATTAACTAATCATGAGATTTAACTAATATGAAGCATTTCATAACACGCCATAGATGGCGTGAGTGGCGCTAAACATGACATGGCGATACGGAATCCTCGGTGCGCGAGTTCGACTCGCACTTGGCCGGTTTTTCATCCATGCTCGTCGGTTACGGTTATTACGCACTTAACCCTTTTTGAGGACATTCGCCGGATCTGGTCCAGGTACGTGCGTCTAGGGCGAACCTTCCCGACTATTCCACTCATTCGCTCCATAAATTTCTTTCGCTAGTATCCTATCATCAATTTTTCCAAAATGACCGAACCACCGAAGCATTCCTTTCTCAATCCTTGTCGCTGTATCTTCTTGAACCGACCCCAACCAGTGCCCTATTCGGGCGAATAGGGCACTGGGCGAAACTTTAGAATACATCGCTTAGCTGGGGCGCGCTCCAGTAAACTAAGTCGACAATATGGATTATAGCAAGCCGATTACGGCACTGAAACCTCCAGGCGGCTTTACATTAAGACGGGGCGCGGGGCGGCCAACCCCGACGCGCTGTACGCATTTCGCGGGCCAATGGACATAATAAGAAAAGGACAAGATATTCGAAGTCACGTTTAACGAATAGTTACTGAAAGACTAACGGACGCAAGACGTAGATGGGGACAATCTTCGGAGTCGGTGTACTTTAATGGGGGGGACTCAGAACGCCTTTATGAGTGCCTCCAACGGGGCGCTGGACCGCACTCAATGCGCGTCACCGGGACCAGATTGGTGGTATCCCGGCAGCGGGCCTCCCTGCGTGCAACGATCTTCAAATGATTGTCCCATGATGAAGTCGTGACACAGTGCGGGTGCTATGGCCGCAAGGCTGGTGCGCTCGGGTCAGTGGCGGGTGAATCTGACAGGTACTGTAAGTAAAATGGTCCGTGTTTTTCGTTCAGTTCAGTGTAGCCGACACGACCAAAGGGATGCAATGACTTATTGGGCTGACATTGCGGGTGTCGCCATGGACAATAAGACTTATTATTATGTCTTATTGTCCATGGGTGTCGCAGATGTGTAACCAACTATGGCCGTTTCATAAAATAATGAATACCTGAAATAATTCATTATTTCAAAAAAAGAAAGGCGGGAAAATTTGAAAAAAAAAGAGGATTGCGTTCTCCATACATTTGAGGATGTATTTTCGAAATCATATAATGAACGGCACTGGATTAAAAACACTTTTTTTTTAAACTAGGGCCCGGCGCGGTATTTTATTCTGCGTATTGTGGAATAATTTTCATCGAAATCTGTTCAGTAGTTCCAGAGATATTTGCGTATTACCGGCAGATGAAACACACCAGAGTGATTACCCTTAAACCTATTATGAGGTGATGAACTGTATTCATAATTTTAACTTTAAACGTTTGCAGTTTCGAAGCAATTAATTTTTACAGTCACTTAAAATAGAACTCATCCTCATCTGTCAATTTTGAGCACCGCACAGAATGCACAGAGCCCCATTATGGACTAATTAAGCCAAATTACCCGCAGCGCTCAACAGAGGCGTACAATAAATTCGCACGTGTAGGTACACATGCAGCATTTTCAATTTCCAAAACTCATAAAGTTGAGTGTCTAAAATTTACTGTGCGATTAAAGCAAACCCCATTCGTATACAGGCTGTTTCAGGATGGGCTTGAGAAATTTCAGGAATAGATTATTAGAAGATTATACATTATTAGAAGAAAAAAAAACCGGCCAAGTGCGAGTCGGACTCGCGCACCGAGGTTTCCGCACCACAAAAAAAAACATTGAAAAAAAAAACAAGTTTCTTGTATGGAAACCCCCTTAATTTTAACTGTTTCTTTTTTTATTATTTGTTGTTATATCCGCCATAATAACACATATTCTGTGAACATTTCAACCGGCTACCTATTACGGTTCCAAAGATACAGCAGTAGGACAGACAGACAGACAGACGGCATAGGCTTAGTAATAGGCCTCCGTACGGGATACGGAAACCTAAAAATCCCTTATCACTCAAATCGAAATTCCGTATTTTTTTTTCATACTAAAATAATTTTTTTTTATAAAAACTCGATGGACAGTGAGTCTTGACAAGATTTGGCAACAGTGCTGTCTAGGTCTAGGAAGTGCAATGACCTAGTTCAGTGCTTGGAATTTACCTACATGTAGTTAAATTCTACTAGTTATGTGTGTAACAGCCATTTCTATCGATGAGTTAGTAATTTTATTTTTATTTAATTAAGGCGGACGTTAACCGTCCACCAAATCACGGTCACACTAATTTTACCAAAAAGCACTAAAAATTGCCGAATCTGGCAAAACGTTTCAGAGCTTTTCGTCTTCAAATATGGACCCCTTTCGAACCCTGAAGTTACGAAACCCTATCCTGAAACAACCTGTATAGGGCTCGGCTGTAGCGGCGGAGGAGGCGGTACGGGGCGGACCCCGCCAGCTGTGCTCGGTGAAGGCGATTTTACATTAATTATGAATATTCATGCGTATGCGACCTCCAAGCGAAACTAAATGTTGCGTGTAAATCCTACACTTTCACGACGGTATAAGAGCATGCTGTGCATTTTGGCTTCCATACTAAAGTAATGGATCTCGCGATCCGTTCGAAAGAGCGTACCTACTAAGTTTCATCAAATTCGGACGATCGTTTTTAAGAGCAACGGAGGAACATACATACATACAGAAAAGATTTCTAAAAATCGTAAATTTGGATTAAGTATTATTCATAGAGTCTACAGACGCAGTGTCTCATAAAACAAAGTAACTTACTCCATGATCATCCCTTACAGATTTATTAATAGTAATAATATATATAATATAGCTTTTGCCCGCAGCTTCGCTCGCGTGAAATTCGTATAAGAAGAAAGTAAGTGAGACCGCTACCGTAACTTTATTTTAGCGCGCGGAACAATTCGGTTTGTATGAGAGCCACATCTCAGAGTAATCGGAACTGAATTTAATTTTATAGCCTAACCTGTGCCTCGTATAGGTAAATGTGCTTGTACTAAGCTTCATCAAATTCAGATGATCGGTTTAAGAGTTATGAAAGAACACACATACATACATACACACAGAAAATATTTCTAAAAATCGTAAATTCAGTTTTAGTATCATACATAGAGTCTACAAGCGCAGTATCTCATAGATAAAGCAAAATAACTTACTCCGTGACCATCCCTTACAGATTTATTATTAGTATTGATTGATATAGACACACAACAATGAAACGCGCCAGTGGATTGAGACGCGACGGGCTGGGCGCACACGGCGCAGCACGAGACGCAAGGACGCTAGGAATAGATAAGACAAGCGAGCGCCAACGCCAAAAATAACAAAGACAAAACGCTAGTGTTAGTGCGAAACGTAAGGAATATTCGTGCACAGATTCGGGTCGCGTCAGTCAAAATGACGCTGCCGTGTCCGATTCGCCGTCTGCCGTTGCGCGCCGCGCGCGGCTCCCCTCCGCCGCCGACCGTCTTCGCCGCCCTCTTTAAATGACCTGTTCCCCATTGCCACCCCGGCCTTAGGTCCGCTCCAGGCCTCCTTGATATATTTTTTAAAGAAATAATAATTTTCACGAATGGCCCTAACGGAACGGTTACGCCCAATCGTGAAACTTTTTAGTCTTAATTTAGCAGGTACGCCCAATAAATAGCACTGCCTAGCGGGAAAACCATAGTACATTCAGTTGCGCCTCTTCGTCAGAACATCCGGGCTGCATAATGAAGCAAAACTATGGACTTAACTCAATTACGCATTTTTGTCAGTTACGCCCCTTCGTCATATGACCCTCGAGACTTACCCTTAGAAGTGGAGAAGAGACTCGCAACAGTAACATAAAATAAGCATAGAGCTTCGCCTACCGAGAGCACCCGCATCCATTAGATTCGTATCGGCCGTAAAAAGCTACGATTTATATCAGAAGGAAATATTCGATAAGCGGCCGTCATCCTTCACACCGGAAGTTCATAGAAGGCGCGGACTCCTTACGTATTCGGGCCGTGCGCGGCTTTCGTTGCACCTTCTGTGCCGTCTGAAATTCCGCCCCACGCCTTCCGGTCATCCGTCATCTACAGATTGGCAGCCTCCATGGCTTCGCCCGCGTTACTGATTGTTATTTTATGCAATCCAGTGTGTGTGCCTGGGTTAGAGGAGCCATAACACATGCTCCAACTACCTAATATTACTGCAACTGTTTGCACAGTCCGGAATGTTGCGCTCTACAAGTTGGCACAGTCCGGAATGCTGTTCAACTCGAGAAAGCACAGTCCGGAATGTTGTGCTCCACGAGGTCGTACAGTCCGGATTGTTGCACTCCACGAGGTCGTACAGTCCGGAATGTTGCACTCCACGAGTTCGTACAGTCCGGAAAGTGCTCCACGAGGTCGCACAGTCCGGAATGTTGTGCTCCACGAGGTCGTACAGTCCGGATTGTTGCACTCCACGAGGTCGTACAGTCCGGAATGTTGCACTCCACGAGTTCGTACAGTCCGGAAAGTGCTCCACGAGGTCGCACAGTCCGGAATGTTGTGCTCCACGAGGTCGTACAGTCCGGATGTTGCACTCCACGAGGTCGTACAGTCCGGAATGTTGCACTCCACGAGTTCGTACAGTCCGGAAAGTGCTTCACGAGGTCGCACAGTCCGGAATGTTGTGTTCCACGAGGTCGTACAGTCCGGAATGTTGCACTCCACGAGTTCGTACAGTCCGGAAAGTGCTCCACGAGGTCGGACAGCCCGGAATGATGTGCTCTAAAAAGTGAAAAGTTGACATCGCGAGAAGGCCAAACGTATAATTAAGTATTACGAGCAACACGGCAACCTTCGACGTGATTAAGATAAACGAATACACTGGCCGGGCTGCGATTTTAATTAGTTTCATATCGACTTTTAAAATATTAATTTATCGCTTCGCGCATAGCACAATATCATCAATCACAGTAGAGGCGCGCAGTCTAGTGAAGCGGATCCCGAATCGAGGACGTGCAACGTACGGTAGATATAAACCGCTCTACTCCAGCAGCGGGTGAAACAAAAAAACTAGAAATAGACGACCGCAAGTGTTCTGCATTCCCCTCGCATCGACTAGATCGAACGTTCGATCTATTCAACTTATAACGGGCCCCGCCCGCGCCTCCGACGCCCGCTGCGCTCGCGGAAGAAAAGAAAATAATTCCAGAAAACGCTCCATTCGAAACTACATCACCCCCTCGCCTTCTCGCGGGAGTGCCTTAAAATATTTGCCTTTCTACTTTACACTCCTTCAGAGTTCCGTTTCGTTTTAACCACGGAGAGGAGTGGTGAGAGGAGCTGAACTGAGCGAACTGGGTACGTCGCCACAAAGTGGGGCATAAGTCGCTGCATTGCATCACTTGCGTCCCAGGGAGTGGTCCCGATCCCTACGCACCGCCCGTAGGGTTAGGGTCAATCCACGCTGAGACGCGAAGCGACATAAAGATGCAATAAGAAGCTCGAGGGGTCATGCGGCGTCGCTCGATGTAACGTACACGTATATAGTTCGCTTTCGCGCTCTCACTAAAATTTGTGCTCTCACTAATTTTTGTTTAGTAAACAAGCTCTATATTGCATCGCAATCTGGAAATGTCGCGTCGCGTCGCGTCTCGGACCCTTAGTGCGTGATTGGTGGACACTCTCTGCACTGGCGGCATACGTTTTAATAGAAATTAGAGCTAGGTGTAACTTCTCTCGCCTCTCATCTCAATGGTTTTAACGGCCGAACGAAGTTAAAAATAGAGGATTCCCTCTTCCTCAGGCGGAATATATTTTAATGGAAGATGAAAGTATGTTCTGGCCGGTCTGGCCGCATGTTGTAAAGGATCCGTTTCGTGTGTGCCGACGGGAACGTTTGTCTGCAGATCCATCTTCATTAACTTCTAAATGAGCCAGCTAAAGGTCAAAGAAACATTTGCAATAAAAAAAGTTGGCGGCGCGGCGCCTCGTCCTATATAAAAACATTATTCCCGAACGATATACCTTATTTAACACCTCACTCAACTTGATCTTTAACTTACAACTTGCTAAGTTTATTTAGCTTTTAGCTTTCATCATCCTTTTGTTTAGGTTTAAGTAGGTAGGTATTGTGAAATAAAAAAGAATTTTATTACATAATTTTGTCTTTTGTCCTCTGCCTTTTTAGGGTTCCGTATCCGGTACGGGACCCTATTACTAAGCCTACGCCGTCTGTCTGTCTGTCTGTCTGTCCGAGGGCTGTATCTCTTGAACGGTAATAGGTAGCTCGTTGAAATTTTCGCAGAATATGTGTTATTATATTACGGCCGATATAACAACAAATAATAAAAATATGAAAAAATAAAAAAATCACGGGGTTCCCATAGAAGAAACCAAAAAGTGTATGCGCGCCATCTACCGAAAACAGTACGAAGCAGTGCTGACCATGACATGGCGATACGGAACCCTCGGTGCGCGAGTTGGACTCGCACTTGGCCGGTTTTTTTTATGTAATCCTGTATGGGTGGCTGAATCGGAGGGGCCAAAGCGCATGCTCCGACCAGCAAATATCACCTCCGAGAAGTTAGGTGCCATACCGGAGACTTCCCTGGATTGCTGACTATACTGCACTAGACGAGAACACAACCGAGGCTGCTATGCGGCCATCTTTCATCCAGTACCGTGGTACCAACCCAGTCGGCTACTATTTGAGCCCACCACCTAGTAAGGGGCAAGGGAAGGGACCTGGGTGAATCAACTTTTTCTTGTTTTTGTTATATGTCTGAAAACAGGATATTACATATCTTGATAGATTCACCTTATTTTAATAGTTACAGCAACTCTCAGATAAGTCATTGATTAATAAGAAAGAAGCAGCACAAAGAATTTTGAGTAATTTAACAAAAAAATGGTACAGTTTTACACCGGTTCCGAACGGTGTAGGTATGCACTTACATTTTATCGCCAGAAAAAAATCATTGGTACACCCCGACCGGATTCGAATCGCGGACCTCTCGCATGAGAAGCCTATGGCCAAACCACTCAGCCACCCGCCGCTTAGATGAACCTTAAGACTCTTTCCGCAAAATGCCACAGTAACTCAGCATTAATTTCAGCGGCTGTTCTAGTAAACCGACATATGATGTATTTGCGGCGCACACAGCAACGGCGGCGGCGGCGGCGGCTCCGGACTACTCAAGTGGTACGAGGGAGACGTCGGGTGGACTTAAAAAAGGGACACGGAGTGCACTCTATTAAGGAAAGTTGAAGTCGTTTATCCCCCACGTCCCCTTCCAACCCTGGCCCCTACCTTTTTTTTTTTTTTTTTTTTTTTTTTTTTTTTTTTTTTTTTATGGAACCTGACACGGTTGGCTACACCACCTACAACATCCGTGATGTCAGCCCATAACACAGGGTGAACTAGGTGCCATGTTAGTGCTTCCCTTAATTTCATGTCGGCTACACTAAACTGGACGGAAAACACGAACTATTTACATAGCCGTTTCGACCGACGTTTCGTTCAGTGCGGTGGTACCAACCCGGCCGGGATAAACCCTACCACCTAGTAAGGTAAGAAGGGAAGGGACCTACAGTTTAACGTGGACTACTACTACTACTAACTACCTATCTAGGCTTGCCAGATCTCGTGTTAGCCTTCCCGGGACACATTTACTATCTGCAGACTGCAGTCGGTCCTTTATAGATAAGTTGTTATTTTATTAAGCAACGCTGAGCGCGGTCGTGATTGGATGGGTGACCACTCGACCGTTGGAGGCTGACCGTGGTTCGGATTCCACGTTAAACTGTAGGTCCCTTCCCTTGTTACCTTACTAGGTGGTAGGGTTTATCCCGGCCGGGTTAGTGCCACCGCACTGAACGAAACGTCGGTCGAAACGGCTATGTAAATAGTTCGTGTTTTCCGTCCAGTTTAGTGTAGCCGACATGAAATGAAGGGAAGCACTGACATGGCACCTAGTTCACCCTGTGTTATAGGCTGACATAACGGATGTTGAAGGTGATGTAGCCAACCGTGACAGGTTCCATAAAAAAAAAAAAAAAAAAGTTGAAGAAATGAAAGACAAATATTTTTCTCTTATAAAATTTACGCCGAACTGGTGCCACGTTCAGCATGACACCATACCAGCAGATTTGTGGACTACAGAAGCGGTCCCGCACCGTCACTCATATTAACTTATGAACTCGGCTTACCGGTGCGATGATGGCGAGCGCATCGCTGCGGCTCGACGTTTCGAGTCCTCTATGGGACCCGTTCTCAAGAGGACGTGCTAGCTCCTCCGGCAGCCAGCACGTCACTGACAGGAGCCCGCCTGCTTCTCAAATTGTAGTGGTGGGTAGGTATCACTTCCGGATTCGCTGCGTTCCTTGCCTCTTCGGACATACAGAAATTGCTGACGGTGTTGAGCTCAAGGAAATCGTCGCTTCGGTTCTGTGTTGGCTTCCATATCGGCGAGATCTTGAAAGAATCTTCGCGGTTGAAGTTGTCGTGTTTAGCAATTTCTATCGACTCACGGACAATACGCGGCAGATGTCGTTTTTCGGTGGCGAGAGTCTACACCTGATCGAATGATTTTGTACAGAGTCTATCTATCCAGCTTGTTAATACGACGTTTGAAGACCCCCAAGGTTGAAAGTATCGCGAGACAAACTAATGTAGTATATTATTATGTAGTATACTTAGAACTTGCTTCCCTTATACCTCATCCTCCTGTTCTCCTTCGACAAACCCGCCATACTCACGCGGAACACCCCTTTGTAGTGGACAGAAGAGATATTCGAACTGCACGATTCTCTAAATCTTTCTTGTGCCGCACTGCAAAGGTGTGGAACGGGCTCCCAGGGAATATCTTTCCCCACTCCTACAATCCACGGATCTTCAAATCGCGAGTTAATAGCCCTTCCCCAGCAAGATTAGTCCACCTCCAAGCCGGACTGGCACCTCCTCGGCGGTGAAATTGGCTGCACCTGAGGCTTCGACCTCGGGCAAAGTCACCCAGTTCGGAAGCAATAAAAAAAAGAATATTGAATGCTGCACCGCCCAGGCACTGGCACTGGCACCGTTAAAATATAGAAAGAAGGCTTTCAGCATGAAGCAGCCACGGCCCTCGCGGTCTCTGCGGATTTGCGGACATCGTACGGCCACATTTCCCAAATCGGATTATTTCCAAACACGAAGATTTTCCCTGGCCCGTACGCCTCGGCGCCGCTAAATTTGTCTGCCCCGAAATAATTCTCCCCGAGGGTTACCCCGAGTGAACAAGTCACGAATCGTGCGCGCGATCAAAGGAGTCATTTAAATGCTTGAAATTTTACAAGATATTCTGCGGTGTGTGGTGAAAGAATTTGTGAGCGCAATAAAGCGCTGGCCATTAAAATTGTTTCACCGGCCAAGTGCGAGTCCAACTCGCGCACCGAGGGTTCCGTATCGCCGTGGTCAGCGCCACTCAGGCCATCTATTGATTATTTATAATGCCTCATACTGTTATCGGTAGATGGCGCGCATACACTTTTTAGTTTTTTGTATGGGGACCCCGTGCATTTTTCAATTTTTCTATTTTTTAATTAAATACTAACAACTATTTGTTGCTTTATTTTTATGTAAAACACATATTTTATTAATAATAATAAAAAAGCACATTTATTAATGAAATGTTTCGCCCCGATGTCGGTGGCGTCTTCAGTCAAGTTGGGTTGACTGAAGACGCCACCGACATCGGGGCGAAATATTTCATTAATAAATGTGCTTTTTTATTATTATTAATAAAATATGTGTTTTACTTACGTTAGTTACCCCGAGTGAACAAGTCACGAATCGTGCGCGCGATCAAAGGAGTCATTTAAATGCTTGAAATTTTACAAGATATTCTGCGGTGTGTGGTGAAAGAATTTGTGAGCGCAATAAAGCGCTGGCCATTAAAATTGTTTCACCGGCCAAGTGCGAGTCCAACTCGCGCACCGAGGGTTCCGTATCGCCGTGGTCAGCGCCACTCAGGCCATCTATTGATTATTTACAATGCCTCATACTGTTATCGGTAGATGGCGCGGATACACTTTTTAGTTTTTTGTATGGGGACCCCGTGCATTTTTCAATTTTTCTATTTTTTATTATTTGTTGCGATATCGGCCATAATAAATAACACTTTCACTTTATAAATATATATATTTTTTAATTAAATACTAACAACTATTTGTTGCTTTATTTTTATGTAAAACACATATTTTATTAATAATAATAAAAAAGCACATTTATTAATGAAATATTTCGCCCCGATGTCGGTGGCGTCTTCAGTCAACCCAACTTGACTGAAGACGCCACCGACATCGGGGCGAAATATTTCATTAATAAATGTGCTTTTTTATTATTATTAATAAAATATGTGTTTTACATAAAAATAATAAATAACACATATTCTGTAAAAATTTCAACGGGCCACCTATTACGGTTCAAGAAATACAGCCCTCGGACAGAGAGACGAACAGCCAGACAGACAGACGGCGTAGGCTTAGTAATAGGGTCCCATACGACGGATTCGGAACCCTAAAAATGAAATGGACGTACATTGTTTTTAAAACAAAACAGCTTTACTCACGGTTCTTAAAGAGCTATGTGGCTCGACGTTTCGGGCCAAGCGTATGGCCCATCCTCATGAGCAGTGGTGCGACGGTTGGCAGAGAACTGTCAGATCTCCGTCCGTCGCTGACGAAGATTGTAGCCGTGGCTATTGCGGGTAGTTTCCGTAGACGAGGGTTCAGGTGTGTTCCGGATCTCGGCGGAGAGACAGAAGGCGCTGACGGTGTCCACTTCCGGCTGGTCGTGTCCGTCGTGTCTTTTTCTCTTGAGCGGCGCTATGACTGGGTTCCACATCGGCGATAACTTGAAGGCGTCCTTTCGGTTAAAGCTGTCGTGCTTCTTGATTTCGATGGACTCTCGGACGAGACGTGGGACGTGTCGTGTTTCAGTCGCAAGCATTTTGACCTGATCGAACCTAATCCAGTGGCTCGTTCCGGAGTCCATGTGATCGCACACTGCCGATTTGTTGGAGTCCAGTTGTCTCACCGCTCGTTTGTGCTCCGAGACCCGCGTCGCTACGCTCCTCTCCGTCTGCCCGATGTATGACTTTCCACAGCTACATGGGATTTGGTACACGCTGGCAGACTGGAGAGGTAACTTGTCTTTTACCGAACGTAGCATCTGGGATACTTTTTTGTAGGGAGTAAATACAGTGCCGATGCTGAGTTTCTTCAGTCTCCTCCCTATTTTATCCGTCAGTCCACGGACGTACGGTAAAGATGCTCTCTGTCTGTCGGCGCGTTGCACACCTGTGAGATGTCTTTTCGTGAGGTATCTATTGGTGTTTTTCTGCTGTAACCGTTTTGCTTTAGTGCGCTCGTATTTCATTAGTATTGCATGTCCTACAATTTATGCAAACATTGTTATTTCAGTCCATAGGCGCGCCCGGCTGTAGATTGGTATGCATTACGCATGCGCGGCAGCGTATCTACTCTACACGCAACGCATACATAATTTCGTGCACACATATTCGGGCACATCATTGACTGTACTCTATACCAACCAGTGCTACTCAAATGTTGGTCCGCGGACCGGTGACGGTTCGCGGACCCCAAGGTGCCGGTCCGGTGAGGGAAGGACAAATATTTATATTATTTTTTTTTCAGAGCAAGTGTCCATAAAAACAGTCTTGTGTTCTTCAATCCTTAATTGATACCTATTTTGAAATGATTTCTCATATGAGATGAGTTGTGTTTTTCTTAAATTTTAATAAAACTCTTAACACTTGTAATATCAATTGTTTATATATCCCACTATACCACAGAATACATTAACTATAAATATAAAATAAAATATAAAAACTCAGAGCTGCGCGGGTGTTTACTTAGCGGTCTCCCGACTTCTTTAAGTAAACGGAAATTATTTTCGACTTTTTAAGAGTCGGGGTTTTTAAATTTGTAATAAAACTTTTTTTCAAGTTTATCTAGATAAGTGTAGACGCCGAGTGAAGCTCGGTCGCCCAGGTACAATGAATATAAGGCGGCCAACTTTATGATAAGTCAATGCGGGACATTCTTGGGGATAGTGGGGTCTGAGTGTGAAGGACTGAGGGTGTGTCGGAGCACTTACTGAAGTTATCACTTATTTTTTTTAAATAATATTTTCTCAATTCTGGATTTTGGTTAAGAATGTCATAAAAGTTTTTACAACTGCCCATATTAAATTTTACAATAAGCATTGCACGTAACGTTTCAAATGGTGACGACATTTCCAATGTCCATACATTGTCCATAAGGCATTCATCAAGAAACTACTAGTTCAGTAGGTGCGTTCGCCCCTGGCAAACAGAAGGTAGGTACTGGACAATTCTTGAATGATATGGAAAATGCGGGACAGGCTGGACGCATTAGACGTTTTGGGGGACAATTTTATTAGTTAATATTGCAATGCGGGATTACAGCTGCTATTGCGGGACGGTCCCGCAGAATCCGGGACGGTCCCGCAGAATCCGGGACGGTTGGCCACCTTATATGAATAATATGAACAATGCGCGTGGGTGTTTGTTCAGTTAAATTGGTAATTAAATTGGTAATTAAAGCTGTAATTATAACTTTATTAACTACCTATGATTCATAATCATTTATGATGTTGATTTTAGATGGCAGGGTGATTAAACGCCAATAAATAAATTGTTAATTAGATATTGATGATGCGATTATGTTCACCACATTGACATAGTAATTTTAGTACAAACTGCCACGGTAGAGACGCTGCATCTTTTCTCCATACAAATATTGAAAGGTTGTCTGGAAGAAATAACTTGCAGTGATAAATCCACCTCCAGCCATTGTGCACTCCTGTATTTCTTGTTTCTTGTAGTGTACTGTTCTTCTTCAATTGTGTGCAATAAAGAGTTTCTATCTATCCCATCACATCCCATCCATCCCATCTCCTCCCATCCCATCCCACAAAAAATCGCATAATCGAGCTTCAGAACTACGTATTTAGCGTTTGGTTAGGTATTCTAATTTTGACATTGAAAATGTCTTTTGGTTCGTTTCAGTATAGGCCCCGATTTCACGAAAACGTGCGATCCCCATAAATCTCGGAGAATTATGAAGATATGATATTCAAAAAAGGCTCAAAAGACGCGTTCTCATGGGAGCTGTAAGTTGCAAAAATAATTATTCGCGAAAACGAAAAAAGTTATGGCCGAAATAGTGAAAAATAAATTATTTTTTTTCCGAATTTTTGATTTTGGCGCTCTATATTTTGGAAACGAAGAATGATATCAAAAATTTCAGAAAACCTCCTCTTGACATTTTAGTCAGCTACAATTTGAGCCTAAAACAAAGACGATCGGGTTAAGGGTTTGCCCTGTAGCTCAACCTTTTTGAAAAAAGAAATTCACAGATTTCGTGCCTCACACGACTATCGAGCACATTGCAAATGAATCTACGGAATTCGAAAAAATATTGTCGCTGAGCGACACGAGAAAGTCGGGATAAGGGAAAGGTTAGTTGGGGTCTGATGATGGAGCCGGAAGGAAGCCATAGGAACTCCTAAACTACACATGATAAGCCCATCGTGTTTGGGCTCGTTGGATTTGTCTTCGCAATTACTCTTGTCATATATGATGTCCAGGGTCCTGATGATGGAGCCGGAATGAAGCCATAGGAACTCCGAAACCACGCATGATAAATCGACCGTGTTTGGGCTCGTTGGATTTGCGTTCGCAAGTACTCTAGTCATATGTTATTTCCAGGGTCCTGATGATGGAGCCGTTAGGAAGCCATAGGAACTCCTAAACTAAACTTGATGAATCCACCATATTTGGGCTCGTTGGATATAGGAATATAGGATATAGGTTAGGTTAGAAGATGCGTCGCATTGAAAATGAATTCAACAAAATAAAAAAAAATATTACATTTACATATTTATTTTTTATTATTTTTCAAAAACACAAGCAGCTTAAAAAATGGAAACTAAAATTTAGACAGAAAAAGAGATACGCTTGACATGATGTCTAACTAAAGTAACAAATTAATAAATATCAAATATAATAATATAATATAAGGATATAGAAGATAAGAATATAGGTTAGGTTAGGTTCTAACCTAACCTATATTCCTATATTCCTATATCAAACGAGCCCAAATATGGTGGATTTATCATGTGTAGTTTAGGAGTTCCTATGGCTTCCTTCCGGCTCCATCATCAGAACGCAACTAACCTTTTCCTTATCCCGACTTTCTCGTGTCGCTCAGCGACAATATTTTTTCGAATTCCGTACATTCATTTTCAATGTGCTCGATAGTCGTGTAAGGCACGAAATCTGTGAATTTTTTATCTACTTTTCTAATCAAGATCTATAAAGAATAATTTTAATATTAATTTAAATAACGGTTCGGTTATGTCGAATTTCGAAAGAATGGATGATAGGAGACTAACGAAAGAAATTTATGGAGCGAATGTGAGTGGAAGAATCGGGAAGACGCACGTACCTAGACCAGATCGGGCATGTGCTTAAAAAGGGTCAAGTGCCGTAGTACCCGTAACCGGCGGCGGCGCGCGCATGTATGAAGAGTGGAAGAGGTGGCAGTAGTGGTGTGTGCGGATCGGTTGTCTCTGCCTACCCCACGGGGAAACAGGCGTGACGCTATGCAATTTAAGTAACCAACTCCAATATCCGTAAAATGAGACCTCGAAGTAGGCCTCCTATGTGCCATGCCAACCATGTGTTTGCCAACTTTTCCAATTGTAATTACGAGCCCTGTCTCCTCTTGAATATGACACAATTTGGTGGGCCCCTTTGATGTGGAACGGGTAAGAAGACGGAAGGGCTGTGTAGTGTAGACCTCAAAGCACAAAAGTTTCGGCGCGGAGCAGTCTTATCTAGGGTTGTCAAATTATTTTTGAGTATAATATAGCAACTTGTCTTTGAAAGCGGCAAATAAAAAATATTTGAAAGTAAAAGCGAGTTTTATAAAATTTTAGTGCGTGGACGCAACACTTGGGATTGGTTAAAAATCTCTGGTGCGAATGTGTTCGTGCGTTCGTGTGTATGAATTGTGATTGTGTGCGATCGGAAACTGGCGACAGCGGTTTCGATACGAAGAAGGGGCGTCCGTCCATGGTACATCTTCTTTCCTTGCAAAACCTTTTGATAAGCGCGTGCGTTCGGTTCTGATTTAATTATGTCTACACTCCGTTCATCCTAGCAACTAATGCCGAGCGGTTTCTCTTTCTCTGTACTTCTCACTCTCGCAAAGGGTGATTGAAGTGACTGTGAACTGAGGTTATGAATATAGTTTAATTTAAAAAAAATATTGAATTATTGTTTATTTATTTGATGAATTTAAATTTTGCAATAAACCTGTTTATTTTTATTTTTTGCTTGGAATCAAGTTAAATATTTATATTTAACCTTGTGTCCTGTGTAAAGAAGAGTAATAACCGTTGCGAGAGCGAGAAACCGCTCGGCATTAGTTCCTAGGATGAACGGAGTATAAGTAAGCGTTTCGTCCCAAAGACCAAAAATATGGTACTTCCGGGTACGTTATGGTTCAGCAAAAGTTATACTTTATAGTTACACTTCAAAAGTTTTACTTTTTATATAGTATATAGAAAAATAATAAACTGTGATACTATATTATATTATGTAGTATGATTGACAACCCTAGATCACCCTTTACTTAGTCAAATTACTTGGAATATGATTCGGGTGAAGCTTTGAAGAGAGCGACGCGCGATGTCCCCGCGTAAAGTAATAGGCGTCATATTGTAATTAATACAGAAATAGCTATTCGCCGCATTAAATAAAAATATGTATATAGCATTTTAAGCTTTTCCGTGAACTTTCATGGATTATTCTGTTCCCAACGTTATTTAACGTAATTTACATTAACAATATATGAGCGGCGGGTGGCCGAGTGGTTTGGGCATCGGCATCTCATGCGAGAGGTCCGAGGTTCGAATCCCGTCGGCGTGTACCAATTAGTTTTTTCTGACGAAAAAATTTATATGCATACCTACACCTGCTGCTTCACCTTTCGGAACCGGTGTAAAACTGTAGGTCCCTTCCCTTGCCCCTTACTAGGTGGTAGGCTCAAATTGTAGCCGATTGGGTTGGTACCACCGTACTGGATGTAAGATGACCGCATAGCAGCCTCGGTTGTGTTCTCCTCTAGTCCAGTATAGCCAGAAATCCAGGGAAGTCTCCGGTATGGCACCACCTTCTCGGAGGTGATATTGGCTGGTCGGAGCATGCGCTTTAGCCCCTCTAACTCAGCCACCCATACCGGATTACATAAACAACAAAAAAATTACGTTTGAGTACTTGCAGCACAACACCGATTACTCTGCTCACCCCGATTGTCGGGTTACACGGTGTGGTATGTAGGTATGTACCTATGTAACACTATATTACATTTGCGTTTGTTTATTAATTATCATAAAGTAAATTAATATAAATTAACTACCTTTTGCCCGCACTTCGCTCGCGTGAAATTCGTATTTAAAAAGAAAAAAGTAAGTAAGCACGCCAGCGTACCTTTCGTTCGGCGCGCGGAACAATTCGGTTTGTATGAGAGCCACATCTTAGTGTAACCGGAACTGAATCTTATTTAGCCTATCCTGTGTCACGTATATTTAAATGTGCTTGTACTAAGTTTCATCGAATTCGGATGATCGGCCTAAGAGTTATGAAGGAACATACATACATACAGAAAATATTTCTAAAAAATCGTCAATTTAGTTTTAATATCATACATAGAGTCTACAAACGCAATATCTCATAAAACAAAGTAACTTACTGCATGATCATTCCTTACAGATTTATTATTAGTATCGATTTAGTAATTAAATATAAACTGACTAGAGCAGCGGAGCAATTCGTGCACGAAGTCCTAAGTAGACGTATAATTATCGTAGACAAGCAATCGGTGCTACTTCAGATGGTCAAACGAACCGTCACTCACCATTCGGATTAGGACCCGGTAGTGGCTGCCGTGTTCAAACGGATTGAAATAATATTTTGCCTGTCACGAATGCGACGACTAACTACGGCAAAAAGAAATACCGATATATTTAAAAATAGCTTTTGCCCGCGGCTTCGCTCGCGTGAAATTCGTATTTAAAAATAGGAAAGTAAGTAAGCCCGCTACCGTACCTTTATTTCGGCGCGCGGAACAATTCGGTTTGTACAGTTAAATGTGTTTGTAATAAGTTTTATCGAATTCGGATGATCGGTTTACGAGTTATGGAGGAACATACATACATACATACAGAAAAGATTTCTAAAAATTTTGATTTAGTATCATACATGGAGCATACAAACGCAATATTTCATAAAACAAAGTAACTTACTCCATGGCCATCCCTTACAGATTTATAATTTAGTATTGATTGATAATACTGAGAAAAAACTACTTTAGTAAAGGTCTGATCGGCATCATTGACTTGAAAACATTTAATTACAAATAAAAAAAAAACCCAGTCACGTCAACATCCCTTAAAAAATGCCCGTCGAGCGTCATACCTGCCGCACGAACTCGCACGTCTGTGTGCGACAGGGACGACGCTATACACGCGGATTGTCTCTTTCTAAAGCTCGACACTCATTATCTGATGCCGGTAACTGGACGTACAGTTTTTTTAGGGCTTTTAACAATGGTTTTGTTAATATCAGCCCAATAGTACTTATCTTCCCTATCACTTAGGACCAGAGTCCTTAAGGGATAGAGAACGCTCCACGATATCTAACACAATTACTAAATCCCTCTCACATAGGTTCGCCAACAGTTTATGTATACTAAAAAACAAATTGAGTCTGTCCACCCTAAGTGACGTCTTCAATTCCCTTCGTAACTCTTAAATAAAGTTTTTCTCTAAAGTGTCTAGTCAAGTACCGTGTGGGGCCGGTGCTTTAAAAGAATAGCCCCACTGCATCTCTCCCCGTGTATGTCGTAAAAGTCGACTAAGGGATATGACTCCCTTCTTATATCACTAGGTGGTAGGGTTTAACCCGCCCGGGTTGATACCACCGCACTGAATGAAAGGTCGGTCGAAACGGCTATGTAAATAGTTTGTGTTTTCCGGCCAGTTCAGTGTAGCCGGCACGACCGAAGGGAAGCACTGACGTGGCACCAAGTTCACCCGGTGTTATGGGCTGACATCACGGATGTTGTTTAGGTGATGTAGCCAACCGTGTCAGTTTCCATAAAAAAAAAAAAAATTTCGAGATATAAATTTTTTAAATTTATGTTTTCGCTAAGTGTGAAAATTTTGTGAAATTATTTGACTATTGTCGCTCCGCACCCGCGCCGCCACCGCCCCGCTCACATTAGGCTAGCTAGCTCCCGCCCCGCCGCGCCCCTCCCGCCAACACCACCGTTTTCATTCCCACGTTCGAGCGTAACATTAGACCCTTTTTACACTAAATAAATCAATTAGTTCGTATGAAAACTGTAATTTTTTATTTAAAACGAAATTACCTCATTTAGAAACAAGATATTTGACTTTTTTGTTACTACTGATCACAATAATCATTTCCTAAATTTCATGTAGTGACCGTTACAACACCCTGTATATTGCATCGCTATCTTGAAATGTCGTGTCGCGTCGGTGTGAACCGACCCTTAGCAGTTGGCCGCGCAGCCGTATCACATCAACTGTTACTTCCTCATGAGTGAGAACATTTTGTAGGAAAATGTTCTCACTCATGAGGACATATATAATTTCAAAATATTGCGGTGACAAGTCACGGGTACTTAGAGCGAAGCTGAGTTAACTCGCCGTCTGGACCAATTTTAATAAATTTCTTAACTAACTAATGTATGAAGCGCATTCGACGAACGTAATTTTAGCATAAGCGAATCATTTCCGCGTACATAGCATACTTTACATACTCGTACCTAGTGTTTTCTAAATATGTACTGTATTTAATTAGTTAAAATCGAAATCAAAAGTTACCTATAATATATTGTATGCTTAGCTAAAATTTATATTTACCTTATTTATTTGTTTAAATCTCTCTTACTTCTAACAATTTACTTCTAAAATTTATATTTACCTTATTTATTTGTTTAAATCTCTCTTACTTCTAACAATTTACTTCTAAAATTTATATTTACCTTATTTATTTGTTTAAATCTCTCTTACTTCTAACAATTTACTTCTAAAATTTATATTTACCTTATTTATTTGTTTAAATCTCTCTTACTTCTAACAATTTACTTCTAAAATTTATATTTACCTTATTTATTTGTTTAAATCTCTCTTACTTCTAACAATTTACTTCTAAAATTTATATTTACCTTATTTATTTGTTTAAATCTCTCTTACTTCTAACAATTTACTTCTAAAATTTATATTTACCTTATTTATTTGTTTAAATCTCTCTTACTTCTAACAATTTGTGAAAGGAATCTTCAGTGGTTTAATTCGTAGACTCAATGTGTTAGTTTTAAGTTCATGTACTGTTTGATTCCTTCCTAAATAAAAAAAATACACGCATAGGTACCACACGCTGTATCCCGACAATCGTGGTAAGCAAAGTGGTCGGTTTTGTGCTGCAAGGACTCTTGTAAATTACAGTACAACACCGACCACCACGTTTAGCAAAGTATTCGGACAAGATAACTAGGTATATCAAGCAGCAAGTAAGGCAGGAAGGCTCACCTGCTGCATGACTCCACCGCACTGAATGAAAGGTCGGTCGAAACTACGTAAATAGTTTGTGTTTTCCGTCCAGTTCAGTGTAGCCGGCACGACCAAAGGGAAGCACTGACGTGGCACCAAGTTCACCCGGTTTTATGGCCTGACATCAAGAATGTTGTAGGTGATTTAGGCAACCGTGCCAGTTTTCATAAAAAAAAATACGTGACATAGGCTAAATAAAATTCAGTTCCGGTTACGCTAAGATCATAAGATGTGGCTCTCATACAAACCGAATAGTTCCGCGCGCCGAAATAAAGGTACGATAGCGGAGCGGGCTTACTTACTTTCTTCTTTATAAATACAAATTTCACGCGAGCGAAGCCGCGGGCAAAAACTAGTACTTTATACAGGATGTTTCAGGATAGGCTTGAGAAACTTCAGGATTAGAAAGTACTCATTATTACAAGAAAAAATCCTTACCACTCAAATCGAAATTCCGTGTTTTTTTTTCATAGAAAATTATTAAATTGAAATAAAAACTCGATGGACAGTGAGTTTGGGAAGATTGAGCAAAAGTGCTGTTTTGGTCTAGGGAGTACAATGACCTAGTCCAGTCGCCTTTTTCTTTCGATGTTATTATAAGTGTTTGGAATTTGCCTACATGCAGTTCAATTCTACTTGTTAAGTATGTAAGTTAGTAATTTGATTTTTATTTAATAAAGGTGGACGTTAACCGTCCACCAAATCTCGATTAAAAAATTTTCACCAAAAACTACTATAAAATGACCGAATCTGGGAAAACGTTTCAGAGCTTTTCGTCTTCAAATAGGACCCCTTTCGAACCCTGAAGTTACGAAACCCTATCCTGAAACACCCTGTATACGTTCAAAATGTAAACGCGTCGGGTTACGTCGGGTTTACGAGTGCAAATTTTAAATTACCCTTATAAATTTGCCTCAAAATGTCTACAAATAAGGTCATGTTATGCTAATATTCTCGTTTACCGGCATGAAAATATTCAATACAGAAAGACTGGTTATTTACCGAGAGCATTGTTCGGCCCCTCGACCTTCATCGAGAGAAAAGAAAAAAACTTATTTTTCTTGATCCCGATATTGTTTTCGGAAGCGTCGACAAAAAAAGAGCCCATTATAGGCGAGGTATTTTTCGTTTCGATATCGTCAATTGATTATAATTAAATAGTTCTCCGGGACAGGCACCAATTATTGAAAGGTCGAACAGAGTTTTGAGGGCCGCAAAAAGCGAACATTAATTGAACACCGGAACACGGCAGACAATACTTTATTTATAATAATGATTAACTTTTTGAAATTTGCTCTTAGACACCGGTTTATACTAATGATGATGTGCCTTCAAAGGATTCGATTGCGTGATTAAGAGGCAATTCGACCGTGGGAGTCTGACCGTGGTTCGGATTTCACGTAAGCTACAGTTTTCAGGTCTGTGTACAAGTCCCTTCCCTTCTTACCTTACTAGATGGTAGGGTTTATAAAACGAATATGTAAAATACTTCGTCTTTCCCGTACACTGACTTTTCAAGCCCCTTTTGAAAAAGCCCACGCTGTACTTGGGAGGAAATAGATGGGCAAGGGGGAGTGCGTTCCACATTTTCCCGATTCTGTGAATAAAAGACGTGGTTGCCCGATTAAATAGGGGTGCATCCCCTGCCCAGTACGCATAGTGCGGAGGTGGAATGGGGACGGCGGAATTACGTTAAACAGCTGCTCCGAACGCTCCCCACGAAATAGACGAAAGAACATCTTCTTTTTACCCGACTGCGCGACGCAAAGGAGGGTAATTAAATATGAATTTCACGCGAGCGAAGCCGCGGTCAAAAGCTCGTACTATTATATGACTATAACTGTCACCCGTTACTGCCCGCTATAGTCCGTTAATGGGTCAATCTCGGAGGCAATTCAGGCGTGGTTGTTATCACTGTCCCCGGAGAGACGGATGCTGGAGTTGACTAAAGTGGACTGAATGTGTCCTCAACGAGCTATGAGATAATAAATATTTCATATTGGCTACAGATGGACAGAAATTGTGGTGAATAGTTCGTGGGGTTAATTTCAAGTGAGACTTTGTTGACGTTCGATTTTTAAATATATGCAATCTCCGACCAGCCAATATCACCTCCTAGAAGATGGTCATAACAAATATTTTTGGATTACTGGCTATACTGCACTAAAGGAAAACACAGCCATGCTACATATGTGGGCATCTTTAGTCCGGTAAGGTGTTGCCAACCCAGTCGGGCTTACCACCTAGTAAGGACCCGCTCTTGAAGGACCCGAGACTGTACTTTGGGGGGAAATATATGAGCAGGGAGGGCGTTCCAGAGTTTACCGGTTCTGTAGAGAAAAGATCTGCAGAATCGATTGGTACTAATCAGCGTTTAGTCCAGCGCGCAGGGATGTAATCCCTGCCCAGTGCGCGTGGTGCGGAGATGGAAAGGGGACGGTGGGATCGCGTTAAAAAACTCCTCCGAGCTCTCCCCAGCCTTCCTTAACTTTAATAAAATCCAACGTTTGCTTTCTGCCTGTATGTATGTATGTATCGCTGTCCGTCCGTCCGTCCGCTTATAACTCGAGAACCACTGAATCGATTTTAATAAAAAAAATTCTACGGATAGCTTGATTCTTCCCATCAACTATAGGCTACTTACTATCACGCTCAATGGCTTTGGCTAGATTAGCAGAGAAGTCAAATATGAGAGCGGGCGGAGCCGCGGGCACAGCTAGTGGAATATAAGTATAATATGAAATCGGTTAAGGGACCTACAGTTTTACGTGGAATCTGAACCAGTCGAGCGACCGCACCACTAGAGCTACCGACTCGCTGACAATTATTATATGTTTACTGTGGTGAACACGCGGCAGTAAATAATGCAAATCGGGCTTTAGAAAGAGACAAACCGGCTGTAGAGCGTCGTCCCTGTCGCACAGAGACGTGCGAGTAAGTGCGTCAGGGACGACGCTCTTCAACGTAAACGCGGCAAGCAAGAGCACACTTGAAAAGCGCCCTGATGGATTAGAAAAGAAAGGTTGAAAAGTGTTTTGCGCGTCTTTCATCCTATCCTTTCCTTTCGATTGAAATAGATACCTAAGCTAAATTGGATTTTCTTTTCTGTCGAAATGAGAAGGTCTTAGATAGCAACAGGCCGCCCTGAATCTTAAGAAATTGTCAAATAGACGCAGTCACCAAAACAGGCTTACGACTCGAGCAAATCTTTTTTGTTGACTCCATTATATATTTATTTTAGATACTTTATTGTTTTATATAAATTATACCACAAATGACGGACTTATTGCCCTAGGCAATCTCTGTCGGCCAACCACCCTATTAGAACATTTATTTGGGTATTTACAGAAAAAGCACTGAACTAATAAATAGCATGTTCACAAATTAATGAAAAAACAACAATGACAACTTAGACGCCTAAAATAACACTTTAAATTATATATATACATATATGTACATAGATGGGTGGATCAAATTTTTCTTGTAATGTAAAAACCAGTTGCAAAGTCAAATAAAAAAAAATGTTCATTGCACTTTATTACTTAGTTGAAAATCAATAAGTATAAAATACTTAGGTTTATAGGCAATTGAAAAAAAAGTAGAACATTTTTAGGGGTGACCCAGGAGACAATTTTGTCCCGTTTTGTATGGAAAAAAGGGGTTGTCCTCAGGTTAACCAATATTTAAAAAGAAAATTACTCAAAATGCTTTGTGCAGCTTCTTTCTTATTGATCAATTACTTATCTGAGAGTTGCTGTAACTATTAAAATAAGGTGAATTTATCAAGATAATATCCCTTTTTCAGACAGATACCAAAAACAAGAAAAAGTTGATCCTCCCAGATAAAAATTTACTAAATATTAATAAAGAGAGACATACTTATAAGTATATTCAATAATATAAATACTCCATAGCTAAAATACTTAACCTGTTAACTACATAAACATATTCATATAATATACGATATGTAAAACCTTGTAACAGGCAGACAAGAGGTATATGTATGTAGGTCTTCGACTACCTATTTCCATTGTACACATTATTCTTTTACTAACGAATATTTTTTGCCCTCTCATCATCTTTAATAGTTAATTTTGATTGATAATAAACAAATTTGATACTAATACCTTCAAGTCACTAAATGTTGACTTGATTGATTGCTTCAATTTACTGAGCATTATCCTCCTAGTACAGTGTTTACCAAGTATAATGGTGTGGCCCACAGGATATAAAAACCGGCCAAGTGCGAGTCGAACTCGCGCACCGAAGTTTCCGCACCACAAAAAAAAAACATTGAAAAAAACACGTTTCTTGTATGGAAACCCCCTAAATTTTTAAATTTTTCTATTTTTTATTATTTTTTGTTATATCCGCCATAATAACACATATTCTGTGAAAATTTCAACGGGCTACCTATTACGGTTCAAGAGATACAGCCCTTGGACATAAGGACGGACGGACGGACAGACGGCGCGTAGGCTTAGTAATAGGCTTCCGTACGGGATACGGAAACCTATACTATACTGTGAAAATTTCAACCGGCAACCAATTAGGTAGACAGACAGACAGACAGACGGCGTAGGCACGCAGACGTAGAATGACGTAGGTAAGTAGCACATGCCAATTGTACTTCTGAGCACTCCACGATTATGCCCGAGACTGCAGTAGGTGACGGACGGTATCGCAGTATCGGTGTCCCTCGCCACCGGTATTGGCTGGTAGGCTCGGCTACCGTACCGGTTACCTGCCAGCAGGTTTTCGATGCGAGCCGGTCGTGGTATCGCCGCAACGGTGTCAAGTACAGTTGCTTTCACGAGTCATGAGCACAGATGGACAGTGGACTAACATTGCACGCAAGTGTATAGTAGTCGAACGACGCGTGTGAGTCAGGGTTGCCACGTGTCCAGGTTTTCGATGTTCTTTTCACGGTAAAAAATATAAGCAACGCGGACTGTGTCCTTGTTTTTTTATTTTGGCGCGCACATTCAAGCGATTTTTCTAATAGTTGAAAACAGTTGCAGCTGATTTAAAATATAAAAAAAATATTTGACATACTATCTATGCATGCCTTTGAATTATTTATCCGATATTTCCTTGCCTCCGTATTAGTGATTTTAAGAAAAAAAATTACATAAAGCGCCTCCGAAAAATCAAAGGAATTTTTCGAAAAAATTTAACCCGAAAAATCCAATGTGAGCCCAATAGTCGACGAGCGTCGACTGACGCTGACTGACGAACCAATCGCGTTAAGCGTCGTCGGCGCCGTCGACGTCACATGCCGTCAAACCGACCAATGAAAAGTGTGCTCATGGTCATGACTCGTGAAAGCAACTGTACGCGCGTTCGTATCAATGGCGGATCTAGAAATAGATGTTATAGGGGGAAGTGCACGAGCCCGTTATAGGTACCCGCAAGGGTTAAGAGCGCTCGGCGAAAAATGTGGGTGTAAGCTTGCCATGTGTCCGTGCGGGATAGACGCGTGCGTTAGATTATAGAAGAGATACCCCTACAATTTTCGCCGAGCGCTCTTAATTCGTGCCGCTACCTGTAGTCATAATTTATAACTAACATACATAAGTCAATGATTATGAATTTGAGAATTTGTCAACATTACCGTTAGAAATCAAACTGACACTGTTGGCTACACTGAACTAGACGGAAACGACAAACTATTTACATAGCCGGTTAAAGTTAAATAGTCCCTAAAACTTCGGTCGGTCGGTCGGTCGGTCTTCGGTCACCCATAGAAACTTCGATAGATAAATACTTCTCCAAAACATTTTACAGTAACAAACGATAAGTTATTTACATGAGGGGCAAAGGCGGACTTATCCCTTACAGGAATTTCTCCCAGTAAACCTTTGGATGTTTGAGAGTCGTATGTTGTTCGATATACTACTCTGTCAAGAAAGTACCGGGAAAAGGTCCATAATTCACTAAATATTAGTTATTCTTCCAAATTTTTGCTATCGCCTTCAAATTGGGCCCCTTCCGAAATAATACACTTACGTCAACGAATAATCAAATTATCAAAACATTTTTTAAATGAATTTTCCGGAATCGACTTCAGTTTTCACCGCGAATTCTCTTTTCTGTCTTTTATAGAGTGAAAACGGGTACCTCGAAGTGGTAATTTGAGTTTTGGAAACAGAAAAATGTCGGCCGGAACCATATCCGGTGAATACGGTGGTTGTTCGATGGTATTTGTTGAGTTTTGGCCAAAAAATCGTTCACAATGATGGCCTTAAGCTATTGAGTTTTTGAAGAAAATTCAAATCTCGAGCGGCAACGTCTTTAATGCCCAAGCGATCGTTTAAAATGGTACGAATCGATTCGTGAGACACAGAGTTGAGCGGCTATCTCTCTCAAACTTGAATGAGGATTTTCAGTCACCATTTCCCTCACTTTAGCTATAATAACTTCAGTTGAAGACGTTGATGGCCGACCAGAGCGAGGCAAATCTTCCACCACATCTTGACCCCTTTTGAATGCACTGTACCACTCATGTACACGTGTTTTTGATAAAGTCGATTCACCGTGAGCCTTCTGTAACATTTTCAGCGACTCGGAACACGAAATTCCATTTGCGATGCAAAATCTGAGACAAATTCTTTGTTCGATATTTTTATCCATTATAAAAATC
Organism: Nematopogon swammerdamellus; assembly: GCA_946902875.1. Taxonomy (NCBI): domain Eukaryota; kingdom Metazoa; phylum Arthropoda; class Insecta; order Lepidoptera; family Adelidae; genus Nematopogon; species Nematopogon swammerdamellus. The sequence goes on along the minus strand of OX336334.1, from coordinate 2,279,583 downwards.
GCAAAACACACTTGAGATGAACTAACAAAATCGAGCACTGTAAACAAACTAAATGACAGATGGGGCTCAAACTCCGCGCCAATATAGAAAACAGTTGTGCCAATTTAGCGACAAAAAGAATTATTTGAATTGAATTTGGAATTAGAAGTAAATTGTCAATTCCCGGTACTTTTTTGACAGAATGTAAGTAGGTACATAGTAGCAAAATACTTGAGTGTGGAAATATAAAATATAATATAAGGAAAATAGCTATGATAAACTATAGATTTATTTATTAGGTCATTCACACCCTTTCAGATCCGTACCTGCTCAGTACCCACCCGTTGCTCTGGTAAGGTGGTACTGGAATAGTGAGTGTGCCGCCGAGATTTCATTTTCGATCGATACCGAGTTAAATGCCCCTTCAGTCAGATATTAATTGGCAATTGAGAGTAAAGGCTTTGTTTAGAAATTTCGGACTTTTCATTTTGCAAATTGGGAGAGAGAAATTCAAATGGACCGACACTTAATGAAAGTGATATCAATATTGCCTATACGAATTTGATTGGATTGCCCGTTTTCGGAAATAACCGGTCGTAGCAGGCAATCAAAACCTCATTTAGTAGTATGAGATAGGAGTAAATTAAACATCAAAAGCAAAGTCAACATGTTTATTCCTAAACACGACCTTTGGCCCTTTAAAAGTAGGCGAAAAGATGTTTTTTTTATGTAAACCAACATGGGTGGCTGTGCTGAGGGACCAATGGCACAGTCGACAGAGGCAAAAAGACCTCTCCTCGCTAAACCACGCTCAGAGAGGCGCCATGCCAGCAGATTTGCGGACTGTTGCTAGGCTGTCCAGTCCAGCCTGTGTTGATAGGACGTTTGAAGAAACCCAGGTTCAGGGATTCGAGAAACACACTCGCCGGAAGACAGTTCCACATGTCTCAAAATCCCAATGTCTACAACAAAAGGGTGTTTAGTGCGGCGAATGGTGTGAAGATATGATGGATGGCAAAAAAGGTACCAAGTAAGGTAGTAGGTACGTAAGGTAGGAATGTAACAATATTACCGTCCGACCGTTGGAGGCTGACCGTGGTTCGGATTCCACGTAAAATACTATAGGTCCCTTCCCTTCCTACCTTACTCGGTGGTAGAGTTCAACCCGCCCGGGTTGGTACCACCGCACTGAATGAAACGTCGGTCGAAACGGCTATGTAACTACTTTGTGTTTTCCGTCCAGTTCAGTGTAGCCGGCACGATCGAAGGGAAGCACTGACATGGCACCTAGTTCACCCGGTGTTATAGGTTGACATCACGGTTGTTGTAGATGATGTAGCCAACCGTGTCAGTTTCCATAAAAAAAAACAAAAGGCGGCGGTGCTGAAGAATACCTCCGCCATAGTGAGGTAGCTGTTGTACTATTGTGTTTCCTGCTTCACTGCGTCCTCGGATGCTTCGTAACTTTCGCACGTCATCTGTCTTAAAGCTGTTTGATTTAAAATAATTTCGAACAACCACGGTAATTAAAAAATCCATATCTCTATTTTTCATCAGGAATTTAAATTTATTCAATGGAATGTGGCCAGCACGAAGTCTTCTAGAAGCAACAAACTTGCCAGCTAACTTGGTTGCCTTAGCCGCTCGCGAATATCCTGTCACTTCTGAATGTCGTATCAAGTTTGCCTGTTTAGGTGCGCGGCGGAATGCAGTCTCGTCAACCAGTTGCATTCTGTTCGGCGTTTGGTGTCCTTAATACGAGTAGTATTAACCGAAGTTAGTCACGCACGTGATACATTTTAGGTATTCGAAACAAGTGCAAGTCGAACTCGCGCACCGAGGGTTCCGTATCGCCATGTCATGGTCAGCGCCACTCACGCCATCTATGGATTAGTTAAAATTTTAAAATGCTTCATGATCTTTTCGGTAGATGGCGCGCATACACTTTTTAATTTCTTGTATCGGAACCCGTGAATTTTTTACTTTTTCTTATTTTTATTATTTGATGTCGATAGACCATAATAAAATAACACAAATTATGTGAAAATTTCAACGGTTTAGCTATTACGGTTCAAGAGATACAGCCCTCGAACAGACGGACAGACAGACAGACAGACGGCGTAGGCTTAGTAATAGGGTCGCAGGTACGACGGATACAGAACCCTAAAAACACCCGACCATTAAAAAGTCAAAAATAATTTCGGTTTACTTAAAGGAGTCGGGGGGGGGGGGGGGGGGGGGGGGACCGCTAAGTAAATAAAATATAAAAACTCAGAGCTGCGCGGTCATTTACTTAGCGGTCCGTAGACTCCTTTAAGTAAGTAAACGGAAATTATTTTTGACATTTTAAGGGTCGGGGTTTCTTTAAATTTGTAATATAACTTTTGTCCTTAGTCTCTAAATCACAACACACGAAAGGCGCATAGCCACTAAACACGCGATCTTCAAGCGTCCATGACCTCACAGCTGTTATTGAACCTTAGCCAAGAAAACTAAACAATGGAATTAACGAAGACCTAGTCGTCTGCGCCAAGCACAGAACATAAAAACCAGTAGAAGTAGCGCGATGGATCGTCGTGTATATAACCCAATTTTTATAACTGTGCACTTCGAGCTGTCAAAGTCGTTAGGTTGGCACGACTGAATTCACCCCCCGCTTACTTCCTCACCTCTCCGCCGACGCCTATCAGTACACGCCCTTGCTGTGTGTGTGTGTGTGTACTGATAGGCGTCGGCGGAGAGGTGAGGAAGTAAGCGGGTGGTTGAATTCAGTCCTGCCAACATAACAACTTTGACAGCTCGAAGTGCACAGTTATAAAAATTGGGTTATACACAAAAAATTGGGTTATGTAAGCGTAGATCCGCGCACTTGGTCTCCGATCATATCGCTCCGCTATCATTAATGTCACAGACGGAACCGATTAAGCTAAAAAACCGGCCAAGTGCGAGTCGAACTCGCGCACCGAGGATTCCGTATCGCCGTGTGATGGTCAGCGCCACTCACAACCATCTATGGCGTGATTATGAAATGGTTCATGTTAGTTAAAATTCATGATTAGTTAAAATGCGTCATACTCTGTTCGGTAGATGGCGCGCGCACATTTTATTTTTTAGTTTCTTCTATGGGGACCCCCGTGAATTTTTTACTTTTTCTTATTTTTATTATTTGTTTTTATATCAGGCATAATAACAAACTTAACTTTAAATCAGCATAGAATTCTAATGACAGCACTTCATCTTTTTTATCGTTAATGGTTACTTTTTTATTAATCCTTAATGGTTACTTGCTTTCGGTCCTTACTGCGTACAGTGCTAAACGGTCGCCGCACAAAGAATTTGTCTAAAATGATAACTAATTAGCTTTTGCCCGCGCCTTCGCTCGCGGTAGACTCGGTTTAATAGCAAATCCGATTTAAACGCAAATATGATAATAAGCGATCGCTTCTTTTATACTATCTCTCTCTCTCTCCTGTCCATGCTATATTTTATTTGATACTGCTCAGCCCTAAGGTTATTTAGCTTTATGGTATAAAGCCTAGAGTGAGCGTCAAGAACTACTCTTTCCATTGGTGCAAACTGCATCAAAATCTGTTGACTGATTTTAAACATACATAAATACAGGCAGATGTTCCCTTTTATAAGAAGCAGCGGTTCACGCGAGGATCATTTCTTTTTCCCTTATATATAATACTAGCTTTTGCCCGCGGCTTCGCTCGCGTGAAATTCGTATTTCAAAGGAAGAAAGTAAGTAACTAAGGCCGATCTGCGTTAAGGTAAACGATAAACCTTCTCAACTAAAGTAAGTAACTAAGGGCGAGGCCGAAGGCCGAGCTGCGTTCAGGAAGACGATGACCTTTTCGAAGAAAGTAAGTAACAGAGGGCGAGGCCGAAGGCCGAGCTGTGTTCAGGAAGACCATAAACCTTCTCGATGAAAGTAAGTAACTAAGGGTGAGGCCGAAGGCCGAGCTGCGTTCAGGAAGACTATAAACCTTTTCGAAGAAATTAAGTAATTGAGGGCGAGGCCGAAGGCCGAGCTGCGTTCAGGAAGACTATAAACCTTCTTGATGAAAGTACGTAACTGAGGGCGAGGCCGAAGGCCGAGCTGCGTTCAGGAAGACGATGACCTTTTCGGAGAAAATAAGTAACAGAGGGCGAGGCCGAAGGCCGAGCTGCGTTCAGGAAGACCATAAACCTTCTCGATGAAAATAAGTAACTAACGGCGAGGCCGAAGGCCGAGCTGCGTTCAGGAAGACTATAAACCTTTTCGAAGAAATTAAGTAATTGAGGGCGAGGCCGAAGGCCGAGCTGCGTTCAGGAAGACTATAAACCGTCTTGAAGAAAGTAAGTAACTATCGCCCATAGTTACCTACTGTCATCGAGAAGGTTTAGCGTCTTCCAGGACACAGCTCGGCCTTCGGCCACGCCCTTAGTTACTTACTTTCTTCGAGAAGGACTTCCTGAACGCAGCTCGAGCTCGACCTTCGGCCTCGCCTCAGTTACTTACTTTCTTCTTTTGAAATACGAATTTCTTCTCCCTCTCCCTCTCCCTCTGCCAATCCCTCTCCCTCTCCCTCTCCCTCTCCCTCTCCCTTTTTTTTTTATGGAAACTGACACGGTTGGCTACATCACCTACAACATCCGTGATGTCAGCCCATAACACCGGGTGAACTTGGTGCCACGTCAGTGCTTCCCTTCGGTCATGCCGGCTACACTGAACTGGACGGAAAACACAAACTATTTACATAGCCGTTTCGGCCGACCTTTCATTCAGTGCGGTGGTACCAACCCGGGTTAAACCCTACCACCTAGTGATATAAGAAGGGAGTCATATCCCTTAGTCGCCTTTTACGACATACACGGGGAGAGATGCAGTGGGGCTATTCTTTTAAAGTACCGGCCCCACACGGTCCCTCTCCCTCTCCGTCTCCCTCTCCCTCTCCCTCTCCCTCTCCCTCTCCCTATCCCTCTCCCTCTCCCTCTCCCTCCCCTTAACCATCACCCTTCCCCCCTCCCCCCTTCCCTCCCCCGCCCCCTTTACTGTAATATACATTTAATTTACAGGAAAACGTAAACGAAAATCCCAATCCTTCTAGTTCTCACAGAAAACGCGATGGTACGGAACCCTCTGTACGCGAGCTCGGCTCGAACTTGACCACTTTTTTTAAAAATTATGTTACTCCGGGATATACACTACCCATATACGAAGTTTCGTCCAAATCCGTCCAGCCGTTCAGGCGTGAAAGAGGAACAAACAAACAAACAAACAAACAAACAGTGAGATGAGAAGTGAGATGAGATGAGATAGTGAGAAGTGAGAAGTGAGATGATATTTACCCATCTGAGACCTAGCACAATAAGTCACAAGCTGCGTCCAGACCTTTGTTCGGCAAAGATACATATTTTTTATATTTTTATTTATTTATTTATTATTTATTATTACTTTATTATCCTTAATCTAAGTCTTATTTCTGTATACATTATTAAATTATTTTTACACGTGTCTTTTATTGCCTAATTTTGTTTTTCTTATATTACTAAGTTTAGTTTTTGAATGTTTACCTATTTTTCAAGTTATGTATCTGAGCCAACAATAAATATATTTCATTTAATTTCATTTCATTTCACGCGAAACATCTAACTTTTATGTTCTGTGGCGCCAATCATAATTGAGCGGACATATCTATTAGATTGCGTGCGTTACATAGTAGATTGCGTGCGACTAGGAGATTCACTTGTCGCTCGTCTCAGTCATGTAGGTATTTTTTTTTTTTTATGCAATCCGTTATGGGTGGCTGAATCAGAGGAGCCAAAGCACATGGCTTATAGCGCCATAAATTGCGCGTTTTATTTCTGATATGTTTGGACGACAAAATATACATGAGTCAGTATAGTAAACAAGAGTGAAAATATACATGAGTCAGTATAGTAAACAAGAGTGAAAATATACATGAGTCACTATAGTAAACAAGAGTGAAAATATACATGAGTCAGTATAGTAAACAAGAGTGAAAATATACATGAGTCAGTATAGTAAACAAGAGTGAAAATATACATGAGTCAGTATGGTAAACAAGAGTGAAAATGAATAAAATGTGCAGGCGATGATTTTTTAACCCCTGACGCAAAAATAGCGGTGTTATAAGTTTACGTGAGGGCGTGTGTGTGTGTGTGTGTAAGGGTGTGTCTGTCTGTGGCATCGTAGCTCCCAAACTGATGGACCGATTTGGGTGCAGTTTTTTTTTAGAATGCTGGGTTTAATCGGGATGTTTCTTGGTATGTTTGTAAGCAGTAATTAAATAATCAAAAAATTTATTATCTTAAAAAATGGACCGATTTGCATGAGGTTTTTTTTTAAAAAGCTTGATATAAAAGTTAAATTACAAATTTAAAAAACCGGGGGACCACTAAGTAAATTAAATATAAAAACTCAAGAGCTGCGCCGGAATTTACTAAGCGGTCCCCCGACTCCTTTAAGTAAGTAAACGGAAATTATTTTTTACTTTTTAAGGGTCGGGGATTTTTCAAATTTATAATTTAACTTTTTTATGTTTAAAGATCTATACTGGTACCAAGAATTTTTTTTGGAGGTGGGGTGAATTGCGATTTGATGTAACGCGGCACACTTCACAGCCGTCACTTGATTTTTACACAGGTGAGTCCAAGAACTCAAGACTTTTATTTGCAATAATTTTAAAATAATTGCAATTTATACATAACTCAATAACTTACGTAACAAATCAATTATTCGCTACTCGTTTAATATATTTTAAAGCTTTTAAACATCTTAAAACAATTTTTCAAAATGTAAACTACATGGTTTTCAAGAGAAATCGCGTGACTAAAAAATCGTATTACCATTTATATTAGTTTCATTGCCTTCTGTGTACACGAAAATAATACACTTCGTTCGAGCGCAGCGCAGTAAGTGCAGGTAGGACCGCCGCGATAACATCTCATTAAAATTAAATGTACGACGAACGATTTTTCATTTTTTTTTATGGCTCCTTGTGAACCGGACGATAACGGCACGGCGACGCGCGACGGAACGTCACCACTACTTCACGGCATCAGTGGAGACGAAATGAATGAAAACATAATATAAACACGTATTCGACGGCGATAGTACAGTTGCTTTCACGAGTCATGAGCACACTTTTCATTGGTCGGTTTGATGGGATGTGACGTCGACGGCGCCGACGCTTCACGCGATTGGTTCGTCAGTCAGCGTCAGTCGACGCTCGTCGCCTATTGGGTTTACACGCGTCGTTCGACTACTATGCACTTGCGTGCAATGCTAGTCCACTGTCCATCTGTGCTCATGACTCGTGAAAGCAACTATAAGCGCGGTCACTTTGTTCGCCCTAGGTTAAGGCGGTCGCAGTGACCGACTGCTGGTTAAGGGCGAGTGGCATCGAAGCCGCTTATGCTGCTGGCACGTTCTGCAGTCTCTCGACTGCTGCAGCTGCCTGTGTTTTGTAGAAAACGGCGAATGAGTATCTGATGTCCCAGGTCGAAGCGCCTCCTAGCTCGACATCGTCCATGGCAGCTGCCGCCGGGGCGATGGTGCTGGAAAGAAAGAGATCCAGTTCGACTGTCACAGCGAAGAGGAACTGGCAAGAAACTTCGCTGGACCTGTCCACTTAGACCCATGTCCTGATCATCGGTAGGGCGGGACGGTACTGTTCTCACATTCTCCAGTTATTCTTCTAGGTAGGCAAGTTAAAAAGTAGATTTCATTGATCCCTGCGGTCGAGCTGACAACATGCCCACACGCGATGATATAATCGGTGCAATGAGCGAACGAGACGGACATAATGACGAGATGGGCGACTGAGAGAGAAGCGCATATGGCGTCGTCAGTCTTCCGTCAATATGTCATTGTATATTATACATATTTAAATATATCATTGGCAGATCAGATGCCACCAGGACCTTGACACACTAACTTGTCAGCTTCAAAATAACATCAAAAGGGATTGCTTCATAACGACGGCAAAGTGCTCTCTCGCTCTCCGCGTAAGTGAGGGGCGGGAGAGATCTGAGATAACCTGATCTGCCAATGAACGAATATATTATGATACAGTCGTGAGTTGCTCTTCCTAAAGCAGACCGAAGGCTGCCTCGGAAGCTTATCAACCTGGCCCGGGCTAAGCTGAGTATAGCCGTTGGTCTGATGAGCGGTCACTGCTCACTAAATAAACATCTATACACCATGGGTATTACGGAGAGGCCACTGTGCAGGGGATGCTTGGCGACGGATGAAACGGCCGAGCATGTTTTGTTAGAGTGCAGTGTCCTTGACAACCAACAAAGGGGCATACTCCGTTCTCCATCTTCCGTTGCAGAGGTCTGCAGATGCCCCAGTCGACGTGTGGCTTTCATGGAAGACATAGGCTGGATGGGGTAGCTGGAAATCGCGGAGTTTTTCACGAAGGTCCCCAACCAAGCGGGACTAGTTTGCAGGCCTAGAGCCAACCCCAAACCAAAGCAACAACCACAATAACAACAAGGTATTATAATAGTTAAATTGGCAAGATATGTAAACTTGGCAAGAAAGGGTCCTAAGATTGATCCATTTGCTAATGTAACAATGATAGTAGAACAAAAATAACAATGAAACCCAAACATTACTTCGTAAAATCTGGCATTGGGTACGTAATCGTGGCAGTCGAGGCGGGGGCTAGTTTATATCAGCGTTTCTGTTCGAGACAAAACAGTCGTCGTCAAATTAAAATTCAAAGCATTTCGCCTTAAATGCTTAAAGATTTTATAAATGTTCGTCACAAATATCCTCCATTGCTTTCAGTTTCATCACAAATCTCCTAATCATATCTCCAGGGCAAGTCGAACTCTGATATTTTAACTCTGGCTAACATTTGTCGGTTCAGTGAGTTCGAGAAATTGATTGCTAATGAATGAGGATCAAAGAATAAATTTGAAAATGGATTTAGAATAAAATTACTGCTTCGAATCCTCGAACGGATTTCGAAATGTTCAGTCCGCGAGTGAGATAGCTTGGTCGCCTGTAAACATTGGGCGCAGCGCAGAATAATGATAGGACATAAAGAAATATGAGTCCCCCAAGTGAAAGGAGACGCAACAGATACGAGAAAATACGACCGGGATTGTGGGCGCACGAAAATATTGTCGGGAAACACCCGGAAGCCATAAAGGGGGGGACGACGCTGCCAAGGGCAAAATAATCCCTCGAAACATGATCCTATATCGCTTCCTAAAAGTGGAGCGCGCGTCATCAATTCGCAGAGGCAGAAGCAGCAAAATTTCGAGCGATAACATGAGCATATTCCAACAGGAGTATAGTGTTAGGATTCGATTTTATTGCGCTGGAATTATTCCCTATGGGTGAATAAACATAAAATATAACACGAAAAACTTATCTACATACTATCTACTAGCGTATGCCAGCGGCTTCGCTCGCGTGCAATTCGCATTTAAAAAGAAGAAAGTAAGCAAGAAATAAGGCCAAACTGCGTTGCGTTCAGGTAAACTATAAACCTTCTCGATGAAATTAAGTAACTCGGTTTGTATGAGAGCCACGTCTTAGCGTAATCGAACTTAATTTTATTTATCCTATCGAGTGTCACGTGTAGAAATGCGCTTATACTAAGTTTCATCGAATTCGGATATCGGTTTAAGAGTTATAGAGGAAAATACATACATAAGTACAGAAAATAATTCTAAAAATCGCCAATTTAGTTTTACTATCATAGGTACCTACATAGAGTCTACAAACACAGTTCTCATAAAACAAAATACTATTACTACATGACCATCTCTTACAGATTTATTATTGATAAACTCTTCCAATCCTAAGATGAATTTAAAACAACCTTCGGCTTTAGAGATCAACAATTTATACATAACACGATAAGATAGGCAGTCATTAATAGTTGTGTCTGCTCTGCCGCCAGCTAATTCCGAAATTTGTCATGGTATTTTTGATAGCACTGCGGTGCTGGCAGTAAATAAATAAGATATCATCAAGGCGGATGAGGCTTCGTAGGAAAGCTATTTCAAAATAATAGGATTGTCTCAGGTCTCTCTCACGCCGAAAGTATCAAGATAATGTAACAGGCTGCGCCGCTGATAGGCTCACCAAATTGAACGAACAAGCGAATCGACAGCGCAGAAAAAGCCAGCGTCGTCGCCTCGTTTGCCCAAAGTCTTGGAAAAGTACACGAAGTATCTAACCGCAAACAAAACGATGTATCACATTACCGAACGTGTGTGTGCACACACGCGAACCGATTATATCTCGAAATACAGGATGTTGCTAGAAGTTTTATGATAATAAATTACAAATTGAAAAACCCCCGACCCATAACGTCAAAAATAATTTCCGATTACTTACTTAAAGGAGTCGGAGGACAAACACCCGCGCAAGACCTGAGTTTTAATATTTTATTTACTTAACGGTCCACCGACTCCTTTATTATAAAAGGAAATTCTTTTTAATGTTTTAAGGACTCTGTGCCCTAAGGGATGGAGAAGACGAGTACAATGGGGCTAATATTAACAAATTCTTGTTAAAAGACCTAAAAATATATTTAAAAAGAAACAAGACGAATGGCTCGGCGCTGTCCTATTGATCCCACGAATCTGCTTTCAAAACACGTGTCGCTTCGACACTCGCTACTAAATAGTGGAATATTGCTGTGTGTGTACTATTGTGTTACGGGTTTTTTTTCTTTACTACCAGTAGTGCTGCTGCTGCGGCTGCTGCTGCTGCTGCTGCTGCTGCTGCTGCTGCTGCTACTACTACTATGCTACCACTACTATCTCTTCTCTTTTTGTAACTTGTTATTTGTTTTTTTATTTCTTATTCCTCTATGCATTGCTGCCACTTTATCTTCATGTGTAATCCGTGTCTAACGATGCTGGAGGCAAACTTTAATTATTGTATGTATCTTTCGGTCTTTTCTTGTCTGTTTGTTTCTGTTTGTTTTTGTCCTAATAAATAAAATAAAATCTGGTCCGAAAATAAATGTACCGACTGCTGTAACAGCCTGTACAGCTCCGTCACGAAACGTGCAGAATGGGACGAAACGAGCAACATATTAGAGCGCATTGTAACACATTATGATCGTAATATCGCGCGGCGTTACTTATCGTCACAAAAAACGAGCTTCGCATATAATGTCGAGCGTGGCATTCGTAATAAGAAGGAATCTCGCATCCGCGTCGGAATTAGGAGGGGTGACGTCAGCAGAGTATTACTCGGTACAATAGGCAAATTGACACGGGGAGCCAGCGCGTGTGAACTCGATAATTAGATAGAAGTGGCGGGTGGCCGAGTGGTTTGGGCCAGGGTTGTTGCGAACATCAGCATCAGCATCCGCGGAACTTCAGCATCATTTTCATTATTAATGCTGATCATCTGATTATTAATGCTGATGTTTGAGTCGTGACAAACCTTCTCGGAACCGACTCGAAGCCGGAAAAGCAGCAAATACAGTTCCAAATAGTTCCAAAGTTCCACCCAATACTAATAATTTAATTGCTAATATAATTACTAAACTGGTACTGGTATCAGATTGATTCTTTTTTTTATTAAATGTCACAAAATTATTAAAACACAATCTTTTATTTCAATACCAACCAAAACTTTGGATATAAATTGATAATATTCATATCGTTCAGTATTTTTCCCTTTTTTTAAAGAAAATAATTAAAATCAGCATCAGCATCCGCTGATGTCATTGATAAAATATTAGCATCAGCTGATGTGAAAAAATGTGCATCAGCAACAACCCTGGTTTGGGCATTGGCTTCTCATGCGAGAGGTTCGAGGTTCGAATCCGGTCGGCGTGTGCCTATTAGGTTTTTTCTAACAAAAAAATTTACGTCTATACCTACACCTGCTGGTTCCCGTTCGGAACCGGTGTAAAACCGTAGGTCCCTTCCCTTGCCCCTTACAAGTAGAAACGGTGAAGATATTAAAGCGCTCCCAAACTTAATCAAAATTTACAAATCTCACATTAGACCACTCTTGGAATATGGATTTCAAATATGGAATCCTTACTTCGTCAAAGATATTACTCCCCTAGAAAGAGTTCAAAGAAGAGCGACCAAGATACCAAAATCATTGGAGAGGAAACCATACGAGGAAAGACTAAAAATCCTCAACCTGACAACATTGGAGCAACGTAGAGAAAGGGGTGACCTCATAGAAACATACAAGATTCTCAATCAGCATTATGATTGTCCAGAACTGGAGAACCTCTTTACTAGAAATACAAATAGTCATCTCCGAGGCCATAGCCATAGCTTGAAGCTGAATGTCACTGTCAGCTCAACAAATCCGAGACGAAACTTCCTGTCAAATAGAGCAGTGGAAATGTGGAACAAACTGCCCGAAGATGTCGTACAAGCACCCACCCCTTTAAAAACAGGCTCGACAAACACCTAAAAAAAACACCAAACTAAACTAACATAAAAATAACAAAGCACCAGTGAACTTAGACATGAACACATCAGCCTAGGCTGTTCGTTCATCAAATAAATAAATAAATAAATAAATAAAACTAGATGCGTACTAGGTAAAAGGTTTAGCAATGTCGAAGACCGAAACTAAATTAGAAAAGCAATATTCTAGTGCCCGAAAGGCGTTTTCATGGATTTATATATGCACGCACGGTGGACCAACTACGCATTACATAATAGCAAAGTCCTTATCAGGAGTCCCGCTTGTTCCCTAAACGATGCGGTAAACAACATTTGAATATGAATAAAGATGCGGTTACTGAGGAGATCGAGTTGCGGAGTAAATAGCACGTAAGTCGTAACATAGGAACACATATTAAGCCGCTTGTGCACGGTCATCTGTTCCGTCGCTCGTGAACGTGTATACGCGCGACCGACGTAAACAGGTTCACGATGGAACTGATCGTGGACCACAACATGTCAGTCAGTTAGTCAGCGTGTAAGCGTCCACTGCTGGACATATGCCTCTCAAATTTTTCTCCAGTCCTCCCGGCCTTCAGCGGTACGGAACCGCTACTTGATGTCGTCGTTCCACCACCACCCTATGTTTGGACCACAACATAGGACAATTGAACTATTTCGATTTATCTTATTGTAATATGTTTAACCCCCGACGCAAAAATTGGGGTGTTATAAGTTTAACGTGTGTGTTTAACGTGTTATCTTAAAAAGTGGACCGATATGCATGCGGTGTTTTTAAAAAAGCTTGAAATAGAAGTTAAATTACAAATTTTGAAAACCCCTGACCCTTAAAAAGTCTAAAATAATTTCCGTTTATTCACTTAAAGGAGTCGGGGGACCGCTAAGTAAATATCCGGGCAGCTCATTAATTTTGTCTTTTTAAGGGTCGGGAGTTTTTTTAAATTTGTAATATATATTCTAATAAAACGAATCTAAGTGTAACTTGTTACCTAATGAGAATAAATAAATTTAATTGACACATCACACGTTCAACGAGGCGGCGCATGGACAAGCGGCTTCATCCGCAGATGTAACTCAAGCGGTGTACACACGTTCGTGTGTCGGCACGAAAGGACGACGAAGCTGAAGCTAATCTCCCCACCTCTCTAGATACATTTGAGCCGATTAACTGGGATACGAGAGCGGGTGTAACAAGACTCAGCGGATTAACGGCAATCCCTTTAGTGATGATAACTCAATAACATGATGTAAATAATTTTCCATCAATTGACAGTGAAGATGGAGGTTTAATTAAGCGACGAAATGTTATTTTGGCATTTGGCAGAATTTGCTGATCATATATACATACATACAGAGGGTTAAGAAGTTAGCGCATGATAGATTATTTGTGAGTACATTAAGTGACGGAATTCTTCCTTAACTGTTTTTATTATTTTAGTAATAGCTAGTAATAGTAGTAATATTTTAGTAATAGTAATAGCTTAGATGTTGTAGGTGATGTAGGCAACCGTGTCAGTTTCCATAAAAAAAAAAACACGCTTATTATACCACATAATGTTTGTTTAGCTTAATTTAGTTTTTATATGGTAATTTTAGCCCGTAAATTAAACTGTTCTGTTTTAATTTAATTAGTTTTTTTCTTTCTCTTACCTTACACTATAACATACTTAGTTTTATCTGTAGTGACCTATTAGCGGTGAAATGTAGTAACATTCGACAAAGCGAGTTAATGTAGATAGTAGTTGAATAGCTCAGTTCAATAAAACCAGACTTGAGGATTAACTCCGACGCGGCGAAGAAAATAGAACAGAAACATGTGAGAGCGCGGCTTAAGGAAGTAACACGTGGGTAGTTCCACATTTTATTGCCTAGAACAGTGGTTCCCATATAGCGGTACGCTTACCCCCAGGGGTACGTAGTCTCAAGAGAAGGGGTACGCGTGGGCGCACTTAAATGGTCACGTTAACCTCTACCTAAAAAGTAAAAATAGAAAGGTGCCCACTTATCTCATTAGTGAAAATTATCTCCACTGATGAATGGTTGATTGGGACCTATTTCGTATTATATTGTGATTAAGTAACTAAGTAAATTTGACACATTAAACTTGTATACAGGGTATCCCAGAAACCGACGATAATCCTTTGACAGCTGATAGGGCTGCTAATTACCTCTCAGAATATCTAATTTTAGGTTTAGTAAAAATGGCTTAGTTTTTGAGATATTGTCATTTTTGTAAAAGTCCAAAATTTTCTCCCTCAGCTCATTTTTTTAAATGCCACAAGTACAAATGCAAGATTTTCTTAAATCTAGTTTTTGTCAAATATTTCTGAAAAGTAAGGCTTTCACACGGTATAATTTATTTTTTCATGTTTAATCCTGCTTAGCTGAAAAACGACTTAAGAGCCACATGTTAAATTTTTTTCAGCCTCATGCCTTGAATTTGGCCCTTCGCGGTGAAAAAAAAAATTACTACGCTAAAGTGGCATTATGCAACAAAAATACGCCCATCTAATGTAGTTTTTAAAATGGTACATCACTTACCGATTTGCCCAATAATTTATGAGATATTTTTATTTAACTTCAAAAGGACCTCGGAATTTGATAACTGTTCTACCAACTACGAATTGGAATAAAATAAACACTTGAAGTAATTGGTCCTTATTAACCTGTTAAAGTAGATGTTCAAATTGTTTACCACCTGCACGAATGCTAGCTCGACATCTTCTCACAAATACCCGGTTGATGCGTCGAGCAAGTACTCGATACAAGTGCAGATACGTCCACCTGAGCAAAGAGTTTGTATTACGGCGACGTAATACAAACTCTTTGCACCTAAGCTACGGCCGTAATTCTTTCTTTGAGCTCTATCAAGTTTTCCACCGGTTTCCCGTAAAATTTTTCTTTTAAATAGCCCCAATGATAAAAACCTAACGGATTTAAATCTGGTGATCTAGACGTAGCTCAAGTGGCAGTGGGCTGGGCACATTAGCCGAAGAGACGATGAGAAGAATGATGATTGAAGTAACCGTGTCCTACAATGGCGGCCGTGGACAGGAAAACGGAGTGTGGGAAGACCACCCGGCAGGTGGGACGACGACATCAAGTACGTCGGCGGAAAGCAGTGGTTCCGTACCGCTGAAGACCGGGAGGACTGGAAGAAAATTGGAGAGGCGTATGTCCAGCTGATCTAGACGTCCGATCCATCTGTGGGGATATGCTTGGTCTAAAAAATTACGCACTTCTCTAGCGTAATGGGCTGGGCAGCCATCATTTTGCAACCACATCTCCCTCCGTATGGCCAATGGTACATCTTCTAAAAGGCTTTAAGGATTTAAATCTGTTAGATTTTTATCATTCGGGCTATTTAAAAGAAAAAGTTTACGGGAAACCGGTGGAAAACTTGATAGAGATCAAAGAAAGAATTACGACAGTAGCTCAGGTGGACGTATCTGCACTTGCATCGAGTACTTGCTCGACGCATCAACCGGGTATTTGTGAGAAGATGTCTAGCTAGCATTCGTGTAGGTCGTAAACAATTTAAACATCTACTTTAACAGGTTAATAAGGACCAATTACTTCAAGTGTTTATTTTATTCCAATTCGTAGTTGGTAGAACAGTTATCAAATTCCGAGGTACTTTTGAAGTTAAATAACAATATCTCATAAATTATTGGGCAAATCGGTATGTAATGTACCATTTTAAAAACTACATTAGATGGGCGTATTTTCGTTGCATAATGCCACTTTAGTGTAGTAATTTTTTTTTTCACCGCGAAGGCCCAAAATCAAGGGACGAGGCTGAAAAAAATTTAACATGTGGCTCTTAAGTCGTTTTTCAGCTAAGCAGGATTAAAAATGAAAAAATAAATTATACCGCGTGAAAGCCTTACCTTTCAGAAATATTTGACAAAAACTAGATTTAAAAAAATCTTGCATTTGTACTTGTGACATAAAAAAAAATGAGCTGAGGGAGAAAATTTTGGATTTTTACAAAAATGGCAATATCTCAAAAACTAAGCCATTTTTACTAAACCTAAAATTAGATATTCTGAGAGGTAATTAGCAGCCCTATCAGCTGTCAAAGGATTATCGTCGGTTTCTGGGACACCCTGTATACAACGTGCCCCAAAACTAAACGTCAAGCGGGAACCAGGGAGTAGGCCAGTTTATGACTACCCAGGGAAAAATAAGAAGAAAAAAATCGGAGTCATTTGTTTTTTATGTTATGAGCATTTTTTTAAAAAACGGTACAAAGTAGACATTTTAGGTACTACGACTACAAATTTCCAAATATAATTGTTCGAATTTTTATATTGGAAGCCTAAATAACTCTGCTATTGATAACTGCCCCAAATAAAACCAGAATGCCTGTAGTTTTACCAAAAAAAATATTCAAGTTAGATTTTTTTCTAAAAAAATAAATGACTCAGATTTTATTTTTATTTTTCCCTGGGTAGTCATAAACTGGCCTACTCCCTGGTTCCCGCTTAACGTTGAGTTTTGGGGCACGTTGTAAATATATATAAAAAATGTTATCGACGACCAATAAGTCGAAATATCATAAAAAATATGTGTTTTTATTTAAATAAAATATATATTATCAAAATAGCTTGATATTAGAATCAAACAAATGACTGACTACAAATGGATAAACCACTTTATTACCATTGTAAAAATAGAACCATATGAAAATTGTTTTATTCAAACATTGCACTCAGTGGTAGATACTTGGGTTTAAAAAAATACGCTAAGCGGTACCGATTAAAATATTATTGGGAACCACTGGCCGAGAACTAGCGGCGCAGGAGGAAGTTATCTGAAAAGCTCCCGACTCGTATAATAATATTGATCGGACGTGTTAATTAAGATTACCTTACATAAGCTGTCCGTAATGGCGGCGCCGGGGCCCTTAACAGCAAATGTGAGCACAATTTGATTGAGAAGGCAGTATAAAATTAATATCGCAGAGCCGTTTCATGCCGCCCCACTAATAAAATCTATTTGCAAGTAAATAAACTAGTAACGAGAGATCTATGTAACTCTCGCGCGAGCAGAATTTGCGAGCAGAACAGAAGAACCCGCCCGGGTTGGTACCACCGCACTGAATGAAAGGTCGGTCGGTCGAAACGGCTGTGTAAATAGTTTGTGTTTTCCGTCCAGTTCAGTGTAGTAGCCGACACGACCAAAGGGAATCACTGACGTGGCACCAAGTATCCGGTGTTATGGGCTGACATCACGGATGTTGTAGGTGATGTAGCCAACCGTGTCAGTTTCCATAAAAAATACTTTTTTTTTTTTATAGAATAGAAAATGCTTTAATTCTCCAAGAAACATTCAACAGTAACAGGTTGCGTACCGGATACGGAACCCTAAAAACAATTAAGGGGGGTCCCCATACAAGAAACTTGCTAAGAATCGATTAGTAAACATTCACGCTACTGAATAACAGATGGCGCCACAGGTATTTATATTTTGCATTATAGAAAGACAAAATATAGACGAATATGAATTTTTGACGGGTATGGTATAGCGGATCTCCAGAACCCTCAGTGCGAGAGTAAAACTCGACCTATTTTATTAAGTTCTCAACCCTCTGCACCGAGTTTTGCATAACCGGTCAGGAACTTCAAACTACGTCTGCATAACGACATAGTTTAGCTAAATCGCTCGTAAAGTCTGTTATTTTTTTACGCAAAAATAATGGAGGATGGTATCGTTAAGTTAATTTTAGAAATAACATTATATGTTACCTTATGATCAAGCATTACGCATGCGCAGATACTCGTGAAGTTATCTTTGGCGATCTCACGATTAGACGCAATTTCTTGTACTCTTTTGATGTGTTACCTGAAAAGAAAAGAATATTAAATTAAAATAAATATAATACAATCAACATTAATTATTATAAAAGAGAACGTTCAAATTAAACCTCGTTTTTTTATGGAAACAGACACGGTTGTCCACATCACCTACATCCGTGATGTCAGCCCATATCATCTTGGTGAGCTAGGTGCCATGTCAGTGCTTCCAATCGGTCGTGCCGGCTACACTGGACTGGACGGAAAACACGAACTATTTACATAGCCGTTTCAACCTACCTTTCATTCAGTGCGGTGGTACCAACCCGGGAGGGTTAAACCCTACCACCTAGTAAGGTAAGAAGGGAAGGGACCTACAGTTTTACATGGAATCAGAACCACAATCAGCCTCCAACGATCGAGCTGTCATCCAATATATAATAATAAACAATATATAAAAATAAAAAATAACTGGGCCCATCTGAAAAACAGCGCTATAGGCCGCCTTGTGCACCTATAGCCCATGCTGAGATGGTTCCATATTGTCATTACTTGTGTTGTTAATTTAGGTTTTACGTGTTCTTTTTGTAATGTTTTCTTTTCTTTGTGTATACCTATGTATAATGACAATAAATAATATTTTTCTTTCTTTCAAGTACTGACCGCGCCCGGGTGTGCTTATGATCACGACCGACAGTCGACCGACCGCACAACTGAGCTACCGAGGCTAACATTTCTCTCCACAAACCACGAAACTAAAAGTCGGCCAACGCAAGACGCGAAATGATTTTTTTTACGACTACTCTCATTTTGAAGTACAATATGACATTAAGGACAAAGTAACTTCGAATGCCGCCACGAAATTACCCCTACGAAGTGCATTTAAGGGGGGGTACTAGGCAAAATCACTTCGTATTTCCCTAACCATACCCATATTTCAAGTGATTTAACTATAATATATATGCCTATAGTTAGGTAACGGTTCAAGGTATAATGTGAATATATTATTTTTAATTTAAATTCCCTTAAAAATATGTTGTTGAAAAGTGGTAAAATCCTTCAAAAATGCCTTTGCTATTTCCCTCGCCATTTTTTACAAATGCATCTAATACGAAAAATCTTACATGTAAAGCTTACAGAATTTATTCTGTAAGCTTTTGAATTTATTTAGATGATTCTTAGTCTTATTGACTCTAAGCTCAATGAAGCATTTTTCGTATTAGATGCATTTGTAAAAAATAAATGGTCTTTCACTGAACTATCTTTGAACGTTCTAAATTTTGGGCCGTTGCCGTGCGCGAGCGTTTTTTGTATGGGCGTATTTGTAACGAGGGTAGATTTTAATAGCAAATGCATTTTCGAACGTTTTGAACACTTTTCAGCCACTCATTTTTCAGAGAATTTACAAGATTATATTTCAATAAACTATCTTTATCACACATTATACCTTTACCTAACTATAATCATATAAATTATAGTCATATCTATTGAAATATGGCTATAGTTAGGTTAGGTTGGGTTAGGTTAGGTTAGGTGCGATGTTTTGCCTTGTACCCCCCCTTAAGGTGAAGTATTTGGGAATGAAACATACGATCCGGGTCGAAGGACCAGCCGAGAACAAAGAATCTATAACTCAGCCAGCCGTCATAATTTAACAGCCCAAGCCGCGGCACAGAATTTCGGCTTAACTAGCGGCCTCCAAAAGGCTCAAAGGGTCTGATCATGAGGAAACAAGGAAGGAATAATAAGAAAAAATAAATAAAAAATTAGTAGGAACAGTACAGGAAACAGAGGAAAATATAAGATATATTTTCAGGAAGACGATAGATGGTTTACTTTTAAAAATATTAAGCGCCGCCGTTATGGGCCGATTTTTTTATGTAATTCAGTATGGGTGGCTGTGTCAGAGGTGCCAATGCACATGCTCCGACCAGCCAATATCACCTCCGAGAAGATAGGTGCCATACCGGAGACTACATATATTGGACAGATATTGGCCCTCCGGCACGCGATAGGTTAACCTTTTTGACCTGAGTTAAGAACATCGCGTAATGGCGGTCTCGGCCCATTAGGGACCACTTTGAATGTCCCACACTTTTATTATTCCCATAAGGGCCCATACATATTTTCTATTTCCGTTTGAGCAAGTTTCGCGTAACCTAATAAAAGTTCACGGTTATAGATATAATGGTAGGCTATAGCCACAAGGTACAGATACCCAGAGCATGTGAATGAAACGTCGGTCGAAACGGCAATGTAAATAGTTCGTGTTTTCCGTCCAGTTCAGTGTAGCCGACGTGAAATGAAGGGAAGCGCTGACATGGCACCTAGTTCATCATTTGGTTTAGATACCCAGACATAAATAATATACAGAAAATATTTCTAAAAATCTTAAATTTAGTTTTAGTTTTAGTTTTTCCAATGCGGCTGGCATGGTCACTGTGTGCACCAAAGCCCCTATAAAATACAGATTTAAAAAAAAAAGTATCATACATAGAGTCTACAGACGCAGTATCTCATAATAAAACAAGTAACTTACTCCATGCATGACCATCCCTTACATATTTATTATTAGTATTGATTGATATGTACTACATCCTTACCTATAATAAAATCCAACGTCTGCTTTCTGTCTGTCTGAGTGTCTGTCTGTCCGCTTATAACTCGAGAACCACTGAACCGATTTTAATAAAACAAAATTCTACGGATAGCTTGATTCTTCCCATCAACTATAGGCTACTTACTATCACGCTAAATAGCTTATGAGGTTAGCAGTGAAGTGAAATATGAGAGCGGGCGGAGCCGCGGGCACAGCTTGTGTAGTATAATTGTAAAGATGGGTATCTAATCCTATCAATAAGCGAGCAATAATGTTTTAAAACATATTTATGTACATAAATATGTACGTCTAACATTATATTCATTGCATTGACTGGCTGGCCACTTAATTATATACATGTTAGATATAATAAAATAAAGTGCAAAATTAATCCTGCACGGGGATCTAGCTAATCACCATCGCGACGCATAATTTTATTGAAATCCGGTGCATTTAACTAAAAGACGATCGTGAAGTAATGCACAGTTTACACGAAGTGATCCGTCTTTACACGCGACGAGACGAGTTCTCTGTCGATTGCTCAAATCGACGATGTGTGATTTAGTACTCAAGCAAGTAAAATTGTGGACACGGTTATAGTTATAACGGTATAATCTATAGCCACATATACAGGGTGTCCCAGAAACCGACGATAATCCTTTAACAGGAGATAGAGCTGCTAATTACCTCTCAGAATATCTAATTTTAGGTTTAGTAAAAATGGCTTAGTTTTTGAGATATTGTCATTTTTGTAAAAATCCAAAATTTTCTCCCTCAGCTCATTTTTTTAAATGCCACGAGTACAAATGTAAGATTTTCTTAAATCTAGTTTTTGTCAAATATTTCCGAAAAGTAAGGCTTTCACACGGTATAATTGATTTTTTTATGTTTAATCCTGTTTAGCTGAAAAACGACTTAAGAGCCACATGTTAAAAAAATGTCAGCCTCATCCTTTGAGTTTGGCCCTTCGCGGTGAAAAAAAAAAATTACTGCACTAAAGTGGCATTATGCAAAAAAAATACGCCCATCTAATGTAGTTTTTAAAATGGTACATCACTTACCGCTTTGCCCAATAATTTATGAGATATTGTTATTTAACTGCAAAAAGACCTCGGAATTTGATAACTGTTCTACCAACTATGAATTGGAATAAAATAAACATTTGAAGTAATTGGTCTTTATTAACCTGTTAAAGTAGATTTTCAAATTGTTTACAACCTGCACAAATGCTAGCTCGACATCTTCTCACAAATGCCCGGTTGATGCGTCGAGCAAGTACTCGATGCAAGTGCAGATACGTCCACCTCCGATCCATCTGTGGGGATATGCTTGGTCTTAAAAATTACGCACTTCTCTAGCGTAATGGGTTGGGCAGCCATCATTTTGCAACCACCTCCGTATGACCAATAGGTACATCTTCTAAAAGGCTCTGAAGCTCCTGTTTCAGAAACTCAAGATAATTCGCCCGTTTAAAGTCTCTACTATTCAACGGACGTCTTCTTGCCTCCTAGCCACTTGCATCCCCACAGATAGACCGGACGACGACGTCTAGATCACCGGATTTAAATCCGTTAGATCTTTATTATTGGGGCTATTTAAAAGAAAAAGTTTACGGGAAACCGGTGGAAAACTTGATAGAGCTCAAAGAAAGAATTACAGAAAGTTTTTTTTATGTAAACTGACATGATTGGCTACATCACCTACAACATCCGTGATGTCAGCCCATAACACCGGGTGAACTTGGTGCCACGTCAGTGCTTCCCTTCGGTCGTGCCGACTATAGTCAATTGGACGAAAAACACAAACTATTTACATAGCATAGGTGGACGTATCTGCACTTGCATCGAGTACATGCTCGACGCATCAACCGGGCATTTGTGAGAAGATGTCGAGCTAGCATTTGTGCAGGTGGTAAACAATTTGAACATCTACTTTAACAGGTTAATAAAGACCAATTTACTTCAAGTGTTTATTTTATTCCAATTCGTACTTGGTAGAACAGTTATCAAATTCCGAGGTCCTTTTGCAGTTAAATAACAATATCTCATAAATTATTTAGCAAATCTGTAAGTGATGTACCATTTTAAAAACTACATTAGATGGGCGTATTTTTGTTGCATAATGCCACTTTAGTATAGTAATTTTTTTTTTTCACCGCGAAGAGCCAAACTTAAGGGATGAGGCTGAAATTTTTTTAACATGTGGCTCTTAAGTCGTTTTTCAGCTAAACAGGATTAAACATAAAAAAATAAATTATACCGTGTGAAAGCCTTACTTTTAGGATATATTTGACAAAAACTAGATTTAAGAAAATCTTACATTTGTACTTGTGGCATTTAAAAAAATGAGCTGAGGGAGAAAATTTTGGATTTTTACAAAAATGACAATATCTCAAAAACTAAGCCATTTTTACTAAACCTAGAATTAGATATTTTGAGAGGTAATTAGCAGCCCTATCTCCTGTTAAAGGATTATCGTCGGTTTCTGGGACACCCTGTATATAACCATATGGTTCAGATACACAGAGCAAATACTAAGCTATACAAAGAATGAGCGAGCAATAATGTTTTAAAACATATCTATGTACCTATATACGTAGGTAAGTCTAACATTATATTCATTGACTGGCCACTTAATTTTAAACCTGTTAGATATATATAATAAAATAAAGTGGAAAATTAATCCCGCACGGGGGATCTATCTAATCGGCATCACGAGTCACGACGCATAATTGAAATCCGGTGCATTTAACTAATAGACGATCGTGAAGTAATGCACAGTTTACACGAAGTGATCCGTGTTTACACGTGAAGAGACGAGTTCTCTGTCGATTGTTCAAATCGACGGCGTATGATTTAGTACTAAAGCAAGTACAATTCTGGATAGATTAGCGAGTAGGTAGAGCAGATAAAATATTGTATATTTAATTGGTCGGTAACACCATATTACACATGCATGACGATCTTATTACAATTCCTTAGAATATTATTTAGATCCCAGACCGATTGTTGGGTACAGACACTCATGCCGGTTTTTTTTTTAGGAAACTGACACGGTTGGCTACATCACCTACAACATCCGCGATGTCAGCCCATAACACCGGATGAACTTGGTGCCACGTCAGTGCTTCCCTTCGGTCGTGCCGGCTACACTGAACTGGACAGAAAACACAAACTATTTACATAGCCGTTTCGACCGACCTTCCCTTCAGTGCGGTGGTACCAACCCGGGCGGCTTCAACCCTACCACCTAGTAATATAAGAAAGGAGTCATATCCATTAGTCGCCTTTTACGACATACACGGGGAGAGATGCAGTGGGGCTATTCTTTTAAAGTACCGGCCCCACACGGTACAATGGTTTTTAAGAATTTAAACAGTCACTTGACGTTTAGTAGCGAGTGTTGTAACTGGGCCGAGCACTCGACCGCTCGAGTGCTCGACACGTGTAAAGCGGCCAGCAGCGGCTGAAGCGTTGTCGGCTGTCGCTTCGCGGCTATGTGCGCAAGCGCAAGTGCGCAACATGACGTCCGATAACGCGGCCTCGTCACACGAGTCGCTCGCGCAATCTTCATTAGGCACCATTATACTTAGCCAGCATCGCGATGCTATCTCGGCAGGATAGAACGAAAAAAAACTAGTTCCTCTATACTTGCAATATAAAAATAGAATGTGGGAGTATGTGCGATAGGAAAATAGACATAAATTATAAATCAATTAACACACATAATAAAATTGTTAAATTTGCGCAAACGCACTAACTTTACATATTATATACAAGGTGTGCCCGCGGCTCCGCCCGCTCTAATATTTCACTTCACTGCTAACCTCATAAGCCATTTAGCGTGATAGTAAGTAGCCTATAGTTGATGGGAAGAATCAAGCTATCCGTAGAATTTTTTTAAAATAAAATCGTTTCAGTGGTTCTCGAGTTATAAGCGGACAGACAGACATACACTCAGACACTCAGACATTCAGACACTCAGACAGAAAGCAGACGTTGGATTTTATTATAGGTAAGGATATAAGGAAGGAAGGAAAGGACTTGAACTTGAACTTGCAGCAAAGCTCCCAGCCAGGAGTTATCCCACAGCGGGTGTAAGACCTTTGTCAGCCTCGTTAGCTCAGTGGTGCAGACTGTCAACTGTCGCTATTGAATGTTAAGCAACGCTGGGCGCGGTCAGTACTTGGATGGGTGACCGCTGACCGTTGGAGGCTGACCGAGGTTCGGATTCCTCGTAAAACTGTAGGTCCCTTCCCTCCTAATCTTACTTGGTGGTAGGGTTTAACCCGCCCGGGTTGGTACCACCGCACTGAATGAAACGTCGGTCTAAACGGCTATATAAATAGTTTGTGTTTTCCGACCAGTTCAGTGTAGCCGGCACGATCAAAGGGGGAAGCACTGACATGGCACCTAGTTCACCCGGTGTTATGGGCTGGCATCACGGATGTTGTAGGTGATGTAGCCAATCGTGTCAGTTTCCATTAAAAAAAAAAAAAAAAAAAAAAAAAAAAAAAAAGACCAAGGACACCAGGAGGTGCGTTTATTTTTCAAGTGCGATTCTTCAGATTGATCTATTGTTCGTTCCCGCACACCTGTTTGGTCGCACGCCAGATTAACCGCGGACGGATCGCGCAGTCGTCGTGTCGTCCCAATTAGCAGGCATTCAAATTAGCGGGTAGCCATCAACATTCCGCGAGTCGCACACTGCAGTTGGCGTGCGATGAAAGGTTATGACACCTTTCATCGCAATCTTTGGGAACCACTGAACTAGTCTGTTTTAAAATAGTTTAAAACAGACTAGTTCAGTGGTTCCCAAAGATATCTCGATCGCGACCGATCTAAAAAAATATAAAATAAAAACCGGCCAAGTGCGAGTCGAACTCGCGCACCGAGGGTTCCGTATCGCCATGTCATGGTTGGCGCCACTCACGCCATTTATAGCGTGTTTATGAAATGCTTCATATTAGTTAAATTTCATGATTAGTTAAAATGCTTCATACTCTATTCGGTAGATGGCGCGCGCGCATACACTCTTTAGTTTCTTCTATGGGAACACCCCCCGTGAATTTTTTACCTTTTGTTATTTTATGTTCTTTATTTCACATTTTCAAAATTTTCTAATAATTTTACATATATTATACAAGTATTAAAAATACAAAGTAATAAAAATACACAAAATTAATAAAAAAATTAAAAACGGTAATACCGCCGGCGGCGGGAGACAAGCCTCCAAGCACGCCGGCGGGTGCAGGCCGTGGCTACGGAGTTCTCCGAGACGACGCGAGGCAAGCTACGAGCGATAGGTGGTGGTACTAGACACGTAGGCCACCACCACCCCCATCTCGGAGAGCTCCGTATCCACCGGACTGCACGGCGACGTCGTCGCGCAGCTCTTTGAAGTCTTAATCATCGCGCGCGCGTCGCCTCATGGTCGCACGCACCACCGGTAGCGGGGGCACTAGACGGGACGTGAGGTCCCGATGACCCCAAGCTTGCCGATGGTGGACGTCGCCCTCACCGTAGATGTTGTGGCTCGGCCGACGTCAACGCTCCATCTTCTTCGTCGATGAATGCACCGGCGGCGTGGAGCTGGGTGGTGGGGTGTGCGTGTGGTGTCCGAGAAGAAAGGGCGGCTCCTTTATTGGACGACCCGGGCGCGGGGAGGCCGGGCGACGCGGTGGGCGGAGGCAGTGCTGCTGCGGGCGAGCGGTGGCGGCGGCGGGGTCGAAGTCGAGCGCGGCGGCGGCCGACCGTCGCTGCAGAGCCTGCTCTCCATCACGCGCGTCGCGTCCCGGGTGGTCTGCAGCCGCTTCTGTCGCCAGGCATGTGAAGTTGGTGGAGAACGAAGGACGCCGAGCGGCGGCGGTGGTGGTGCCGGCACGGTGCCTCCAACCGTGCGGGTCGCTGCGCCGCTGGAGAAGGGTCCGCGCGTGGCGGAAGCTCGATGGGTTCGTCCCAGGAAACAAAATTGTAAAAATTTTTTTTCAAGTGAAATTTTTTTGACATGTCCGTTTGACAGCTCTTTCTTCTTTATTATTTTTATTATTATTAGTTGTTATATCGGCGATAATTACGGTTCAAGAGATACAGCCCTCGGACAGACGGACGGACGCATGGACGGACAGACAGACAGACAGACGGCGTAGGCTTAGTAATAGGGTCCCGTACCGGATACGGAACCCTAAAAAACAACGTTATATTTCTGCTGCAGTTTTGTTAAACATATTGTAACTATATGAAGGCCTGTTCTATTAAAAAAAAAATCATCCAATTGTAACAGACATTTTTAAATACTTACTAAATAAATATGTTTAAGATGTGCCCTAACTGATTCGGCTGCGAACCACAGGTCCCTGCCGGCAACGTGTTGCGTCTTATCAGTTTCAGGGCCCACGCAATATTCGCTTGTGATCCACCAGTGGATCGCGACCCATCCTTTGGGAAAGGCTGGACTAGTTAAACATCTTCATACAAGCGCGCCGATTTCGAACTCTGATTGTCGGGATACAGCGTGAGGTATGTATGTATGTATGTATGTATGTATGTATGTATGTATGTATGTATGTATGTATGTATGTATGTATGTATGTATGTATGTATGTATGTATGTATGCATGCATGCATACATACATGCATGCATGCATGCATGTATGTATGCATGTATGTATGTATGTATGTATGTATGTATGTAATGGCAATAATATTGGTGGTGCACGGGTCCCCTATTACCGCTATCGCTAACAATCGGACGAATGGTGGTAACACTAGCATCGAAAGATACTACTGAAAGATCTGTTTGTAAGTAAAATATGTACGTCTGACAATTGTAAAAAACTAAACAGGACAAATTCATGCGTAGTGTACCATACGAATGATGAATAAAGAATAAAGAATGATATGTTTGGAATAATGATCCAATTATAATTTGTCAAGAGTATGCCTGTGGAAATGTTTTACCAAAATTTTACCGTAGCGTTTACATTTGAAAATGTGCGTCGGCCCCGATATGAGGTACTGCTTCAAGAAATTGGGACCGTGTTCAACAACGCTTTTATATACGGTCGAATATCCGAACGCACGAATTTGCATGAAATTCTCGTTACGATAAGTCGAACGCTGCCGAGTCATGGGAGCTGAGTAAATTTATCGTAAAATCTCTATTTTAACAACATTGTTACACGACAACCCACAAACTCCACACAGTCGCCGTACTATATGTTACGCTGCGATTGTGGTCAGTTAATTAGACCGGCGGCCGGCGGCGGCGGCGCGGCGAGTCTTACGATCTCTTAAATGAGATGTTTTTTCATGGTTTTTCCTAGGTCCTTTAAGATCATAATATGAAAAGCGCATATGGTAAATTTTAGCTATCTAGAAAAGAATTGATCCTTCCGGTTGCGAAGGACAAGAAACAATATTATTTTAAGAAAATGTATTACCCGACTATGGCGAAGCCACAAAGAGGATAAATGTATGTATGTATGTATTAATTTTTTATGCGAACATGTGGCGTTTCACCTACGATTAGGTGACTTACGATGCCCATGGACATTTTGCACGGGGACTGCGAATGCCATGCCGGCCTGACAGGAGCCTTTTCACGCCCCTTTTGAAAAACTCAGGCTGTACTTGGGAGGAAATAGATGAACAGGCAGTGCGTTCCACATCATCCCGGTTCTGTGAATAAAAGACCTACAAAACCGGTTGGTGTGCATCTTCGGTAGGTCGATGGTATAGGGGTGCATCCCCGGCCCAGTACGCGTAGTGCCGAGTTAGAATTATTTATTTAATTATTAGAAGAATATAAAATAAATTCTTACCTCCAGCCGCGACTACATCTAACAAAACTCATAACCCTGGAAGAGATATTTCGCAGATTGTTTCGTCCTGTCCTGTCATTCGTGCTTACGCATCGGTGTTCCGAGAAGTCGCGAGGCATTATTTATATAAATCATGGAGGTAATAAAAAAGTTCCCAACAGAAGACTATGCGATATGTGGAATAGGAGAGAGAACGTAGCAAAGTTTACTCGAAATCGAAAGGATAATATAAAAGCAACGAAACAATAATAAAGCGGTGGAAAGAGCAACAAAACTTCACCCCAAAAAGTGAGTGCGGCCTCCGCATCGAAAAAGTTTCGGAGCACGCAGCTCCAGGAATTGCAGGGACCGCGGTCTCAGCAGGAATGACAATAAGACTACATGTGGGTCCGCAGAGAAGGTAAAGCGGGTTCTTTGGTGAAAAAAAAAATATATAAATAAAATTCGACGATAAAAAACGAAAAAAAAAAACAAGGCAAGTTGATCTTAAGGAGCAGTATAAAATGCAGTAGTCGAGCTGTCTGTTCATTCTAATTCGTTCAAACGCCCGACTGCAGCATTTTATCCCGCTGTTTAAGATTTTAAGGTTTCTTAAATTTTCATAGTCGGGTTTTATTAAATTTAAATTTTTTATTTAATTATTTTTAGATCTCAACCATAACCATTAGTAGGTATATTTAATCTACGTTTCAAGCACAAAACTATGATACCTGAATCGATGAGTTTGGGAGATATTTTATTTTTACAGTTCTAAT
Organism: Nematopogon swammerdamellus; assembly: GCA_946902875.1. Taxonomy (NCBI): domain Eukaryota; kingdom Metazoa; phylum Arthropoda; class Insecta; order Lepidoptera; family Adelidae; genus Nematopogon; species Nematopogon swammerdamellus. Next base: position 2,250,204 of record OX336334.1, on the reverse strand, counting down.
ATGGCGACTGGGGGCTGTCATTTGGAATTTTCCAAAAAATATGGTACCCAGCGTTACCTGTGTAATTCAGTCAGAGCAAGAGGACTTCCAGCGATTTTTTTTGGAAACTGGCACGGTTGGCTACATCACCTAATACATCGGTGATGTCGGCCCATAACACCTTATTGAAACAGGTGCCATTTCAGTGCTTCGCGCTACAGTTTCTTTAAGAATCCAGGCCTTCCAAGATCGACGATATGTCAACAATTCTAAGATTGGTAAAAAAAATTTAAGAAACTGGGTCGATTATTTCTTACATACAAACATTCAGGATAACACACATTACCATCCTTTTGGCTTCGGCTTAGTCGGGTAATGAGAAGTAGTAGCTGCTGGTAATTGATCGTCGTCGGGATTATCGTCGCATCGAGTACATTGGCGAATGCATTTGATGTGCGTTACGCTGAGACCGCTCGCAAACTTCGCGGAATTTTGGGTCGAGAAAGAGCACCTAATTTATCAACAATCCGAAGAGTGGTCAAAATATTTGAAGAAACTGGGTCGATTATTTGTTTACATACAAACATTCAGGATAAACAAATTACCATCCTTTTGGCTTCGACATAGTCGGTTAATGTGAAGTAGTAGCAGCTGGTAATTGATCGCCGTCGGGATTATCGTCGCATCGAGTACATTGGCGAATGCATTTGATGTGCCGACGACGTCAAAGCGCAGAATCCGACGTATGACATGCAGCGTTCAACTCGCCAAAGTGTAAAGACGTCAGCTATCAATTAAACGTATTACTGACGAGTAAACTACTTGCACTTTGCAACATTGAAGACAGACTAGGTAGTTTATACAACTTGTGGCAAGTGTTCTAATGTATTTGCTTGAGATACTTTGTTTTATTTTTAGGGTTCCGTATCCTATAAGCTAAGTAAATACTCCCGCAGCTCTGAGTTTTTTTCATTTTATTTACTTAGCGGTCCCCCGACTCTTTAAAGTAAGTCAACGGAAATTATTTTTAATTGTTTAAGGGTCGGGGTTTTTAAAATTCGTAATTTAACTTTGATATAAAGATTAAAAAAAAAAACGGCCAAGTGCGAGTCGAACTCGCGCACCGAGGGTTCCTTATCGTCATGTCATGGTTAGCGCCACTCACGCCATCTATGACGTGTTATGAAATGCTTCATATTAGTTAAATGTCATGCATGATTAGTTAAAATGCTTCACACTCTATTCGGTAGGTATGGCGCGCGCGCATACACTTTTTGGTTTCTATATGGGTTTCTATATTCTATATGGGCACGATCAAAGGGGGAAGCGCTGACATGGCACCTAGTTCACCCGGTGTTATGGGCTGACATCACGGACGTTGTAGGTGATGTAGCCAACCGTGTCAGTTTCCATAAAAAAAAAAAAAAAAAAAATGGGAACCCCCGTGAATTTTTTACTTTTTCTTATTTTTATTATTTGTTGTTATAATAACACATATTCTGTAAAAATTTCAACGGGCTACCTATTACGGTTCAAGAGATACAGCCCTCGGACAGACAGACGGACGGACGGACAGACAGACAGACGGCGTAGGCTTAGTAATAGGGTCCCGTACCGAATACGGAACCCCAAAAGCGCATCCAAGTCAGTCCATCCGTGAGATGTAATTTTTTTACTGAGCTAACGAGGCTGTCTTAAGTGTTTTTAAACGGTTTTTTTGTAAAATGTTTTGGTTCAACATTTTAATTCGAATCACGTTTGCCAACCGACGAAAAAGTAGCCAAAATCGAAAGTAATGGACAAGCCGACTTTAACCGACAGCAGTTAACCCATTTTCGCAATCACGCCCAATTACCGTCAAGAAGGAACATTTTTGGGACAGGGGATATTTTAACTTAGCGCGTCGAAGTCAGACTAAAATAAAAGATGGGTTTTGGAAGCCGCTGCGGAGGCTGCGGCGGCGCCGGGATCTCTTCCATCCAACAACTGGGATATTTCAATCAATCAATTCTTCCTTGTGACAGTTCGCGGTGTGGCAGTAATTAATGGATGTCGATTTGTATTTAATACATAAAATATATTTTACGAATCGACGTTGAGGGCGTACCGGCTTACTTGTAATGTTACTAAAAATTTAAAATTTAAAAAACCTCCGACATCTGAAAAACCCTCAAAAAGTAAAAAAAAATAATTTCCGCTTAATTAATTAAAGGCGTCGCGGGACTGAGATGGATTGTTTTTACTTAGCGGTCCCCTACGTCTTTAATTAACTAAGTGGAAATTATTGCTTACTTTTTAATGATTTTGGATGTAAAGATGAGTTTTTTAAATTTGTAATTTAACTTTAATTTTTATCTTTTTAAGATACTTAATTTGCATTATTTTAGATTAGGTTATGTAATTTAAGCTTACAAGTACCTACATAAATTAGTTTTGTAATCATTTCCGTTTATTTACTTGAAGGCGACGAGTGAAAATGTAATAAATTTCCATTTTACAGCAGATATATTCACTATTCACCAGTTAGGAAAAGGTGTCGATGATCTTCGAATCGACTGACCTGATCTTCATCCAACATAGCTAAGAACCATCCCGGATAAACGAGCTTCCTAATAAAAAAAAAACTCCGCATCCAAATCGGCCCACCCGTTGGGGAGCTACGATGCCACAGACAGACAGACAGACGGAGGCTACAAACTTATAAAACCCCTCCTTTTGCGTCGGGAGTTAATAATACGAGTATGCTTGTACATAGATGCTTGTATGGGATTTGTCGTTTATTTGTTGTTTATTTTTGACATAGATATTCAACAATGTTCACGAAAAAATATGTTTTTATGGAAACTGGCAACGTTGCCTACATCACCTACAACATCCGTGATGTCAGCCCATAACACCGGGTGAACTTGGTGACATGTCAGTGCTTCCCTTCGATCGTGTCGGCTACACTGAACTGGACGGAAAACACGAACTATTTACATGGCCGTGTCAACCGACCTTTCATTCAGTGCGCTGGTAACAACCCGGGCGGGTTTTATCCTAGTAAGGTAAGAAGAGAAGGGACCTACAGTTTTACGTGGAATCCGACGGTCAGCCTACAACGGTCGAGCGGTCACCCATCCAAGTAATGAACGCGCTGAGGGTTACTTAACAAAAGTCGACCGACCGCATCACTGAGCTACCGAGGCTGACAATATGTGTTTCGCCAACATTTCGTTATAATCTATGAATTTATTCTACATTCTACACGTCCTGCGGTCGACTGTGTAATTAAATTAAATTAATTGACATAATTAATTTAGTTTAATTACATATCTCTCGACGGGCCGTCAGCCGTCACACGCACACTGTGTCCAATCCGGGCTTCGTCGCATTTAACTTAATGCTTTGCTGTGTGGAATTATAAAAGCTGCCTTCTAGCAACACTCCGCCCTTGCCCCCTTTGAGGACTGGCGCTGAGCTGTCTCCCTCTATTAATGTGTCGTCCTAGTCGTCGTTGTAAGCGGCGGGTGGCCGAGTGGTTTGGGCCGAGGAAATTTTCACATTGTTGCATTTAAAAAAAATTTTTTTTCTTTTTCGAAAAAAAAAAATATGCGTCTTTTGAGCCCTCAACCACTCGCGTAGCCCCAAAACTCGCGACACCAGGACGATTTCACACTCTCAGCGAAAATGGGGGGCTATACTGAAGCGATCGAAAAAACATTTTCAATGTTAAAAAGAAAAACAAATCTCATAAAAGAAAGTAACTTACTTCATGACCATCCCTAACAGATTTATTTTTAGTATTGATTGATATTTTAAGGTACAAAAAAAAAACACTGCATTGTGAATGATGGTGCGTTGCATTATACAGGGTGTCCCCGGACTGGTGTATATCCTATAAGGAGGCTATTCTACGCTTTGTAACAAACATAACTAGTAAAATAAGTAGATTCTAGGTACACCCGTTGCGGAGACACAATTTTTTAAAGTTATAAATGTAGTGTAATGTTGTAATGCTCTAATCAGGCGCGCGGGTGGCAGCGGGAAGTAGGAATACGGATGGACGCGACGCGATTGAACGCAAACAGATAGCCCGCTCCACCCGCATACCACCCGCGCCGCCGCCAGCTACTCCGCCTGCGCACCGCCCGCACCCCGCCGCGCCGCTAAAGGCGCCCACACATTGTAGTATGCATTTAGTTTGTTAGGAAATCCTAAAATTTTAATGAAAGTACATATTTAAAAAATTCTTTCACCAGTGCTTTTGTTACAAGGTTTTTTTTTTTTTTATGGAACCTGACACGGTTGGCTACATCACCTACAACATCCGTGATGTCAGCCCATAACACAGGGTGAACTAGGTGCCATGTCAGTGCTTCCCTTCATTTCATGTCGGCTACACTAAACTGGACGGAAAACACGAACTATTTACATAGCCGTTTCGACCGACGTTTCGTTTAGTGCGGTGGTACCAACCCGGCCGGGATAAACCCTACCACCTAGTAAGGTAAGAAGGGAAGGGACCTACAGTTTAACGTGGAATCCGAACCACGGTCAGCCTCCAACGGTCGAGCGGTCACCCATCCAAACACTGACCGCGCTCAGCGTTGCTTAATAACTAATAACAGTTGACTAACCAACCGCGCCACTGAGCTACCGAGGCTGACGAATTTTCTTATCCCTTAGTCGACTTTTACGACATGCGACGGGGAGAGATGCAGTGGGGCTATTCTTTTTAAGTACCGACCCCACACGGTACAGATGTAGAATAGCTTCCATAAAGGAACCACACCGGTCCGGGGACAACCTGTATTATATTGTGTCGCGAATGTGTGTAAGCGGCTGTACATAAGCCGTCACGCGTGATAAGGCGCTGAGGAAGCGCAGGGCGGCTGCGGGCGGGTTTTCTTTGCTCGGCGATAAAGAAAAAACTTCCGATCTTCGTGTCGTCATGTTTTGTTGGAAAACTTTGTGGGATTTCGTTCTTGTACATCAATTTAGCATTCAAGCGCGTGCGTGTAAAGCTGATAGTAGACGGACGTGTCACAAAATCGTGGTTTTACGATTCGCCAGTTGTTCCAATTTTATTGTTATCGACGAACGGTATTTTTGGCCGATACGATCGAACAATGCGAGTAACTTACTCTTACTACTTAGTAACTTACTTCCTTACTTGAAGTGAAATCGTTGTGTGATAGTAATAAGAATTATACCGAAATGCCATACAATATCAAAGATATATTACGTACTATTTATTTATAATATTTTCTCTATGTACAATATGTACATTGTACACATGTGTTAAGCACACACACACCTGGGCGCGGTCGTCAGTAGTTGGATGGGTGACCGCTCGACCGTTAGTAGAGGCTGACCGTGGTTCAGTTTCCACGTAAAACTGTAGGTTCCTTCCCTTCTTAACTTACTAGCTGGTAGGGTTTATCCCGCCCGGGTTGATACCGCAGCACTGAATGAAACGTCGACCGAAACGGCTATGTAAATAGTTCGTGTTTTCCGTCCAGTTCAGTGAAATGAAGGGAAGCACTGACATGGCACCTAGTTCACCCGGTGTTATGGGCTGACATCACGGATGTTGTAGGTGATGTAGCCAACCGTCTGTTTCCCTAAATTCCCTAAAAAAAAACTTCTGACGTAGAATTTTCTCAAATGGACCCCCACAACCCCCCCCCCCCCCCCCCCCGCGGGTTCGAATGTTACAACAAATTTCGTACTAGTACTATTATGTTTTTGTGTGCCGTTGTCTGGTGGCAGTCCATAGCGGCGGCGGGGTTGAGTAGGGTCGACCTTTGCCCCCACCCTCGAGTCTAGAGTTGAGAAGGCTTCGAGAACCCTCAAGACTCGGACGCGTTGCATCAACTTTTGTTTATTGTAGAAAAAATTAATTATGATCTTCGACTTGTTCATATAAGTAAGAAATCATACTCGTATTTAGATTTTTGTTATAAAATCAATACTATGACGTATGATGCATTAAACACTAATAATAAATCTGTAAGTTACTTTGTTTTATGAGATATTGCGTTTGTAGACTCTATGTATATGATATTAAAACTGAATTGGCGATTTTTGAACATCTTTTCTGTAGGTATGTATTGTATTGTATTGTTTATTGATCATTCATAATGGCAGTTAGACTGCGCTCGAATTTGTCACAATTGTACCGTGTGGGGCCGGTACTTTAAAAGAATAGCCCCACTGCATCTCTCCCCGGGCATGTCGTAAAAGGCGACTAAGGGATATGACTCCCTTCTTATATAACTAGGTGGTAGGGTTTAACCCTCCCGGGTTGGTACCACCGCACTGAATGAAAGGTCGGTCGAAACGGCTATGTAAATAGTTTGTGTTTTCCGTCCAGTTCAGTGTAGCCGGCACGACCGAAGGGAAGCACTGACGTGGCACCAAGTTCACCCGGTGTTATGGGCTGACATCACGGATGTTGTGGGTGATGTAGCCAACCGTGTCAGATGCAATAAAAAAAAAAAAAAACTATTTGTTCTATCCGGTTCGATTACACCCACGAAGAACCGACAAGAAACTTCGCAGGGTATTTTTTCATACATATTTTTACAATCATGTATGTTCCTCCATAACTCTTAAACCGATCATCTGAATTCTATGAAACTTAGTACAAGTACATTTACCTATACGTGGCACAGGATGGGCTAGATAAAATTAAGTTCCGGTTACGCTAAGATGTGGCTCTTATACAAACCGCGCGGCGAAACAAAGGTACGGTAGCGGGCTTACTTGATTTTTTCTTTGTAAATTCGAATTTCACGCGAGCGAAGCCGCGGGCAAAAGGTAGTTTGAAATAAACCAAAATTGTCAAAGCATTAAAAACAGCCGTACCAGCTTCGCCGCAGTCGGTTAAAAAAGAAGCGAAAGCTCTTATGGGCCCTGCGCATGAGAAAAGCAATATTTCATGAAAAGGTTTAAGAATTATTTGTTTTTGACGCATGAATAAATTGGAAGTGGGCCCCATCGGGCTAAGCAAGCGGCCGGAGGTGGGTCGCGTCTTGTGTGTCGTGTGTCGTGTGTCGTGGGTTGTTCCCCGTGTGACGCGGGTCCTATCGGTGCCCGTGGCAGGCCGGGGCCTCATTGCTGAAGGGAATATCGCAAATAGGGGTTTATTGACGTCTATAAACATTCTGAATAGAAGTTCGAGTCGGCGAAAAATACTAATAGCGATTTCGGGTTCATTCATTTCAGTTCACTATTTTCTTATTTCCAATCGTACCTTTCAAGCTTATTAATCTTTCGAAAAGTCCCTAATCATCTGTTCGATTAGAGGGTGCGCCCGCACATTTATTTTATACGTTATGTTTTTATGTAAATGTTTTTATACACTCCTCGTCTTATCGGTAATGTTTCTTTATTTTTTTGTGTATTTGATGTTGTTTTGTGTATAGTTATGGACAAATTTGCCCGAACTAAAGAAGTTTTATTTTTATTACTATAATTTTTTTTAACTAATAATTTTTAAGTTTTGGCTTTTATGCACACATAATTATTTGGCTTTTATGCATAATAAACGACTATTGCACTGATTTGCCGTCGTGCCCAGCGGGCACTGCGGCTCGCAAAAAAAGAAACAGGGGCCGCGGCGCGCTGTGGCTTTCAAAAAACTCATCGAAACATATTTTACCGAAGCGCAGATTATGACGTTGGCCCCGGTTGATGTTCCGACTCCCGTCACACAAATAATGGTCGTTCAAAACTGCGAATTCTCTTTTTACGACAGCGGTCATTGCTGGACAGCAGGACGCGTGACGTCAGCGCGACCGCGGCCGGGCTATTACGTAAAACGTCGGCGAGCCACTGGAAAAATTTCAAGTTAGCATGTTGTGTATGTGTGTATGAGTGTATGTGTACGGGTGTCTGTCTGTGGTATCGTAGCTCCCAAACGGATGGACCGATTTGGATTTGTTTTTTTTTATTAGAAAGCTGGTTTAATCGGGATGGTTGTTAGCTATGGTTGTAATTAAGTAATTAAGTAATAAAAAAATTCATTATCTTAAAAAGTGGACAGATTTTCATGCGGTTTTTTAAAAAAACCCTTGAAATAAAAGTTAAGTAGATTACAAAGCACTGAGGTGGCACCAAGTTCACCCGGGGTTATGGGCTGACATCACGGATGTTGTAGGTGACGTAGCCAACCGTGTCAGTTTCCATAAAAAAAACAAATAAAAAAAATCCCGACTCTTAAAACGTTAAAAATAATTTCCGTTGACTTACTTAAAGGAATCGGGGGACCGCTAAGTAAATAAAATACATAAACTCAGAGTTGCGCGGGAATTTACTTAGCGGTCCCCGACTCCTTTAAGTAAGTCAACGGAAATTATTTTTGACTTTTAAGGGTCGGGGTATTTAAAATTTGTACTTTAATTTTTATTCTTTTATATCTAAATTATTATACCTTGCGGATAGGATCGATTGCCCATATAGACAAAGTCGTAAGCGGTCGCGTTGAAATACTAAATTTTACGTCATTAAAAAAGAACGCTTCCATCCGATTTTGGAACCAAGTTTCTTATCGCACGTTATACTCCAGACACTAAAAGTGTAAGACTTCGACCGTCACGGCACTTTTGCTGTAGTATGTGTATTTGTGTGTTTAAAAGCGTAAATACATGACGTATTCGTATATTACTGCAGTATAAACGTCATAATTTTTTTTTGTCATATTTGTCATTTCTTTTGCAACACCTTTGCGATGTGGCACAAGAAAGATTTAGAGAATCGTGCAGTTCGAAGAACTCTTCTGTCTACTACAAAGGGGTGTTCCGCGAGAGTATGTCGGGTTTGGCGAAGGCGAACAGGAGGAAGAGGGATAAGGGAAGCAAGTTCGTGAGAGCAGCGGCCATAGTAGTACCGATAAAACAGGCTCAATGATCCAACGAAACGTCTGTGCTTTAGAGGTTGAAGGTCCTTTGTGAGTACAGAGTGCAACGTTTTCGCTGGACGAAAAAGTTGAACAAAGTGTAAACAATACCTGTCATCGAGGTGCAACTTTGAATTGACGCTTTCCTTGCCGCTTGCTGAAAATTACGTGATAATCCTCCGGATTTACTACCCCAAGGTCGTGAGCGGCCCGAGAGCTTCTGGGGCTCTGAAAATTACAGAAAAGTGCTCTGGACCATATCGATATGGGTGAGTGCTCGGTCAGACGCTAAGACGCGTGGGCGGAGGAGGGGTGTGTGCGCGGGGGGTGTACGTGGGTGGTGATACGGCTAGACAGGGCGGGGTGCGGGCCGAGACTGGCGCGACATAAAACCTATACTCTGGACGGACCTTGTACAGAATGGAGTCATTCATCTATGCACCGTAGGTAAATTTTGACATTGGAAATGTCTTTTCGATCGATTCAGTATAGTCCCTGATTTCTAGCGAGAGTGCGAATTCGAATTCGTGAGTTTTAAGGCTACGTAAATATTTAGTCATTATGTCAAATATGCGTATCAACGAGGTTTAAAATACCACAGAAAATCGCAAAAAACGGCTTTAAATTGCCGTTTTAGGAGGTTTCAAAAGGGCACTTTTAAACATATTTCCAAATATATGTTTTAAACTTTTATATTTTTATATTGTAGATTGCCTCAATATCTGGGGACGTTTTTTTGATTATTTGAAAACAGTTTAAAGTTTGGGAGTTATGATTTTTTTTTTATTTTCTGTTACGCGAGTTACGAGTCGTCTTTATCTTGCTGTGTTGTTGTAATGTGTAGTTAAAATGGTTTTCGTGTTTCGTGTACTTGAAAATTAAGAATTTGAATTTTTTTATTTTATAATTTTTTTATTTTTGACAATTTTTGTAAATTTTTCAAAATTGACATGTTTCTTATATTTGAATACACCGTAAAAGTCATTTACAATGTACCCGAAGGTCATGTAATGCATGAGATCTGTGAATTTTTTAACCCCCGACGAAAAAGAGAGGTGTAATAAGTTTGACGCCTCCGTCTGTCTGTCTGTCTGTCTGTGTGTGTCTGTAGCATCGTAGCTCTCAAACGGATGGGCCGATTTGGATGCGGTTTTTTATTAGAAAGCTGGTTTAACCGGGATGGTTCTTAGCTGTGTTAGTAATCAAGTAATTATGAAGTAATAAAAAAAAATACGTCTCACGGATGGACCGACTTGGATGCGATTTTTTTCAAAGCTTGAAATAAAAGTTAAATTATGAATTTAAAAACCCCTACCCCTTAAAAACGGGGGACCGCTAAGTAAACAAAATATAAACACTAAGATAAATAATAATAATGATAACTAAATACTGTACTGTATATCTTATACAGTCTTGGAGTTATTATTAATAATCTGTGGACGGTGGGTGTATGCACAGGCCACATTGCTTGGTGTTTGAAAATATTATAAGAAGATTGTCGTTCGAAACAAATTATTCTTGAACACTTGCTTTTGATGGAAAAAGCATTCGACTCGGTACTCGACGCGATAATAGAACACACGTAGGTAGGTTTCTTCCTACTTTGTAATTTTTAAATATTTGGAGTTGAATATATGGAAAGTTTCTGGGTCAGTTCTCGTGCTTTATTGAGTAGAAGCAGCAAAAAGTCCAAGTCAACAGTGAAAACTCCAATGTAATACTATAAAGAGCTTCGTGGCAATATTTATATATATATATTTTTTAAAGACTTCTCTACTAGAATTTCTGTTTTGAAAAGACTACTCTGCAACATCCGAAAGCCAGACTATGAAATATGCTTCTCAAAATAAAGGGGAAGTTGCACATAGAAGAGTTTCAGTTCAATATTTTAAGCAGCCGGTACTTCACACATTCTAACTTCTTAGAAAGGGGAAGAATTAATGGGCCGTGAAAATAAATCTTTAAAATAACTTCGTTCTCTAACATTTTCCGTTGTTCGCAGCTTAATTTTAATCTTCCAAGTTGCCGAGGCAGCGTTTAGCTTGCGCGATGCGACGGTTGGCCGCGCGTCGTCGTGCTCTTCTCTAGGCGGGAGGGTGGAGGCGACACTGTCGCACTAAATTCAGCCATTCATATTCAAATGTCGCGTTAAGGGCAATTTTTGGACCTTGCGACAGCGACGTGCGAACGCGAATTCGCGACGGATCAGAGAGCACCAGCACCTTGTCAAGGCGGGAGGGTGGAGGCGACACTGTCGTACTAAATTCAGCCATTCATATTCAAATGTCGCGTTAAGGGCAATTTTTGGACCTTGCGACAGCGACGTGCGAACGCGAATTCGCGACGGATCAGAGAGCACCAGCACCTTGTCACAGCTACTAAGGGAACGTAACCATACCACGTGAACGATTTGGCGGGAGGGAGGGGTCTGTTAAAATACCACGCTGGGTCACAAGGAGGAGAGGGAATTATTCTCCCTGTCACGTGGTATCCATCAATCAATACTAATAATAAATCTGTAAGGGATGGTCATGGAGTAAGTTACTTTGTTTTATGAGATACTGCGTTTGTAGACTCTATGTATGATACTAAAACTAAATTAATGATTTTTATTAGAAATCTTTTCTGTATGTATTTATGTATGTATGTTCCTCCATAACTATTAAACCAATCATTCGAATTCGATTTAGCTTTGTACAAGCACATTTTACTATACGAGACACAGGATAGGCATAAAATTCAGTTCCGGTTAAGCTAAGATGTGGCTCTAATACAAACTGAATTGTTCCGCGCGCCGAAATAAAGGTACGGTAGCGGGTTTCCTTACTTTCTTCTTTTTAAATCCGAATTTCACGCGAGCGAGGCCGCGGGCAAAAGCTAGTTCCTTAATATAGGGTGACGTGAGGATCCAAATTGCACCTTAAATTACGCTCGTCTGTGTGGCAAGCTGGATGCAAGGATACAATTTTGCTCGCAGCCGGATTGTGTGCAGTAGATCGAGAAGCGTTGCATTGAGTGGGATAATAACGGACTTGGTAACGGATTTGGCCTTGCTTTGTATTTTTAAAAAGTAAAAAGCATTTGCGCTGTCACATCGGTGCGTCAATATTCCGATGCGCAACGCTGTACAGCGTCACGCTTTAAAATATATGGTGACGTGAGGATCCAAATTGCACCTTAAAATACGCCCGTGTCTGTGTGGCAAGCAGGATGCAAGGATAAAATTTTGCTCGCAGCCAGATTGTGTGCAGTAGGTCGAGGAGCGTTGCATTGTGTGGGATAATAACGGATTTGGCCTTGCGTTGTATTTTTAAAAAGTAAAAAATATTTGCGCGGTTACATCGGTGCGTCAATACTCCGATGCGCAACGCTGTAAAGCGTCATGCTATTCCTTAATATATGGTGACGTTAGGTTCCAAATTGCACCTTAAAATACGCTCGTCTGCGTGGCAAGCTGGATGCAAGGATACAATTTTGCTCACAGCCAGATTGTGTGCAGTAGGTCGAGGAGCGTTGCATTGTGTGGGATAATAACGGATTTGGCCTTGCGTTGTATTTTTAAAAAGTAAAAAATATTTGCGCGGTTACATCGGTGCGTCAATACTCCGATGCGCAACGCTGTAAAGCGTCATGCTATTCCTTAATATATGGTGACGTTAGGTTCCAAATTGCACCTTAAAATACGCTCGTCTGCGTGGCAAGCTGGATGCAAGGATACAATTTTGCTCACAGCCAGATTGTGTGCAGTAGGTCGAGGAGCGTTGCATTGTGTGGGATAATAAAGGATTTGGCCTTGCTTTGCGGAGCGTCCACGGGGCGGGCCGGGCCAGTCGACGCGAACGAACCAAATTACGTCGCTGTCGAGCAAGTGAAGAACGAACATATCAGTAGCGTGGAGAGTTTTGTGCTGGACGATGATAAGTTACGTATTCTCGGGAAACCACGCCACGCTCAGAGAGCAGCCATGCCAGCTACAAGGCGGACAAAGAGGATAGATAGATAGATAGATAGATAGAAAGTTCTTTATTGCTCCAGTAAACATTAAACAGTAACAAATACATTGGAAAATTTACATAAGGTGCAAAGGCGGACTTATCCCTTACAGAGATTTCTTACAGTCAACCTTTGGATGTTTGAGATTCGATAATATAGTGGAATGTAAGTAGGTAGTAGCAAAAGAGTTGAGGGTGACAATTGAAGATAAAATAATAATAAGAATACTTATTAACAATACATATAAGTATGTACATGCTAGTAAAATATAAGCCATACATGTTTAATACATATAAATTAATAAATATATAGAATATTATATACAAATAAATATACATTACATACTTGTCCATCCAGGTAAGCATGAAACAAAAGTTGTCGTTGTCTAATTTATTAACACGCCTTTTGAAGATCCACAGTGTTATCGCCACCAATCCAACGGACGCGTAACATGCGTACGCGCTTGTGGGGGAGAACGGGAAAGAGAAATGGCAACACCGGAAAGCGCGACGCTGGCGCGTGCGGTGGAGCGGGCGAGAGCACTTCCGTTATGGGCTGTTGGAAGAGGACGTCGGCGGGTATAGATCATTAGGGAATTCCGGCCACCTGCAGAATTGGAATAGGATAGTCTATACCAGGTTATTAGGTGGTGGGGAACACACTCGTTACATATTTTCCCCGTTCGACATAGGAACGATTTCAAAAGGCGATGCGTTCTCAGAAATTCTGTGTCAACAAAATAATTATTTTGTATGTTCCGAGCGAGTCTGGCGGGTGTGACGGATAAGGATCGGGGTAGGAGGAATGAGGGAAGCCATTTCTTCAGAACATCGGCAATGGTAGTTTGGTAGTTCATACAAAACAGGCTAAGGAATCAGTTGTTCGAAGTAGGCATTCACAACATGTGAATTTGCGAATTTGTATTCTTTTTATGTCGGAGTGGACTGGAGTTGCATTCTCCTGAAAATTCATTGCGCTTAACACATAATATGTCATAATCGCCGTGATTCCGTACCAAATGTTATTTAGTACGGAATCACGACTACTTTTGTATAAAGAACTGATCACCTGAAATACCCCATGTATGCACCGACAGTACTTTGGATTCTATTTTATTTTCGAGTCCACTAAACGACGAACAAACGAACGTGTCTCCCGCTAGTGAAATTAACAAACGTTCTGTTTTTGAAATTGTTAACAGCGACAACCAGAAAAGCTACCAATCAGGCGCATCGGCAGCAATCAGTTCCCACCAATCGCGCGTCCGCATTCGCCCACACTCGTCGATGGCGAGTGAAAATCAATCGGCCTCCCCGCAGCCACATAACCGGCAATTATGGCGCGGGAATGCGTGATGCGATTTGACTGCCGCCGCGCTCGCTATCCAATCCGGCTCTGAATCCAGTGCGGTGAATTAATCGCTCATTAGCGCACCGCTTGGGAGAGATCGGATGCTCTCGGTTTTGCGCAAACTGGCGCGCGCCGTCAGTTATCTGGCTGGACACACGAATTCGCGTGATTTCGTATCACGTTCAGAACTTTGAATCCCGCATTAAGGAGTCAGGAGAGAATAACATCATACATAAATACATTATTTATCACACACGCTGAATCCCGACTATCGGGCTAAGCAGAGTAGTCGGTGTTGTGCTGCAAGAACTCTGGTAAATTACAGCACAACACTGACCACCACGTTTCGCAAAGTATTCGAACAAGATTTAATAGATCAAGCAGCAAGTAAGGCACGAAGACCCACCTGCTGCATGACTCGGTGGAAGTACCGTGCCAAGGTGACAGGTGGGGAACCTGTCGCCCTTCAGCACGGCATCTTGTCCTTATCGATTAGTCACCTTTTATGACATGCATGGGGAGAGATGCAGTGGGGCTATTATTTTTAAGTACCGGCCCCACACGGTACATCATATGAATAGGATCATTCTCAGAAGATCCATTGGCCAGATCCATGAACATCATCTTTTTTTAATGGGTGGCTGTGCCGAGGAACAATTGGTGCAATCGGCAGAGCCAAATTCACCTCTACTCGCGAAACAACGTTCAGTGAAATGCCGTGCCTACAGATTTGAGGACTGGACTGTTGCCGGGCTTCCTAAACCTATTGATACGACGTTTGAAGAACGTAATAATTTATACGATAGAAATCATGTTGTATATGTATGTATGTGTGTTTATGTATATGTGTATGTAGCACAAGTGTACACTTCTCAATTATTAATTTCTGTTATTCTTTTATTTACTTACATAGGGTAGTTATCGTTGTCTATAAACTTATCTTTGTGTTTCTTCTTCACTTCAAGTCGTATTGTCATCTTATATTCTGTTTTTGCTGCTTTTGTATCTTGCCACTATAGAAGTATTATATTTGGGAAGCGCAGTTTTGGGGGTGCATGCACCTGTACTGTTTATGTTAATGTTTATATTATATAATGTTGTGCTCCTGTTTGAACTTACAATAAAAAAAAATTTACAAAAAAAATCTTTATCTTTATCAATCAATACCAATAATAAATCTGTAAGGGATGGTCATGGAGTCTTTGTTTTATGAGATACTGCGTTTGTGGACTATACGTATGATACTAAAACTAAATTGAGGTTTTTTAGAATGTGGTGAGTTAATGTGTGTGTTACAAATATCCTCTCCAATATTTAAACGCACATTAATTAGGTCCAACAATACTAGACTCGGTATGCCGAGACGAGTTTTTTAACGCCGTCAACTTAAGGATAGTCGAGTATTTATTTATATAGCAGAGAATTAGTTTTTATCACCTCAAAGGGTTCTCCGACGACAGTTTGTTACTTTTATTGACATAATGGGATGTCTGCGCGACTGGAGAGACTATTTTAAACGCTTTTATATTAGTTACATCTGTTTTTTGTCCTGTTTTGCAGAGAGCCATTTAAATGCCGAGCGACGATAAAGCTACGTACCAAATTGCTTTCGCTAATCGTTTAGACTTCATCAAACCGTTCCCACCCAATTGCTCATTATATACTAGTATGATGATAAGTAACATATTGGATATTCTTTATTTCATCACTAGCTTTTGACCGCGGATTCGCTCGCGTGAAATTCTCATTTAAAAAGAAAAAAGTAAGTAAGGCCGCTACGGTACCTTTATTTCGGCGCGCGGAACAATTCGGTTTGTATGAGAGCCACATCTTAGAGTAATCGGAACTGAATTTTATTTATTATCCTGTGTTACGTATAGTTAAATGTGCTTGTACTCAGTTTCATCGAATTCGGATGATCGGTTTAAAAGTTATGGAGGAACATACATACAGAAAAGATTTCTAAAAATCGTCAATTTAGTTTTACATACATACGATACAAAGTACTTCTCCAAGACCATCCCTTACAGATTATTATTAGTATTGATTGATGATTCCAGAATAATTATTATCATCGCAAATTCTAATAGAGCTGTCAAGTTTCTTATCAATAAAAATAACATTTTATTTTAATACCCAACTAGGACAATTCCAAAAGGAGAATGATGTGTACGGATGGAGCGGCGCCGCGGACGCGGGACGCAGTAGTCAATAAGGCACTTTATAATCACACCAAACAGCCTCATTACTTCTGAGAATCTCCAGAAGAAATAGCTTTAATCGGAATCGCCATTTACGGGACCTGTTTCAAAGAATTCACAGGGCAGAAGGCTATGCTCTGAGAAAGGCGCAAAAAATCCATAAAATAAAAAAAATTATAAACACGACTGCTAAAAAAATTTAGGAAACGAGGAAAGATCTGAATAATTGAAGATAAACTAATAATAAGAATACTTAATAAGTAGGTAGTAGCAAAAGAGTTGAACGTGAGAATTGAAGATAAAACAATAATAAGAATACTTATTAAAAGAATAGTTATTAACAAGTAGGTAGTAGCAAAAGAGTTTTACATGAGAATTGAAGATAAAACAATAATAAGAGTACTTATTAACAAGTAGGTAGTAGCAAAAGAGTTGAACGTGAGAATTGAAGATAAAATAACAATAAGAATACTAATTAATAAGTAGTCAGTAGGAAAAGAGTTGAACGTGAGAATTGAAGATAAAAGAATAATAAGAATACTTATTCATAAGTAGCCAAAACACTTGAGACAATTTAATGATCCTTTGCGTATATGGTCGTTTACGAATTAAGAGTATGGTCATTTGCGTGACTGGTCAATTGCGAATCTGGTACTTTGCGTCGAAATGGCTTTAAAACCGTACTTTTTTCAACGTCCACAAGTACTAGTTTGACAAGTGACAATATCCCGCCTATAAAAATGTTTATAACCGCGATGCGTTGCGTGAACAGTACCTAGAGCTGACCGGTTGCCTAGATCCGTCTATAAATATTGAAATGAAGACTGCGTCTAAAACGGTCTCAGTATAATTATCGATTTAATTACAGGGCCATAAGGTCTAAGATGCGTCACACAATAAACGGGCGGGTTTATGACTCGATTACAATTTAATAAAAATAAACCACTGCCGCTGAGACTGTGGGAACCGCGTCAGAGGAACCCGTATTACGCTTTTTGACGCGCGAAAAAATAAAGAAGACTCGAGAATTTTTTGCAATGGGAGTGGAAGCGGTCCCTGTTCCAGTGTCCTGTCCAGTCTCCCAGCAGACCGCTCTGAGGACGACGACGAGCAAACGACGAGGCGTGAGAGTACATATCACTTCAGACACTTTTTTTTTTATGTAAACCAACATGGGTTGCTATGCCGAGAGACCAATGGTGCCGTCGATAGAGCCAAAATTCTACCACCCTTTAAAGGTAAGACAGACAGACAGACAGACGGACCGAACGGCGTAGTAGGCTTATTAATAGGCTTCCATACGACCAAATAAATCGTCTCGCAATAGTTCAGTTTAAGCAATAGGTCGGCAATTCTAACGCTGCACCTTGCGTCAACACAAATTTGAAACGAGGTGCGCGCTAGCTATCAACCAACAATAGACTCTGGAAAACGGAATCCAATTTCTGTTTAGTTAAGGCCAAGGCGGGCGAAATGAAAAGTGACACAGTCAGAGCGTGTTTAACTCAATTTGTTCCGCCGAGAATTTGCTCTTTGTTTCTGTCGTCGCCGTCGCGTCGGGCGAGAAGGCGCGGGGGCGGGAGGCGACGAGGGGAGGGGGAGGGGGGGGGGGGGGCTACAAGGGGAGGGAGGGGGGGGGGAGGTTCGGTTCGTTTTCATCAATCAGCCGATCGAACGCCGGTTCGCGGCGCCGAGCGAGAAAGTCCCGCGGAAGCAAATGAGATATTTCCGTTGGGTAAAACTCCGGAAATTTGCGTAGGTTATCGGCGATCAATTATCTGACAAAAGAAAGTCGACGATTGCAGCGGAAGCGGCAGGCAGTGGCGCCCCCCCCCCCCTTCCCCCCCCCCCCCCCCGCCCCCGGTCCGCTGGAGGGGGACTGGTGGTTGGAAATAGGTTTGGAGGTGCGTTCAATCATCTTCAGACACGTCTCTGACACTTTTGTAAAACTCCTCGCGCGTCCCCTCAATATCCATCGCGATAACGCAACAGGAAATAAAACTCGAATCGAAATTATGACAATCTGAGGTTTTTCTTCGTTCCCGAGATTGAGGAATAGGATTATGCCAGCCTCGGTAGCTCAGTGGTGCGGTTGGTCGACTGTTGTTAAGCAACGCTGAGCGCGGTCAGTTCTTGGATGGGTGACCGCTCGGCCGTTGGAGGCTGACCGTGGTCACTATCACTTAATCTGTGGCAAAGGTTTTCCATAAAAAAAAAAGGTGCGCCTCGTTAAACGAGATGCTGTCGAACCGTCCGGAGTGGGTACACACGCACGGAGCGTGTGTACCCACTCCGGGCGTGGCGGGGGGAAGGAAGACACACGCCGGTCAGATATAAGATAAGACAACATAAACGCATAAATTTGGTGCCCCCAATGATGTGAGTAAATCACGACTTTTTTTACCCGACTACCCGAAGCAAAAGGGAGGATAATGTTTTTCGAATTTAAGTATGTCTATTTCTATGGCACGCGCTGTAGCTTAAACGGCTTGATGAATTTTAACATAATTATGTGGTGTCATTAGAATCGTATTAATTGTGGAAGTGCTAAAGGCTATAAAAAAATTTGAAAATTCAAAATGGTGGCCCTCAGGCTCCAACTTGTCAAACTTTGAAAATAGTTTTATTCAAACCCAATCGAGTGGGTTTATCATTGCCAAGATCATTGCCAAGAGCTCGAAAACGCGATTTAAAAAAAAATTATAACACCCAACTGTTAAGAAAATTAAGGAATCAAGGAAATATCTGTAGAAAATACTTCAGTCGGGCGTGTAGTTGGATTCGAATAGACAGATAGCCCAACTACATCACTTTCTACTGATCCTTGTTTCCTTAATTTTTAGGGTTCCGTATCCGGTACGGGACCCTATTACTAAGCCTACGCCGTCTGTTTGTCCGTCCGTCTGTCCGAGGGCTGTATCTCTTGAACCGTAATAGGTAGCCCGTTGAAATGTTCGCAGAATATGTGTAGTTATGGCCGATATAACATAATATTATAATAAAATTAAGAAAAAGTAAAAAAATCACGGGGGTTCCCATAGAAGAAACCAAAAAGTGTATGCGCCATCTACCTACATAATAGAGTGTGAAGCATTTTAACTAATCATCAATTATTTGAACTAATATGAAGCATTTCATAACACCCATATATGGCGCTAACCATGACATGGGCGATAAAGAACGCTCGGTGCGCGAGTTCGACTCGCACTTGGCCGGTTTTTTTAGCAGTCGGGTTTTATAATTTTTTTTTTTTACGATCGATTTTGGCCGAACGTTCGAGCTCAGCCCGGCAGGTCGCAAGCGAGGCGCCCGCTACAGTTTTGGGATATGAGCGGATAACGAACGACGCCGGATCGGAGATTAACGACGCCGAAGCCGCGAATTAATGTTATCTCGTCGATCCGAGTCCATCCACGACCGAAACCTGAACGTAACAATTTAGCCGCTCGTTAGAGCAATAAACAATATCCAGCCGAAAATGAACTCGTAACAGATGATGCAGTTCGCTTATAGCTCGATATAATCCACTAATTATTTTTATTGATGTCTCGATAAATTGTGAATGCAATTAATGTTAGGTAGAGGATACTCGTACTCATTTTTAAGTTTCCGGATTAACAGTTGATTAACCGTTGTACCAGACGTCAAACTGTTTGACGTCTGGTACAACGGGCACCAGACGTCGGCTCCAGGAACTCCCGCAGTTCCTGAAGAAGCCCGTGACGTAGCGGGCGAAACGTCGACTTATGTAAGCCTTCAGTACCTACTGTCCGGAAACCTAATCCGGAAACTTAAAAATGAGTATAATTAATAAAAACAGAGTAAACTTAAATACATTAGTAATGTAAGGTAAACTCTGGAACGCTCTCCCTGCCCATATATTTTTTTATGTAATCCTGTATGGATGGCTGAGTCGGAGGGGCCATTTTCACCATTGACCATTTTCCCGGTACATATTTCGTGTCGGTAACGTCATGTTTTTAGGGTTCCGTATCCGTCATACGGGACCCTATTACTAAGCCTATACCGTCTGTCTGTCTGTCTGTCTGTCCGTCTGTCCGAGGGCTGTATCTCTTGAACTGTAATAGGTGGTCCGTTAAAATTTTCACAGAGTATGTGTTATTATGGCCGATATAATAACAAATAATAAAAATAAGAAAAAGTAAAATATCACACGGGGTCCCCATACAAGAAACTAAAAAGTGAATGCGCCATCTACCGAAAAAAGAATGAAGCATTTTAACTAATCCGTAGATGGCGTGAGTGGCGCTGACCATGACATGGCGATACGGAACCCTCGGCGCGCGAGTTCGACTCGCACTTGGCCGGTTTTTTAGCTTATATTTATTTGACCTTGTTTGTACCATATGAGACGTGATTTCACGTTAAAAAAATACACTGTCATCAATGAATTCCTGCGTTGTTTTCAAACAGAAGCCTCCGTACGAGCCAAGGTACAGTGACGCGGTGAGCCGCGATAGCAATTAGAGCGTCGTCTGTTCGCGGCAGGAAAATCAGGTCGGCGGAAGCCGAAGACTTAGCTCGGCTTAAGATTAACTAGACACAGATGTGGGAAGTAAGCCGCGTCGGTTGTCTTGCTTAGCTCAGAGGCCTACCGTTAGATATACGGCATACGAGCATGCTCACCCATTTAATATCACATGCCGCAACATGGTAACACCCTTGTCCCTTACTAGGTGGTAGGCTCAACTTGTAGCCAACTGGGTTGGTACCACCGTACTGGATGTAAGATGGCCGCATAGCAGCCTCGCTTGTGTTCTCCTCTAGTCCAGTGTAGCCAGCAATCCAGGGAAGTCTCCGGTATGGCACCTACCTTCTCGGAGGTGATATTGGCTGGTCGGAGCATGCGCTTTGGTCCCTCCGACTCAGCCACCTATAGCGGATTACATTAAAAAAAAATGGACGCGCGGTACATACCCCTTAAACAAAAGTGTACAGAGGCAGATTTGCGATTTTGAAAATTTATAACAAACAAAAAAAGAAAAAACATATAGACCAAAACTAAGACAAAGAAACAGACAGACATACATACAGATATAGGCGTCAAAATTAAAACATCTCTCTTTTTACGTCGGGGATTAATAATACATGCTAATACACAAAATGGCTAAATTATAAATTCGAAAAACCCGCGAATAAATCAATAACCCCTAAAAAGTAAAAAAAACCGGCCAAGTGCGAGTCAACCTCGCGCACCGAGGTTTCCGTATCGCCATGTCATGGTTAGCGCCACTCAAGACATCTATGGCGTGTTATGAAATGCTTCATATTAGTTAAAATTTATGATTAGTTAAAATGCTTCATACTCTATTTGGTAGATGGCGCGCGTGCATACACTTTTTGGTTTCTTCTATGGGAACCCCGTAATTTTTTTTACTTTTTCTTATTTTTATTATTTGTTGTTATATCGGCCATAATAACACATATTCTGTGAAAATTTCAACGGGCTACCTATTACGGTTCAAGAGATACAGCCCTCGGACAGACAGACGGACGGAAGGACGGACGGACAGACAAACAGACAGACAGACAGCGTAGGCTTAGTAATAGGGTCCCGTACGACGGATACGGAACCCTAAAAATCATCCAAATCGGTCCATCCGTTTGGGAGCTACGATGATACAGACAGACAGACAGACGGAGGCGTCAAACTTTAACACCACTTCTTTTTGCGTCGGGGGTGAGAGAGAGAGAGAGTGCTACGAAATTACTACACTTTCAACAGAATGTAGGTACACCTATCAACATCTTCACATTCGACTGTGCACAGAATATTAACATCGAAAACCATTTGACGAACAATCGCCGAGCAAGTACATACAATAGTTGAAAATGCAGGGAGGGGTGCGAAGCATCGCGGGTGGATTGTTGACGTGAATGGAAGGAAGGAAGGAAGGGGGAGGGAGGGGGGGGGGGGGGGGTGGGGGGTGTTGTGCGCAGTTTGTGAACAACTTCGCACTAAGCGACTAGACGAACTCGCGAAACTGTGAACTTGGCCGCCGCCGCCGTTCACCGGCCTCCGCCCCCGCGCCGCCGCCCCCGCGTCATCGTCCGAGTCCGTCCGCCTTCAGTTTATTCGTATTACGTCAACTTAAGTCGCTAGTTTCAAATAGTAGCAAGCGCGCGTGCGTTCGTGGCGATCGGATTCGTAGAAGTGAGAACGGGATCGGCCGCGTAGTTCCCGTCTCTGTCGCGTCCCCGCCCGTGTGCACTGAAGATCGCGCCACCAAAAACAGTCCTGCGGCATTAAAATGAACTAATTAATACTTGTTGTTTGTTGTCGATGTTTGTCCGTGGGAAGAGTGTTGTCAATTTAATTTTTTTATATATTTTTTTTAAATATATTTTTGTGAGTAAAACGTTGTTTACGATGCGATCTTACGAAGCGCGGCCCGTGAAATAATTCAGCTATGCGCCGACAATGCCGCGTCTACGGGACTTTCTGCATTTCTAGCGGATGACACGCAACGAACGCGCTCGACTAGTGTGTACAGATCGTGAGTCTATTCGAACGATTATAAATTGTTGCAATATAAAAGTAACATTTTGTAATAAATGAAATGAAATGAAATGAAAATATACTTTATTGTACATCATTATATAAAAGGGTTAGGTTAGGTAAAGTTTGTGCCTTGTGGCATTATTTACTAACTAAACTTTGGGATGTGGGACACACGTAGCGTTGGACAATGCAGTACTAAAGAAAGCACGACAGTACGAAATATAAATACATAACTTATACGGACAAATTGTAACCAATATACATCCTTACATATACATAATGTTATCCTTCCTTACCTATAATAAAATCCAACGTCTGCTTTCTGTCTGTCTGAGTGTCTGTCTGTCCGCTTATAACTCGAAAACCACTGAACCGATTTTAATAAAACAAAATTCTAAGGATAGCTTGATTCTTCCCATCAACTATAGGCTACTTACTATCCCGCTAAATAGCTTATGAGGTTAGCAGTGAAGTGAAATATGAGAGCGGGCGGAGCCGCGGGCACAGCTTGTAATGTTATATATAATATATACAATAATAATAATAATAATATACTTTACTAACTAAAACTGTAAACGCATACCAGCCTCGGTTGTGTTCTCCTCTAGTCCAGTATATCCAGCAATCAAGGGAAGTCGTCTAAGTCGTCGTCCCGTCGCATGTCGTAAAAGTCGACTAAGGGATAAGAAAATTCGTCAGCCTCGGTAGCTCAATGGCGCGGTTGGTTAGTCAACTGTTATTAAGCAACGCTGAGCGCGGTCAGTGATTGGATGGGTGACCGCTCGACCGTTGGAGGCTGACCGTGGTTCGGATTCCACGTTAAACTGTAGGTCCCTTCCCTTCTTACCTTACTAGGTGGTAGGGTTTATCCCGGCCGGGTTGGTACCACCGCACTGAACGAAACGTCGGTCGAAACGGCTATGTAAATAGTTCGTGTTTTCCGTCCAGTTTAGTGTAGCCGACATGAAATGAAGGGAAGCGCTGACATGGCACCTAGTTCACCCTGTGTTATGGGCTGACATCACCGATGTTGTAGGTGATGTAGCCAACCGTGTCAGGTTCCATAAAAAAAAAAAAAAAAAAAAAAAAAAAGAAGTCTCCGGTATGGCACCTACCTTTTCGGAGGTGATATTGGCTAGTCGGAGCATGTGTTTTTGCCCCTCCGACTCAGCCACCCATATCGGATAACATAAAAAAAATACATACTTTAATACTTCCTTACCTATAATAAAATCCAACGTCTGCTTTCTGTCTGTCTGAGTGTCTGTCTGTCCGCTTATAACTCGAGAACCACTGAACCGATTTTAATAAAACAAAATTCTACGGATAGCTTGATTCTTCCCATCAACTATAGGCTACTTACTATCACGCTAAATAGCTTATGAGGTTAGCAGTGAAGTGAAATATGAGAGCGGGCGGAGCCGCGGGCACAGCTTGTTATATATAACAGACAGAAAGCAGACGTTGGATTTTATTATAGGTAAGTATGAACTAGACAGAGGAGTAGATGTGTGCACATTTTGAGTATATGACACTATCAGTTGTGACTAGCAGTTGCGAGTGTCCGCCCGGAGTTTACACAGTCCCGTCCCCGGTCCAAGGCACGGGCACAAACAGACCGCCAAATCTGCTCCTGAAAGGCTCCGCACAAACAAAGGCGACCTATTAACTGGGTCTTCGTATTGTCTTAACGTTGCTTAATTATGTAATTAGTCCTTTATTATAATTAAATAGAAAACTATTTTAGTGAAGCGAACAACGGGACGTGTTGAAAGAGAATGTTATTGTTACAGTGGTCGTCTTTGACGAGAGATCGGCCGGCAAAACCTTTTTTTTTTTGGAGAAAATTAAATTCGTTTTTTTTAATGGAAACTGACACGGTTGTCTACATCACCTACTACATCCATGATGTCAGCCCGTAAAACCTTGGAAAACTAAGGTTCCATGTCAGCGCTTCCCTTCGGTCGTGCCGGCTACACTGAACTGGAAGGAAAACACGAACTATTTGCATAGCTATTTCGACCGACCTTTCATTCGGTGCGGTGGTATCGACCCGGGCGGGTTAAACCCTACCACCTAGTAAGGTAAGAAGGGATTGCCTTGGCAACCTAGTTTTAAGCGAGTAGGTGTCTAACGACGCCCATGGACATTCGGTCGTATGGGGGGGTTGCGAATGCCATGCCGGCCTAACAGGTGCCTATTCACGCCGCTCTTGAAGGACCCGAAACTGTACTTGGGGGGAAATGTATGTTGTCATGTTTCGATTAATATTTCGAGTTTTATGGAAGTTCACAAAATGTATCTACATTACATAGATGGAAAAGATTTTTCCGGTACGAAGTCAGATACGCTATCAACTGCATCCCTTTTCCCGCCTAATATATACAGTTCCTTCCCTTCCCTCCTAATCTTACTTGGTGGTAGGGTTTAACCCGCCCGGGTTGGTACCACCGCACTGAATGAAACGTCGGTCGAAACGGCTATGTAAATAGTTTGTGTTTTTTTTTTTTTTTTTTTGACTACCGGCACGGGTGGCTGTGCCCAAAAGTTCAAAGAACGATTAACACACAGCCAATAACCCCACTCCTCGCGAAACCACGCTCAGAGAGGCGCCATGCCAGCTACAAGGCGGACAAAGAGGTTGTTGTCTAATTTATTAACACGCCTTTTGAAGATTCCCAGGTTATAGGTGGTGGGGAACACACTCGCCGGAAGACCGTTCCATATTTTCGCCGTACGACATAGGAACGATTTCGAAAAGCGATGCGTTCTCAGAAGTTGTGTGTCAACAACATATGGATGTTCCGAGCGAGTCCGGCGGGTGTGACGAATACGGATCGGGGCAGGAGGGATGAGGGAAGCCAGTTCTTCGGAACATCGGCAATGGTAGTACCTATAAAACAGGCTAAGGGAACCAATTGTTCGCCTGTGTTGCAATGATTCAAGTCCCTCCGTGAGCTTGGGATCACCAATTAGGCGGATGGCGCGGCGCTGGATAGAGTCCAAGGAGGCCAACAGGTAAAGGGGGGATCCTTCCCACAGATGACTGCAATACTCCATCACCGGGCGAACTTGCGCTTTGTATAGCATAAGGAGTTGCGCCGGTGAGAAGAATCGCCTGCTGCGGTAGAGGACTCCCAATTTCCTGGAGGCAAGGGTAGCTTTGGACTCTATAAAGCTCCTAAATCCTACATCTTTGGTCAGTTCCACGCCCAGGAGGTCCAATTTGTCATTGTTGGGTACAGCCGTACCCTGAAACGTGGCTTGGGAGGGAAACCGGTCGGCCTTGGTAGAGAAGGCACAAGCTTGTGTTTTTCTGACGTTGAAATCTACAAGGTTCTCGCGGCCCCAGTAGGCTACCTTAAATAGAGCACCGTCTACTCTTTCAACCGTCAGACGTCGAGCTTCGTTAATGCGCACGTCTCTAGCAGTCCAGTCCTTGATGTAACCCTCGTGTGCGGTGCTGTCGTCTGCATAACTGTGAATGTTACCTAGGCACAGCAAATCGTTAATAAATAACAAGAATAATGTAGGCGACAGCACCGAGCCCTGAGGAACGCCAGCGTTTATTGGGAAGTCAGCTGATCTTGCACCGTCGACAGTTACAAAAATTGATCGGCCTCCCAAGAAGCTGGCGACCCAATTACAAAGGGACGAAGGGACACCGTAGGCCGACCGACCAGTTCAGTGTAGCCGGCACGATCAAAGGGGGAAGCACTGACATGGCACCTAGTTCACCCGGTGTTATGGGCTGACATCACGGACGTTGTAGGTGATGTAGCCAACCGTGTCAGTTTCCATAAAAAAAATTGGTTTGTCTGTAAAGTCGGTTTACGGACGATAGTTTTACGTGATAACGTCATAAAGAAACACAGCTATAAGAATTGTACAATCGTACATTTGTCGATTTCTAGCCTCAATTACCGTACGATACGGCAATTACCGTACGTTTGGTAACACTGCCGCTTGGGCCGAGGACGTTTCCATGGTAACTTTGAATATCAAAGTGAATACCAACGTGACTATCAACGTGACACGCTTTCGTACGTGCTGCCCGTGTTCATCAATTTATAAGACGTTATCACGTCAAAAAAAAACAAAAGTTATTGTGACGATTTCGGCAGAATTTCACACCGGCAAAGTTGGTTGGGTAAAAACGTAATAGCAAGTATAACAATTTGAAAAAAAATGCCAGCGCTATCAGCCTTATAGCCCGGTTATAAAACAATTTTTCAAAAGCTCCGTGTTGACGCCGCTGAAATGGCCGCCCGGGGCGAGATAGCGGCGGCGGAGGGCTTCGCGGGGGGGGGGGGGGGGGGGGGGGGGGGTGTGGCTATCACGTCAAAGTTAAGACGAGCGACGGCTCGGCACGATTTTATAGGGTTACGTACCTCAAAGGAGAAAAAAAACGGAACCCTTATAGGATCACTCTTGTGTCTGTCTGTATGTCTGTTCGTGTTCGCCTGTCACAGAGTTACGAATTTTGAAGTTAATTTTGGGGGACAAATAAAAAAATAAAAAAAGATTTTTAGTACATCGTGATTCGATTCACACCACGTGTGACTTATCAATTATCATATCAATCAAAAGGGTTCATTGTAAGGAATAGAAATATATATATTTTTGAAATGCATAGTTTAAAACATATTAAAGAAAATATATAAAAATGGAGCATTCACCCCCACCAACCCTTCCAAATTTTATCTCCGAAAATACTAACCGAGTCTAAAATTTCGTGAAAAAACTATTTGGAAACATAGGGCCTCTCTTATATTTTACAGGAAAACCGAGAAATACTGAGTCTAAAATTTTAGAATAAAACAATTAGGAAACATAGTGTCTATGGGCTTCGTTGGACAACTTATGGGTGTCTCGTACATATAGCGATTTCTATAAACAAATTGCCTTGAAAACGCGCCACAACACAACACGGCACGTCAGAAGCAGTGTGTTTCCGCCTTCACTGTTTACAGTCTGCACCAAAGCGGTACTTACATAGAATACTGATTGTTTTGGCCTTCGTTCTCATTAGGTGCTGCAAAGGAAAAATATTTGGCAAAAATGGAGGACGATTCAGTATTCACTCGGCGCTCGAAATGATGAGCCTATTTGAAAATATTAATGTATATTTCAAAATATTTGTACATTTTACAAATGATTGACGCAAAAGTACAAATATTTAATTAACCCTTTGGCTCTGGAAGCATTATTTATAAATCTTCCTTCGCCTACACCAGGTGGCGGCCGCGATCGGCGCCGGCGCATTACTCTCGAAAAAAAATCATTTTGGAAGATTTTTCCATAAAACTTCATGAACTAACATATGGATTGTATTTACAGATAAATATTCTAGCTATAAATGGCATTTTTTTATTTACATTACGTATTCTAGGTGACAAAATTATTTTGTAAAGTTGTTCTATGTGAAAATCGCGACCTCTCTCAGGTTTTTTTTTTTTATAAATTTATTAGACCGCGAATCGGTCATATAGTATTTTTATTATAAACACTAATAAATAACGGACCAAATCATACCTTTCTTGTGTATCAGCAGCCCCCCGTGTCGTTCACAATAAAATTTGTATGTGGAAATTTGTATGGTTTGTATTATTTGTATGGAGAAAACTAGGTCACAAAAATTGCTTTTTTCTCGTAAATGTACTGCATACAAACACTATACGGCATATATTATTTCAACTACAGGAACTAAATGACACTTCTATCACCTCACTTTATCCAGAAAACAGATTTATATCGAGAAACAAGCCTCTAAAAACAGCCGAAATTGGTACCGAAAAGGAGGCATTTTCTTAGTATTTTTACGAAAAATTCAGATCAACTCAGCACAAACAAATGCACTCAATACATCCGGAATATAATGAAAAAGAGAAAAAACATCACTTATGGGTTCATCTGCACAAAAAAACACTCAGCAAACCCGAAAACAGAAGAGCAACGTACAACGCCCTCCTAATATAACCGCTGTCTTGATGACACTGACAGGGCGGTAAATCTGACATTTCTCTATGGGAGAATGTTTGTCGCCTAAAGGCTAAAGGATCTACCAGCTAAAGGAGAATGTTTGTCGCCTAAAGGCTAAGTGAGATACAAGAATAAAATAATTTTGTTGGGGCCTCCCAACGAAACACGGAAAAAAAAGAAAGCGGCCGATATCGGCCGCTCCATTCGTAAAGGTATAATCTATAAAGCGGCCGATATCGGCCGCTCCATTGGCAAAAGGTTAACATA